>BSBN01001040.1:3017937-3635874 GCA_027924645.1 Cunninghamia lanceolata | reverse complement strand
ATGATTATTTTATTTGTTTGCTACTTGTGGATTTATCTTTAGTAATGTGAAGCCTTGTCTAAAGACATGATCACACACAATGATCATTGAGGACATCAAAGGTCTAAACATGAAACAGGTATAATCCTTGTCTATTTACACACAAGAAATACTCAGGTCATCTAGATTCAATTTTGACTAGATGCTTGTATCAACTTGCTATATCAAAATTCATGTAAGAAATACTCAGGTCATCATGGTTTAATTATACCTAGATGCTTATATTTTCTTACAACATTTTAAAACACAAAAAAATAAAAAAATACCCAATGATGAAACAAGCACTTCAAAATACTTGCAATATCAAGATGACAAATATCTGCATCCATAACGTATCCAATTACTTTCATGTACCATCCCCAAATAAATATTGTGTTCACAGTGTCAGTGTTTGCAAATAAAAGCTTGTGATTCCTTCATTCGATTTTTTCTTCTGTCAATCCAATTCCTCTCTATCATTGTGTCTTTTATCGAGTCTCTTCTCCATTGATTGAGTACACTTGGACATAACAAAAACATAGTATCATATTGCATTTCATATTAGGTGAGATAGTCATTAATTTGATTAAAAATCATTTGCATGCATACAGGTGCATTAAAACATCCATGTGTCACAAGTTTGCATATCATGAATATATCGGTTAGCATATAGTATCATCACATACACTACATAGTAAACATTTAGATCATGTTGGCATACAATGTGGTCGCATAGATGCATAAGTCAACATAACATTGCATTAACCAAAAATCTCACAAAAAACATAGCTATCATCATAATGTCTGCATTAGATTATAATAGAATGTGAACATTTACAATCATTTGCATACATATAGGTGCATTAGAAACATTTATCTACATCGGCATAACATAGATGCATACATAATATCCCATCAGAAAAACATCACAAAACATGCATATAGGCCATCATAATTACATATTAGATCTCATAAACATGTGCATAACATATGAACATCACAAGTACAATGCATCCATGATCATCGCATTGCAACATACATATAGGTCATCCTAACTGCATCATCATATATAATCATAAAACATAACAATGCCCATAGTGTACAAAATCAAGTCCATCATCTGTGAGTCAAATCACAACAAGTGTATACATACATCAAAATAATGATGATACATGTCTCAGTAGTTGTGCAATATACAAGAGATATATACATAATCTAGCTATCCATGAGCCATAAAAAAAATGTATGTACAAAAGCTAAAAATTTGTCTAGATTCTCAGCTAACCCTGTTGTCGCGGGATGCTGCTCCCAGCACCACCCTCTCCCTCTCCTCTACCTTGACCTATCCCATACTGCTGTGGTCCCATACCCGAAGTCATTGACCGAGAACTACCTGCCCTCTGCGAGGACACAACCACTAACTGGCTCCTATAGCTCGGTGCCCTCTGATCTGCTGGCACCACCCCATGATATAAACTTCTGTAATACTGTGTTTGAGTTTGTGCTATGGCCAGCTCTCCCATCACTTGTGTAACCTGGGCCTAGGCCTGTGTCACCTGTGTAACAAAAAATGTTGTGGCCGCATCAGTACCCAGTGCAGTTATGGATGCGTCCCTCTCTGCTATCAGTGCCTGCACCCTAGCCAGTGCTGCATCTCTCTCACCTGTCAAATCATGTACCCTAGCTAGGGCGGCATCCTACTCTGTAGTAATGCTGGCAATAACACCTGCATCTCCATCTCTTTGAGCCTCTGTGGCTCTCAACTGGGCTCTCAGCTGTCTAACCTGACCTCGTAGCAGGCCTACTGCATCACCCTACACCTTCTGTTGCAGGTTAGGCTAATCCAGTGCCTGTGGTACCTATGGTGCAACTACTTGCTGTATTGCCAACTGAACCACTACCTGCTGGGCCACCTGTTGTACCTCCTGCTAGGGTGGGACCTACCCCACTCTCTGCCACTGTCTTGGCTGGCTGTCACCTCCATCATCTCCTCCATCTCCTCAAGCCCCTCCTCAGCTGTCTCCTTTGTCTCCTTGGCCTCTGCCATCTCCACCCCTCCTCCTCCTCTGCCTACCTCCACCACCCTCCTTCTCTGACTCCACCTCCTCTAGGCAGGGAGCTAGCTCTCCCAATCTTGAATACCTTGGGAATGGATGTACTGCAAACCAATCCTCATAGTCCCACATCATCCCTACATCAACTATCTCCCTCCTCATCGGCCATGCCTGACAAGGAATCTAAAGAAAGTCTGTTCTGGCCTCCTCATAGGAAGCCATAGGTCCCCATCACCACCGCTCTGTAAAAGTCCTCACAAAAAGGGCCTGCTCCTATGGCCTACCCTACACCCACCCAAACTACCGGAGGACACGGCTGACTATTTGTCTCTCCAGTATGTGCGGAGTCTACCCAATCAACCACCACGTCTAAAACACGTACGACAGCTCATCAGCCTCATCATCCCATACCTCACACTCTATGTAAGGTCACCACACAACTACATCCACATTATCCAACTGATGTCACCAGTACTCCAACTTCCCCAGCCTATGCTGAGAAAGTACACTAGAATATCCATAAGAGTATGGCTCATCCCTCTGCTTGTGAAATGTACAAATGGGTTGTCATTGCAATGTGCTCCCAAGCCCAAAACTATAGCAAATAAATGCCTGCAGAAAGACTAGATGCTTCACCATACACAATATGGTGCATGTCATGATACAAGTGAGCCAAAACACATACACCCCAAGCAAAATGGGTGCCCTCAGTCAACATCCTCTCTAAGGTTTGATCCTAGCCAACAACAAAACCATGAGATTGCCAATTGGGGCATACCACACCTCCGATCAGGCTAGCTACAATACTCAGAAAGTAGTCATAGTAATCATACATATCCTGCCAGCTGATAACTGAGCCCACTATGCCAGAATCATCAGATACTCACCTACACTTGTCTAGCCCAGCATCACGCTAAGGGTCATACTCTAACTACTCCCCTACTATAGGTAAATGCAGGATCCTGTAAACATCCTCCAACATAACGGTGATCTCACTAGTGGGGAGGTGGAATGTCCCATCCTCACTGTGGAAGTGCTCCACCAAAGCAGTCAGTAGACCGAGGTTCACACTAACCTCAGGCATAAAGCACACATAGTCCAAACCAAGTGCATCAAGAACTATCCGATCTATCTCTGTCAGCATATATCGTCGTAACATCATAACAGGAAACTGCTCCCGCGACATGAGAGTGTTAGAAATATCCTCCTGCAATCAACAATGCAAAGCATCAACCAAAACCATATCAATGCAAACCTGCTCAACTATCAACCCTATCAAACATCACTTAACATATCAAATTGATCAAACCAAGCATATCATCTCTTGTCTAGATTCAATCAATCTCAGAGATCACTTATCGATTGTCTCATTGATCAGGATGTCAATCGAGTCAATTTTTCCAACTAAGTATAGTAAGCAAATGCGTCGTTTTAGGTGTCATTTGTGCAGTATCAGGGCAAATGCATAGCTTCATAGTGCATGCATAGCCAAAATGAGCATATGCGTGCTTTCAGAACACATGCGCAGCTCTGCGCCACAAATGCGCAGAACTGTCATATGCGCAACAAGATACCTTAAATGCACAGTTACAGAACACATGCGCAGAAATAACGTATGCCCCGCAAGATAGCCTAAATGCGTTGAAAGGAAGCATATGCGCAGTTTCAGGCAGCAAATGCGTCGAAACTCAAATCGACGCATATACTCTCCTATGTTTACCAAGCATTTATTGCACTAATAAATGCCCCTAGCCTAGAAATTTTGAAGTACATACTAGGGGTCCTACCTCTGCTGGTCGTCCGAATTATCGAACCCGCTTGAAATGATGCTCCTCGTGTGGGATATCCATCTCTCTGCTAACTGCTCTAGCTCCTATGCTCTGTAAAGCTCCTACTATCTCTTACAAAATGATAAGTATGCAAATGACTAGGATTGTGGACCCAACTACTATATATAGACATACAACCCTAGCTAGCTGTGTGGCAACCTTGCCTGCTCTTTGTACCATTTCTCCGCGTCTTTTCCAAGTCGTAACCTATTTTCTTCACCCTAACCTAATTGTTCAACCTTCTTCATCATGAGATTGTCCGTCTCACTCCCTCACAATCTTCTTCCCATCCAATCTCCCGAGGGGGCATCTTACCATCGTTAAACCTATACCAGGGGTAAACTGGGGCATGTATCATTCTTTGAAACAACGTGATAAAACACATTGCATAAAAGAGGGGCAAAATGTATACACCTAAAATTGACACGACTCTAGCTAAATAAATATTTTAAATATTTATTTCACTCTAAATTCCTCTATCAATAAATAAATAAATCAATTTATTTATTTGATTCATATTCCTCCAGAAATTAAATAAAACCATTTATTTAATTAAACCATCCAAATTCTTCTAAATTCATTCTAAATTAAATAATACCAAATTATTTAATTATTTCTTCTCATTCTCTATATTTAAATAAATCCAAATATTTATTTAAATTGTCTAGTTCCTCTAAAATTGAATTAATACCAAAAATAATTCAATTAATCCACATGCACATGTAATTAAATATTTCAATATTTAATTAGCTAATATTCCTCGCACCCACATGTCCTATTTCTCCTCCAGTTAGATTAGTTAACTCATCAATCAAACCTGTTAACTAATTGGTCATCTGAGTTCACTGTTCAATCAAATCAGTCAACTCCCCAATCAACCCACTTATCTCTCCAATCAACCCAGTTAACAGATAAATCATCTTCGTTAACTCTTC
Source organism: Cunninghamia lanceolata (assembly GCA_027924645.1). Taxonomy (NCBI): domain Eukaryota; kingdom Viridiplantae; phylum Streptophyta; class Pinopsida; order Cupressales; family Cupressaceae; genus Cunninghamia; species Cunninghamia lanceolata. The sequence continues at coordinate 3,631,038 of BSBN01001040.1, read as the reverse complement.
AATCTATTATGTTAACTCTCTTGTTGCATGAAGGACCATGACACTTGTCCTCTCCCTATTCGCGCACATCCTCTCAAATTTCCTCAACTGTTGATCTTCTTATTCATTCTACACCATTGATCTTCTTTCTCACAAATCTATAAATACAACCCCTATTCCTCCATTTGAAGAATCCAAGCTTTTATAAACTTACTTTGTAGGAATCACAGCGCGCCTTTGGTACAATCACTCTATAGCTTGAGATCACCATTATCATTGCATTTAGAAGATCCTCTTCATTGCAAACCTATCAACAATCCTTCTCCATTGTCATCTTGGAAAAAAGCAAGGAAGTACACCTCTGAGGGCTGTATTCACAAACAAGATCAATTTGAGATAGGCGACCAATGGAAGCCACGAAATAAGAAGGTTTGCAAGGTGTTGTGTTCTTTGTGTTTACTCTTGTTTATTTTTAATTTCATTGAGATTATTGTATTATTGATAGTTTAATACTATTTACCACATTTTCTGATAACAATTTCTAACAGAAACTTGACTGTATACGTTCATATATAGGTATGATTCATAGACCACCTAATGTGTTGAACTATGCAATGTAACCAAGATATCACTACTGTTATCTTTATGTCATCAATTGTGTTAACTTCATGTTAGCAATTGTGTTGTTGAATAATCTTTCAGAGGCCTTCGAGGCTGTCGATGAAATCACTGTGTTGATACTTGAAAACATTGTTATAGTCTATTACCTGGTCGAGGCCATGAGGCCGAATACTAAACATTGTTGTAGCATGCAAGAGCCTCAAATGCCGATATGGCAAAGACTGTAAAACCTTTGGTATATTTATGATACCCTCATTATCATTTATTCGAGTCTCCTATGTTTATAGACCAAGGGATTATTGAGTGATAATGATTGTTTAAGTTAATAAACAAGGTTATTATTAGAGTAGGCCAAGAGCCTTTCTCAAACAATGATAATTTTATTGTAAAAACTATAACCCTCGACTGTGCCTAAGGCACTAAGTCTACCAAGTCTCGTGGAATGTGAATAATAGTACTTGATTGTTTATGATAGAGATTATTTTATCTATGGTGTATCCTATGTGTAGGAACGGATAATGTGACTCCTCGATGTCGAAGGAGAATAATTAGTGGGTAACTAATATTGTTGCCTAGGTTGCATTAAGTGCATGCCAAACCTTGTTTGTTGGAGAAGTAAACCCTCTATTAATATTTATTTTTTATATGGGAATGAAAATAATGTCGAGTATGATAACTCTTGTGTCTAAATGTATTTGTTTTTTATCCCTATATTGAATGGCAATACTTCACGGACGAAGTATAAGGTATCAATAACTCATTCAAATTCTTTTGAACTAGGATCTATTTAATAAGATCAACCCTTTAGACTATTATAGTATATGTATTAGTTGATGTGAATTAGATGTAAACCTTGTAGCAAGGTAAACATAGAATCTTAGACTAAGAAAGGTCATAAGTATTGTAAACATGAATATGTAAATTTTCATAAAGGAAGGACGAGAATAGAGTGACATGGAGTCACAGGTTCCTTGTTGCATAGGCAATAAAGCAATAATGAATGTACTCTTAGAATTGGAGTCAAATGTCCAATTAATGGACTAAGAGTGATTTGAACCTATCTTTTCCAAGACCTAGAATGGTCAAACTATGATTATTGTAGGATGAGATAGCTTCTAAGTCGAGTCGAGGTGGGTGAACAATCAACTACATTCATTGAGAAACGTATATGTATATAAATCTTTGGCCAAAGCAATGTTTTCGTCTCTGCATGCATTAGTTGGTTCACTATGCTCCAGGTGGCATAATGTTTCTAGTAGTGTCATACATAGTTAGAGTGGATCTATAGTTGGATGACCATGAAGCATTATGAAAGACACAACACCAAATACTCAGATGGCAAACCTAATAGTTTCTTATATCTATACCCTTCGTGAAGGGTAGGGCCGCTTCCAGGTAGGAAGTTGTGCGGGGGACCACCAGTCTATGGTTGGAGGAAAAGCACTCGGATGATGCTCTCCTTCCCAAGCAGAAGACAAGCCGAGACTTATGAAGACATATGTCAAAGTTCCAGATACAGTGCATTCTTTATATGACTTGACAGTTAGTTATTATGTATAATATTATCAATGATGCCATGAGCATAGCTTTGTAATTGTATAGTGAAGGATATTCACTAATATGTTATCTTTGGATTGTTGTAAATTTCAATTTTGGAATATCCAGAAAAGATATGCATGTCTAATTTGATTATGAAATTGATTTATTTCTTGCTTAAGTATGATTAAGTTAATCATGATTTATTCTTAATGTTACTTAAGATGGTTAATTATGGGTAATGAGAGATGGCTTATTACACTTATTGATGAAGAACTAATCTCTGACACTAAAAACCATTCAAATAACTAGCATAACCTTCCTGAACAAATCTCACCATATGAAGAAATTATCACAAGAAACTCTCCATTTCCAAAAAGATTAAACATGCAGAAATCACCTCCTCAACCTAAATCTAAATTTGATTTCCTTGGGAAATTAAAAAATGTCTGTGTAAAAATTCCCTTAATCCAAGCTATCAAGGATGTACCTATATATACTAAAACTATAAGGGAGTTATGCCTTAAGAAACAAGGAAAAGAAAAGATCCCTAGACAGTGCATGTTATAGGACAACTTGCTAATATTATTTTAGGCAACTTGGTTGTCGCAAAGTATGCAGATCGTGGCAGCCTCGTAGTTGATGTGCACATTAATGATACACTTATCAAAAACACTCTGATTGGCTTGGGTGCAGCTATAAATGTGATGACAAAAGAAACAATGATTTTTTTTACAATTAGCAGATAGGTCAACTGTCAAACCTTAAGGAATCATTGAAGATCTGGTAATCACACTGGACTCATGGGAATACCTTGCAAACTTCATGGTCCTACAACCCAAGGCTAGCTTAGGTGGGTATCCACTCATTCTAGGATGACCTTGGTTGGCAACAATAGATGCCTTCATAGGATGCCTATTTGTTGATATGGAACAACCTATTTGGCTAGACCTAGAGCATACTGACCAATATTCTCTTTAGACATTAATGACTATTGAACAGAGCCCATTGTTAAATATTCAGGATGAGGATGAAGTGCTTTCCAATGTAATATAAAACACTAATGGAAGGGACCCGCAACAAGACCCATGTTTAGTATGCTTGACTTGCCCACTACATAATATTTTGCCCATAGTGAACACACAATCCTATGCTTCCACTACTTGCATGTTCCATCATTTGCTACCACATAGTTGTAGCCTCAATTCATCAGGGCTAGATGTTGCAAACTGTTATGACATCTGCAACACCCATTGATATTAGACTAGGCTGAACACTTAATATCAACAATCAATTGACAATTGTGCAATAGTCTGAACTGATAAACATGTTGTAAACTCACAAAGCAACATTTTCGTGGGACTATCATGACATGAAAGGCATAGATCCTAATCTCTGCATGCATAAAATATACATCAATGAAGGATACAGGCTAGTCAGGCAACCTCAACGGAGAATGAACCTTGATGTAAGAGACATAGTGAAGAATGAATTGTAGAAACTTCTAGATGTAGGATTCATGTATCCTATATCAGATAGCCAATGGGTATCCCCACTAGTCATAGTACCAAAGAAATGAGGTAAGTGGTGGGTTTGTGTAGACTATACATAATTGAATACAACCACTAGGAAAGATTATTTTCCTCTTCCTTTCATTGATAAGGTCTTAGATTCTTTAGCTGGGAAGAAGTATTTTTCTTTCCTAGATGGATTCAGTGGCTATAATCAGATTAAAATATCCCCAGAGGACCAAGATAAAACTACATTTACATGCCCATGGGGAACCTATGCCTATTTAGTCCTTCCATTTGGACTCTGTAATGCACCTGCAACATTTCAAATGGTTGTTTTGAGCATTTTTTCTGATTTTGCTCACGACTCCATGGAAGTATATATGGATGATTTCACCACTTAAGGAGATTCTTATGAAAAAGCATTAACAAACCTTGAAAAATTCCTCTAGAGATGTCAAGATCATAACCTATCTCTTAGTCATGAAAAATGTTTCATGATGATGGAAGGAGTAGTACTTGGCCATTTTGTGTCCAAGAAAGGCATTCAAGTGGATCCAAACAAAATTGAAGTCATTTCAACATTGCATATTCCTAAAAAACAAAAGGATGTCAGAAGCTTCCTTGGCCATGTAGGATATTATAGGAGATTCATTAAAGATTTCAGTAAAATAGGAGCACCTCTATTTTTCTTACTCTCTAAGGATGTTGAATTTGATTGGACATGTGCCTATCAGACAACCTTTGAAAATCTTAAATATTCCTTGACAAAGACACCTGTACTTAGAGGACCCAATTGGAAAGTTCCTTTTCATATTCATACAGATGCCTTTGACTTTGCTGTAGGTGCTGTGCTAGGACAAAAGGAAGGGAATTTGGAATATGCTATTTACTACATTAGTAAGAATCTACAAGGTGCTGAACTTAACTATATTATTACAGAGAAAGAAATGTTAGTTATTATCTGTGCAATCAATAAGTTCAACCACTATATCACTGGATATCCTATTTTTGTTCATATTGACCATGCAACAATAAGGTATCTAATGAACAAACTAGTGGTTAGTGGCAGACCAATTAGATGGTTGTTGTTGTTATAGGAATTTGATATCACTATTATGGACAAACCTAGGAAGACCAATGTGGTTGCGGATTTCCTCTCTAGGCTACCTACTTATAACGAAGATCCAGTTATTGATGACTCATTTCTTGATAAACACTTGTTTGCATTAATTTTACAAACTCCTTGGTATGAAGATATAGCCAATTATCCGATTGTAGGAAAGACACCTCCACACCTTTCAGCAAGAGAAAGGTGGCATCTGGTTGAACGCAACCTTCCCTATTCATGGGTGGCTAGCTACCTTTTTTACACAGGACCTGATCATGTCATGTGCAAATGTATTAGAGAAGATGAAGTATATAACATTCTTAAGGCATGTCATGATGAACCTTGTGGGGGGAATTTTGTAGCCAAGAGGACAACACTCAAGATCTTAACTACTGGATATTATTGGCCAACAATGCACAAAGATACAATTCAATATACAAGGAGATGTGACCACTGTCAAAGGATGGATAGACCTATAAGAAGTGATGAGATGCCCTTGTAGCCACAATTGGTAATTACACCCTTTGACAAATTAGGTATCAATTTTATAGGGCCCATTGATCCTCCCTCTAACAATAAAGAGTACATACTAGCATGTACTGATTACCTAACCAAGTGGGTGGAAGTTAAACCTCTCAAGGTTGCAAGAGACAGTAAGGTGGCAACATTTTTGTATGAAAATATATTTATCAGATATGGAGTGCCAAGAGAAATAGTTACAAATTAGAGATCACAGTTCACATCAACCCTGATTGCTAGTTTGATTCAAAAATATGAAATCAGACATAAGAAATCCACTCCTTATCATCCATAATCAAATGACCAGGTTGAGGTCACAAATAAGGAAATTGAAGCAATCTTAACAAAGATAGTTGCATTGCATAGGAAAGATTGGGCAACTAGACTCTCAGAGGCAATCTGGGCATACAAAACTACATGGAAAACCACAACAGGGTATACACCCTATGAACTAGTCTATGGAAAAAAGGTTGTCCTCCCTATTGAATTTGAATACAAAACATTGATAACTACCATACAACTAGGGATGGATTTATCTATAGCTCAACAAGAGAGGTTACACCAACTTAATGCCTTAGAAGAATTGAGAATGGAAGCAGTTCACCACATAGAGATAATCCAAAAACAAAGAGTCAAATGGCATTACCAGTACATAAAAAATAAAGAGTTTTAGACAGGTGACTAGGCCCTACTTTATGACTCTAGATATAAGGACCACAAGGGCGAATTGTAGACTAGATGGTTGGGCCCTTATGAAATTAGAGAAAATTTTCCCAAAGGTGCAGTCCAACTTACCACAATTGATCTAATCAGATTTTCACTCATGGTCAATGGACATCATTTGAAACTTTATAAGAAGCCATTGGATAAAGAAAACTTTCTCCAGAAGTTGATAGGACATGTTGAGGTAAAAGTTCCATAGCATTCACTCCCAGATGCAACATGCATTCCATTCACAGCTGCTCCTAACAACACAACAGTAGATGAAGCCACAAGCTTGTCTGTTGTCACTCCTCAGGTATGATTTTCTATAAACCTTGTAAATAAATAAACAATAAAAAATATATAAAACAAATAATAATAAAAAATACAATAAAAACAAACACAAAACAATCACCACAAGGCTCCACCAAATTAGCTCCCCCACATCCAGTTGAACATCATTGAAGGCACCTGCAGCTAGTCTACTTACGAGACTTGTAGCTAAAGATTTTCAACTATTTTAAGGGACCTATACCATTTCACCTGCAACTACTATGACTTTCATCATTTTTGAGGGATCTGTAGCCACTGCAATTGCAACCATTTCACATGGGCCCTGTTCACTTTCTCCATGTAGCCACTACATCTTTCACATCACATTTTTGCTTTTGTGCATGCAACCACTCTAGTCTGTAGCACCTTCATTCATGGCATCCACATGCCACCACTATTTCTTCAACATTGTACTTTCTAGTTATGTGTCACCAAGATATTCATCTTCAATCTAACACACTTTCTTCATGTCAAATCCACTTAATTCACTTTGACACATTCTTTGAAATCATCCACTCTAGCCACCATGTCAGCCTCTTCGCATGCATCATCTCCCTCCTTGTCAACATTCAAATGGTATTTAGCTCACACGTTCCATTAATTAACAATTTAATACTATTTATTTTATAGAAATCTTACTTCACACAATCATTAATTCAACTATTATGCACAATTCACAATGCTTTCACCCCTCTCTACCATACATCCTCACTGTCTTCGCATTTGTGGACAAATGCATCCTTAGTCGGGAAATTTCATACGTAGAAATGATTTCACGTATCATCAGCCATGCCAAAACATCTCTTTTCATAATTAATGGCTATTTCTTGCATAGCATACACAGTCAAGCAGATAGCAACTGGTAAATGCACTAGAAGAAACAAGAATTGAAAATTTTAGGGTGAAAATTTGTTCCATCAACATAGAATTCCACAAAAACTGGGCAAACAAGTAATTGCAGCTAGAAGGGGACCAAGAAGTGTCATACAATGGGTGGAGATCCAATCATAAAAGAACCTACAGAGCATACAACATTGTTAACTGACCCAAATTGTATGCCCATTTTCCAGCAAGCCAGATGGCTGGACTATTTCCTCAGGCTGACCGAATACAATGAAGCTATGACTCAGCAATTTGCAAGGACATTTCAAAATAATGAAGTAATAGTTAGGGGATTGCGGGTTGATGCTTCAGAGGCTACTATTGCATAGATAACAGGGTTACCTATAGCTGGAGAGGAGTTTCCTGTAAAAGCTAATGCCATTGCAGCAAGGGTTGAATTTGTCCAACCGAGTGAAAAAATAGAGCCCTCATCTCAAGGTACTAAATGTGTTTGTCTACCTTGGTTATGGGCTTTTGTTTCTACTTATATCATTAAGTATATAACCTATGATGGAAGACAATCATTTCTATACACTGTGCATTTTAAACTATCGAGTCATCTCCATCATGGACAGGTTGTAAACGTTCCAAATTTCTTGTTTAATCTATTAAAAAGAATGTTTGTTGAGTATAAGAGAAGAGGGAGCCAATTGTCCATGTCACATGATTGTTTGGTTGTATTATTAGTGAAGAGAAGTTTGTCCATTCAGTTCCCAGACATTCCTTGGGAAAATTTTCTTAAGCTTAACCACATTGATGATAGACCCTTAAGGGTTGGACTAGTTGGGGAAGATGAGGCACAGGTAGAGAATGTACAGTCAAGGGAAGGGAAGGAAGCTCCTATGGCCTCTTTCCAACCAATGGATTTGCCTACTCATAGCCATGAAACTATTCTAGAGTAGTGAACTCCATGCACTAATAACCCCATGGATGAACCTGCAAAGTCCCCCACTCCTGCAGCTTCACCGATACCAACCCCTTTGCCAGAACATTCAACTTCACAACCCTATAGCCACATAGAACAATTTGAAAAGCAAGAAGTGTAGCCTGAAACTACCAGCTTATCACTCACAACATCTAAGATTTCCAAAAACTTTCCTTTTGATTCCAAGCCCAGTAAAAAGAGAAAAGCATACTCTTCCCCCTCTAAAGCCAAAAAGAAACAAAAAGTGACTACTCAACCACTAACACACTCAAGTCGCCTGAAAGAGAAAGAAGTTACAGGAGGAAAAACTCCTCCTAAACAAAAGAGGGTGGTTGATGTGCAATCCAATACAGACTCAGAGAGGGAACATTTATTTGTTAATAGGGAGCAGTTGAATGTAGCCCAGCCAAATTTTATGGAAACTGACACAAAATCAGAGGAAGAAGACTTGTTCACAACAAGGAAACGACATCAACCTCCTCCTGATACAAGAAACTAAGAATTGTTAGCCTCCTCTAATGAAATTCAAAAAGAGGAATTGTTGTTGGATACTGAGGAGAAAACTGAGGAAAAGATGGATGAGCTGTAGGTGGCTTTAAAGAAAATTACAACATTGGAGAAACAATTACAAGAATACCATCAAAAGGAGACTGGGTTGAATGAGAGAGTTAAAAGATTGGAAAATTAGTTGCACATTTATTAGCAGTAGGGAACGGGACTAGACCAACTGGCTCAATTGGCCATAATAGAAATCAATAGGAGAAGTCTACAGCCTGTGCAGCAGGATGATCATCAAGAAGAATTTGCACCATCAACCTTGTTGACTGTTACTTTACAACTATGGGGGAATATAGAGAAAATAGTAAAGGAACAAAATGAGATGGAGGAGAAGCACAAAAATGAGATTGAGGACAAAAATAAGGAAATAAGGAGACTGAAGTTCAAAACAGATAGGATGGGGGACATGACTATCCAGCTTATGAGATGCAGACCTCCTGCAAGGGTTTATGCCCTTTATTTACAAGAACAATATTTGAGTTTTCAGTTTAGTCAATTATACAGTGATACTCCTATTTCTCTTTTCACACCTAATTTGTCTTTGACAGCCTACCCGAAAGCTACCCCATAGATGCAAAACTAGTCATGTGAATTTTATCTATAAGAATTGGCTATTCCTTATGATGCCACTTGGAATCCCCTAATTGTTATTGGGGATGTGCAAATAAAATATTGAGCATCATTCATACAGAATGAGCATAGGAGAGGGATCCTTCAACAACAGTATAATGAGAGGGAGAAATCAATTCCCCTTAAAATTAGGGCAGAGGCCCAAGATCCCAATAGGATAGTAGTAGAATGGATCAATCTTATTGAACACCCTAGGGTGGAAGAAAAGCTCCTTGAATGCAAGGAAACAAATCATAAGAAATTTAAGGAATTAGCTAAGCGTACTGGTAAGGAGGCACTAAACTTCTCAAGAGGTAGGTGAAATGAGTTGACACCGACATTAAGAAGAAAAGAACCCCAGTTGGTCTTTAATTTCTTAGCAACAATTACTAGGGCATGTAGGTATATCAAATTAGCTAATGAGCATGGAATTACTTGGCTTCTATTGGTGTTTCATCCTCCCTTACTCATGTATCCTATCCCACATTGGTAGGAACAAAAAAACATCTCAAGCAGCAGAGCAGGCCAGGTGGGATTGGTTGGCCAAATAGGAGGGTTTCTATCTTAAGCAAGATTGAGGGGTCATGGAACCCACATATTATAGAGAAATTGCACTCCAATATAATCAAAGGCCTTGGTTGCTTAAGGACCAACAACATACTTAGTTGGGGGGTGTGATGAGGTTTTACTTTGTTTTGTTTCTCTTGTTTAAGTTCATACTTTTCAAAGACATTCCCAAACTTTCCCAGACATTATCTATACCTATGATTATCTTTAAGACCTGAAAGCATTAAGAATAGTATATGATATGTTGATGAATGATTGCTTATAAGATGTGATAGTAATTTTTGTTAATTATGGTAGTTTGTGATCATGTATAATTATATATGGTGAAACTAACCCCTATGCAACAAGTACATGGTTACCTATGATGGAGACCATCTGTTAACCCACAACAATGGATGCATTTTATCTACAATTGAGAATGTAGTAGCCCGCATCCAAAGAAGAAGGATCTCGAACTGAGTGGGCATGGTTTAACCATAACTACTCCCACTCCTTGATAGTTTGGTCTTCAACAATTGACATAGTCATAAAATCAAGAGGATCTTAGATCATGGTTTATGTTTTATTTTCAATTATGACCATCTTCTTGGTGAATAAGAAGAATCATAGTAGGACTGTGATATCTGATTATCTTTATAGTAGTTAGTTTCCTACTTCTAATCTGATTAGAATAATAATAAAGTCTTCTTCTTATGTTTGTGGGGAGAATGAATGAGTATAGGATAGTTGTTTAGAAGTTCAATCCTAATAGGAGAATTGAATATTGTCTATATATGTTAGATTCTATATATGATAGATAGAGAGTTAGAAGAGATTGTATTATCAATTTTTGTTATTGTATTGCATCTTGAAAATTCAATAAGAGAATATAGATTTGGATTTAGTCAATGAGTAGTTGATACAAGAAATGATCTGGTTTAGATTTTGTTGAGATTACAATCACTCAAGAAAGGGCCACTTGAGGTAGCTGTAGTTCTCTTGTTAATTTATATTATTAGTTACATTGTTAGTTCATGAAGTTATTATGGTTTATTGAATTAGAGAATGTTCAAGGTGATCATTGACTTAGTACATGTTGGTAATTATTTATGTCTAGGGTTTTAAACTTGAATGTTTGCTATTTTTGTCCTTCAAACCCCAAAATTTCTGAGTTGCAGGATCTTGTTCTGTTGCTGAAATCTCTATCGGCCCTTGAGAATGTTAAAAAATCTGAGTTTCATGCATTTAGGAATGCATTTCGAGCCACAGTTTCTAGACCCTAAATGTTTCTAAGTGTGGCTAGAAGGGTCAGAATTGTGCCTGCACCGTGGAACTCGACATGTGTCGATATCCTCTTGTGCTTCAAAGACCCTTTAAATGTTTCCTTTGTGTTTCAAGTAGCTCGGAGCCCTGTGGACAGTGCCAAGTGTCGGGCTCTACCCATGTTTCAAAAAGTTTCTAAAAAGTTTCCAAAAGACCCTTAAAGTTTTTGAGGAGCGTGGAGCCCGACAAGTGTTAGCTTCCGTTGATGTTTCTTTAAGTTTCTATGTAGGGGCGGAGGATGCCGTGTGTCCCTTACGGTTGCTGCGGAAGCTGACAAGTGTCAGCTTCCGAGATTGTTTTTGCATGTTTCAAGTGTGGCGCAGACATGGTGGGTCCCATTGAAGTTTCTAAGCTGCTGCGGATGTTGCCAGATGGCGGCCTCTACCGGAGTTTCCGAAGGCCCCTTTATAAAGTTTCAAATGTGTCAGAAAGTGCCACGTGTCACTTGTGGAGGCATAGTTTCTAAAGTTTTGGCATGGCTGCGGAGGGCGCCATGTGCATCTTATAGTGGTCGCGGAGCCTGCCATGTGTTTGCTTCCGCATGTCTCTCTCTTTTTCCTTTAGCACCAAGTATTGACAGAGGTGGGTCCTAGTAAGTATCTCAGGTGTCGGGGGTGATGACAAATGTCACCTTCCACATAAGTCTTAGGAGGGGCCTTAAAGTTTCTGAGTGTTTCGAGGAAGTTTCTTAAAGTTTCAAAGTGGCTGCGGAAGGTGACACGTGGCTGCTTCCGTGGGTTTCAGAGAGACTCTTTAATGTTTCAAGAGCTGCTACGGAGGCCGACACATGTCAGACTCCGCGTTGTTTCTAACAGTTTCTCTAGTGTTTCAAAAGATGGCCGTAGAGCTTGACAAGTGTCAGCTTCCACGGACTTGCCCCTATTTCTCTCTTATGTGGGTTGCCGCGACAGTTTGTGGGCCCCAATTTCAAGTGCCTTTAGTTTTAAATGTTGTAGGTTGCGATAACTGTCACTTAAGGGGGCCACTTCAAACTTTTGACATAGTTTAGCAAGGTAACACGGGGCTCGACACGTGGCTGCCTCCACATAAGTTTCAAAGGATGTTTCTGTATGTTTCAAGGAGACTGCGGAAGCTACCACTTGTCCCGATGGTTGAAACTGTGGATGCTGCCGCGTGTCCTTTTTAAGAAACATGTAATGGGGAGCAGAAAAATAGGTGATGGACCCAACGATAGAAACTTGAAGTGCCTGCGTGGCACGATTTGGTTGGTGGGTGACTTTCTAGCTTTTTTTTTGGGGCTGTTGGATCTCCGCGACTTGGTTTTTTATCGAGGGCCACATTTTGATCTGCAGCGATGGGTTTTTCCCACGTTTCTGCAATCATTTTTAGGCAGGAGAAACTTCTGAGGCTTGCTACTACTACATCCCGAGGTTGCAAGTAGATGAAATAGTAATGGTTGTTTGTTGCAGAGGGCATGGGTCGAGTTGATAGCTCAACCACCATTTTTATGGTGCATATCTGGAAACGGCGGCACATCTCCTGATTCTACCTGCCCCTTCCTCTTTGTCCCTCTGCTACAGTTATGATTTTGAGAGCCATTTTTTAGTGCAGTGTATCTGGCGAATTTTTGATGTACCTTGTAATTAATTTGTTCTGTACACAGTTTTGATATTAAAAAAGAAGACTGTGTCACTCATTAAGGTTGTTGAAAATGGGACATTTTAGCTTTGTAATGAAATACATCTGGTTTTGGTTGTTCTGTGTAGAAGATATTGTGAGTTTATGAGTCTCATGTTTTATGTATTGTGCATAGACTTACTGGTTTCATCGTTGTTAGATGAATAATGCTATACTGCATGTGTCTTGTTATCTGTCTCCTGTATTGAATATACTCTTCTTTTGAATCTGGATATCTAAGGGGTGTCTTGGGTTCTAGGATATAGGTTTATTGTATTGAATGCTTGATCTCTTAACTTCTGCTCAAGGGGTAGATTAAAGTGTTTTTAGATTGAGTGTTGAGAAGAATATATTGCAGTAAGGATATCATAAGTAGAGATAACTTGATACTCTATTCTGGGATGTATCTGTAAGGCAGATATCACATAAATCCCCTTGAAATCTAGTTTTAGTATGTTTATGCTGAACATTTACATGTGTATATCTATGACTCCAAGCCCTAGATAGGCACCAATCTACCTCTGTGTTGAGGTTATACACTAGGTCTAGCTTTGCATCCAAACACATAAAATCAGAATCAAACTCCAAAACAACCATTAGGAAAGTAGAATTAGTTTTAGGATCCCAAGTCCTCTATTTACAACTGAAAATAGGCCCAAAGCTAGCTCCTTTGCTCTTATCTTGCAGTTTTGGTCTACTTACAGGAGGACTTATCTGCTTCATGTCAGCATCCCAGCCTTTGTATGCATATTCTCATGGATGTTGAGTAGGGAATACCCCCCTAGGTTTTGCAAAGCCTAAAGAAGAAGAGGAGATAAAAATAGAGTCTATCTCCTATACTGTTGGCCCCTGGCCCAGAGATCCTGTTCATCATTGATGGCTACCTTGTAGGGAAATCTGGGAATAAGCATCCAGTCTGGGAAAAAACCAACATAAATTGGCGACTCTACTGGGGATAAACTTTGAGAAAGAACCTTGATTTTTAAAAGAAAATAGTTCCTAGTAATAGGTGGTGACTCCGAACCAATCTCCCAATCGGTAAGGTAAAAATTTGTATGCAAGGGAGAAGATCCGAGCGTAATTCTCTATTTAAAAGGTATGGTAAGGTGGTGACTCCGAACCAATTACCCATTAAAAATGATGTATAGAAAAAAGGGGACTGTTCGAGCCAGTCAAGATGGTTCTCCTAGCCCCAAGAAAAATGATTTTATTCAGGATAATCCAGGATCCTCAAAGAAGACAATACCTTATTTTTCAAACACTGAGGCTGAAATCCAGAATGTGTATGAAAGGCAGCAAGGTAATGGTTTAAGAATAAGGTCAAAGATGTTTCAAGAACGTCCTTTTCATGATTCTCCTGACAGATTTGAAGAGGCTGAATCCCTAAGGGATGATGATAATGATGATCAGAATATGATAAAACCATCCTCTTCTATGCCTAGAGAGGAAGAACTAGCTGATGAATCAAGAGCTTAAGCGCTGAGTTAGAATATCTGCAAGCAGTAAAAATCAGAGATGATATGAGATAGAAAGTGCAAGCTTTGAGAGTTGCTCAAAATGATTCAATTCCTACCCTCCAAAATGCAAATATGTAGAGAAATCAACAAAGAAATGAGGTACAGTATCATCAGAATAATGATCAAAGACAAAATGTAGACAATGCTAGAGTACCATTAAATAATGTGAGATATCAAAATGTAAATAGAAATGCAAATGCTAATCAGTTTGAAAGGCACCCAATGCAGTTGGATAGATTCAGACAGCTTATTTTTTATGGCATTCCTGGTTATCCAAACCCTGTTGACAAACATGTGAGGCTGCAAGTGCCTAAATTTTTAGGAAACAATACTGTCTCAGGAGAAGACCATTTAAAATCTTTTCAAAATACCATGGACAACTTTGAGGTTGAGCATGAGGATGTTTTCATGAAATCATTTATGCAATCCTTAGTTGATGAAGCCAAGGAATGGTATAAAGGTCTACCTGACAGAAACATTTCATCATGGGATGATTTCAAAAGGATGTTTAAGGAGCAATATGGTGACAAAATTGACCCTAGCTTTTTTGTAAATGAGTTCACCAGTATCACTAAAGGGTCAAATGAACAGGTTGTTGATTTCAATGCTAGATTCATGAAGGTATTGAACAAATTGCCACAGGACTTGAGGCCTAATGAACCTATGTGCATAGTGTTGTACATAAATGCTTTTGATGCCAAGACAGCTTATGGATTAAGAGACAAGGGTCCTCACAGCCTCAGAGATGCCTTCAAAGTTGCAACAAATATTGAAAATAACAGAAAGGCATCTGGTAAAACAAACAGAAGGGATGATGTGAAAATTCTACAGAATCCAAACAAACCTCAAAACAATCAAGGTAGTACATCTGCCCCTGAAGATAAAATAGATAAATTGGCAAATGTTGTTAAGGATCTAAGCTATAGGCTGGCTAAAAATGAAAAGGGAATAGGTCCTGATAGGCCAGCTTACCAAAGACAGGAAAAGAGACCATCATTGCATGATATGCCATATAATACCAATTGGCATAATGGTAGACCTGTATTGCCACATAACAACACAAATCAGAGAGCTCAACATACCAAGGAAACTCCTGATCCTTTGAAGAAGGCTGTTAATATTGTTAATGATACTCCATGGTGTATAATATGCCAGATGCCTCATTCACAGTCACAATGTATGATTGCTCAGTCTCTATATAACAATGCCATGGCCTGTGATGAGTGCAATGAGCCTCATTGCATGGAAGATGATAATGTCAACATGTTGTCTACAAATAGAGAATACTCTTTTCATGATGCTGATGCAAATGCAAATGAAACTCAGGGCTGCCAACAGTTCCCATATGATGAAGATGATGAAGACAACTATGCTTATGCTCAGGATTCACACAGTTTTCTGAATAACTTGAGGAGGCCTTCTGATGAAGAAATTAGGACCTTCACGACCGTAGCAGTTGCTCAAGTCAAAAGCAACTACAACCTAAGAGGTAAAGCTCAAGTAAGCAGCCCACATCAGCCAGAAGGCATTTCTGCAAATCAGCCTGTACATAGTCATAAAGGAATTGAGACACAAAAGAAGCAATGGAACAATAATAGGCAAAATTTTAAGCAAAAAACAAGTTATGATCCCCAAGGACCAGAAAATAGAGTTCCCCAGGTTGAGGATCAAAATAAGAATATTCAGAACAAGGATGACAGTCAGAGAGCCATAAAAACTAAAGCTGGATCATCTCAAGATAGGGGTAAAACTGTGGATCAGGCTACAACTGTTATTCAAAATTATGCTCCATTTGACATCATTCAGGTCTTGTCTCAAATAAAGGTTTCTGTCCCATTAATGGAATTGATGAAGGTTGAAGAAATCAGGAATAGGACAGTATCCATAATTTTAGGAGTACCATGTCAAGCCAAGCAGAATATTGACACTCAGGATAAGAAACAAGCTATGTGTATTGAAGAGGATGAGATTCCTGAGGTATATCTAGGGATGACCATGACAAAATGCCCTTCACAGGTTGAACCATTCTATGTCTCCCTTGTTATCAATGGGAAAGTAATTAGAAATTGTATGCTTGACTCAAGAGCATCAACAAATATTATGCCTTTGGCCATTATGCAACAAGCAGGATTAAAAATAGATAAGGCATGTGGGAAATGCTATGCCATGGATGCTAGGGAGGTACCTGTCATTGAAATCATGAAGGATGTTGATTTTAGATTGGTAGCATATCCAGAAAAGATCTATAAAATGAACATAACAGTTGTTGATATCAAGCCACAGTATGGCATGTTGCTATCAAGAAGATGGGCAGCACTGATTGGTGGGAGTATGCAACTGGATCTGTCATATGCCATGATCCCAATGAGTGGCAAGGATGTCAAACTGATCTGAGAAGAAAGATCATTAGAGACAGTGGAGGATCAAGAATCAGAGGAACACATATGTTTTGTAGACACTGACTGTGAAAATTTCAGAGTTGTCTCAGATGATAAGTAAGATAAAAGAGAAAAAAATTGCATTCAAGAATTGGATCAACAAGGTCTTTGGACCATGTATTTTGATGGAGATTGTTCAAAAGAAGGCTCTGGTGTTGGAATTGTTTTTCTGTCTCCAACTGGTAAGCTTCTCCAATTATCTTTCTTGTTGAAGTTTGCGTGTACAAATAATATTGCAGAGTATGAGGCTCTGTTATTAGGGTTAAATGTTGCTTTGAAGCATGGGATTAAGATGCTCAAAGTGTTTGGTGATTTAGAGCTTATTGTGTCCCAAATTAGAGATAAGTATGCATCAAAAAATAAAAGGTTGAAACAATATAAGCATGTTGTTTGGGATACAATTGAATTATTTGATGTTTTTTCAATAAATTGGATAGAAAGATCAAAAAATGTCAGAGCAGATTTTCTAGCCAATGTAGCCATAAGGCCAGATGATATAACTTTGTCAGATGTTACAAATGTTGAAGTCAACCTTAGGCCTGCAGTGCCAGATAATGTATGCAGCTGGCAAGTGTTTGATGATGATAAGGATTTACTGAGATTTCTGCATTGTATTGATGAATATGAGAACCAAGAAATGGATTTTTAGAACTTTGTGGAAGTTGTAGATGGAAAAGAAACCCTTTTAGGGAAAGAAGTAATTTAGCTGAAGACTAACAAAATCCCTAGAGGGCTGGTAGCCTTAGAGAGAGCTTTTGACAATAGGGACCAATTTGTTATAAAAGCATCTCCAACAAACAAGAATGATCTAGAGGAGATAAACTTGGGAACATCTCATGCTCCCAAAAAGGTATACATTGGCAAACAACTCAAACCACATATCAGAAGTATACTGATTGCATTACTGAAAAGGTATAAGCATGTTTTTGCTTGGTCATATGAGGACTTGAAAGCCTATAGAGAGGATTTATTTTAGCATGAAATCCCTTTGAAGCCTGGAGCTAAACCATTTAGACAAAAACAGAGGCCTATTAACCCAACCTTAGCTCCAAAAATGCAAGAAGAACTTATAAAACTTAGGGAGGCTGGAATAATCATGCCTATCAGACATTCAACTTGGGTGTCTAACCTTGTCCCAGTCAGAAAAAAGAATGGTGATATAAGGTTGTGTGTGGACTTTAGAAACCTAAATGTATCTTCTTTGAAGGATAACCATCCATTGCCAAACATGGAGGCCATGTCGCAAAGAGTGACTGGTTGTGAACTTTTATCTATGATGGATGGTTTTTCAGGGTATAATCAAGTGAAAGTAAAAGAATCAGAATAGTTTAAGACTGCTTTCACTACTCCATGGGGAACCTATGTATATGTAAGGATGCCATTTAGACTAACAAATGCAGGTGCTACATTTCAAAGAGCAATGGATGTTGCTTTTGCAAGGTTGATTGATTCAATCTTGGCTGTTTATCAGGATGATTTGACTGCCTTTTCAAAGAAAGAAGAGCAGCATTGTATGCACTTGGAGCAGATTTTCATTAGAGCACTAGAGTATGGCATTTCTCTCAATCCAAAGAAATGCGCTTTTGGGGTTGTGGAAGGAAAATTGCTTGGACACATTGTTTCAAAGGATGGAGTTAGGATTGATCCTGAAAGGGTGGCTGCAATTGACAAAATTCAGATCCCTAAAACAATAAAAGGTGTGCAGTCCTTCTTTGGACAAATAAACTTTGTTAGGAGATTTGTTCCTAACTTTGCAGAGACCACAAAAGAAATTTCCAAGATGTTGAAGAAAGGTGCAACTGTTAATTGGGAGAATGAAGCAATTGAATCATTTCAGAACATCAAGGAAGCAATCAAGATGGCTCCTGTGCTGAAATCTCCTAATTTTTCCAAGCCATTTCAATTGTTTTCATTTGCTTCTTTCCATACTATTGCTGCATGTTTACTTCAGAAAAATGAGGATGGTTTTGAGCAGCCCATTGCTTTCTTCAGTAGGTCATTGCAGACTGCTGAATTAAAGTATGACATTATGGAGAAACAGGCATATGCACTGGTTAGAGCAGTCAAGAGCTTCAGGCCTTATTTGGTAGGCTCACAAGTAGCTGCATATGTACCTCATGCAGCAATAAAAGATATCTTCACTCAGAAGGAAGTAACTGGAAGGAGATGTAGATGGATAAATAAGTTGCAAGAGTTCAACATAGAGATACAGATCACAAAATTGGTAAGAGGACAAGGGTTAGCAAAGCTAATGACACAGTCAAATCTAGAGGCATGCCAAATCAATGCAGTCCAAAATGAGAATGGTATAAGGACATCATATATTACTTGCAAAATTTGAATTGTCCTTACCATTTCAGTGACAATCAAAAGAGGACCTTAAAACTACATGCAATTAGGTATGTTATTGTTCAAGGTGAGCTGTACTGGAAGAACCCTGATGGTGTGTTGCTGAGATGTGTGGATGAAATTGAAGCTAACAATGTTTTGAATGACATGCATAAAGGATTGTGTGGTGGACATTATACTACCCAAACAACAGCTCGTAAGATCCTTAGGGCAGGATATTGGTGGCCCACTCTCTTTTCAGATGCACAAAGGTTGGTAAGGAAATGTGACCCTTGCCAAAGATTCTCAGGAAAATTAAGATATGAAGGAGCATTGCCCCTTAGAACTGTAACTGTGGATGCTCCATTTCAGCAATGGGGAATTGATTTTATAGGGGAAATTTCAGAGAAATCTAGTGGAGGACATAGTTGGATTCTGGTTGCCACTGATTACTTCACTAAATGGATTGAGGCTATCCCTACTAAAAAGGCTACAAGTAAGGTGGTGATGGATTTTATCTTGGAGAATATTATTATTAGGTTTGGGGTACCAGTCAAGTTAATCACAAATAATGCAATGTGCTTTAGATCAGGTGAATTTGTTGATTTTTGCAATAAATATGGAATTGACTTGTCTCACACATCACCATACCACCCACAAGGAAATGGTCAAGCAGAGTCAAGCAACAAAAGCCTAATGAAAATCATCAAGAGGATAATGGATAAAAATAAGAAATCCTGGGATTCAAAACTAAAGTTGGCATTATGGGCTGATAAGGTGATAGTGAAAAAAGCCACTGGAAGGTCACCTTATGAATTAGTGTATGGTACAACAGCTAGATTGCCTGTGAATAACCTCCTGCCAATTTACAAGTTCATACAAGAGAATGATGGGGAGGTTAATGATTCAATGACTGAAAGAATCAATCAGCTGGTTGAGCTAGATGAAATTAGAGCAGAGGCACGAAAAATAAACATCAAGAAACAACAAAAGGTGAAGTACCTATTTGATAAAAGGGTTACAGAGAGAGGTTTTCAGATAGGTGATATGGTCCTTATGTGGAATGCAAGGAACCAGGATAAGGGTAAACATGGCAAATTTGAACCCTTGTGGACAAGCCCATACCAAATTAGCAATATCTATGGTGGAGACTCCTATTTTCTCCAAACCCTAAGTGGTGAGTTGATGGAATTGCCAGTGCACAACAAATTCCTTAAATTCTTTTTCACATAAATGAGTAACTTGTGTGCACAATGTAAAATAGTTGTAAATATTTTGTACTTACCTCGTGTGGCCGGTCGTGTTTTGAGTTTTGGGTTTTGTCTGGTCTGCCCGGAGTTGTCTGGTCCTCACTGCAATCTTGTGCCTGCACGTCCCCAATCAGAGCCTATGTTGGTAATTATTTATGTCTAGGGTTTTAAACTTGAATGTTTGCTATTTTTCTCCTTCAAACCCTAAAATTTTTGAGTTGCGGGATCTTGTTCTATTGCTAAAATCTCTATCGGCCTCTGAAAATGTTAAAAAATATGAGTTTCATGCATTTAGGAATGCATTTTGAGCCACAGTTTCCAGACCCTAAATGTTTCTAAGTGTGGCTAGAAGGGTCAGAATTGTGCCTGCGCTATGGAACTCGACATGTGTCGATATCCACTTGTGCTTTGAAGACCCTTTAAATGTTTCCTTTGTGTTTCAAGTTGCTCGCGCGGAAGGCACCACATGTCGGCTTCCGCCGAAGTTTCAATAGAGTTTCTTTTATGTTTCAGCTTGAGCACGGGAGGCGCCACATGGAGGAACCTGAAAGGGTCTAAATGTTTCACAGTCTCCAGCAAAGGCTTCGAAGACCCTTTAAGTGTTTCTTTTATGTTTCAAGTAGCTCGGAGCCCTGCGGACAGTGCCAAGTGTCAGGCTCTGCCCATGTTTCAAAAAGTTTCTAAAAAGTTTCCAAAAGACCCTAAAAGTTTCTGAGGAGCGTGGAGCCCGACAAGTGTCAGCTTCCGCTGATGTTTCTTTAAGTTTCTATGTAGGGGCGGAGGATGCCGTGTGTCCCTTATGGTTGCTGCGGAAGCCGACAAGTGTCGGCTTCCGAGATTGTTTCTGCATGTTTCAAGTGTGGCGCAGACATGGTGGGTCCCATTGAAGTTTCTAAGCTGCTGCAGATGTTGCCAGATGGTGGCCTCCGTCAGAGTTTTTGAAGGCCCCTTTATAAAGTTTCAAATGTGTCAGAAAGTGCTACGTGTCACTTGCAGAGGCATAGTTTCTAAAGTTTTGGCGTGGCTGCGGAGCGCGCCACGTGCATCTTATAGTGGCCGCGGAGCCTGCCATGTGTCTGCTTCCGCGTGTCTCTCTCTTTTTCCTTCGGCACCAAGTATTGACAGAGGTGGGTCCCAGTAAGTATCTCAGGTGTCGTGGGTGATGACAAATGTCACCTTCCGCATAAGTCTCAGGAGGGGCCTTAAAGTTTCTGAGTGTTTCGAGGAAGTTTCTTAAAGTTTCGAAGTGGCTGCGGAAGGCGACACGTGGCTGCTTCCGTGGGTTTCAGAGAGACTCTTTAATGTTTCAAGAGTTGCTGCAGAGGCGGACACATGTCGGACTCCACGTTGTTTCTAACAGTTTCTCTAGTGTTTCAAAAGATGGCCGCGGAGCTTGACAAGTGTCAGCTTCCGCGGACTTGCCCCTGTTTCTCTCTTATGTGGGTTGCTGCAACGGTTTGTGGGCCCCAATTTCAAGTGCCTTTAGTTTTTAATGTTGCGGGTTGCGACAGTTGTCACTTAAGGGGGCCACTTCAAACTTTTGACACAGTTTAGCAAGGTAACGTGGAGCTTGACATGTGGCTGCCTCCGCATAAGTTTCAAAGGATGTTTCTGTATGTTTCAAGGAGACTGCGGAAGCTGCTACTTGTCCCGATGGTTGAAACTGCGGATGCTGCCGCGTGTCCTTTTTAAGAAACATGTAATGGTTAGCGGAAAAGTAGGCGACGGACCCAACGATAGAAACTTGAAGTGCTTGCGTGGCATGATTTGGTTGGTGGGTGACGTTTCGACTTTTTTTTGGGGCCGTTGGATCTCTACGACTTGGTTTTTGATCGACGACCACA
The DNA here is from genome assembly GCA_027924645.1 of Cunninghamia lanceolata. Taxonomy (NCBI): domain Eukaryota; kingdom Viridiplantae; phylum Streptophyta; class Pinopsida; order Cupressales; family Cupressaceae; genus Cunninghamia; species Cunninghamia lanceolata. The sequence continues at coordinate 3,608,868 of BSBN01001040.1, read as the reverse complement.
TTTTGATCTGCAGCGATGGGTTTTTCTCGTGTTTCTGCAATCATTTTTAGGCAGGAGAAACTTCTAAGGCTTGCTACTGCTGCATCCCAAGGTTGCGGGTAGATGAAACAGTAATGGTTGTTTGTTGCAGAGGGCATGGGTCAAGTTGATAGCTCAACCACCATTTTTATGGTGCATATCTAGAAACGACGGCACATCTCCCAATTCTACTTGCCCCTTCCTCTTTGTCCCTCTGCTGCAATTATGATTTTGAGCACCATTTTTCAGTGCAGTGTATCTAGCAAATTTTTGATGTACCTTGTAATTAATTTGTTCTGTACACAGTTTTGCTATAAAAAAAGCAGACTGTGTCACTCATTAAGGTTGTTGAAAACAGGACATTTTGGCTTTGTAATAAAATACATCTGGTTTTGGTTGCTCTGTGCAGAAGATATTGTGAGTTTATGAGTCTCATGTTTTATGTATTGTGCATATATTTACTGGTTTCATCGTTGTTTTAGATGAATAATGCTATACTGCATGTGTCTTGTTATTTGTCTCCTGTATTGAATATACTCTTCTTTTGAATCTGGATATCTAAGGGGTGTCTTGGGTTCTAGGATATAGGTTTATTGTATTGAATGCTTGATCTCTTAACTTCTGCTCAAGGGGTAGATTAAAGTGTTTTTAGATTGAGTGTTGAGAAGAATATATTGCAGTAACTATATCATAAGTAGAGATAACTTGATACTCTGTTCTGGGATGTATCTGTAAGGTAGATATCACATGAATCCCCTTGAAATCCAGTTTTAGTATGTTTATGCTGAACATTTACATGTGTATATCTATGACTCCAAGCCCTAGATAGGCACCAATCTAGCTTTGTGTTGAGGTTATACACCAGGTCCAGCTTTGCATCCAAACACATAAAATCAAAATCAAACTCCAAAACAACCATTAGGACAATAGAATTAGTTTTAGGATCCCAAGTCCTCTGTCTACAACTTAAAATAGGCCCAAAGCTAGCCCCTTTGCTCTTATCTTGTAGTTTTGGTCTACTTACAGGAGGACTTATCTACTTCATGTCAGCTTCCTAGCCTTTGAATGCATATTCTCATGGATGTTGAGTAGGGAATACCCCCCTAGGTTTTGTAGAGCCTGAAGAAGAAGAGGAGATAAAAATAAAGTCTATCTCCTATACTCTTGGCCCCTGGCCCAGAGATCCTATTGATCATTGATGGCTACCTTGTAGGGAAATCTGGGAATAAGCATCCAGTCTGGGAAAAAACCAACAGTACATAGACTATTTCTCTATTGTGATTTACATAGACTATTTTCTACTGAATGAAGCATTTATTATTCCTTAACAACATCACCTACTTGTAGCAACTATTGTTCTTTGCAAAGTAGAATTTGTTTCCTTCTTCATAGTTTGTTTCTATGCATAACTTCTAGGTTTAACTCAGGAATTCTTGATTGTACATACAATACGAGCACCATCCAAGAAGAATATGATTCTCTGGTTTGACATATTTAAAGGTAACACATTATAGCCATTAGGTTGCTTGATAAAGGATCTAAATGTCTGTTGAGTTGTGTGCATGCCCTTTCTACATCAATTTATTGGTTAATAACGGAGTTAGATAAAAGTTCTAGTGGAATAGGCAGAGCACTCCCAATTCCATATACAAGTTCAAATTGGGACATACCAATAGCTCTCTTTAGGGTGATTCTATCTGCCCATAATGCATCATAAACTCTTTTATGCTAATTCCTCTGATTATCATCTTCTAGCTTTTGGACAATGGTAATCAGGGTTTTGTTGCTAGATTCTGCTTGCCCATTGCCTTGAGGGTAATAATATAAAGAGTGTACAATACTAACTCCATGATCATAATAGAAAAGGGAAATCTCTGAAGAAGAAAAAATTGAAGCATTATCTGTGATGATCTTCTTGGGTACTCCAAACCTTACCAATATATTCTCCTCTATAAAGTTACACATAATTTCAAAAGTAGTCTGTTTGACAGGAATAGTCTCTACCCACTTGGTGAAATAATCTATGGCAATCAAGATTTGTGTATGACCTACACTAGAATTTGGATTGATAGGTCCTATGAAGTCTAGGCCCAACTGTTGGAAAGGTTCATCAATAATCACTAGCCTTAGAGGGAGAGCAACTAATTGAGGTTTACTTGCAAATCTTATACATTTGTCACATTTAGAAACCCAATTATAAGCATATTTAAACATACCTAGCCAGTAGAAACATTGCCTTAGAATTTTGAAATCTATCACAGATGCCGAGAAATGCCCCCCACATGCTTCGCTATGAAAAGACTCTAGGAGTTTTTCTTGGTGCTCTTTACGAACACACCTCAAAAAAGTACCATCGATTCCTCTCTTATATAAAGTATCACCCCAGATTACATATTTAGCATCCTTCAACTTTAATTCCTCTTTTCCCTAGCTGAAAGATGGGATGGACACTCCCCATAAGTTAGAAAGAAGGCAACATCAAAGAACCATTCATTAGTTGTATTCACAAATAAAGTGAGAGGAATATCATTAACTTCTTTGAGCTGATTTTCTACTAACATCTTACAAATTCCTTTCCCTCTAAATAAATTTATGGGTTTAATGTCAACATCATACTCATGGACCTTAGCCACCCAAGCCCCTCTCTTATTGCAACCTATTTGTTGTTGGGTTAGAATAGATTTGGCTACAAAGTTAGAGATAAAGATAACAACATGAGAGTGAAGAATATAGGACCCTAAATTGCTTGACGACCTTCACCACTGCATACACATGTTTTTGTATTGGGGAGTAATTTAGTTTGTGTTTGTTCAATGGAGTACTCATGAAAGCAATAGGAGACTCAATACCTTGCTCATTCTTTTGAAGCAGGATGGCTGACATGTTATGATCGGATGAATAATAGTAGATGATGAAATCTTTGTCAAAGTCTAGGTGTATCAAGTTTGGTGCATTAGCTATGGCTCCCTTAATTGATTTGAATGCTTCCTTACCTTCATTATTCCACTTAAAGACATGCTTACTTTCATCATTTCTAAGATATGCCTGGTTAACTCTGAAAAAGTAGGAACAAACCTCCTCAAGAAATTCACCTTACCGAAAAAGGATCTGGTATTGCTTTTGCTAGTGGGAAGGCTTAATTGCTAGATAGCTCTAACTCTTTCTAGATCTATCTTGATTCCTTCTTTCAAAACAATGTGTCCCAAAAGTTTTCCTTCAGTAACAACAAAAATAGACTTTTAGGATTAAGGGATATGCCATGATCCCTGCACCTTTACAAAACAACAGCCAAGTGGTCGATATGATCAACTTTCATTTTGGAGAAAACTATTAAGTCATCAAGATAAATAACAATAATTTTATCCTTTAAATCTCCAAAAGATAAATCCATGGCCCTTTGGAATGTTGCACCAACATTAATAAAACCAAAGGGCATCCTATTGTATGCAAACATTCCTCTAGGAGTATTGAAGGTTGTTTTATGCTTGTCCTCTGAGGCTACACTTATCTAATTCTATCCCGAAAAACCATCTGACATGGACATCATTTTTGAGCCTGAGATTGTCTGTAAGATATGGTCCATCACTAGAAAGGGGTATTTATTGTTGGGAATTAAGGTGTCTCAACCTTTACAAATTCCTAATCTTGGTATTTAATTATTTATTTATTTTTAGCCTACTATTGTAATTAAACATGTAAAATTTATTTTGTCACTTTGTGGGAGTTGGCACAATGAAGTGTCATCCTACATGGAAGGTGACTAGATGTAATTTTGTCTTCACATGAGGAGGTAGGTGTCCCATGTTGACTTAGCATGTTTTTTTCCATGTGTTGGCACATTGTAGTCATGTGTAAGGATTTATGACAAATTCTATGACATGTAAGTTATGATGGATTCTTAAGAGCCAGAATAGAAGGGATGAGACAAGTGTCATTTGCATACATATGACATGTTGTAAGAGGCATCTTTGAATTAGCCTATTTTTGGGGTGTCTAAGTTTGGGATATGACAAGTTGTAAGAGAATTGCTATAATAGTCAGTTATGACAGATTCTTTTACAGCTTTAAGTGGTGTCATATATGATAGATTTTATGATGGTGTAAGAGCATTTGTCATACCTATTTTGGGAAGATTTGGGGCACCCAAGTTTGGAGGGTTGTAAGAGGTGTAAGGGAATCTTGTACAAGTGTCATAGGAGTCAAACATATGTTTGAAAAGTGTGCCACATGGATTTGGATGCCCATCTCTTGTTGCTTGCTCTAGAAGCTTCCTTCATGCTTATATCTTGCTATAAATATAGGTGCTTGGAGTTGGAGTGGAATGGTAATGTGCAGGTACTGTTATGCTATCAGATTTACTCCAGTAATCAACATTGGTGAACACCTGGAAGAACTTGCATTACAAGTGTGTTGTAATCTCATTCAGATTTGATAATACATTGTGCAGGTTTTAGAGTGTGGGGTTTTTTACCTGAAAGTGTTTTCCCTACATGTATCTTGTGTTGTGTGCAATGGTATTTGGCATTTGTTGTTGTTGTTACCTTTTCTATTAATACGTATCTTAATCTATAACTGGTTAAAAAACTTGCACTATCTTTCCTCATTAGATCAGTGTAGGAAGCTATTTCCACGTACCTTGCTTCCTTTCAGTTGGTATATGAGCTTGGCTAGTTTTGGTTCTTGTTGTGAGGTAGAGGGTTTTTGAGTTGATCTTAGTTTGAGTGGGAGATTATGTAGAGGAATCTTTGTTATAGGAAAGAGATGGTGAGCACATCTAGGAGGTTTGACATAGAGAAGTTTAATGGAGGCAACTTTGAGTTGTGGAAACTCAAGATGGAGGACTTATTGGTGGATAGAGATCTATGGATCGTAGTTTCTGGAGCCATGCTATTGGGCATGAAGAAAGAAGATTGGGATTTGATGGATTGGAAGGCTAAGGGTCTGATAAGATTCTATTTGGCCGATTCAGTGCTCTTGAATATCCATGAAGAGAAGACTTCAAAAGATCATTGGAAGAAACTTGGAGATGTTTATCAGGCTAAATCCCTAGTGAACAAGTTATTCCTACAAAATAAACTGTATTCTCTGAGGATAGAAGATGGAGGATTTGTCATTGATGATCTGAATACATTCAATATGTTTGTTTCCCAGTTGACCTCTGTTGGTGTGAAGATGGAGGAGGAGGATTGATGTATGACATTGCCGTGTTCCCTACCAGATTCATGGGACCACCTTGTTATGGCCATTGGGAGTACCACTACCACCTTCAAGATGGATGGAGTGGTTTATTCATTTTTATCTGAAGAGATGCGGAGAAAGTCTTTCAAATCGACAAAGGAGGCTCTTGCGGTTTGTGGTAGATCTAAAGAGAAGCGAAAGAAAAAAGGATAAGAAGAAAGAAGAAAAAGGAAGATCCAAATCCTATGGGAGATCTAAATCTCCTGGAAAGTTCAAGGCCTTATGTTGGAACTGCAACAAACCTGGGCATTTCTGTAAGGAGTACAAGGAGGAGAAAAAGAAGAAAAAGAAGAAAAAGAAGAACTATGATTCAGATTTTGACAAGTCCTCTCAGGATGATGGTGAAGCATTTGTCGCTACCTTGGCAACACATGCATCAAAAGATGTGTGGCTTATCGACTCTGGTGCATCTTTTCACATGACCTCACATCAAGGTTGGTTTTTGAAGTATGAAGGATATGATGGTGGGAAGGTGTATTTGGGTGATGACTCTCACCTAAAGATTGTTGGCCATGGAAGAGTCTTGATTCGATTCCTTGATGGACAAGTGAAGGGGATCAATGGTGTTCTGCATATCCCTAGTTTGGCATGGAACCTTTTATCTGTAAGTAAGTTGAATGATGTGGGTGTGTAGGTTGTTTTATTGAATGGAGGATGCAAGATGACTAGAGGAGCTATGGTTCTAGCTAAGGGTGTCTATATTGGCACTCTATTTTAGCTTGATGCATGCACTGTTTAGTGCAATAGTGCCTCTATTTCGAAGAAGAGAACTTCATAGTCTTCATCCTCACCATTGGAACAAACAATGAATAAGTGTGTTACATCTACTTCCGATGGTCATGTTGTCTGGGTACCTAAGGGTGCTCATTCCATGGAGATGAAACTTCTAGCTGAGAAGACAATGTTATGTCACCAAAGGCTTGGTCACATTGGTGAAAAGGGTTTGAGAACCCTAAAAAATAAAAACCTCATTGAGGTTATGAATGACTGTAACCTTGAGTTTGATTTTTGCAAACATTGCATTTATGGAAAGCAAAATCATGTTAAGTTTTATTCTAGTTCTCAATAATCTTCTGAGGTGTTAGACTTGATTCATTCTGGTGTATTTGTTATGGTTAATGTTCCTTCGATTTCAAAATCTATGTACTTTGTTTCATTCATTGATGACTACAGTAGAAGGACATCAGTGTATTTCCTTAAAAGTAAATCTAAAGTCTTTGCAAGATTCAAAGAGTTAAAAGCTCATGTAGAGAATCAAAAGGATAGAAATATTAAGTGTTTGAGGACTGACAATGGTGGTGAGTTTTGTTCAATAGATTTTGACAAGTTTTATAAAGAACAAGGCATTGAGAGGCACAAGACAACTCAGTATACCCCTTAGCAGAATGGAGTTGTAGAGAGGATGCATAGAACATTGATGGAGAGGGCTAGGAGTATGCTAAGTGGAGTTGGCCTTGAATTAAAGTTTTGGGTTGAATCTATTGCTACTGCTTGTTACCTGGTTAACAGGTCTCCTACATCAACACTTGTTGATAAGACACCTATGGAGGTGTGGTCTAGTAAAAAGGCTTCATTGAGACATATTCAAGTATTAGGTTTTTAGGCATATGCACATGTGCCTAAGGAGAAGAGGTCTAAGTTGGAGAACAAGGCTATTAAGTGTATCTTCACTAGGTATGGCATCAGTGTGAAAGGGTACAAGCTTTGGGATCCAGTGGTTGAGAGAGTTCTGTATAGCAGAAGTGTGATATTCAGAGAGTTCAGTCCTTCTTCTATTGACCTACATCTAAAGAAAGAAGAGGAGAAAGAGGGTGTGGTTCAGCTTCCTTCCACCCCTAAGAAGGTTGAACTAAAAACATATGTTAGACCTGATGATGAGGAGAGCTCTAGTAGCTCTAACAATTCAGAAGAAGATGACGAACCTCAACCTCAACTATTGCAAGGGTCCACGTGCATTAGGCAACAACCTAAAAGGTTTGGTTATTCATTGCATGATTCTAGTTGCATTTTTTCCTTGATTGCTAACACTGATGAGCCTAGGACTGTAAATGAGGCTATGGGTATGTCAGATGTAGATTCCTGGAAAGAAGCCATGAATGAAGAAATGATTGCATTAGAGAAAAATAAAACATGAGATCTAATGCCCTTGTCTGAAGGATGTAAACCTGTTGGTTGCAAATGGGTGTTCAAGAAGACATTTGGTCATGATGGTAGTATCGAGAAGTATAAGGCAAGGTTGGTCGTGAAGGGGTATTCACAGGTGGAGGGAATAGATTATGGTGAGATTTTCTCTCTTGTTGCAAAGTTGGCATCTATCAAGCTCTTATTATCACTTATTGTTGCATATGATTAGGAAGTTGAACATATGGATGTGAAGACAACTTTCCTTCATGGTGATTTGGAGGAAGAAATCTATATGTCACAACTTGAGCACTATGTGGTTAAAGGTAAAGAAAATCTAGTTTGAAAGTTAAAAAAGTCTTTGTATGGTTTGAAGTAATCTCCTAGGATGTGGTACCAGAAATTTGATGCCTTTGTGTTGAGTTTGGGATTTTTGAGATTAAAATCAGATCATTGTGTTTATTATAAAATGGATAATGATTGCTTCTCATTATTTCATTGTATGTTGATGATATGTTGTTCATTGGGAATGGTAAGAATTTGATTTCTGATTTGAAGTCTCAACTTTTAGCATAGTTTGAGATGAAAAATCTAGGGGCAACTAGGTACATCTTGGGAATAGAAATTAGAAGAGACAGAGATAACAGAAAACTTTGGTTAAGCTAGAGTAAATATGTGAATACTGTGTTGGAGAGATTCAACATGGCAGTTTACAGACCATTAACTGGTCTTGTTATGATGGGGACAAAGTCATTTGTTGAAGATTGTCCGAAGTCTCCTTCTGAGATGGAGGATATGAGAAGAGTTTCTTATGCTAGTGTAGTTGGCATCTTGATGTATGCTATGGTCTGTACAAGACTAGACATTGCTGAAGCAATGGAAGTCCTTAGTCTGTTTATGGCTTATCCTGGACAACCACATTGGGATGTAGTGAAGAGAGTGTTTAGATATTTGTGGGTTACTTTCGAGTATTCCCTATATTATCATGGTTATCCTACGAGACATTGACATTCTATTTGTATTCATGGATATATGGATTCTATTTAGGCTAGAGATATAGACAGCAAAATATCTAGCAATGCTTATGTTTTCACTTTGTTCGATGGTGTCAATAGTTGGATGAGTAAGCGACAACCTGTCATCACTTTGTCCACTACAGAAGCAGAATACATGGCAGCAAATCATGCTTGTAAGGAAGCCATTTGGCTTAATAGATTATGTTCTAATTTTGGGCTTGATGTAGGGATGATTACTATCTGTTGTGATAGTTAGAGTGCCATTTGTTTGGAAAAGAACTCAACCTTCCATGCTAGAATGAAGCATATTGATGTTCTATTCCATTTTTTCCATGACATGGTGGAAGATGGTAAGGTAAAACTTGAGAAAGATGACACTTTGATGAATGTTGTAGATTCACTGACAAAGCCTGTGAGCACAGAGAAGTTCAGATGGTGTTTAGAGTCTATGGGCCTTTTGGCCCCTAGTTGTTAATTCTCATTTTCTATTGGCTCTTGCAAGGTGTTCAACAAGTGGGAGAATGTTGGGAATTAAAGTGTCTCAACCTTTGCAAATTCCAAATCTTGGCATTTAATTATTTATTTATTTTCAGCCTATTATTGTAATTAAACATATAAAATTTATTTTGTCACTTTGTGGGAGTTGGCACAGTGAAGTGTCATCCTACATGGAAGGTGACTAAATGTAATTTTGTCCTCACATGAGGAGGTAGGCATTCCATGTTGACTTGGCATGTTTTTTCCATGTGTCGGCACCTTGAGGTCATGACAGATTATATGACACGTAAGCTATGACAAATTCTATGACATTGTAAGAGCCAAAAATAGAAGGGATGAGACAAGTATCATTTGCATGTATGAAATTGTAAGAGGCATCTTTAACTTAACCTATTTTTTGGGAACCCAAGTTTGGGATATGACAAGTTGTAAGAGAATCACTATGAATAGTTAGTTATGATAGATTCTCTTATAACTGAAAGTGGTGTCATATATGAGAGATTTTATGACGGTGTAAGAGCATCTGTCATACCTATTTTGGGCAAATTTTGGATGCCAAGTATGGAGGGTTGTAAGAGGTGTAATGGAATCTTGTACAAGTGTCACAAGAGTCAAACATGTGTTTGAAAAGTGTGGCAACTGGATTTGGACACCCATCTCTTGTTGCTTGCTCTAGAAGCTTCCTTCATACTTGTATCTTGCTATAAATAAAGGTGCTTGGAGTTGGAGTGGAATGGTAATGTACAGGTACCATTATGCTAGTAGATTTACTCCAGTAATCAACATTGGTGAACTCCTGGAAGAACTTGCATTGCAAGTGTGTTGTAATCTCATTCAAATTTGATAATACATTGTGTAGGTTTTGGAGTGGGGTTTTTTACTCGAAAGGGTTTTCCCCACGCACATCTTGTGTTGTGTGCATTTGTATTTGACATTTATTGTTGTCACCTTTTTTTGTTAATGTGTATCTTAATCTATAACTGGTTAAAATAAATTTGCACTATCTTTCCTCATTAGATCAGTGTAGGAAGCTATTTCCGCGTACCTTGCTTCCTTTCAGTTATCTTTAAGTGAGGCCTCATTCAAATTCTAGAAATCAACACAGATCCTTATCTCTCCATTCTTCTTCCTAACTTAAACAATATTAGCTATCCACGTAGAGTGACATATGGGATATATGATTCTAGCTTTCAACATTTTATCAATTTCATGAAAAATGGCATCAGTAATTTTTGGATTATAAGCGCGTTGCTTCTACCTAAAAGGTGCAATACCTGACTTAAGAGGAATGTGGTGTTGCATTTTTTCATCCATAAATTTTTTGAGGTTTGCATAGCACCAGGTGAAAAGGTCTTTATATTTGATCAACAGAGAAATCAAGTGTTCTCTTTCTTGGGGTGTACAATACTTACCAATACACACCCATTTGGGGTCTCCTTCTATCCCAATATTAACATGATCATACTTAGCAGAGGAATTTACAGTTGTTTGAACCTTCCATTTGATATATCTATCATGCTTATCAAAAAGGTCTTCTAAGGACATCAAACCTTTGGGAATTTTATCCCCCTTAAGCTGTATCACTTCCTCCTTTATCTCATCAGACAAATTCATGGTACCTTTGGTAATCTCATTGCTTTCATAAAAACTTCCTTCAAAGAACAAATTTACAAAAGTGTCAGCTTCCTCCAAAAATGAAATAATCCGCTTGACATTGTCAAAAACTTGCTAGTGATTCACGTTATTAGGTACACTGGGTTTGTAAAGAATTTCTACTCTCTAAGAATCATCCTTAAAATCGGGATGTGGGTGAAGTAAAGATGCTGAAATTGCCAAAGAATCCACTCTTGTATTCTGATCTCTAGGAATGGATTCAATAGAGAAAGCATCAAAATACTCTAGGCTATCACAAAATTTGTTTCTATAATGCCTTAATCTCCCATTCTTTACAGAGAAAATATTTCTTACCTGTTTCACAACAAGTTCAACAACATCACCTAGAGCTCTTAATTTCTTAATTATTTTTTCTTTCACCATTGCTAACCCTAAGAGCAACGCTTCATATTTGGTGGTATTCTTGGTATTATCAAATTCTAGCTTGAAAGAAAAATGAAACTTGTAATTATCAGGAGAAATCAAAACCACGCCATCTCCTGACCTAGATGAGGAGCAACTGCCATCGAACTCCAAGGTCCATAATTCATTTAATAGATTTGATCCAATCACCTTAGAATTCTCCTCTTTTAAAGTAGAGGATACCATATAAGTACCTAGACCTATTTCTACATATAGAATATCCACTCTAGGATTTCTAGACTTTAAGACTATAAACTTGGCTTTAGGTTCTGGGTCTAGGTGAACTTTCTTCCCATCTATAGGAATCAAGGCATGTGACTGTAAGCACCAAAATCATGCACGGCCTCCACGAGGACCTCGATGATGACTCAAAATCCTTGTAATATACATGTAAGAATGAAATAATACCCTCTCAGTAGCGATTCTCTTGGTAGCATGTGGTTTCTTCTTCCTTTTGTTGTTTCCCCTTTGTTATGTTAACCTTTCCCCCACTTTTGATGTTTTTTGACACTTGTCGATTACCATTTCCTGTGCTTGCGACTTCATCCCTAAGCCTTGTAATCATCTATTTTTTGCAATTGACCTTTCCCATCCATTCTTTCTTCCCCACCCATCCAACTCACTTTCCAATTGGCTATAGAACTTTTTAGGGCTTGAGAGACCGATAGGATACCCTAGGAAAAATGGTCTGAAAGTATAATCTCATGACACTTTCAAGAAAAACTAATGGCACCATTGTGTATCTCTCAAAAAATCATGCACTTTAAAAAATGACACCCAAAAAGGAGTTTGTATGTGCCCAAACGAGCTCCCAAAAGTTCTATGACCAATTTAGAAAAATTGTTTCAAGGTTGCCTCGTGTTAGTTGAAGGTCACCCCTGGGCAACCTGGACTGGTGAAAGGGGAGACCCACCACATATGCATCATTTTGACTTGTTTCTAGATCTTGATAGCTTCCTTATCCCTCCAAAATCATTCTCCAATTGTTAATTTTCACCTAGAACCCTATGCAACAGGATCTCCCCCAGGTGACTAGGACTGGTGAAAGGGGCGACCCAATCATCTTTTCTAGCCGCAAATCAACTTGAGTTTTTGGCCAAAAATAGCTCTGTTTTCACTTGTTTTTGCTTCTATTTGCATGGAATTTTGTCCTAAACTTAGAGTTAACTATTTCATGCACCCAAGCATGCATATTTAGCTCCCTTTTATCTTTAGTTATCAACCCATGCATTCTTTTAACTCCATTTCTTCTTCTGTGATAAGCTATCATTGCTTCATCACTCTCTAATTAATCTAGTTCACTCCTCAATCAAGCTTGTTAATTCTTCAATCACAAGGAGTTGATTATTAAATCAATTTCCCCCTCTTGTGTGCCATCCAACCTATAAATACCCCTCACCTTTTCATTATTTCTCGGGTTGGAGAATGCTCTCCCCTTATGCACAATCTTTTTCAAGCTTCTTCACAGGCCTTTGAGCCTCTTTCATAGTCTATTTCTTTAGTTTTTCAAAGCTTCAAAGCTTTCATGTCATTAGTTTCATTGTTGCAAAGCTTCAAAGCATTTCCATAGTAGGCAATTTCATTTGTGCACACAGTTCTTGTAAGTTTTTTTCTCTCCAAATAGCATCCATATGCTCACACAGGATGTCAAAGCCTTTTCTTTTTATTGTTGTCTTATCAAGTTTTGCTAAAAGCTCATATAGCGCCGATACACTTCCCACATAAAAATCCACAGTGCTCACAAGCTCACATTGAGCTCTCATTCAAGCTTCCAAAAGCTTCTTTTTGCATCTCTTTCTTATTGTTACCAAGAGGATCACCCCGCTGTTGCAAGAGGATAAGAGGTTGCCATACAAGGATTTCTGAGGGTAGTGGAGGCCCACGCATCTTTTTATTCTAGGTTCCTTCATGCTTTTATTTCATAGTAATTAGAAAATCTTAATTTGCTCTTGGAAATAGTAAATGTATGTTGCTTTCTCCTTGATAGGCGAAGTAGATCTTGCATTGTTAAAATAGTTTACTTTCAAAAGTTCATAGATTAGATTCATTTCAAAGAAATTTCTGTTTCCTAGAGTAATTATTCCACATATTCATAAAAACCAAACAAAAACATAGATCAATTGCATTAGATAACTTCATATTATATTGTATCCATATTTTAATTACTAGAATAGAAAAAAAACACTTTCATTCCCATAAATAGAAAAAAACACAAAAAAATGTTTTGCACTCATATAGGTTTGCATGCATCTAAAAACTAAAAAGAATATAAACATTAGCATAATAAAGCATTCAAAACCCTTGATTCCAACATAAGGTCAACACAAGGTCAAATCTTAGGTCAGAAAAACCCTAATTCTAAACCCTAGGTCAAATTAAGGTTAGCTTTAACTATCTCTCTCTTGGTTTGGGCTCATGAATGTGCCCTGGACTTAGAGGCGAGTGGGTAAGGGCAATCCTTGATAAGATAGAGGAGATCCACCCTAGACCACAACAAGACTGACAAACAATTCAACAACAACAACAAAGGTTAAAGACATTCCAAACACATGCTATCATTCAATAGTTCAAACAACAACGTCAAATCGACAGAAGTATCAATGAAAATAATAGTCAACCTACACAATGTTGGAACCTTAGAAATCCAAATAGAAGAATGGTGATTAGTGACCCTTCGGGCCATATAGTTATTTTAACAACAATGGTCACAGAACATCAAATCATAATCAACGCACAAGAAAGGCCCTAGGATAGACCAACCATTCTCCATGAAGTCTAGCTCTCAAGTGAGTTAGACCACCCCCGTGTCTCACCTCCTCTCGACTGGCTATTTCCATGAGAGTGAGAGCGATGTGGAGGTTCACCCCATGGCAAGGAGAGGGGTCCATGTGTGCACTAAAGATGACTCAACTACCCCAGGCAACTGAGTCATATTTTTGAGTGTACAGTGACCAATTCATCTAAATTTGTCCTCCAAGATCTCTATAGAAAGTTCTTCTCAAAAGCATGCCATAACTTGATGGGATGTCAGCCACTAGGATAGTCAATTTGATTCTCTTCTTAGGATAGGCTACCAAGGCTACTTGGGCATCCTTAATTTGCCCAAGAATAGGAACTTGCTTTGAGCCCATGGAATAACACTTCCCATGAGAAGAGGTAAGAGACAGGACGAGGGCTCTAGAAACTTGGGCGTGCATGACATTGTCAGAGGCTTTAGAATTTATAACACAATTACTCAACTTGTATTTAGCAATAAAGAGGGAAACATAGAAAGGGTTTGGCTTCTCAAAAGGATTTTGAGGTTCAAAATTTTTAGGACCTGAAGTCTGACTAGTATGAACTTCTTTGTCCTTTTCTATGTCTTTGAATGATTGGGAATTTATATGGGTAGAGGAGGAGGAAGGTTCTTGTTTCACATACCTCACTAATCTATCCAATTCGGTAGGATTCAGCCTAAGGTATTCATCTTGTGAAATTTGAATTTTGATATTCTTACATGATTCAACAATATCAAACATAGTTGAAATGACTTCTTCAGAAGATGGAAGAGGATATACCTTAGGAATGGTTGTCTTGGGAGTATTCCGATTTGTTCTCTTTGATCCTCTTGTAACATTCTTGGATAATATGAAATTTGGAGAGAAAGAGGCATTGCCAAATTGGCCCTTTTGTTCATCATATTTTTAGAGCCTTGTTGACTTCTGGTAAAAACATCAAAATTTGAACTTTCCTATTTGGTGTACACATCTTCACTTTTGTTAAAGTCAGACTCGTATTCTAAGAAATTCATGCTAGCATCACCAGGCTGGACAGTAGTGTCTTCTTCTATGATAGGCTCATTAACATGTTCATTCATATATAACATTTGCATAAACCTTGTCATCTTTGGGAAAGAAGCCCATCATGGTCAGTGGTAAGATGAAAATTACATACCATGTGATTGCCCTTATTGCTAGATGAAGGACCTTCTATAGCCAACCTTTGTGTTGGACCAGCCAAAGTGTAAAGTCTATTATTGTTATTTTACACACCATAGTCTCTCCTAGAAACATCATGGTAAAAAGGTTGTTGCTGACACTTAGGCATCTAACTTTTTAAAGCAATTATATCATTAGCCAACTGTTGCACTTCTAGATCAACAGGGATAACTTTAAGGAAGCCCCCCTAAAAATACCTATAAAATACTAGCGAATCCTAGCCCGAGGCCATAAAGATTTTGGTGAATCTATGCCTATTTTTGAAAAAAAAATTCATTGGCAAAAATTTTAAAACTTGTCGACAATGGTTTTTTGCTTGCGAATTGTATATAGATTTGAAAAAAAAATTAATTTCCTTGGCGAATTATAGTTGTATTCCAAAAAAATAAATAAATCAGGTTGTGAATTATAGTTGTATTCCAAAAAATAAAATAAATTAGGTGGCAAATTATATAGATATTCAAAAATGTAAAATAAATTATTTGGCGAATGTGCTGGTAATTTTTTTGAAAAATCATCATGTGGCTGGCGAAAATATCAAATGCCAAATTATAATGACTAATTTACTTGGTGAATTTATAGCTTAAAAAAATATTTACATTTAGATCAATGGATAGTCAATATTAGAGATCAACGACATCAGTTCTATTGCAGGTTGCAGTTCTGACACACCCATCTTTCTCCATAAAGTCTCTGGAATAGAGACAAGTGTCAACGAAGGAACAATTTAGATTAACAAAAATTGAAAATAACAATTCATATATTGAAAATAACTAAAATATAGAGTAACACAAAATTGCCCTATCAACAAGATAAAGCTTGCCAAAAGATCCTAAATGCATCAACAGACTTAGTATATATAGCCTTGTCATAAAATAACTATCTTTGAAATAATAACAGCTTCTTGGGGACAACTGATTTAAAACATAAAATAATAATAAGTCTTTTGCCACAAGAGTATCCAGAGCATGTTTAAAGAAATAACATAAAAATAAGAAATGCCAACACGTGGCAGTAGTTTGGTCTTCATCTCGAGCAGCAGTTGAGTCCACCTGAGCTGATGCTCTCAGTTTCACCTTGTACCTCTTGTACCTAGTAATGATGGGATTTAAAATCTTGTCACTTGGTCCATAGGTAATGCTTGCTTGAAGTTTCCACTTATTTATCATTCTGTTCACATCTGTTAGTCTCTTATAGACATCATCAATTTCATGCTTGAAAGGTCTGAGATACATTGCTATGTGTCCAAGCTTCCCTAGTGATTCACCATTAACTACATCAACACCAACAAGCTCTTCAGTAAGCATCTTCTTAAAATTTTTCTTTACTTCCTTGACATCAAGCAAGTTGAAGTTCTCTCCGCTTTCATCTGAAATCTCTACATCTAAGATGATACAATTGTTTTTAAGATCAACCATATCAGTGTGAGATTGATTCAAAATTCTTCTTATTTGTCCACTAAAATCCCCTAGCACAGACCTCTTCCACTCTAGTGCATCTAGCCAAGACACAGAATCATTCTCATTTGGATCATAATTTTTTTTCAGCTACAAGAATATTTGTATCAATTTCCATCATATCTTTTATCTCTATAGACACTGTGAGTAGATTATTGTCTTCCCTCTTTATATTTTGTAACTCTACAACTAACCCTTTCCTTTTATAATAAATGAGGGTATATAGTTTCATGACCTCCTTGATGTAAAACAAACCATCAATGGTGAGTTGCTTTACCCGTTGCTCGATGGCCTTACCTAGAGTTTGATATCTCATGATTTGTTGCAACATGTTAGGATCCATTCCATCAATAGAAACACTGGGAGTTGCATTGGAGGATTGAGAAGTACTATTCAAAATAGATTGAATGAAAGATGTCAGAGAATTCACCTGGGCTTGTATCTTTGCATTCTCCTGTTGCTAAGCTTTAAATCTCTTTGATAGCACGTGTACAGAGAATTTTGCATGATGTAAATCACCTTCCATAGTAGGACGACCCATGTCAATCTTGGTCATATTGAAATCCACTTCTGTAACTTCATTTTCATTTTTATACCTGATGGGGTCTACAATCTCCAAAATTCTATGCCCTAAGGAAGAATCCGTTACCATCTGATACATCCTCTTAGCCTTCTTAGGCTTAGGTGTAGGATGCAACAATTTATCTACAATGTCAATGTTTGTGTCTTTCGTTGGGGCATGTCTCTTGATCCTCTTTTTCTCAACAACTTTCTTTAGCCAGGAAGGGGAAGACAAAACTTTACCACTCACTTGCGCCTAGAACAACTATGTCTGGCTGATTAAGAGTATCTTGCATAGTGGTGGTGTTCACCTAGGGTTAGGGTTTTGAATTCAAATTTACAGGTTCCTATGTGTATTCCTTCAAACCCTTAGTGCCTTGGTTTAATGGTTTCCCGATCTGCATGAAGTATTTTACCCCTTTTTTATGTCACACATGGGAAAATGTTAAGTTTTGTATGTGCTAATGCAAGTTATATGTTGGCGGGCTTGTGAAGTTTCAATTGGCTTCTAAAAATCATAAAGAATTGAGTTATGTGCATTTTATATGCATATTATGTTTACATATACAAAGGGGGAATCTTTCGCAGATTCCTAAGAATATTTTGTGCTTGTATATCAGCTCTGCTTGTATATCGGGTCTGTATGCAAAGGTGCAAGAAAAATATACAAAGGAAATAGATACAAAATTAAATGTATGTTTGACATACATTGGAGACATACAAGTGGGAATCTTTTGCAAGATTCTAGGAATATTCCCAGTTTGTATATCGGCTACATACAAAGGGCTTTGTATATTTGGTAATATACAAAACAACAAAGATACAATTGATGGGGCCCGCGGGTATATACAAACAAGTTTGTATATTCGGCATACAAGCGGGATATGCAAGGTGGATGCGACCAAAGTGATTATTAGCATTTTGAAATATTCTGAAATCCACTTTGTATGTTTGGGATTGTATATTCCATATATACAATTCAATGTACAAGGTGAGGTATGGAAACAAGTCAGCGGCGGTTAGCATCAAAAGTGGGGCCCACCAGTTGTCGGTACATTCGCTTATATGTTTGCACATACAAGCCAATATACAAAGGAGGATATACAACTCAGTCGTGGAGGAGATATCAAATGTAGTGAATGAAATTTGAAGTCCGTTGGTTGTATAAAGGTGCTTGTATGTTTGCATATACAAGCCATGGCTTATATGTATGTGTGTGTTGTATATTGCGGATATACAAAGGAGAAAGGTACATGCCGAACCTGATTCAAAATTCTAATTTGCTTTATAATAGTTTGGGTCCACTTTGTATGATGAACAGTTGTATGTATATGCTCTCGCATATGCAAAGTTTTGAAAGGGAAAAAGCAAGCAATTGTATATGCATTTGAATATGCATGTACAATGGCGAAAATGGCAAAAAGTCAGTGATAGGAACATGGAGCGCCTACGTGGCATGTGATCATTGGTTCTTGGCTTTTATGCAGGTTTTTGGGCCGTTAGATCTCAGCGATGAAATCAAAATCGACGGTCAGGTTTTAGAGTTGCGGAGTTGGTCTTCCTTGCTTCCTCAGACTTGTTGTGAGCGGGAAAATTTTGAATGTGTTCATTGCTGCATCCCACGGGTAGCTGAATCATTAATGGCGGAATGCAGAGGCACGATGGATTGTGTGACATACCAACTACCAATTTTATGAGGAATGTCCCCAAACGGCGGCACTGGGCTCGAGTTCAACTCCACTTCGCCATTCCTTCTGCTTGCTGCATTAATGTTTTGAGCGCCATTTTGGGGTGCACGGTATTTTGTAGATTTTGATTTTTGCCTTGTAATTAATGCTGAGTACATTTTCTTGTTGTATAAGCAGACTGTGTTACTCATTGTGGTTGTTGAAAACTGGACAACTTTTTTGGTGCTATAATCGGATACAATTTTATTGGTGGCTCTGTTTTGGGTATTTTGTGAGTTTATGAGTTGTATGTTGAATGTCTTATATACATAATTTATCAGTTTCATGTTGATTTAAATGAGTAATGCTTTATAGCATGTATTTTGTTATTTGTCTCCAAATTCTGAATCTAAATATCTAAGGGGTATTAGTGATTCTAGAATATGGGTTTGCTATATTGAATGCTTTAATCTTTTACTTCTGCTCAAGGAGTAGATTAAATGTTCTGGGTTAAGTGTTGAGAAGAATATATTGCAACAAGGATATTTGTAAGCAGAAATAAGTAAATACTCTATCTTGGGCATTGTCTGTAAGGCAGACATTGCATAATCCCCTTGAAATCTAATTGTTGTTTTAGGTCTGTGATAAACATTCACATATATATATATATATATATATATATATATATATATATATATATATATGTATTGACTTTGAGCCCTAGATAGGCATCGATCTAGTCTTGTATTTTGGTTGCAACCCAAAGTCTCAGTTTTGCATCCAAACATAAAATCAAACTTAAACTTTAAATCAAACCATTAGGACTTTAGAAGTAGTTTTAGGACAAAAATCCTCTGTCTCACAACTGAATATAGGCCCAAAGCTAGCCCCTTTGCACTTATCTCACAGTTTTGGTCTACATAAAAGAGGATTTATCTGCTTTGTGTCAACATCCCTAATAATTTGTAGATGGATTTCATAGATGTTGAATAGGGAATACCCCCCTTGGTTCTGCAGAGCCTAAAGAAGAGGAGGAGATATTTATAGAGTCTATCTCCTGTACTGTTTGCCCCTAGCCCGGGAATCCTGTTGATCAATGATGGCTACTTTGTAGGGATAACTGGGAACAAGCATCCAGTCTGGGAAAATAACCAACAGATTTGGCGACTCTGCTGGGGAGGTGAAGTGAAAGTATTATCTTTTCATCCCTAGTAAACTATTGCCCATCTGAGTTGCAACAGATTTGGCAACTCTGCTGGGGATTGCTTTGTGAAAGAACCCTGATTTTAAAAGAAATTAATTCCTAGTTATAGGTGGCGACTTTGAACCAATCTCCCAACCAGTAAAGTAAAAATTTGTATGCTAGGGAGAAGATCCCTGCGTAATTCTCTGTCTGAAGAATTACCCAGAAAAATGATGTACAGGAAAAAAGGGACTATTCAAGCTAGTCAAGAGGGTTCTCCCAGAAGTAATGATAATATTCAGGACAATCCTGCATCTTCAGAGTGGACAATACCCTATTTTTCAAACACTGAGGCTGAAATCCAAAATATATATGAAAGACAACAGGGTGGTGGATTGAGAATGAGATTAGAGGTGTTTCAAGAATGCCCTTTCCATGATTCCCCTGATAGATTTGAGGAAGCTGAATCCCTAAGAGATGATAATGATGATCAGAATATAATGAAACCATCTTCTTCTATGCCCAGAGAGGAGGAATTAGCTAAAGAAATTAAGAGCTTAAGGGCAGAATTAGAATATTTGTAGGCAGTGAAAATCAAATATGACATGAGACAGAAAGTGCAAGCTTTGAGAGTTGCTCAGAATAATTCAATTCCTACCCTTGAAAATGCAAATATGTAGAGAAATCAACAAAGAAATGAAGTCCAGGATCAGCATAATGATCAAAGACAAAATGCAAATAATGCTAGAGTACCATTAAATAATGTAAGAAATCAGAATGCAAACAAAAATGCAAATGTTAATCAGTTTGGTAGACAATCGATGCAGCTGGATATATTTAGACAACTTGTTTTTGATGGCATCCCTAGTTACCCTAATCCTATTGACAAACATGTGAGGCTGCAAGTGCCAAAGTTTTCAGGAAACAATACTGTCTTAGGAGAAGACCATTTAAAAGTTTTTCAGAATATCATGGACAACTTTGAGGTTGAGCATGAGGATGTTTTCATGAAATTATTTATGCAATCCTTAGTTGATGAGGCTAGAGAATGGTACAAGGGTTTGCCTGACAGAAGTGTTTCATCATGGGAGGACTTCAGGAGAATATTCAAAGAACAATATGGTGACAAAACTGATCCTAGTTTCTTTATTAATGAATTCACTGGTATTACCAAAGGATCAAATGAACAGGTTGCTGATTTTAATGCTAGATTCACTAAGGTGTTGAACAAACTGCCACATCACCTGAGGCCTAATGAACCCATGTGCATAGTATTGTACATAAATGCTTTTGATGCCAAAACAACTTATGGGCTAAGAGATAAGGGTCCTCACAGCCTTAGAGATGCCTTCAAGATTGCAACAAATATTGAAAATAATAGAAAAGCATCTGGTAAGACAAATAGAAGAGATGATGTAAAAATTTTGCAAAATCCAAATACCAAATCTCATAGTGTTCAAGGCAATGCATCTACTTCTGAGGATAAATTAGATAAATTGACAACTATTGTCAAGGACCTGAGCTATAGAATGGCTAAAAATGAAAAGGGGGTTGGTTCTGACAGGCAGGTTTACCAAAGGCAAGAAAGAAGACCATCATTACATGATATGCCATATAATACTAATTGGCATAATGGTAAACCCATTCTTCCAAACAATAACACAAATTCAAGGACTAAAAATGTAAAGGAGACACCTGATCCTTTGAGGAAGGCTGTTAATAGTGTTAATGACACCCCATGGTGTATAATATGTCAAATGCCTCACTCACAGTCACAATGTATGATTACTCAGTCTCTATATAATAATGATGTTGCCTGTGATGAATGCAATGAACCGCATTGCATGGAGGATGACGATGTCAATATGCTGTCTACAAACAGAGAGTATCCTTTTCCTGATGTTGATGCAAACGCAAATGATGAGATTCAGGTCTACCAGCAGTTTCCCTGTGATGAAGATGACGAAGATAATTATGCTTATGCTCAGGACTCACACAATTTTTTGAATAATTTGAGGAGACCTTCTGATGAAGAAATTAGAGCCTTCATAGCTGCAGCAGTGGCTCAGGTCAAAAGCAATTACAATCTCAGGGGTAAAGCTTAGGTAAGTAACTCACACCAACCAGAGAATACTTTTGTGAACCAACTAGTGCACAGTCATGAAGGGACTGAAACACAAAAGAAACAATGGAGAAATAATAAGCAAAATTTTAAGCAAAAAATAGGTCATGATTCTCAAGGACTAGAAAATAGAGTTCCCCAGGTTGAAGATCAAAACAAAAATTTTCAGATCAAAGATGACAGTCAAGGAGCCATAAAAATTAAGGTTGGGTCGTATCAAAATAAGAATAAAACCGTGGATTAGGCTACAACTATTATACAAAATTATGTTCCATTTGACATAACTCAGGTCTTGTCCTAGTAAAGGTTTTTGTTCCACTGATGGAACTGATGAAAGTTGAGGAGTTCAGAAATAAAACATTGTCCCTGATTTTTGGAATACCCTGTCAAGCTAATCAAAATATTGAGACTCACGGTAGGAAACAAGTTATGTGTATTGATGAGGATGAGGTCCCCGAAGTTTATTTGGGGATGACCATGACAAAGTACCCTTCACAGGTTGAACCATTTTATGTCTCCCTTGTCATAAATGGAAAAGTGATTAAGAATTGTATGCTTGACTCAGGAGCATCAACGAATATCATGCCTTTAGCTATCATGCAGCAAGCTGGGTTAAAGATAGATAAGGCATGTGGGAAATGCTATGCCATGGATGCTAGGGAGGTACCTGTCATTGGAATCATGAAAGATGTGGATTTCAGACTGGCAGCATATCTTGAGAAGACCTACAAAATGAACATAACAATTGTTGATATCAAGCCACAATATGGCATGTTATTGTCAAGAAGATGGGTAGCGTTGATTGGTGGAAGTATGCAATTAGATTTATCATATGCCATGATCCCTATGAATGGCAAGGATGTCAAATTGATTAGAGAAGAAAGGTCACTGGATACAGTTGAGGACCAAGAGTCAGAGGAGCATATATGTTTTGTGGACACTGACTGTGAAAATTTCAGGGTTATCTCAGATGTTAAAGAAAGTGAAGGGAGAGATGTTTACATTCAGGAGATTGACCAACAAGGTCTCTAGACCATGTATTTTGATGGAGCTTGTTCGAAGGAAGGCTCTGGTGCTGGAGTTGTATTTCTGTCTCCAACTGGTAAGCTTATAAAATTCTCTTTCTTGCTAAAGTTTTCTTGTACAAACAATATTGCAGAGTATGAAGCTCTGTTGTTAGGATTGAATGTAGCTTTGAAGCATGGGATCAAGATGCTCAAAGTATTTGGTGATTCAGAGTTAGTTGTTTCCCAAGTCAGAGATAAGTATGCATCAAAAAATAAGAAGTTAAAACAATATAAGCATGCTGTTTGGGATACAATTGAATTGTTTGATGCTTTTTCAATAAGCTGGATAGAGAGATCAAAAAATGTCAGGGCAGATTTTCTAGCTAATGTAGCCGTAAGGCCAGATGACATCACTCTATCAGATGTTACAAATGTTGAGGTCAAACTTAGACCTGTAGTGCTAGATAATGTATGTAGCTGGCAAGTGTTTGATGATGATAAGGATTTGCTGAGATTTCTACACTGCATTGATGAATATGAGAACCAAGAAATGGATTTTCAGAGCTTTGTAGAAGTTGTAGATGGGAAAGAAACTCTCCTAGGGAAGGAGGTAATTCAACTCAAGACAAATAAAATCCCTAGAGGGCTGGTTGCTCTAGAGAGAGATTTTGACAATAGAGACCAATTTGTTACAAAGGCATCTCCAACAAACAAGAATGATTTAGAGGAGATAAAATTGGGGACATCTCATGCCCCCAATAAGGTATACATTGGAAAACAGCTCAAGCCGCACATCAGGACTATGCTGATTGCACTACTGTGAAAATATAAGCATGTTTTTGCCTAGTCGTATGAGGACTTGAAAGCTTATAGAGAAGATTTATTCCAACATGAAATCCCTTTGAAGCCTGAAGCTAAACCATTTAGACAAAAATAGAGACCTATCAACCCAACCCTAGCTCCAAGAATGCAACAAGATCTTGTAAAGCTTAGGGAGGCTGGAATAATTGTGCCAATCAGACATTCAACTTGGGTGTCTAATCTTGTCCTAGTTAGAAAAAATAATGGTGACATAAGACTTTGTGTGGACTTTAGAAATATGAATGTATCTTCTTTGAAGGATAATTATCCATTGCCTAACATGGAAGCCATGTTGCAGAAGGTGATTGGCTGTGAACTTTTATCCATGATGGATGGATTTTCAAGGTACAATCAAGTGAAAGTAAAAGAATTAGAACAGTTCAAAACTACCTTCACTACCCCATGGGGAACCTATGTATATGTGAGAATGCCATTTGGACTGACAAATGCAGGTGCCACATTTCAGAGGGCAATGGATGTTGCCTTCGCAGGATTAATTGACTCAATCTTGGCTGTGTATCAGGATGATTTGATAGCTTATTCAAAGACGGAGGAGCAACATTGCATGCACTTAGAATAAATCTTTATTAGAGCATTGGAATATGACATCTCACTTAACCCAAAGAAATGTGCTTTTGGGGTAGTGGAAGGAAAATTGCTTGGACACATTGTTTCCAAGAATGGAGTCAGGATTGATCCTGAAAGGGTGGCTACAATTGACAAAATTCAGATCCCTAGAACAATAAAAGGTGTTCAGTCCTTCTTTGGACAAATTAACTTTGTTAGAAGATTTGTGCCTAATTTTGCAGAGACCACAAAAGAAATCTCTAAGATGTTGAAGAAAGGTGCAACTGTCACATGGGAAGATGAAGCAGCTAAATCATTCTAGAACATGAAAGAGGCTATAAAGATGGCTCCTGTGCTAAAATCTCTTGATTTTTCTAAGCCATTTCAGCTGTTCTCATTTGCTTCTTTCCATACTATTGCTGCATGCTTGTTGCAGAAAAATGTAGAAGGTTTTGAACAACCTATAGCTTTCTTTAGTGTGTCATTGCAGGCTACTGAGTTGAAGTATGACATCGTGGAGAAGCAAGCATATGTACTAATTAGAGCAGTCAAAAGTTTCAAGCCATATTTGGTAGGCTCTCGAATAGTTGCATATGTGCCTCATGCAGCAGTCAAGGATATCTTTACTCAGCAGGAGGTAACTGGAAGGAGATGCAGATGGATAAATAAATTGCAAGATTTCAATATTGAAATACAGATCACAAAATTGGTAAGAGGACAAGGTTTGGCAAAATTGATGACACAGTCAAATCTAGAGGCGTGCCAAGTGAATGTAGTGCATAATGAAGTTATAGATATGTCAGAATCTGAGTGGTACAAGGACTTTGTATATTATCTACAAAATTTGAATTGTCCTACCCACCTCAATGATAATCAGATGAGGACCTTGAAGCTACACGCTATTAAATACATCATTGTTTAAGGAGTGTTGTATTGGAAAAATCCTAATGGTGTACTGCTCAAGTGTATAGATGAAAATCAGGCCATAGTTATTTTAAGTTATATGCACAATGGAGTGTGTGGTGGACACTATGCTGCCCATACAATGGCCCACAAAATTCTTAGAGCAGGCTACTGGTGGCCAACTCTCTTCTTAGATGCACAAAGAATGGTAAGAAAATGTGATCCTTGCTAGAGGTTTTCAGGAAAGCTAAAATATGAAGGTGCATTGCCTCTTAGGACTATAACTGTAGAAGCTCCATTTCAGCAATGGGGAATTGATTTTATAGGGGAAATTTTAGAAAAGTCTAGTGGAGGACACAGTTGGATTCTTGTTGCCATTGATTACTTCACTAAATGGATTGAGGCCATTCCAACTAAAAAGGCCACAAGCAAAGTGGTGATGGATTTTATTTTAGAAAGTATTATTATTAGATTTGGAGTTCTAGCCAAATTGGTCACAGATAATGCAATGTGCTTCAGGTCTGGTGAATTTATTGATTTTTGCAGCAATTATGGAATAAATTTGTTACATGCATCACCATATCATCCACAAGGAAATGGTCAAGCAGAGTCAAGTAACAAAAGCCTCATGAAAATTGTCAAAAGGATGGTAGGTAAAAACAAAAGGGCTTGGGATTCAAAGCTGAAAATGGCATTATGGGGTGACAAAGTGACAGTCAAGAAAGCAACTGGTATGTCACCTTTTGAATTAGTGTATGGTACAGCAGCTACGTTGCCTTTAAACAACGTCCTACCAGTCTATAAATTCATATAGGAAAATGAGGAGGAGGTTGAGGACTCAATGACTAGAAAAATAAATCAGCTGGTTGCACTGGATGAGATGAGGAGGGAGGCACATAAAACAAACATCAAAAGATAGCAAAAAGTGAAATATCTGTTTGATAAAAAGGCTACAGAAAGAAAGTTTCAGATAGGTGATTTGGTCCTTGTTTGGAATGCAAGGAACCAGGACAAGGGCAAACACGATAAATTTGAGCCCTTATGGATGAGCCCGTACCAAATCAGTGACACTCATGGAGAAGATTCTTATTTTCTCCAGGCCCTAGGTGGTGAATTGTTGGAATTGCCTGTGCATGAACAGTTCTTGAAACCCTACTTCTCATAAATGAGTAACTTCTGTGCACACTGTAAAATGGATGTAAATATTTTGTACATGCCTTGTATAGTCGGTCGTGTTTTGTCTAGTCTACCCCAGAGTTGCTTAATTCTTGTTGTAGTCTTGCGTCTGCACGTCCCTAGTCGGAGCCATTGGTGGTGTTCACCTAGGGTTAGGGTTTTGAATTTGAATTTGCAGGTTCCTGTGTGTATTCCTTCAAACCCTTAGTGCCTTGGTTTAATGGTTTCCTGATTTGCATGCAGTATTTTACCCCTTTTTTATGTCGCACATAGGAAAATGTTAAGTTTTGTATGTGCTAATGCAAGTTGTATGTTGGCGGGCTTGTGAAGTTTCAATTGGCTTCTAAAAATCATAAAGAATTGAGTTATGTGCATTTTATACGCATATTATGTTTGCATATACAAAGGGGGAATCTTTTGTAGATTCCTAGGAATATTTTGTGCTTGTATACCAGCTCTGCTTGTATATTGGGTCTGTATGCAAAGGTGCAAGAAAAATATACAAAGGAAACAGATACAAAATTGAATGTATGTTTGACATACATTAGAGACATACAAGTGGGAATCTTTCGCAAGATTCTAGGAATATTCCCAGTTTGTATATCGGCTACATACAAAGGGCTTTGTATATTTGGTAATATACAAAACAACAAAGATACAATTGATGGGGCCCGCGGGTATATACAAACAAGTTTGTATATTTGACATACAAGCGGGATATGCAAGGTGGACGCGACCAAAGTGATTATTAGCATTTTGAAATATTCTGAAATCCACTTTGTATGTTTGGGATTATATATTCCATATATACAATTCAATGTACAAGGTGAGGTATGCAAACAGGTCAGCGACGGTTAGCATCAAAAGTGGGGCCCACCAGTTGTAGGTACATTCGCTTGTATGTTTGCACATACAAGCCAATATACAAAGGAGGATATGCAACTCGGACGTGGAGGAGATATCAAATGTAGTGAATGAAATTTGAAGTCCGTTGGTTGTATAAAGGTGCTTGTATGTTTGGATATACAAGCCATGGCTTGTATGTATGTGTGTGTTGTATATTGTGGATATACAAAGGAGAAAGGTACATGCCAAACCTGATTCAAAATTCCAATTTGCTTTATAACAGTTTGGGGTCTGCTTTGTATGATGAACAGTTGTATGTATATGCTCTCGCATATGCAAAGTTTTGAAAGGGAAAAAGCAAGCGATTGTATATGCATTTGAATATGCATGTACAACGGCGAAAATGGCAAAAAGTCAGCGATAGGAACATGAAGCACCTACGTGGCATGTGATCATTGGTTCTTGGCTTTTCTACAGGTTTTTGGGCCGTTAGATCTAAGCGATGAAATCAAAATTGACGGTTAGGTTTTAGAGTTGCGGAGTTGGTCTTCCTCGCTTCCTCAAACTTGTTGTGAGTGGGAAAATTTTGAATGTGTTCGTTACTGCATCCCGCGGGTAGCTGAATCATTAATGGCAGAATGCAGAGGCGTGATGGATTGTGTGATAGACCAACTACCAATTTTATGAGGAATGTCCCCAAATGGCGGCACGGGGCTCGAGTTCAACTCCTCTTCGCCATTCCTTCTGCTTGCTGCATTAATGTTTTGAGTGCCATTTTGGGGTGCATGGTATTTTGCAAATTTTGATTTTTGCCTTGTAATTAATGTTGAGTACATTTTCTTGCTATATAAGTAGACTGTGTTACTCATTGTGGTTGTTGAAAACTGGACAACTTTTTTGGTGCTATAATCGGATACAATTTTATTGGTGGCTCTGTTTTGGGTATTTTGTGAGTTTATGAGTTGTATGTTGAATGTCTTATATACAAAATTTATTAGTTTCATGTTGATTTAAATGAGTAATGCTTTATAGCATGTATTTTGTTATTTGTCTCCAAATTGAATGTGTTCTTCTGAATCTGAATATCTAAGGGGTATTAGTGATTCTAGAATATGGGTTTGCTATATTGAATGCTTTAATCTTTTACTTCTGCTCAAGGAGTAGATTAAATGTTTTGGGTTAAGTGTTGAGAAGAATATATTGCAACAAGGATATTTGTAAGCAAAAATAACTAAATACTCTGTCTTTGGCATTGTCTGTAAGGCAGACATTGCATAATTCCCTTGAAATCTAATTGTTGTTTTAGGTCTGTGATAAACGTTCACATATATTTATCTATTGACTTCAAGCCCTAGATAGGCACCGATTTGGTCTTGTATTTTGGTTGCAACCCAAAGTCTTAGTTTTGCATCCAAACATAAAATCAATCTTAAACTTTAAATCAAACCATTAGGACTTTAGAAGTAGTTTTAGGACAAAAATTCTCTGTCTCACAACTGAATATAGGCCCAAAGCTAGCCCCTTTGCACTTATCTCACAGTTTTGGTCTACATAAAAGAGGATTTATCTGCTTTGTGTCAACATCCCCGATAATTTGTAGATGCATTTCATAGATGTTGAATAGGGAATACCCCCTTGGTTCTGCAGAGCCTAAAGAAGAGGAGGAGATATTTATAGAGTCTATCTCCTGTACTGTTAGCCCCTGGCCCAGGAATCCTGTTGATCAATGATGGCTACTTTGTAGGGATAACTGGGAACAAGTATCTAGTCTAGGAAAATAACCAACACATAGTAATTTCATTTGATACAGGAGAGGCTAGAATCTCAAACAAGGAATGAAAAGTACTATCATCAGCAATCTGTTGAAAAATGGAAGAATTATTACCAAGTGAAGGAGACATAGGAGAAGTCATGTGATCTACCTGCAATTGTTGTAAAGCATCCAATTTCTTTTTTTCTCATACTTTCATGAATGTGGGTTGACCATCCTATTTGCATACACCTTTTAATTTCCTATTATCTTCAGGCTGGTCTCCATCCCCACCACTACCAGATTGTGAACTGATTCTGTGATGACTTCTCTCCACACTAGTTGAAGTTTTCTGAATTCTAGAGACCTGGGAGGTTCCTTCCTCTCTTTCTCCTAATTCTTTATGCACAGAAGAAGAACCAATGTGCTCTAAAAATTTCCCCTTAAGCCACCTCTCGGTCTTCTCCAAAACAAACGATGATCGGACCTTAATATTAGGATAATAGTTCTTTGCACATGCAACAACTAGGTCTAGACATGGCACAACGGGTGGGAAACCCCCAATAGGAGCTAACCCACTTCTTGGGATTTTCTCGGCTATAGGTGACTTGGGGTTTTTCTCTAATCGAGCCCAGAAATCCTCCAAGTCCAAATCTATATATCTTAGCTTGGTATCCTTCACCTTAGCTAAACTATTATAAATAAACAAAAGCTTCATCTTTACTTGTTTGAGAAACTAGTAAACAAAACCTTCTGTAACTAAGGGTGCTAAATAAACCTCCAGAAGATTTGGGGTAAACAAATAGTCTGGCTTCATGAAAAGAAATTGTTCTTCCCACACAGTTGACTTAAAGAATTCATATTTATCACTATAAGAAATGGGCAAGAAAGAGCACCAATTAGCTAACCTAGTTGCGAATGCCCGTGTTTAACACCTGTAGAAGACACAGTCCAGAGTTCCTCCAAAGTACACCAGTGAAAATGTAGAATAAGGTAGGTGTGAGGGTTGCAAACCTAATAAAATGTTTACATAAATTGCATTAATTTTGGCGGCATGTACTATTGTACGATTCATAAATAAGTTGAGTAAATTGCCTTCCAAAAAACATGCAATTGCACTTCTCACGACATTCCTTATTTATTACCAAAGTACAGATGTCACTTCTGCCACGCATGTCAATAAATGGAAAATATTTCAAATTTCTAATAGTTTTTTATCGTCAAATGTGTTATGTCAGAAAAAGTAACCTTGGGGGATTTTTCCTCTTAAGGTTTAGCTCCCAGGTCCCTTAGAATGCATTTAGAGCATCTTGCATGATTTTGATGACTCCCGATGAGAAAACCTTGAAGTGTCATGGAAAATGGGACTCAGGGGATGCACTTAACATAAATTCTACTTGAAATAGGGGGGAGGACTTGGGCGTCCGCGTCCTAGTCCTGCCCTATTTTAGGTTAGGACCTATTTCAAAGTGTTGGTTTATGACTGTTATTTAGGTCCTATGCCGACATGGTATGTTTGAATTATGAAATTCTTAGCAGGAATGTTTGTAGTTGCATATATAAGCATGATTAGTGATTCATTTGTAAACTAGATGGAAATTTGATGAGCATTGTGATTTTGTGAAAGTGATTCAAGGCATTCATTGTGCTACAGAGTAGTACTTTGTTGTTATTGTGCTTGTTTGTTGTAGATTTGGCATCCATCTCCTCATGGCATGAAGAGCATCTTCCTTCCATGAGATCTTCACTACAAGGTGATTCAATTATATTTTCTATCATTTGTCATTTGGATTTTTGCCTCTATCCCGTAGGGATACACACTCTTTATCTGACCACAGTGTTCGGAAGACTTGAATGTCTCTCTGAGGCTTGATTGAGGCAAGCCTCTAAACACCACAACCCCCAACCCATTTTTTTGTGATTGCAGGTTACAGGTTGTGAAAGTGAAAGAAGTGGAGTTGTAGGAGAGTAGTGCAAACTGTCAGAATTGTAGATCAAAGAAGAAAATAGAGACCTAGACTCGGGTGCCCGCTCATTAGTCCTCCGGTTCCTGCAATTGTAAAATCTCCAGAACAACAGGAACAGGTTGCAGACAAGATTCCCAGATCCTAAAGAAAACTGTGGCACTGGACTAGGGTGCCCACTCATTAGTCCTCAACTTTTCCACACACCAAACTTCAAAATCTAGTACGCATTTGGTTATCATTTGATATCTCTGTGTGCGATCATTTTCCATAATTTGTCTATTTGTTTATGAATTTGTGAAATTAGGGTTTTAAGCATAATTGGGCTTAATTAAACAACAAATTCACATACTTCAAATCTTCCCCTATATTCCAAGTGACAGGAGATCTGAAGGAGGGTTCTCTACTCGGTTGAATGTCCTTGAATGTTTAGTGGTGAAAGGAGGATCAACACAAACAATTAAAATCAACCCTAAACATTTTTCACACTAAACATTTTGGTGAACCCATGTTCTTTTTAATTTTTCACCTTGCTAAGTGTTGTACTTCAGATTTACATTTCATTGTTCATCTTATTCCATTTGAAAAATTACAAAAAATTTAAAAAATTTGAAAAAATTGGCATTTTTAGCTTGCATTTTCAAAGAATTTGAATTAATTGGCATTTAATTTCAATACATTTCCATAATTATCATCAGATTTGATTTAAAATATGTAAATTCATCATTCACCATTCATTTACATTGCATTTTCATGCTTAAATTGATAAAAAATGCTTGAAATTATGCATTTTTCCATATAACCTAGTTTTGCATTAGCTAGGGTTTGTAGTCAAGATATTGTTTTAGATTTTACTACCCTTTTAAAATACTAATTTGGACTTATTTCTAACTGTAGTGTTGCATCATAGTGGTTTCCTTGCAAAATTTCATGCCTAGGGTTTGAAAACCTTACTTTTTTCACTAGATTTTGGCCTTATCGTCTCTCTAGATTTGCATCATATGCATGTTGTAAAAGATTTTTCTACACTAATTAGCTATTATTAGGGTTATAATCTTCTACCCCTCCTCAAATTCTTTACAACACCTTTTTTATTGGGCATTTGCATTGAAATTTGGTGAAAAATTGCATATTTTTTCTATATTTTCCCTAGGGTTTGACTTAGATTGGCACTATAAGCATGTTGTGACAAATTTTATGGCTTTATGTGACTGATATTACTATTATAATATTTTGCACCTCCTAAAATTCTTTACAACACCCTTTTTATTGGGTCTTTACATTGAAAAGTTGTGAAAATTTACATATTTTAGTGTATTTTCACTAGGTTTTGACTTGTCATCACTCTAGGTTTGCATCAAAAGTGTGTTGTGAAGGATATTATTTCTTTATTGGACTGATATTAGACATATTACTTGCTTCACTTCATAAATTTCCTTACAACACCTTTTCTTTCACTTGATATCAGACATATCAGACATATTATTTTGAAAAAAGTTGAAAAAATCAAGCATTTTAGGTCATTTTCATACATAGTTTTGCACTTGTCTATTGCATAAATCTTGAAAATATTTTAAAATATGTTCTTACATTGATTTGAATACATATACACATGGCTTCTAATCACAACAATAACAATAGGTTCCCTCCTAGGTCTTACATGAAAAGAAAGGTCCCCGAACCTAAAATAGTGTTTACACCTCATGATAGAACAATTGGAGACACTGAAGGAACTCTTTATATCACTGTGAAAATAATGGGAAATCCTATGGATGAAACCCTTATTAATCCTAATTGCATGACTAATGTAGCATCAAAAGAGTTCCTCTATTCACATGGGTTGATACAAGGCTTTTATGACCCTTCGGACATGATGATTAAAACACATAAGGGAACCTTTATAAACACTTCTGGGAATATATCTTTATTGGTTACTGTATTTGAGAAATCTGTAGAATAATTGTTTGATGTTGTCCCCATTTTTGATCTTTTTTCCATAAAACTAGGACACCCATGGTTAAAGACTATGAAAGTTGTCACTTCAACAATTCATAACTGTGTAAAATTTCCTTTGAATGGACAAGTGCATACTATCCCTTGCAATAGGTATAAACCTTTGGTTACAAGACAACACTTTACACTTGATCACTTTTGGGAATGATTTGAAGTGGAACCGGAGCCACGGATGGATTTTAACTTCTTGAGCTATAGAAACTACAAAATAAAACTATTACATCAAGTGGCCAGTCCTTCTATTCAAGAAACAACAAGAGATGAACAACCCACATTTGAAGAGAATCCTAGACCAAAAGGAAAAGGACCCTATGCTAAGGTTCCTCCCCCGCCATCCTTACAAGGATCGGAAGGTAGTCATCGATAGAAAAATATTCCACCTAGACAAATGAGATTTGATCCTAGTGCTTCCTCCTCTAAAACACAAAAACCTATGGAAGAGCAAAACACTATCATACAAGAGATAAGTGGTAAAACAAAAAGAAATAGACAAGCAAGAGAAAGAAGGAGGAGACGATAAGCTTATGCCCAACGAAACACATCTCAATAAGAAAACATCCCACATAACATTGAATTAAACCAAGAAGACCTTAAGAATGGATAACTAGAAAACAAGAATAAGAGTTGGGCTATGGTACTTTATGTCCCACTTTCCTCTAACATTTGGGAGTGGGAAGATGATGATGATTTGCTTGATGACAACCCTTAGTTAGGTTGTCCCTACAAGTAATATTTCTAACCCTTTACCTCTCATGTTGTGTTTCCCCTGTGATGTGTTATGTGTTGTTCAGGCCTCCTGTGATGACCCTTGATTCTCTTGTAAGGTGAAGGATACTGGGAGACCGCCTCTATTGTGACCTTCTTCTATTTGTATCATCATTCTTCTATATTGCTTCTCCTCTATTTTCATTATTATGTGTTGTGTCCTATGGACATAGCATTGTGGTTGGTGACTTGGGGGCACCCTCCTACGTGACTATCCCTAAGGCACTTGTTTCTCCTCTCTTGATTTATTGTTTACCTTCCTCTAGTGTTTCTATCTAGCAGGCGGATGACGAAAAACATATTATACTGATACGGACCTAGTGTCCCTTCAACGAGAAATCAAAAAATGGACCAAGTCCATACATGACGATGGGGTTGATATGTATTATCTGACGCTTGGCTAGTAGAATCACTCCATGTGATCTTGATGTTGTCTTATCACACTTACAAACCATAACAATACTGTTGCTCCATGCACTTTGTTGGTCTTTGAATTTCACCTTGGTTACACTCAGTTTTGAGATTTCTGTGGTATAGCCCCCACGGTTATACTTGGTCTCCAAATCCATAGTATAACCTTGGCTCTCTATGTGAATGATCATATGCATTGTTGTTTATCATGATTATATGGACACAAACACTTTTCTTGTAGGAATGTGTTAGTGGGAACATTTGGCGATCATAACGTACATGTCACCTTTAGGGGGCATGGGCTTTGCGAGAGTCTATGTTCCCTTGTGTGTTTTCTTCCTACCTTAACGTGCTTGATATCGGTACATGACATCAATCACCTTAAGGTGGGGGTATATATAAGGTAAGTTGTCTAATTTAGATGTTAGCAAAGTGTGTTTGTTCTCAAGTGCAGTTTAAAGACTAGTGGCGAAGAGTCCCTCTTGCACTCTGAGATTTGTTTGTGAATCTTGAAATCTACTGCAAACATTTAATCCCTCTGCAGAGGTGGGATATCGTGTATATCCTTTTTATCTTAAGACCTCTACAGAGATTGGGATGGTGTATTTCTCAAGGAGAGTACACATCCTATCATTTTTAAAAAGTCCTTTGCGGAGGCAGGGAGCAGATTTGTGACTATCCTAACCCTTAAGCGTGTCTTCACCAATTGTTGTGGTGAAGCACAATCATTAGTGTGGGCTTGTAATGTGCTTGAGATGGTGATGGACCTAGAAATAGGAACATTCCATTGCTTGTCTGCCATGTTTTCTCCATGTCTTCTATGTGAGTGTGTATGGCATGTTTGTTCCCAAGCATAGTCTTAAAGACTATGGTGATGAGTCCCTCCTATGCTTTGGGATTTGTATGATGTGCTTGATTTGTATGGCGTGTTTATTCTCAAGTGCAGTCTTAAAGACTGGTGGTGATGAGTCCCTCCTACACTCTGAGATTTGTTTTGCATGTTTGTTGCCCCATATGTAGTTTAAAGACCGGTGGTGATGAGTCCCTCCTGCACTTTGGATTGTGTGTTTACTTTCCTTGTACTTGCATCTGCATTTCATATATGAGAAAAAGAAAAAGAAAATCATCACTATATTCACTACATTCACTACAATCACTATGTTTTATGTATCTTCAATACTATATTCTCTATGTTTTGCGTGATTGTAACTATCTTCTCTGTGTTTTGTGTGCCTGTTACTGTCTTCACTACGATTGGTGTGTCTTCTCCGTGCTTGGCGTGTTTACTGTGCTTATTGACCGTACTTTAATGCATGTATTGGCCTTGCATTTATACATATATTAAAGTGGGGGCTAAATTTATGTTGGAAAAAGTAACCTTGGGGGCTTTTTCCTCTTAAGGTTTAGCTCACAGGTCTCTTAGAATGCATTCATAGCATCTTGCGTGATTTTGATGACTCCCGATGAGAAAACCCTAAAGTGTCATGGCAAATGGGACTCAGGGGATGCACTTAACATAAATCCTGGTTGAAATAGGGGAGGAGTACTTGGGTGCCCACGCCCTAGTCCTACCCTATTTTAGGTTAGGACCTATTTCAAAGTGTCAATTTATGACTGTTATTTAGGTCCTATGTCGACATGAAAAGTTTGAATTATGAAATTCTTAGCGGGAATGCTTGTAGTTGAATATATAAGCATGATTAGTGATTAATTTGTAAACTAGATGAAAATTTGATGAGCATTGTGATTTTGTGAAAGTGATTCAAGGCATTCATTATGTTACAGAGTAGTACTTTATTGTTATTGTGCTTGTTTGTTGTAGATTTGGCATCCATCTCCTCATGACATGAAGAGCATCTTCCTTCCATGAGATCTTCACTACAAGGTGATATCAATTGTGTTTTCTATCATTTATCATTTGGTTTTTTTCTTCTATCCCATAGGGATACACACTCTTTATCTGACAATGGTGTTTGGAAGACTTGAATGTCTCTTCAGGGCTTGACTAAGGCAAGCCTCTAAACACGGCAACCCCAACCCACTTTTCTTTGATTGCAGGTTATAGGTTGTGAAAGTGAAAGAAGTGGAGTTGCAGGAGAGCAGTGTAGACTGTCAGAATTGTAGATCAAAGAAGAAAACAAGGACCTAGACTCAGGTGCCCACTCATTAGTCCTTTGGATCTTGCAATTGTAAAATCACCGAAACAACAGGAATAGGTTGCAAACAAGATTCTTAGATCTTGGAGAACGCTGTGGCATTGGACTAGGGCACCCATTTATTAGTCCCTAACTTTTCTGCACACTAAACTTTGAAATCTAGTATGTATTTGGTTATCATTTGATATCTCAGTGTGCAATCATATTTCGTAATTTGTTTGTTTGTTTAAAAAATTTCAAAATTAGGGTTTTGAGCATAATTGGGCTTAATTGAACAACAAATTCACATAATTCCAATCTTCCCCTATGTTCCAAGTGATAAGAGATCTGTAGTAGAGTTCTCTAATCGGTTGAATGTCCTTGAATATTTAGTGGTGAAAGGAGGATCAACACAAACAATTAAAATCAACCCTAAACATTTTTCACACTAAACAAGATGATCGCAGATCGACGACACAAGTTTTATTTCGGGCCAAAGTACTGACACACCCAAAATTCTACATAAAGTCTCTAGAATAGAGACAAGTGGACTATATTGTATGCCATGTGGCTCATCATGGTTGCATTGTGATGTTTCATGTACATTGCAAAATTAAGAGGTAGGGCCATCTTCACAGTTGAGGGCTTGCGCTCTGCCGCTACCTTGACCTTTATACAATAATCAATATAAATATAAATATATTTTATTTTTATATATATCTCAACCGTTGATCTAATAATATTTAATGGCTTCTGGTTGATTCTAGAGGATTTTGTTGGCAATGTGTAGCGTTGGAGATCTACCTTCCGGAATTGAACTACAACCGTTCATCATTTGTTCATCAAACGATCGAACAAGTTACAAGTGGAACAATTTGCTCTGATGGCTAATGTTTTGGTCGTCACATCAGTCACCCAAGGTGATCAAGTGGATAGAAAATTCAAGCTTTGTAAAGGGAGCCAATGTACTTTTCGATGCGAGATGTCAAGTCCATACATGTAAGATGACAAGTCCATAGGAGGATTTCTTGAATTGGATGCCCAAAAGCTCTCAGAGCATGATATAATTTTGAAGTGACATTTTGGCATCTGGAGATTTATTTGTAGGGTTAGTAAGATATACTGATGGATATATAATGATTTTTTGAATTCCCAATTTCCCAGCAGTCATGGCTATAAAGGGATAGAGAAAGTTGCTTTCGACAATCAAGTTCAACTTTTGGTTGTTCCTTGTTAGCTAATTTTGGGAATTATTTAGTTAGAATGCAGTCTTTTTTGGTAGAGGAAAGGGTTAGAATGGTTACACAGTTGGGTTGTTATCCTTACCTTGAAGGACCTAATTCTTGTAAGATGAAAAAAAATGAGTCATGGGAACTCCATGTATGACATGGGAAGATCTGGAAAGATAATAACCAGTTACGTGGGAAATAAAGAGGAAGGAGAATGGTGCCTTCTGGCATCATTCTTCTTTGAGTGCAGCTGGAAAGTGCCTTGGCTCCTCAGGCAAATGCATCTAGCAACATTGTATGCTAGATGATCTTGCATCTATCTGATGGGTTGTGGTTAGTGTTCTAGGGGCTCCCAATCCATTGCTACATCTTTCTGGTAGCCTACTGATGGATTGTGGACAGTGGTCTCTCCCAATCCATTAGTTCATGTGTCTAGCAGCCAACTTAGTACGATGATTCTTCTGGCTTCCTTCCAAATAGTCCATACTGTAGAAGGCTTCTTCTTTCACCATGTTAGCTTTTCTTGTTAAATTTGGACGAAAGCCTCAGTTTTATTCCTGATTTCATTCACATATTCTTCCCGGTCCAGCAGCCAGGGCTCAAGTGAAGGTTTCTTCTTCATTGTGTTGTAAGGAAAATACGAGGGAAATATATAGTGTTCAGTTCTCTATCAACTAGAAATATTTATCCAACGAGGGGCCGAGGGCTTCTTCTTTCGCCATGTAACCTTTATTATAAAGGGATGCCATCTTTGTGTTGTCATCTTTCTATAATAGTTGTTTAAGTTTTTTGACTTAATAAAATGAGAGATGATTCTAATTCTAATTTGTTAATTTCATTAAGTACACAAATTGTTAATCTCTTTTCTGAAGGATTCAAGGAATGATTTTGATTAAACTTATTTTTTACATATATTCTAAATTTTAATACTTCGAGAATCAACCAATCGATCTAACCATAAAATAATAAAACTTAAAAGTTCCAGAATTATGTTATTATCTAAAAATAATAGATAATAAGACAAAAGAATTAAAATGTTGTCAACAATTGTAATCTATATCGATAACCCATATTAATATATTATATTAATCAAAAGAGTTTAAGACATTCCTTATTTATTACGAAAGGACAGATGTCACTTCCACTGCGCATGTCAATGAGGCATAAGTTCTATTTTGGGCCAATGTACTGACACACACAAATTTCTAATTTTCTATAGTTGAGGGCTTGCACTCTGCCGCTACCTTGACCTTTATACAATAATCAATATAAATATATTATATATTTTATATATCTCAACCTTTCCAATTTCTGGAGGATTTTGTTGGTAATGTGTACTGTTGGAGATCTACGTTCGGGAATTCAACTACAACCATTCATCATTTGTTCAATGGTTCACCAAACGGTGGAACAATTTACAAGACTACAAGTGGAACAATTTGTTCTATCATTAATTAGAGTCATACTATTGATATCATTGAAAGCACCACTTAACCGACTAGATTAGCCAATGCCAATTGAGTTCATTAATGGCAAGTGACATACTGCATAGATTAGACAATGTGAATTTCTAGGGTACAACAGAGTCAAGTAAATGGAGTTGCTTGTTATTTATTACCTATTTGTCACGGCAGTACATGTCATGTATATATGATAGTGTTTATTGTTTCAACCTTATATTGCATTACTAAGTTTCAGATAGTAGAAGAATCAATAAACTGTAAAAGTTCAAAGTAATGGCTTTCATTACAGCAGTTGTGTGAAGAAAGTAAGTTACCAAGTACTTATTTTGTGATCATTCATGATTTTGAATTTAACTGTGTCATAGAGTTCTCAGTTCACAGATGTAGAATAGTAATAATAATGATGGAAAATTTTGTTTGTGTGTGGCTATTCAGGATGTTGTTGCTTTACATGTCTCGGAATGAAGAAATACGAGCATTCGTCAAGTGGAATAAATCGTGTCAAGAATTGACACTTTTGACATTTGCAAATGATCCATTCTATTCTGGGTGGTGGGTTGAATCTCTCACACATGCATGCATGTATGAGAAACTGGAAATTCGAATTGACACATGGAATTGGTATTGCAACTCAATTGCCAGTGACCTTGAGAAAATCAATTTAATTCTCCTTTACTAGCCTTATTGTTACCCATACCTAGTGGTTTCTTGTACATATAAAGCAAGGTTCTATAGTAAATCATTTACTATCATTGTGAATGAGGACATAATTGAATTTGTAATGGAGCCATTGCCTGTTAATAGGATAATTATGGACTATAGTGAAATATTCATTAAACATCATCGAAAAGAGGAACCAAAAAGATTTTGGAGGATCAAATCAAGGTTTGAAGGTTGAAGGATAGGAGTTTTGTTTGGAACTTTGAGGTTGGTTAGATGGTAAGCATGAGTTTTCCACAGTCCATGACAGTATTGCATGAAGAGCTTCTGGATTCAACAGTCTGTGTGTGTTTTTTGCATCTGTTAGATGTTGGTTAGAAACTTAGATGTTCATGTACGATGTAATTCCCCAATCTTTTTTGAAGGGTGATGTTAAATTTTAATAAAAAATATAGAAGTAATTATGGTTTGAAATTGACATGAGTTTAATGGCAAATTGCAATGTATATAGATCATAGATGGTTCAAATTTTCAATATTAAAAATTTAAATAACATTCATCACATGGAAAAAATAAATAAGTTCAATGGCAATGCATAGCGATGCATAAAAAGGGCAAAGATAAATGGATGTGTTATGTCAATTCAAAATTTTATGATTTTTATGTTATCACGATTCACTCTGCAAAATCTCCAAGTAAAAACACTATAGCTGGTGTTGTCTAAGACATTTAGGGTTTATCCTTCTAATTGATCGTTGACCTGTGTATCCAGTTTCCCCAACTTAAGTTGTTATTTTATCCCCTTGGTGGTGGTTATTTTATCATATATTATATTAATATCAATACTAATAATAATACTAATACAATATATAATATAAATTAATAAGATATGATGTTAATCATATTATATAATACAATATAATATAATAATAGTTATATATTGTTAATAATTATTGAAGCAACAATACTTTTCCCAGGCATTAAATGGCTCTCCCGCGAGAGCTTCTGACAACCCTGCCAGCATGAGGAATAATGAATTATAATTATTAATGACAACACGAACCGAAGATTGACACTACAAAAATCTAGATAATGAATAAATGCATCTTTCACCTGAGGTGTGTGTTCATTAACGAACTTCCTTTAAATCCTAGAGGTCTCCAAAAAAATGACACTCGTTTGGCTTGTTTAAAACATAGGATGGAGATTCTGATAAGGCTCCGTTGCAATAAGTGTCAGGTTGCCTTTTTGGGTCGTATCACAAATTATAGACTAATGATCATTTGTAAGCAGCAGAACAGACTCTTCCTTGAAGTAGTGAAGATGGTCCTAGGTAAAGACTTCTTGGTCTCAGAGGACAGATATAGGGTAAATACATACATTTCCTTGTGCTTTCTAGCTTCTTTGTTTGACTTGGGAGAGGCAAAGGTGGATGCATTGGTGATTCTACAGGAGGTATTCACTCCAGATATTCTTGTGGACGATGTAGATGTGGCAATTTTTGTAGAATTGGGGGTTGGGATCCCATGGCCGAGGGACCTAGAGAAGCTGCAGGAGGAAGAGGAGGGCATAGCTAGGCAGTCGTTCTTGCTAAACATGAATGAGCAGCAACTGGGAAGACACAGACTTTGGGCGGCTCATGGGAGAGACTTTCTTTAGCAGGCAATTGGAATGGATAGAGAGGAGACTCTGGTATGGATTGATCACTTCGCAGCCACTGTGAGTGCAGGGGAATTCTACTGGCCATAGGAGTGGTTGGGCTCCTAGTCCTTGGGCCACTTTTTTGGTAATTGCCACGCTGGGGATTGGGGTGGTAGGGTGGCAAGTTTTTGAGCTAGTGGCTAGTGCTATGTGTTTTTGGAGCTTGGGCTGGTAGATTAGAGGGCTAATTTTGGGAATTTTCTTGGCACTATATTTGTTTTTTTGGCACAATGAGTGCTCTTGTATTAATTTGTGAAGAGCCCTCTAGGCTCAAACTGGATGTAAATCTTTTTGTATTAATATAATTTCCTGCACATGGTGCGGTTTACCGAAAAAAAAAATGTGTTTCTATCCTATTATTATAATTATTTTTTGATGATTAATTACTTTCTACATTATTATTGATGTGTTTATTTTATTCTATTAGTTATTATTCAATTAACATATGAAGTTATAGAATTGTATTTCTATCATATTTTTGTTATTACTTTTGGATGATTAATTACTCCCTACATTGCTATTGATGTGTACAGTTTATTTTGTTAACTATTGAATTTAATCTTCAAGGATAATATATTTTAATCTTGGTGTATTGTTTCTTTTGTTTTCAACATTCGTTTTAGTTGATGCTACCTCTTTTCTATAGACAAGGTTAGATTAAGCCATTTAACAAGGAACCGACCTTTAGAATATATTATTATCATATATTTATTATATAATTATTATAATTATTATCATATATTACATTCAAAGTACATATAATGTTTATAGAGAAAGTACATTCAACATACAAGAAATTGAAACTTACTACTCAGAATATGGACAACTTCTCAGAAATTGCCCTGTATTTCATTATCAAAGTTTCCCAAATCTTCCAATCTCTTTACAAAGTGGAACAACATGTTCCTTTATAGACACAAGAACATGTTTCCCTAAAACTCGTTACTACCGGTTACAAATCTTACACTACAAGCTACTGCCATAGGCATTGGGAAGCTAATTCAAATTACATATGAAAGAGAAAAAGACAAAATACAATTCAACTTGGAGATGCCGAAAAATCGTTAGAAGTGTTTTATCCCAATGATGAAGAAGACATATCACATGATTGGATCTTTGTTCACCTTGGACACATTTATCCATACTTCTCCACCCAAGTTGCACATGCTTTCTCCGATGGCCATTGGAAAGGAATCAATTTTGCTATTTTTTCATTGTGCCCTACATACCTAACATCCAATAAGATTTTTGACTCCTTATAGATAATCTCAAAATTCAACTCCAATGCATGTAGCTTATCAAGTGTAGAACTTAAAATTTTCATATTTGGATCACCATCTACACAACTTGAAGATATGAGCTGGCCAACTATATCTTCAAAATCAGCCTTCCATTTGCTCAAACTCTTTATTTGTCCATCATTTTCCAATATGCTTGGCATAATCTTTTTATCTATCTTCTCATTTGATTATCTTTTCTCCTTCAAAATTTTATCCAATTTTAGCTGGAAAGCCACTACCTCTTCTAACAAAAGCAACATGTCAAGGGTTAATTTTATTTCTACTGGATCATTAGGGGAAAACCTTAAACATCTATGAATTTTCGCTTATTTCTCCAGTTCTAGCTAGCCATACCCTAATCATGTCCTTCAAGCTTTCCTTATCCTTCTCATGTTTGTCTTCGACTGTCCTCAAA
Organism: Cunninghamia lanceolata; assembly: GCA_027924645.1. NCBI lineage: Eukaryota > Viridiplantae > Streptophyta > Pinopsida > Cupressales > Cupressaceae > Cunninghamia > Cunninghamia lanceolata. The sequence goes on along the minus strand of BSBN01001040.1, from coordinate 3,565,788 downwards.
CCTGAACAAGATTTCCATGTATCATCAACCCTAGCTGTAATCTTGGATAGCCTATGGTTAATCAAATTTGTAACCATTTCCTTAACAGTGGTCTTCTTCTCATCTTTCAAACTTTTTACTTCTTCCTTCAACTCTTTAATCTATGAGAGCAATGTCTCTCTATCTATTGGGAAAGCTTCTATAGCATCCACAAGGACTGAAACATTTTGAATTGAAGTACTTGGTGATAAAAACTTTTTCCCCTTGTACTTATTTAATTCTACCATTGCCTGTCCATATTTCAATAAAAGCTCATCATAGTCCTTTTGCAATTTATTGGTGATAGCCTTAGCAAATTGAGCTATGTGAACACTCAATCTTGTAGCTTGAGGAGCTGGAGTATCTGAGTTTTTTTTAATTATCACATCTCCTGTTAATTCACCTAAATCCATCCTTGGCTTTTTATTATTTGGGGCCAATGCCCATATTGCCAAGGTCTCAAATTTGGGATTGAACCCTACACCAGATAGTGCTTTATCTACCTGATCATCAAATATATCTGTGCTCATCCTTGTGATAGTATCAAATGCAATTGCATCTGCCAAAGTCCAATGAGGAAGTAACAACAGACCACTCTTTTCCACCAAAGCTCTCCCTTCATTAGGGGTCATTCTGTTGATATCTTGGCTCAATTCATTGAGCACCCTGTGTGTTATTTCTTCATACTTCTCAAGATCAGCTCCTCTTTTTGCTTCTTCCACTTTCTTCTGAAACTCTTCATTTCTCACTTTCAACACATAGTAGCCCTTAAATTCAGGGGTATTGACAAAGGCATCATCTTCTAAAAATTGTGCACAAGCGAGAACTCTGATGTCCTCTATATCTACCTGGTCACTAGAAAGTGACCTTGCCAACCTATTATCTGGAGAGGCATAAGGCCTTATTCTCTCAGGTGAATTCACCTATTGAGAAATTTCTTGTTCTTGTTCATTAATTTCCTCCTCCAAGTCCACAAACTCTATTTCTTCTTCATGCTCCAAGTCAGTGATTTTTAATTTTTTGGCCGGAGGTGAATCATGAGACTCATTTCTTCTGCTATATGGCTTGACTATACTCCTTGGATCATATGTAGGTCTCTCTTCACTAGCAGGGACATTCTCAATCAGAGTCTCTGCATTGGCAAGAATTTTCTGAATCCTTATTATTAGGTCATTTTCCTCTGCAAAAGCCCCAGGATATGCAGAATTTAATTTTTTCTCATTCTTTCCCCTTCCATCACTGCTCTCCACTTTTCCCTTAATAAATGAATTTCCTCCATGGTAGCATAGTTTCTCACTACATCCTCATCATATAGGACCTGATGGGTGAATTGTGGCCTTTTAACATTAAGTCTCACCCTGTTGATGAAACCTTCTGGATCAAATACCCTTGGGTGTTCGAACCCCATCTTGTAACCTTCAAAAACTAAATCAATTTGATCAAGAGCATATTTATTTGTAGCCGAGAAGTCACAAAACTTGGTGGCAGTGTGGAAAAATGACCCTTTCTTCTGCAATCTCAGGTGTTCTTTATCTGATTCATTCAATTGCCAGATAATTTCCAAATATGCAATCCTCCTTGGCACATACTTTGGCAGATATGTGGGGCAACCTTGCTCCCATAAACTCTAATGCAAGTAGTGCGGGTGTGCAGGAACCAATCTCCTCAATTATGCTGAATTCCTAGTTTAGGGGTTCTATCCAATGGTCTCAGAAAATCTAATACATCCCTTGGAACCCTTTCACCTTCAGGCTCCATAAACTTTAGCAGCCTTCTCACAAAATGTTCTTCAAAAATCACATAGTCTAAATTTTCATAGTGCATATCTAACAAATGAGTCCATAATTGGACATGGAGAAGTGTACCATCTTGTTCTAATTCTCTGACATGCAAAGCATGATGCCACATCCCTATTCTAGAATATAAAAACATATGGCACATAATTGAATACCATTTAAATTCCACCTTTGCATCTACAACATACAGATTGTTCTTAATCTTCAATAATTGCTCATGCATCTTGTCTGCTATATATGTTGCATAATCAAATGCTTCAGTAGTTGAAATATCTTGTACATTTGCAGCTAACATCATCATAGGAACTGGGATCTTATACAATGCATCTCTTCCTAGTACATGGCACAGAGAGTGGTAAGTCTTTATAAAGTAATGCATGACTTGTGAAACATCAAAAGGTTCTTCTTCACTATCTGATATTCTAATTAACTTTCCATCAATTTCCCTTGCTCTGTGCTTAGGCAACTTGAATACTCTATATGCATGCCAAGCTCTTTTGTATTCATGATTTAGGACATTGAAATCAATCTTTTTGTTTGCAGTAGGGTTGATGGCAAATACCTTTGTGATGAATGCCTTTGTTGTACTAATCATGACTTCATTATTTCCTGCCCTAACAGTCTTTGAAGCACGATCATATCTCTGTGCAACAACCCTTACCAAGTTAGGATTTACAAATACATTAGGGTACATCAACTTCACCACATCCAAATTCCAAGCATTACAAATAGGGGCTTTGTACTCCTTCCTATCATGCCAGTGCTTAAACAGAGTCCACCCATGCATAAGCAATTTAGCATCCCGGCACACAAAACACAAATCTAATAGTCTATCATTAGGCCCACCTGGACCGTATGTATTCACTGGCCTTCTTGAAGACCCAGGCAACTATTTCATTAAATCCTCATCTAGACTCCTCTTAGAAGTCGAAGGCTGACTTGTTTGACTCATTTTTTGAAATAACACTTCACTAGACTAGGGTTTTCTCTTCTAAGAATGCTCAAAATATCCTCTACCAGGTAGCAAATTAGCAATTCACCTTCAAACAGACACAACAGACAAGAATAACTTACAAGTTTTAGTTGCAGAATCTTGAAATCACAATATTTTCTCATCCAATTACTCGTTGCACAGAAATCCTCTTCATGTTTATGAAAACACTGTGAAAAACCCTTACCTTCAACTTTAATCAAGCTTACATATTAGGGCTCGATGCATAAATGCATGTCTTTTCAACCATCACCACAAATTCATGATAAGTGTGCACAAAAAAATTAAATTCCAACCGTTGATGCATAATTCATATTGTGAGATCGACGACTGTGAATCAACCACTAGATTTGGAAATCTAGGCCTTTACATGAAAAGTAGCCTGCTCGGCAGCCAATCAAATTACTCCATCTCAGACGTGCCTTCTTGCTGACTTTTCAACTTTTTTGTCCTACGTGGCCACGTGGCATCATTTCATAGCGGCACAGTAGAAAATAGATCACCTCCTTTTGGCTCCGCGGGTGCGCGCTAAGTTAGCTACGTGTCAAAATCTCACAGTAGCACAGAGAATCTTCCTCGCAGATAAGATTCTCCTGTACAAAGGAAGAAAACTCAACTTCATAGAAACATGTGTCACAACAATAGGCTTCTTAGTGGCAAATTCTCCTTTCCACAAGCACTCTTCCTAAGACAACTCACACTCTCAAGGGCACAATTAAGGAATTTTGTTTCTGTTCACTCACACAAGGCTATCAAAGGCCTTCTTACCCCTCATTAACTCCAAGACAATGATCTCAAACCACTCCCAAGGTCTTCACTACTCAAACTCCATTGATTCCATTAGCAGGCTGTTAATCCTTATAGGTCACAAAATAGGACTGTCCCTTAATATTTTTTTTCTTATGCACTATAACCCAGAAACCCAAGCACTTTCAAATACCCATTATTGAGATCTACAACATATCACAAACCAATATAAGGATGCTTTAGACTATCACACCCAAAAATGGACTTTTAGGCTATTTTAAGGGTAAATTAGCCCTCTATTTCAAAGGAACTACTCTTCAAACACCTCACTAAAGACAATCAACCACCCAAACCTTCTCTACAGGTCCTAAAATGACCAAATCAATAACAATTATCAGGTACTAAGTCCACAAAGACACCACACCTTAAAACCCTTGTTTAATGCAAACTCAAGAGGGCTTATTTAAAATGGATACTCCACAACTCTCCACACCTTGCCAATGCTTGGAACACTTCACAAAAGGTCTACAAATTCCCATTGAATCATCAAAAGTACCTTTCCATTTGTATTTTAACAAACCCTACGCCTTAGGCTTTTGACTGTGCACAAGAATTCTATTTTACTAGTCTGTTATACAAATTATAGTCCAAAGTTTTAAATTTCCACCCTTACATCTTAACCATTAGGTTTAAAACCACAAAAATATGAAAGTAGATCTTATCAAGATCATTTCAACTAAATATTAGATATTTCCAATGAATTGATTAGGAGAAATACAAAAGTCTATGCCTCTGGTTACCCTTAATCAGGGTTTATGACAGATTTCTGAAAATTCTCAATATGTAACTCAAAACAGCATCAATTCGCATGAAACAAAATGGATGGTGAAGGTGATTGAATATACTTTCATTTGAAATAAAAAAGAAATGTCCTCATGCATGTACTAGGCCGTACCATGCAAGAAAACTACAGAAATCTAAAGAAAATATCAAAAATACAGTGCTTTTCATTGATTAGATTCAAAACTCAATCACCCACCCATACCAAATGGATACAAAGCCTTTTATAGGAATTACAACATGTCTCTACAAGTTCTAACTACCTTTCAACTACCCAAAATTGTCTTTTGAATAACTTGACTATTGCTATTCCACCAATCTGCCTAATAACTTGACTATTTTTTTCAATTTTACAACTTTACATTTTGCACAAAATGACAACTTTTTGCATTGTTTAGCAATATTATGCAATCTAGACCTCCTAATCATCTCATAAGACTCTTTACAACATAAAATGGTCTATGTTTTAAAAATGACCAATATGAAACCTCATTTGCATAAGACAGTTTTTGGTGCTCCTGCACCAAGGATGCGCTACCATCAGATCTTCAATATCTACGGCCCCACTACTTCACTCGATCCTTCGACACCTGGAACCATATCCTTCATTCAACTAAATCATCGATATTATGGCCATAGGCCATGATGTATTTCCTTGACACCTGTCTTCACCTTGTAGCCCCGCGGTGCAAACATGATGTCACCTTCAGCGTTGTACGGGCTTGCAATATCCTGCCAAGTGGCACTTTCAGAACCTTACAAGGATATAAGACCAAGACTTTGCAATGCATATGACTTGACGGGCTAGAATAGGTAACTCAAGACCTGGGGGCCTGTTAACTCATGACATAAAAGACAAGGTTATAACTTAGCTAACCGAGAACCTAGGCTAGACGGTCAACAACAAAATAGAACATAAAGTAAACTCTCGACTATAAGGCTTAGGGTTTTAAGGAAAATAAGTAAAACACTTGCATGAATGTTTCGATGCCAGATGGACAATTGTAGTTGAATTCCAGAATGAAATGTCTAGAGCACTAGACTGGCAAACTCATACCTCCGGAATCAATCTAGAGCCGTTAGATTTACAAAGATCAACGGATGAATAATTATTATATATATTAATATAATATAATATAATTATTATATAATAAATATATAATTCTAATTATTATCATCAAAGTGGGCCCGACTTCATATAATATATCTAACCTATATTATATTTAGACTTTAGCACCATGTATCACAGTTCGATGAATGTTTTGATGCTAGATGGATGACTGTAGTTGAATTCTGGAATGAAAGTCTGTAGCGTTAGACTTGGGAACTCAAACTTCTGGAATCAATCAAGAGCCGTTAGATTTACAAAGACCAACAGGTGAGATTATACGATAGTTTTCAATTCCATGGCTTGACGTATGTGCAGTATAAGTATTAAATTATTAATTCAGGCTATAGACTTACATGTCATCCTTAAATTTCATTTGAAGTGGGAGTACTCAGTAGTAGTACAACTACAACTACAAACTTGTACTGAAAGTGAAGAATAGAATAAAATATAATAACTTTAAAAAAAATTAACTTCCTTGAGAATAAATAAAATTTATAACTTTAATAAAAGAATGTAACACGTTTCACTCACTTTACTTCACAGTTGGCACTTAGCATTTAGCAATTTTAATTGATACTATTTGGAAGCGAGAGGGTCAAGGACTCAAGGAGATTGCAGTGCACCAGAAATTTTAATATCGATTGTGTGATGCCACGGAGTCACTTAGTGCTAGTCTTTGTATTCATCTTTTCCAAGTAAGTGAAATATATAAATACTTCATTCCTATTACTATTTCTATTACTATTCTCCTTGAAACTTTAGTTTTTTCAATCTTGGGGACTGGGTTTTAGAAATTAGGGTTCAGTGTTTACAAGCATGTCTACTAGCACTACCAGACTAGAAATTGGGAAAACCAAAGAAAGAGATAAAATAGACCACGCCGAACTGCTTAAAACCCCAGGTTTTACAGATGAATACCATGATATTTATGACCCTATAATCTTTGGAAGGTTTACCTCAACACTCAGATATTCATTGGAGAATAAGGTACGTCAAGTGCAAACTGACCCCAAAAACCCAATACCAAATAGCGGGTTGACTGCACCATGGGTGGTTGGATTGGGACGCCTGATGTTCCCTGAGGTTTTCCCTTGCCTTGAATTTATCATGGTCTATGCCGAGAATTATGATGAAAATAGAAAAGCAATAGTTATAAAAGATACCTAGGAAGTAATGCTTCCCATTAATGGAGAATATTTTGGCAAATTGTTGGGTTTTACCGCTGAAGAATGTGGAATAATGCACATAAACCTAGAAAAACTTGCTAGTACTTATGAAGCAGTTAGTGAAAATGATAAATTTTTTATCAAATCTCTATCATTGGATAGTGCCCTACTCAATCAGAATCATAAGCCTCCTTATAAAATTGATACTTTTAAAATATGGGTTTAGGATACTGTTTCCATGCTAGTGTTTTTTCTTGGATTGGGTAATAATAGTCAAGTGGATGCAGGCCTCCTTGAAATGGTATACAATATCCATCAATGCAATCCACCTGCTAAATATAGATTTCTTGAGCACATTGCAAGATCCATGCAAGATCAGTTCTTAATGATTAAACAAAGTCAAAGTGAAGCTCCCATTCCCAGTTCCAACAGAAAGACATTTAGGTTCACAACCTACTTGTGCTATTTTTTTCTAGTGCAGTTTGCTGGTATGTTTCAGGACAACAAGCTTCAAATTCAACATCAACAAGATAAAAATGGACTACTGGATTGGACCCATAAGATAAAGATGTATCATAATCAAAAGAACTACAATTATTTTGTGGACTACTTTTTGGCTCCATTGTATCAAACCATTACAAATACTCTAATGCCTACATTGCCCGAGTCTTGTAGAAATTGCATTCAATTGGGAAAAGAAATACAATTGGCTGACTGGCACTTCATGGAGGAATATACTATCCTAAGATTTTATGGATCAAGAGTAAAGCCCCACAAACTTCCAAAACATGTGACAGAGAGGATTTTTGCATTGGAATACATACGAAAAATGGAGAGTACAGATCAACTGCACTTTGTTAGTCAACAGAGGAAGAGCATATTTCCTTCCTTACCTTTTTCACGTGGAGGGTTCACATTCGAGATAAAAGCATTCACTGTGGCACATGAAATTTTACAACTTTTTAAATTTGATGTTAACTCTCACTGGCAGTATGACCTATGTGATGTGATTAAAACAAGGCTTGTGGCCAATAAGAATGGTCCAAGTGGAATTCAACATGAAAGTAAATCCCTGCTAGAAATGTTGAGAAACAAGAATTCTTGGGATGAGGTCAGAAAAGTCATGGAAGAAACTGCTCCTCAAAGAGGTATTTCTTTTGAAATATTGTCATAAGAAATAATGGGATTGCATCTAATTCCACAAACACAAAGAGATGCAGAGGTGGCACTGGCAAACAAGAGATATGTCAATTTCTATAGAAAAGGTGCTATAAAATCTACGTATACAAAAATTCCACAGACTCTAAAAGAGGCTTGTACAAAGGAACACTGGTCACACTAAAAAATTAGTGCCTTTTGGTCTATGAGGAAGGATCTCGGTGATCCAAAAATTACTGCAGAATTTGAAGAAAACTCAGAAGATGAAGAGTTCAACAAATTGTGGGATATAGAGCATCCCACTATCGATGAAGCATCTAATGTTGAAAGTGGTGATGAGGATGAAGAACAACCCAGATATCTTAGTGCCTATGCATTCAAACCTTGTATGAGTGAGACCACAAGAGAAACATATACTATAGGGGCTTCAATAGCCCAAAAATTGGGTTTTGAAGGTGGTGGTTTGGGACCTACAGGACAAGGCATTTGGATTGTACCAAATGTATACCCTAGAAAACCTAATGATCTTCGACTCAGCATTGGAGGTGATGAACAAGCCAAAGGGCATACACATATAGATCAAGAGATTAGTTTTATTCTAGCTTTAAATCCTCAGAGTGAGATCTAATCACTAACAGTACCACAAGGGTCTTCTGATCTGCTTGTTTCTCATTCTTTTCTTGTAGGAGATGGTGGAGATTCTAGTGCTACTGGTGGCAAATCTGGCGATGGTACAATTAATAGTAGTAGTACTGGTCAGCAAGAGCCACAACAACAAACTCACAAGAGGCCATCAATAAAATTAGATGATACTATAGACAAACTTAGAGAACAAAGCCTTTTGAATACTAAGAAGCAAAATATTATGACAGGTTTTGATTCTACATCCACATCAAAGCAATTGTTTCTAGAAGGCACCCCCCTCCTATCGTTAGTGTGACTGGGATAGGAATGGCTAATCCTTAGCATCAATTAATTAAAGATGCCACCAACACTACAACTACTCCTTCGCCATTCAAAGTTATGTCAAGTGTCATATATTCTGATTACAAAGCTGAGTTTGAAAAGAAAGCCAAAATATCTAAAACACACAAGAAAAAAGTGCTAGAGATAGAGACTACGGCAACTTCAGAGCCTACAACAACAAGGATATTGACTACATTTGACCCAGAAATAAAAAAATAGATTACATGATTATTGTGCCCAAAGTTCAAAATAAACCAGAGGACCAGATGCAATGCTTAGACTATGAGGTGAGCACCATCCAAGTGGATTTTTCTGGAATGAAAAATTCTGACAAAATTAATGTATCAAAAAAGAACAACGAAGTGGTGTACACATTGTTGCTAAAGCAAGAGAGAGAACAAAAAAGGTATGGTTGTTTTTTAATTTTTTGGTAACTTTGTTGAATATATTGTCTAAAAATCAGAGTTGTAATATAGACAGGTCACAGGTTCCAATAATTGAGTTACAATAGAAGAAAAATATATTCAGTGATGTTAATTCCATTAAAATTGCTCATTTTCATTTGACTTTGTGATTTACGTAATAGGTTGCAGACTCAAATAGAAAATTTATAGGGAGACATAGCAAATGAAAAAGCCAAGAGGAAAGCAATAGAGAACAAGACCAAAGAATTAGAGAAAAGGATAAAAAACTCCGACTCTACATCTACAAGTGAAGTGAATAAACAGATAGAGGTGGAAGTGAATAAACTACATAAAATGTTAAGTGAAAGTAAAAAAAAATATGATATTGAAAAAGCCAATTCAGAAAAATTAGAACAATCCTTGAATCAAGCCAAAGACAAACTGTAGGCAACAGAAAAAGCAGGACATATGTGGGAAGAAAATGTGGAGAAAGAGAAAAAATCTGAAAATTTGCATATAAAACTGAAGAATGCAGAAAATGAAATAACATCCTCCAAAAATAAAGTATCTGAATTTTATAGAAACACAATGGTTTATATAAAACATAACATGTGGGAGAAAATTATGAAGAGGATTGATGATATGTCTAAAATGTTTGAATTCACTGATGATCTACTATTATGTAGTAATACACTCAAAAAATACATTGCTGAAAATGGATACATGGCAACTTCAAAACTATTAGATACAAATAACATTTTGGAATCAATCTAAAATGCTAGTACGAAGAATTGGAATTGGAAGGAATTGAGAACTGTATTAATGCCATAATAAAGGTCTCATCTATCATTGAAAAATGTGAGAAGTTGGAAGAAGCACGACATCTTTTGGAACAAGCTACAATATTGACAAAGAGGATGCAAACAAAGGAGGAATACTAAGAATACTTTAGAAAGCTTGGTTTGTCAGGGGCTTTTGACCCATCATGCTAATACATTGGAAAGGATGCTTTCAAAAAGAATATGGTGGACAAAATGAAGTTGGCTAAGGACTAGTTTCCTCAAAATCTTGATGAGGCAAACTTTTTGGATTCTATCTCACCATTGATAACCTTGAATGGAACTTTTAGTGAAATATTGAAGCCAAGTAAATATATGAATTATAATTATAAAATTTTATCACACTTACAACTTGCTCAAATTAGGTTAAGAAAAGTTACACTTCCATCAGATGAAGAGTGGATGATGGGGAGTGTACAACGGGAAACGCAGAACGGGCCCTAATTTACTCACAATCGGCAAGACTAACAAATGAACCACTGATACATCTCCATTGGTTAGACAATCATTGGTCGGAATGAATTTCCAAAGTCTCTCCGTCGGTCTACCTTACACCGATAATTCAACTTCACTTGATCTTCGACGAGACTTACTCCTATCGGCCAAGTCTTTCATCCTTCTGCCGATGCTCGATGACGGTTAAGTTCCTCCTCATCTCAACTGTGATGGCTTCCACACTGGTTGGAAGTGACCTTATCAGTGAGACCCTTCCCATCGAAGAACTCTTAACTTGTCTCCCAATGCACCGATGGCATTTACCTTCGGTGAGACTTGTTCTGTTGGTGAACACTTGCAATCTTTGGCCGATGCGCTGATCACTCCGATGTCAGCTTTAACCTTCACTCGTCTGTGAGATAATTACTATCATCCATATTAGGGTTTGCTTTGCTGATACATCGATGCACATTTTACCTTCTCCCGAACCCTAGCACATGGAGATGCTAGGTCAACCTACTGTGCAACTCACACTGTCTGGATCCTCTGCATCGCCAAACAATGAAACAAAATAGAAAACAAAAATAGATATTTGTACAACGAAGCCATTCCACTGATTTTGACAGAAATCTTACCAGTGGAATGCTTCACATTGACATATTGCAACAATGGAAGCACAGAAAGAATGAAAATCTACAGCTATACAATTTGCAATTACAGGAAATAGAAATCAAATTGACAGAATAGAATCGTTCTATTTCTCCTTAGCACAATACACAATTACATTCATCTCCTCTACGATCTGATTACCAATAATTATTTGGTTCATTCCTCTGGGTTATAAACTCGCCTTGAGGAAAACCAACCGATTCCAAGCGGCTGGGAGACCAACTGTCTTGAGATTAACAATTTGACAAATGTGACCTAAGTCACTTGGAACTTATAAAAAGAGTTCTAGGTCTTGAAAGACCTAGAGACCAACAAAAATGAAAATGCATGGGTCAAATAGACCTTATTACAACACAAAACATGATTTTCTAGGTGCTCCTGCACCATACTGCCCGGGTGAAAGTTGTCTCAAGTCCTCTTAGAGAATAACTGCTGCAAATCACCACCCTGCTTTTTGATGTCTTCTTCCAACATCCATGTGGCCTCTGAGTCTTGAAGTCCTTGCCATTTGACTAAGTGCTCAAAATAGGTCTAATTTCTTGTCTTCTTGGCTGTCCTGCTATCCAAGATGCACTCCATCTTCGGTGGTTCCTTAGGTGGTAAATACTACACCCACTCTGCATTGTCTTGGACAGAATCCACTGTACCTTCTCCTATATCAGGACTCTTATATAATGTCAGATCAACAACATTGAATATAGGTGAAATAGCAATATCATCAGGGAGTTTAATTTTGTAAGCATTAGGACCATATTTCTCCAGAATCTGACAAGGTCCAATTTTTTGCATCATCAACTTGCTATGTTTTCCTATGGGCAGTCTGTTCTTGTTGAGATGAACCATGACCATATCTCCTATTTGGTACTGCACATCCCTTCTTCTTTGATCCACTCTAGCTTTGATCTTTTGACTATTCTAGTGTAGAGTATCTCTGACTTGTTGATGGATCTCTTTCATAGCCTCTGCAAATGTATCAGCATGTCCACTCCTTTTGTCCAACCCTTGAACATCTCGCAATTCAAAAATTCCTCTAGGATGACTACCATAGACAACTTCAAAAGGACTTAGACCTATACTTCTATTTGTAGAATCATTATAGGCATACTGTACTTGTGGGAGTACCACATCCCAACTACTGCCATGTTCTCTTGTCAAACATCTTAGCAGATTGCCTAATGACCTATTCACAACCTCAGTTTGGCCATCCGTTTGAGGATGATAGGCTGAACTAAAAGACAAATTTGTACCCAATCATTTCCACAAGGTTCTCCAGAAATGTCCCACAAATTTTTTGTCTCTGTTAGATACAATACTCAAAGGTAACCCATGAATCCTGACTATTTCTTTAAAGAACAAACTTGCAATGTAACTAGCATCATTGGTGGTTTTACAAAGAATAAAGTGAGCCATCTTGCTGAACCTGTCTACCACAACAAACACACTATCATAACCTATCCTTGTCTTGGGAAATCCCATCACAAAATCCATACTCAAACTTTCCCAAGGTCTGTTTGGTATGGGCAAAGGTTGGTACAGTCCTGCATTGGTTGAGACCCCCTTTGCTCTCTGGCAAATCATACAACTCTCAACAAACCTTTTGATATCAGATTGCAGCCTTGGCCAAAAGTAAAATCTTTTTACAAGATCTAAGGTCTTATTGAGCCCAGAATGTCCTCCTAAACCACCACTATGTTTCTCCTTCACTATATTATCCCTCATTGAACACTTAGGGATATATAGTTGACTCCCTTTAAACAAAAGTCCATCCTGCAATGTATAATCTGAAAATTCACTGTGGAAAGCATTGGCAAACTCACTGCATACCTTGTAAATCTCCTTGAAATCTTGGTCCTTTTTATACAATCCTTTGAGTGCCTCAACACCCATGCTTTGTAGCTGCACTTCTTGCACTGCCAACACCCTTCTGCTTAAAGCATCAGCAACCTTATTGGTTATCCCTTTCTTATGCTTGATGATGAAGGTGTATGCTTGAAGACTTTCCACCCATTTCATGTGTCTATGGCTGAGCTTTTCCTGTCCATTAAAAAAACTAAGAGCATGATTGTCAGTGTATACAATAAATTCTTTAGGAAGCAAGTAGTGCCTCCATTTTTTTAGAGCTTATACCATGGCATACAACTCTAAGTCATAAGAGGAGTACTTCCTCTTAGCTTCATTCAATTTTTCACTGAAAAAGGCTACTAGTCTGCCTTCTTGGCTAAACACTACACCTATGGCCAGCCCACTTGCATCACATTCAATGATGAAGACTTTATTGAAATCAGGAAGTACTAAGACAAGACACTTGGCAACTTTCTACTTCAAACTTTCAAAACTCTGTTCTGCCTCTTTTGTCCACATAAACTTCATCTTTCCTCCACCCTTGATGGTCTCTAACATAGGTGCACAAATATCACTGTAGTTCTTAATAAATTTTCTGTAAAATGTGGCCAAGCCATGGAAACTTCTGACCTCTCCTATTGTCCTAGGTGTAGGCCAATTCAAAATAGCTTATACCTTGGAAGGATCCATTTTCAAATCACCCTTAGAGATGACAAAACCTAGGTACACCAATTCTTGTTTCATGAAGTCACACTTCTCCAAGTTTATTAGTAACTTTTGATTGTGCAGCCTCTTCAAGACTATCTCCAAATGTTCCAAGTGTTCTTCCTTGATCATACTAAACACCAAGATATCATCAAGGTAGACTACCACAAATTTCCCTATGAATTCCTGCAACACCTCATTCATCAGCCTCATAAAGGTGCTAGGGGCATTTGAAAGACCAAAAGGCATCACAAGCCACTCATACAACCCTTCATTGGTTTTGAAAGCTGTCTTCCACTCATCCCCCTCTCTTATCCTTATCTGGTGATACCCACTCTTCAAGTCTATCTTGGAGAAATAAGTAGCCCCTCCCAAACAATCCATTAGATCTTCTATTTTAGGAATAGGAAACCTATACCTGATGTTTATCCTATTTATTGCCCTAGAATCAGTACACAATCTCCATTTCCCATCCTTCTTTGGTGCTAAAACAATAGGTACTGCACATGGGCTAAGGCTCTTCCTTACCAGCCCTTTGTTTAGGAGTTCTTGAATCTGGTTTGCTATCTCTTCATTCTGCTGAGGGGTCATTTTATATGCTACCTTATTGGGGAGTACCGCTCCAGGTATGAGATCTATTTGATGGCTAATGTCTTTGACAGGTGGTAGGGAGTCAGGTATATCTTTTGCAATCACTCCTTTGTAACTCTCAAGCAAATCTCTGACCTCCTTGGGCCCTACTTCTCTCACAATTTCCTTCTTTTCCCCCTTAGGCTTCACAATCAAAGCAAAACCTACTCCATCACCTTCCTTTAATGTGTCCATGAATTCTTTTTCTCCTACCATCATTACACTAGACCCTACATGCTATGGATCCTCTTCTACCAATGGCTATATCCTATAAGTCACACCATCCTTTTGGAATGAGTAAGCATTCTTTTCTCCATCATGATGAGACTTTCTGTCAAACTGCCATGGTCTGCCTAACAAAAGATGGCAAGCATCCATTGGAAGGATGTCACACAAAATTTTCTCTCTATATCCCCCAATACTAAATTCTACCCATGCCTGTTCATTGATGAGTATGTGCTGCCCCTTATTCAACCAACTGACTTTATATGGACTGCTATGGGGTATCTTTTCTAGAGTCAACTTATTCACTACTTCCAAAGATATAATATTATCAGTAGAACCAGAGTCAATAATAACTTTACAAACCTTACCTTGGATCTTGCAGTTGATTCTAAACAAAGCCCTTCTTTGAGATGGTTTAGTCTGCACTGGTTCCTTGAGCAGCGTCCTCTTGATCATCAAATTTTCTCCCATTTCTGATGCTAGATTCACTTCAGGAGATGTCACACTCCTTGCATCTTCTTGAATCAAAGTGATTCTCTTCTCACCACCATGAGAAGTTAAGGCCTTCTCTAGACACTTGTATGCCAGGTGCCCTATTTGATTGTAGTTATAAGATCTCATATTGGAGAATTTAGATCCTCTACCTGATCCATTTGTCCCACCTCTTCCATTAGGCCTTCTTCCTCGGTAGCCTCCTCTACTATTGGAGTCTCCAACTTGCTCTTCTTGGCTAGACTCACCACTAGGCCTCTGGTTAGGACTTCTTCCTCCAAAACTGCCTCTACCTCTAAAATTTCTTCCACCTCTACCTCTATTATTCTGCTCACTCTCTCTTTATCTTCTCTTCAACCCTTACGGCCATTTGGAAATACTTGTTCACTATTTCTAGTGCTAAGATGCTGATCTCATCTTGGATGTTCATCCTTAGACCATTCAAATACCTGGCCATCTTCTCTGACTCTTCTTCTTGTCTCTTTGATCTGAGACTAAGTTTATGAAACTCTTGTGTGTATGCATTCACATCAAGGTCTCTCTATCTGAGGTTCTGTAATTTCTTATACATCTGCACGTTATAGTCCAGGGGTAAGAATTGTGCCTTGATTTTGGTCTTCATCCTTTCCTAGGAGGTTATCATATTCTTCCCCTCCTTGATTCTCTCTCCTTGCTCATAATTCCACCATACAAGAGTAGATCCCTTCAATCTTGCCTTTGTGAACATAACCCTCTTATCATCAGGGACTTCTTTGTATTCGAAGTGATTGTTCAATACCTCAATCCAGTCAATCACCTCTTCAGCTTCCATACTTCCACTATACATAGGTAACCCATCTAAGGTGTCCCTATTGACTGACTTCAATGCATTTACAAATGCCCTCTGGTCTGCTGGTATCTCCTCTATCCTCTTATTGGTTTCATTAATTTCTGTATCGCCTTCATCGCTCTCACTTTCATCTTCCCTATCTTTACTTTTGGACTGCTTGAACTCTCCCAACTTGGATTCAAGCATCTCCTCAATCAGCGTCTTGATGGCGTCCTACGACATACTTTTGGGAGGCATCCTCTCCGCCTCTACCTCATTTTCTCTGTTTGACATACACTATCACATACAACACCCAAACACCAACACTTGTGTAAATCCTCAATTCGACTTGCCGCCCAAATATTTTTGGGCTTTGATACCAATATGATGGGGAGTGCACAGCGAGATATGCAAAATGGGCCCTAATTTACTCACAGTCAGCAAGACTAACAAATGAACCACCAATACATCTCCATTGGTTAGACAACCATCGGTCAGAATGAATTTCCAAAGTCTCTTTGTCGGTCTACCTTACACCGATAATTCAACTTCACTTGATCTTCAACAAGACTTACTCCTATTGGCCAAGTCTTTCATCCTTCTGTCGATGCCTGATGATGGTTAAGTTCCTCCTCATCTCAACCATGACAGCTTCCACACCAGTTGGAAGTGACCTTATCGGCGAGACCCTTCCCATTGGTGAACTCTTAACTTGTCTCCCGATGCGCCGATGGCATTTACCTTTGGTGAGACTTGTTCTGTCGGTGAACACTTACAATCTTTGGCTGATGTGCTGATCACTCCGATGTCACCTTTAACCTTCACTCGTCAGAGAGACAATTACTATCAGCCACATTAGGGTTTGCTTTGCTGATACACTGATGCACAGTTTACCTTCTCCCGAACCCTAGCACATGGAGATGCTAGGTCAACCTACTATGCAACTCGCACTGTCTGGATCCTCTGCACTACCGAACAATGAAACAAAATAGAAAATAAAAATGGATATTTGTACAACGAAGCCATTCCACTGATTTCAACTTAAATCTTACTAGTGGAATGCTTCACATCGACATATTGCAACAACGGAAGCACAGAAAAAATGGAAATCTACAGCTATACAATTTACAGTTACAGGAAATAGAAATCGAATTGACGGAATAGAATCGTTCTATTTCTCCTTAGCACAATACAGAATTACATTCATCTCCTCTACGATCTAATTACCAATACTTATTTGGTTCATTCCTCTGGGTTATAAACTCGCCATGAGGAAAACCAACCGATTCCAAGCGGCTGGGAGACCAACCGTCTTGAGATTAACAATTTGACACATGTGACCTAAGTCACTTGGAACTTATAAAAAGAGTTCTAGGTCCTGAAAGACCTAGAGACCAAGAGAAATGAAAATGCATTGGTCAAATAGACCTTATTACAACACAAAACATGATTTTCTAGGTGCTCCTGTACTAGTGGACCACTCTACAAAACCTGATAAAATGATTTTGTAATATATGTTTCCAATAGAGCATTATGCAGAGTTCATTTTGAGCAAGTTATTGTACATTGTAAATGTAATACTTCAATGTATTCCTTTGGACCTTCATTTGAAAATCTATATAACACTGAAATCCATTTATGTGTTCATTGTTCAAATTATCTGTACTATTTAATTGCCTACTTTAGGAAAACTCTGGTTTCTACATACACATTAAAATTTGCTAATGATGTATATTAATATGCTATTGTTGTTGATTACTATGCAATGCAATAAAGCAAAACAAATGAAACACTACTGTGGTTATAGAGAAGAAAAAATACTTTGCATTTAGTTGAATGCTTGCAAAACTTATCAGTATCACAGAATAATAATATGAAAATATTATTTTTTTATATCAAAAATGAAGAATGTACATCACTGATAGACAAATAAAATGTCATCAACAACATTTTGGAGTTTGGAACATGAAATATAGTATAAATACCTAATAATTTCTAATTCTCTTCAAATTACCAAATCATCTCGTCATCCTCATACTCCTCCCTTTGACCATGATATCCAATGTCATCGTGATCATGTTCTTCATTTTATTCTATCTCCATATCTCCACTTAAGAGTGTCTCATGAACACCACTACCACTACATGTGGTTCTGATATTCATTGTGTCACTATCATTTGTGTTATTATTGTTTGAAGTGTTGCACAACCCTCTTCTTTCACATAAGGACCTCCAGATTGCGAGTGCCCTATCAAAAGGAAAACTCTGGATATCATGTCTAGTTGTATACATTCTCAAGAAGTTTTCCAAATTCTCGTCAAGTTTATTTCTTATCTTTGATTTCAAGAACCCCAATGCACTGAAAACTCTCTCATCCTCCACCGACCCTAATATCATGGTTTGACATAAATCAACAAGTTTGAAAGTTTTGATAATGCATCACACAATATTTTGCTTTGACTTAAGGTTGCCCAAATCTTTGTTATCGATCCCTCTTGGTGGGGAGCCTCCATGAGTTTAAACTGTTCCATCATTGAAGTTGCAAATCGACCTGATTGCTCTCTAAGCTTATTTTGATTTAAAATTCCTTCTATTTATTGTCCATCGAGTTTTGTACTTTTGTAAACATGATTTGTCAAGGTCTTTATCTTGTTTTTATAATCACTTGGCTCATAGTTGTGTTGCAAGTATGGGCCTAACCGGTGTTGTCATTGATGTCAACATACTCCTATTGCATTGATGTCAAGGATTGGATGAGTTGTATGTTGAGGATATTGAGAAAATTAGTCCTATCAGGAATAGAGAAGAACAGTGAAGACAGTGAAGCAAAGATCCTAGCTAAGATGAAGATCAGAGGATGCGAATCAAAGGGTTTGTATATATGTGTCTAAAGGTGATCTAGTAAATATTTGAGAGGTCTGCATGAAGATTTGAAGAAGTTATGGCCATATGAGTAAAACTAGTTCTGGTAGATGTTCAGAGGTGACAGAGTGACACAAATAGGTCTGGTGAGATCCAGAAATAAAATATCTTGTTTTGCGGATTTGGTGGAGTGTTTGGGAAGTCAATGTGAATTGAAAACTCAATTGGTTCGTGGTCTGGAGGTCCACAAGCATCTATTCCAATATGACAGTGATGACAGATTGTTTTCTTGAGGTTCCAGATGAAGGAGAGAATGATTTTAGTAAGCAGAAGTAGTGTGGATGTTCTTGGTGATTCAGGCAAGCTTGTGGAGGTCTTTGGATTATGTCCAGTTCATTTTGGTGATTCGCATTGAAGATTGAGCTTGTAATTGAAGAATTACTTCCAGATGATGACGTTCTTCCTAAACTTGGTCAATCAGATGAGTTACACATCTTGTGGATGATCCTGAAGATGTTTTACGAAGCATGGTGTGTTCCTCAAAGAGGATTGAAGTCCTAGATCTGTGTAGCCGATAGTGTGGTGATTGACATGAAGTCTTTTGCAATTAGTCAAGTTGTATTTGTGTATTTGCTCTGTAAAGTATGTTGACTTTGATGATTATCCCAAAATTGATGTCTTGTATAAATAAGAGTTGTGAAGTCATTTCAAATACATCTTGGTGAAGATGAGAGTGTGGTAGAGAGGAGAAGAGCGAAAGGCAGAGTAGAAGTGTTGGGCTTAAATAGAACTGAATCAAGCATGGTGAAGATGCTATTCTTCAGTTCAAGTATGTAATATTTATCATTCTATAGACAATGTGTCTCTTGTAGGCAGTGGGCCTCTTGTGAGCAGTGTGCTCGGGCAGTGAGCCCTAATTTGCATGTGCCATTTTGTTCCTCTTATTCTTTTAATAGAGAATACAATCTTGGGTTAGTCACCCCATGGTTTTCCCCTTAACCAAGTTTTCCACGTTAAAATATTGGTGTCATATGTGTTAATGTATTTCTGCTCTTGAATTGTTGCATTGTGTTTACATGATTGATTTATTATTATGCTACTAAATTACAAGAAGGATTTAAGTGGTTAATAAGAGAAAGTTTTGAGACAATTGATTCACCCCCCCTCTCACTTTTCTATCTTGAAACTAACAATTGGTATCAGAGCTACGTTCCTCTAAAAGAGCTTAACTTCTTGAGGTGATCTAGGATGTCTTTCTACAAGAAGGATAGTCTGAGGTTTGACAGAACCAATTACACTCTTTGGAAAAGCCACATGGAATGTCATTTGCAATGCATGGGAATGCAATATTGGATCATGGCTTCAAAGAAGTATGTTCCTCCACTGAATGGTCCAAGAACTGTAGATGAAATCAAAGATGCTAAAGGGCTAAAGAAGCTCTACTAAGTGCCTTATCTGATTTAGAGCTGACAAATGTTATAGATCTAAAAATTGCATATGAGATTTGGGAAAAACTGGAACTTCTGAATGAAGGAGACAAATATGTTAAATGTGCCAAGCTACAGAGTCTGAAAGGAAAATTCAAAAACTTGAAGATGAATGAAGATGAGAATATCACTACTTTTATGCCAAAAGGAAATGAGCTTGTTTGTGGCATTAGGTGTGCTGGTGGAATCTTGGATGAAGATGAGATTGTTGCCAAAGTTCTTAGATCCCTACCTCCTTACAAATCTATTGAAGAATTCAGATCTTTCTCAAATATCACAAGACATCAATTGGTTGGAAAATTAGCTGCATTTGAATTGGTCAAGTTTGGAGATGCCCTCCCAAGACTGAATCTGCATTCAAAGCTAGTGCCTCTATAAAAGGCAAACAAAAGTTTGATATGGGAGAGAACTCCTCAAAGAAACTATCATGGTATGAAAAAGCAAGAAAAGATCTGGAAGAAGATGAAGCAAACGCTGCTCAACTTGAAGCCCTTATTGCAAAAAGACTACCAAGAGGATCTGGTAAGTATGAAGGGAAATTGCCCTTCAAATGTTTCAACTGCAATAAGATTGGTCATTTTACCTCAAGGTGTCTAGAAAGATTTTCAAGAGCAAATCCAAATAGATCAAGATTCCAAAAGAAATGTTACTATGTTTAGGAAGATGATGATGATGGAGTAACAGATGATGAATCAGAGACAGGAAACAAATCCGGAAGTGACTGGATGTTTATTGCCATCAAGGAAGAAGATCCAATTCCCATTGAATCTATCAATCATAAAATGATAGAAAGAGCTCTAGCTACCCAAGTTGAAGAAAAGGATGATTGGGTCATTGACAGTGGATGCTCCCACCATATGACAAGTGACAAATAATTTTATAGATTTGGAAAGATATGAAGGAGGAGTTGTAAAATTTGGTGATAATTCTGCTGGCAGAATCAGAGGTAGAGGAACTATTTCTTTTGATGGAAAGAACAAAACTAGTAATGTACTGTATGTTGAAGGTCTGAAGCACAATCTTCTCAGTGTTGGATAGTTGGTGGACAAAGGCTATGATCTCCGGTTCAAAAATAGAAAATGTAAGATCTTTGAAAGTTTCGGAACATAGATTGCATTCGGTACTCAAACAAAAGGTAACATCTTCCACTTGGTTGGTACTGGCAAAAGTTGTTTATTTGTTTAAATTGATCAGAGTTGGTTCTGGCATAGGAGAATGTGTCATGTGAATTTTGATAATATCATCAAGATAAGAAACATTCAGGCTGTAAGAGATCTTCCAAGACTGGTGAAACCTACCAATAGTTTGTGCAAAGAATGTCAATTGGGTAAGTAGAGCAGAGTCACATTTAAAAGTAAGGAACAATCTTCTACTAGATTGTTGGACTTAGTTCATACTGATCTATGTGGACCAACAAGAATTAGGAGTTTGCAAGGTGATAGATACTTCATGTTATTAATTGATGATCACTCCCAGATGATGTGGGTGACTTTTCTGAAAGAGAAATCTGAGGCTCTTGAGAAATTCAAAATATTCAAGGCTATGGTAGAGAATGAAACTAGATTAAACATAAAATGTCTCAGATCTGATAGAGGTGGAGAATTCACATCCGGAGAGTTCATAGAATTCTGTGAGAAACATGGGATAAAAAGACTGTTATCTGCTCAAAGGACTCCACAGTAGAATGGAGTAGTGGAGAGAAAGAACCGGACCATCCAGGAAGCATCTAGAACCATGATGATGGAAGCAAATGTTCCACTGGAGAGAAGCTATAAGCACTGTTGTCTATACTCTTAATCGAGTACAAATTAAAAGCAATACTGGTAAGACCCCTTATGAACTCTAGTTTGGCATGACTCCCACTATGAAGTTTTTTAGAGTCTTTGGTAGCAAATGTTACATTAAAAAAGATGAAGACCTTGGCAAATTTGATGCTAGAAGTGATGAAGGAATATTCTTGGGTTATTCTACTCAAAGCAAAGCATACCGGTGTTATTACAAGAGATTGAGAAAGATTATAGAAAGTAAAAATGTGAAGGTTGATGAAGGTATTGAAAAACCCTCAAGGTTTTATGAATATGATGAAGATGATCAGAATGATGTTTTGGTCTAAGAAGTCCAAGCCCCTTCTGAAATTTAGATCCAGACTAATCCAAAAAATCAGGAAGAAGAGATAAGTTTGGATGAACCTGTTCAAGAAATAGATGTGCAAGAAATTTCCAAAACTCCTAGGTATGTAAGACTGAATCACTCTGAAGATCAAATCATAGGTGATAAAAGCAAAGGTGTTCAAACAAGAAGAAAGATTGCTCAAGACTCAGAAAAGTATTGTCTGATTTCAAAGTTTGAACCAAAAACTATGAGTGAAGCATGCAATGATGAAAGCTAGACTAAAGCAATGAATGAAGAGCTGATGCAAATTGAGAAAAATCACACTTGGGATCTTGTTCCTAGACCTAGAAATAAAAATGTGATTGGAACCAAATGGATCTTTTAGAATAAACTAAATGAAGATGGTGAAGTAGTCAGAAACAAATCTAGATTGGTCTGCAAGGATTATTCTCAAGTAGAAGGAGTTGATTTTGAAGAAACTGCTTTGGTGGCAAGAATTGAAGCAGTCAGATTATTTCTTGCCTTTGCTGCCTTCAAGGACTTCAAAGTATATTAGATGGATGTCAAGTCTGCCTTCCTGAATGGTGACTTGGAAGAAGTATACATTGAGCAACCAGATGGATTTCAATTGTCTGATCATGGTGATATGGTCTGCAAGTTGAAGAAAGCACTGCATGGACTCAAACAAGCCCCAAGAGCCTGGTATGAAAGATTGGATAAGCATCTTTTGAAGATTGGTTTCAACAAAGGTACTGCTAATAGTAACTTGTACTTCAAACTTGATCATGAAAATATCTTGATTGTTGAAGTATTTGTTGATGATATCATTTTTGGACGAAGAGATAGTATGTGCAAAACTTTTGCAAATCAAATGAAAAGTGAATTTGAGATGTCCATGTTTGGGGAAATGAATTTATTCTTGGGTTTGCAAATCATTCAAACAAAGAAAGGAATCTTCATCTCACAGACCAAATATGTGAAAGAATTGTTGAAGAAATTTGGGATGGAAGACTCAAAACCAATGAATACTCCCATGGCAATCGGATGTAAATTGGGCAAAGATGATGACTCTCCTAAGGTTGATCAGAAAAAGTACAGGTCAATGATTGGAGGACTATTGTATCTTACTCAAACTAGACCTGACATTATGAATGCTATTGGTCTTGTTGCTAGATTCCAAGCTGATCCTAGAGAATCTCATGTCATGGCAATCAAGAGAATTATTAGATATCTAAAAGGAACAGTTGAGTATGGTTTATGGTATCCTAGAGATCATGATTTCTCTCTTCATGCATATACAGATGCGGATTGGGAAGGTGATGTGGATAACCAGAAGAGTACCAGTGGTTGAGCATTCTTTTTAGGGAAAAGATTAGTTTCTTGGCTGAGCAAGAAACAAGAGGCAATATCTCTGTCCACTGTAGAAGTAGAATATATTGTAGTAGCAGGTAGTTGCACTCAAGTATTGTGGATGAAGCAAATGCTAAGAGACATCAGAATGGAGTATGAGGAACCCATCACAATCTTCTATGATAATTCAAGTGCAATAAATATATCAAAAAATCTGGTGTTGCATTCAAAGACAAAACATATATCCATCAAGTTTCACTTTTTGAGAGAGAAAGTGAACAAAAATGAAGTCAGATTGGAGTTTGTGCCCTCCAAAGATCATATTGCAGATATTTTTACTAAACCTCTACCTAAGGACTCTTTTGAGTATCTCAAAGAGAAGTTAGGGGTTATTACCCCTTCGGTTCTGAATTAAGGTGCACTGATGTACATCAGTCTGGTGGATCTCACAATCATATCTTGTGGTCTAGATTGATGATGGGAAGCTGCTACTCAGGGGGAGAAGTCTATATGATTCTGAGTGATGCAAGTATGTGCCCTTTGCCATTGATGTCAAAGGGGGAGAGAAGACATGTGAATGGTGTTTCTTGACAGGGGGAGTTATGTCAGTCAGTGAGGAGAAGTTCTTGTCTTGATGGTTAAAATAGTTTTTCACATCATATGTTTCCATCAATGACAAAGGGGGAGATTGTTGCAAGTATGGGCCTAACCGGTGTTGTCATTGATGTCAACATACTCCTGTTGCATTGATGCCAAGGATGGGATGAGTTGTATGCTGAGGATATTGAGAAAATTAGTCCTATCAAGAACAAAGAAAAATAGTGAAGATAGTGAAGCAAAGATCCTAGCTAAGATGAAGATCAGAGGATGCGCATCAAAGGGTTTGTATATATGTGTCTAAAGGTAATCCAATAAAGATTTGAGAGGTCTGCATGAAGATTTGAAGAAGTTAAGGCCATATGAGTAAAACTGATTCTGGCAGATGTTCAGAGGCGACAGAGTGACACAAATAGGTCCGGTGAGATCTGAAAATGAAATATCTTGTTCTGCAGATTTGGTGGAGTGTTTGGGAAGTCAATGTGAATTGACAACTCAATTGGTTCATGGTCTAGAGGTCCGCAAGCATCTATTCCAATATGACAGTGATGATAGACTGTGTTCTTGAGGTTCCAAATGAAGGAGAGAATGATTTTAGTAAGCAAAAGTAGTGTGGATGTTCTTGGTGATTTAGGCAAGCTTGTGGATGTCTCTAGATTATGTCCAGTTCATGTTGGTGATCTGCATTGAAGATTGAGCTCGTAATTGAAGAATTACTTCCAGATGATGATGTTCTTCCTAAACTTGGCCGACCGAATGAGTTACACATCTTGCAGATGATCCTGAAGATGTTCTACAAAGCATGGTGTGTTCTTGAAAGAAGATTGAAGTCCCAGATCTATGTAGTCGACAGTGTGGTGATTCGCATGAAGTATTTTGCAATTAGTCAAGTTGTATTTGTGTATTTGCTCTGTAAAGTATGCCGACTTTGATGGTTATCCCAAAGTCGATGTCTTGTATAAATAAGAGTTGTGAAGTCATTTCAAATACATCTTGGTGGAGATGAGAGTGTGGTAGAGAGGAGAAGAGCGAAAGGCAGAGCAAAAGTGTTGGGCTTAAGTGGAACTGACTCAAGCATGGTGAAGATGCTATTCTTTAGTTAAAGTATGTAATATTTATTATTTTGTAGACAGTGTGTCTCCTGTAGGCAGTGGGCCTCTTGCGAGTAGTGTGCTCAGGCAGTGAGCCCTAATTGGCATGTCCATTTTGTTCTTCTTATTCTTTTAACAAAGAATATAATCTTGGGTTAGTCACCCCGTGGTTTTTCTCTTAACCGAGTTTTCCATGTTAAAATATTGGTGTCATATGTGTTAGGCCAATCCAATGAAGCCGGGTCACCTTTCAACCATCCATCCTTCCTAACTTGTCTGGAGCTACTCTTGCCTCCCAACAACTATAAGGGGAATTCTTTCTCCAACTATAGCCGGAGGAGAGGGGAGCTATAAGGGGTTTCTCCTCGTTCCCTTGCCGGGACTACCCTAATGAAGGAGGGAGGAGGGAAAGAACAACATAAAGGAGCAGCGGAGCAGAGAAAGGATTGATGCTCTGGCAACTATATTGGGCAATGGATTGATGCTCGAATATATGGGACTGGGTTAACACTATAATTCCCTCCCTCCCGCTAGAACTGGGTGGGGGGGAATTATAATAGATTAGGGCGGCTAACTGCTCATAGTTGGGGACGGTGAGCTCCTCTTTCTTGCATTTGTTTCATTACCCACCGGGGGGTGGGGGATGGAGCACCATTGGTTGAACTAGTTGAATTCTGAGAAGTAACCTTCCTTGCTTGGGTACCACCTTCCTTCCAAACAATCCAATGAGGGCCCCGAAACATCCGCGACTTTCTCCCCTACCCGTCCTTCACCCATGGTTAGCCTAACGTTACTTTCTAGCGAACCTCTACAATTCTATAGGGCAACCTGTCCTAACTCTGTGGGATGGCGGTGGGAGGCTTAAGCTATAGTTGATTCCATCCCCGAATGGAGTAACCGTCACTGTATTGAACTCCCTCCCAGTTCATTGACTTTCTTAAACTCTCAGCCTATAGTTCTGGTATGGGTGGGTCTCGTTGAAACTGGTATGGGTCCCTGAGGAGCTACTTCCTTTCGGATAGAGATTAGCCTAATCTAGCAGGAGGATGATAGTCTACTATTAGTTGAACCGGACCATCCTTTCTTTTCTTTGATTAGCTAGCTGAGAATTGGAGCAAACCCCCGAGTAGTGTCCTCACCCCCGGTGGATTAGCAGCAACTTGAATTTTGATTAAACAACATTGAAGGAGCTAGATGCCGTTGAACTCCCCGCTATCTCCCACCCACCCCAGTTTTTGAGATGGAGAGATGTTCTCGAACAAAAGCAGCTCAAAATCTATCCAGTCACGGGGTTTCAAGCAGTGAGAACCAAAGAGAACAAAATTAGGCTACTAAACAAATGGAACACAGGTTAACAATGTCCAACTGAACTACCATCCTTTGAACAACGTCAAACTACTTTCGGAGGACTACTCTCGATCGACTAGGGCTCGACTACATAATCCATGCGAGAAAATCCAGGAGAGTCTCTTCCGTCCTAACTCACTTCACCCTTGGTTGGCTGTCCTAACTCATCACTTGATACCGGTGATTAGAATTCAACTTCCTCCTTTCTCGTGTGGGATGGACATCCATTTTGCTGTTCAAAAAAATATTAGATTTGATGTTGGGATGGCCCTACTATTCTAAAGGTGGGCAAGAAATGATTGAGTCACCATAGAATTTTAGGGGCAATAAAGAGGTGGGCTGCTTCACTGACTTCTGAATCACTTACATAATCAACTGGATCAAGATCATATGCATAAATTGCTTAAGCAACTGCATCTACTGATTCTTCAGCTTCACCGACTGGATCAAGTGGATCAAGATCAGAATAAAGGGCATAACCAACTGAATAATAGAATAGAGGGCCTCCCGGGGGTTTACCTAGAACCCAATCTTCATCTTCCCACCCACCCAGGTTGGTGCTAGAGGGGCTATCGGTGCTACTTGCTTTGTTTCTGGATCTACCAATGCTGGTGGGTCTAGAACTGTCATAGCAACTGGCTTTGCAAGATCTGCTACTGGCAATATGTATTTCTGGTCTTGAATTGTTGCATTGTGTTTACATGATTGATTTATTTTTATGCTGTTAAATTACAAGAAGGATTTAAGTGGTTAATAAGAGAAAGTTTTGAGACAACTGATTCGCCCCCCCTCTCAGTTATCTATCTTGAAACTAACAAGTTGACCCAATATTGAGGATATACTATAGACATGGCTTCAAGCAGTTCATCATGAGGGAATCGATCTCTAATCTCTGAGGAAAGAGATTTTGCAATATTCTTTAAAGTAGAACTTACCTAATTAACAATCTTGTCAAAAGCTTCCCTTGAAACAAGTTCTTCTCTGATAGTGTGCCTGACCTTGTTAAAATAGTGCATTGGTATCTCAAATCCCTTTATAGAGACACATAACTCCCCTCTATCATTAAACTATAAAAGTTTAGTAGGATTGGTCACATTTGTTATCGAGTGCCAACTGCTAAATTTTGGACTTATGAAGGACTTGTCTGATAGATATAGATTATCAAGGGTCATGCATATCATTCGACGCAGTTTAGTATATTAAAAAATATACATAGTTCTTTCTTGGGATTATTTCATAAGCACGTTCATTTCCTCTAGCATGGGAAGAATACCAGCTAAAACAAGGAGTGTCTCTATGTCACTTAACCTATGTAAGAGGTCAGGAGCCTCGTCAATTGAGAAGCGATGGTTGTACATTACACCAATCAAGGATTGATATTCTACAAAAACTCTTTTCACTAGTTCATGCAAGGAGATCCATCTGGTATCAACATCTTTAAGAAGCTTGTTTTCTGCAGTTACTCCCTCAACAAAATGTTGAAATTCTAAAAATTGTTTGGGACCTCGGCAGAAGTATGAGTAGAGCTCGCGGACTAGATCTTCAACTTTTCATACTTCAGGAAACTTGCTCACCATTTTAAATGCTAAATACATTTTGTGGTCCATGTAGTGTATGCCAATCATGTATGGTGAAATAGAAGTTTGTAGCTTTACACACAGACCATTCCTATGACCTTGCATTACTAAAGCTCCATCCGCCCCTACACACACCAACTTTCTGGCAATTGTGCAGTCATCCATACCTCCAATTTCAATCAAAGATTTCTTAACTATCTCAAATAGATTTTGTGATGTTGCATTCTCCTTCATTTTATAAACAGAGAATAGATGAGGTTGGTGGACATGATTTGCCATAGTATACACATGCATACATACCCAAGAAGTATTATCTATTGTTGTAACTTCATCTAGAGATAATGCAATAAAAGTTGACTCTTTTATTTTTTCCTGTAAATTATATTTTTCCACATTAGCAAGACAACATGCCCATTCCCATCCACTATTTATTGACCAATGTGTGTTAAGAAAATTAGGAATTCCCATAAAAGATAATAAACTATTATATTCTGGGTTGTCTGTCATAGGACGCCCTTTGGTCAAAATATGAAAAACAACACCCAACTAAATAGTTTTTTCCATTTGTGCTTCTCCCATCATCTTTCCAAATTGAGCTTCAATTCAATTGAAGCTCCACCTGCATGAATCTTCACCTTTCTTTGCATATGCGCATCATATTCAAGGGCATTCTTTACATAAAGACATTCATCCTTCATTTTCCATCTTATCACTGATTTTTCCTATCCATCTATGATTTGTTTTTCATAAACTTTGCCAATATGTTTTTCTATGGTGTCAAGTTTTAGCTGCAACCTCTTGTCCCTATGATATTTCCAACTGCAAATCTTACACTTGCATTCTGTGGGAGGTTCATCTTTGTTTGTATTCTCCACTGGTTCAATGAATGGGAATTTTGACACCCAATCAATCTAAAAACTCCTTGACATTTCCCACTCACTCTCCTTTTTTCTTTGTCTTTTCTTTTCCCCTTGCGTGCACTTGCATGCTCTTCATCTTCATTGATTTCTATAACTTCATTAACTTCATTATCATTTGTTGAGTTTTATTTATTCATATTATCATTCATGCTACCTTGGGTATTCCCTAGAACATCAATATCATCTATGGCATTATCATCATTCCCTCTACCTTAGGTATTCCCTTGAACATCATCTGTGGCATTCTCATCATTCCCGATACATTGGGTATTCTTTGCCCCTAGAACATCATCTATGGCATTGTCATCATTCCTGCTACCCTGGGTATTCCTTGGAATATCATCCATGCCATTGTCATCCAATAGATGGTACAAGTTTTGATGTTGTAGCTCCATCAGATGGACCGCCAACATTGCCAAAGTGCGACTTTATGTTTCTCCATTTTAATGACCTTGACCTCCCTTCACCACCCTCAGACAACTTCTTCTTGCTCGATATCTCTCACAAATTAAAAGCTATGGAAAAAAATGTCATTTTGTTCAAGAAGGAATCATAGATGATAGAATATAGATCCCTGATTCCTTGGGTCCTAGATTAAGATATCTCCCTAGTCCTAGACTCCTAACTACTACTCAATCAATATCATCTGTAACAAATTACAATGAAACCAAACAAAGACATAAATAATCATCATGAATCTTATATTATTACACAGTAAATAAATGATCACTAACCTTTTCTGTGACTTGTCAATGCCTATAGCTGTAACTTCTCTATGATCTGAAATGAATCAAGGATTCGAGAGCTCAGAGTTGAACAAAATTTCTAAAGGATCAATTAGAGTTTCAAATGCATTTATATCAATGCATATTTGGCGAATACCGTTGGATTTTCAAATGGTAGTGTAATATTTTGGTGAATCCCGTGTACTATTAATAGGACACTTGTAAATGTTAGGCGAAATGGACCTCCATCAAACACATATGTTGTAATTTTCTAGGCGAATATGACCCTCAGATTAGCATGGAGTTTTAATGGTATTGACGAAATTGGTCCTCGTGCATGTCAACTATTTAATGATGTTGGCAAAATGGGTCCTCATGCATGTCAACCATTTAATGATATTGGCGAATATGTGGGTGAATTAAAACATGCCTTTGAAATTCTAGGTGAATCACCGTTAGAACCGCATAAAATACCGTGGCGAATATACTAACTATAAATGACTCAAAAATTATTAGGGTGGTGAATTGAAACATATTAGACCGAAAATCCAAAAAAACTAGGCTAATTGGCCCCCTGCCGGTGGGAATGTATTCACCAATTCCCAATTTGTAGATATGAACTATTCGCCAATTAGTGAAGACTCGCCTCTAAAAAAACCCCTGCTGGATTAGTAGTGGTATTCACTTGAATTTTATCTGTTTGCAACTCTTTCCTCCACTTCCTAGCTGTTAGGAGGTCATCTTCAATGGAGATATCTCTCTCTTGTGCTCCTTGTAGATCTGTTGCACCTCTTTTTAGACTATAGCTAACATCTAGGGGCAATATGTTAATAGAGAAATATTTCAGAATGTCATCACTAGGCCTCATGTTTTGGGATATCCTATTTACAATCCTGTTGAACTTAGCCACAAATTCCCTCATAGGCTCATGCATCTCTTTCTTCAAGGAAGTCAACTGTGCCAATAGAGTATATTCATTCTCTACAGTTTTAAATCTATTTTCAAATTTCATCCTCATGGTTGCCCAATTATCAATAGATCCAGGAGTTAGGTGGTAAAACCACTCATATGTCACATTAGATAAAGACTCCACAAACAACCTAATAGAGTCATCTTCATGTTGCACACCTAGTATAGAGTAGGCAGTGAAAAAGGCATTAATATGCTCATCTGGCGTAACCTTGCCATCTCCTTTGAATTTGGGCAAGATCTTTCCTAAACCATGAGGTAAGTCATGTAATTGGACACTCAGAACTAAAGGGCCAATAGTATCACCCCAAGGAACAGGCGGCTGCTACTATTGTTATTGTTGGTGAGCCATATTTGGATGAAAATTAACTACTCCAGATAGAACAGTCCCGTGTAGAGTCAAGGCTTGGTAAACAGGGGATGAGGTGGCTAGAATAGGAGATGATTCTCTACTAGAATACTTAACCTTTTAATTTGGAGGAAATGTAGCAAAATTGACAGCTTCCCAAAGTCCAAAATTAGAATCTAAAATACCTTTCTTCTTGTCTCCTCCTGTGTACCTTCTTGAAGCTAGCTTTGATAAAATCCAAGTCATTAATCAATAGATCCGCCACCTCAAGACAATCATTGATTATTTTGAGGATTATTTTGTTGGTTATTTTGATGATTATTCTACCTATTTTCTGGAACTATGTGAATCTGGAAAGGCCTATCTCTCCTTGGCACAATGACAATTCTTTCAATAATAAAATTTTTGTGAACCACTCCAAATTCTCTGGCTTGTCTTCTAAGCTCTTGGCCAAGGTCTTCTTTTTCGTCCAAAACTTGGTTAACTTGATGAAATTATTGGTTTTTTCTCTTGTGTCTCCAATCCAAGTTACACAAGTCGGTGATGGTATCTTCATGTTCAACGTTAAGCCAATTGATATTGAGTTGAAGGACTGGTCCAAATCTCCTCTGAATTACCATTAATACCAGTGATATTTGTTAGTGTCATCTTCTCAAGACCTGATAACCCAATTCCTCCAAATCTCATTCTAAACGGTCCATAAGAAGCCTTTGAGCATTCTCTTGAATCTCAATTCCTCTTTCCTCCCCCTGGTTAATCACCTGTTTGGCTTCTTGATATTGGAGTCTGGAAGTTCTATTATGCCTAGCAACTACCTGAAAGTTTAAGATGATATCTTTAGTATTACCTCCCAACCACGTACCACCAGGCTGCAACACAGGGGTTCTACTGGAATGTAATCCTATAATAAAGCATGTTTTTGGGATAAAGGCAACTTTAACAAAATATATATCTATGTTTGACTATCCCTAGTAGAGTCACCAAAACTCTGTTGGAAAATAGATTTGTCACCTAATTCTAAACATAAATTTTCTCACAAAAGTGACAACAATACCAATAGTTGAGTCAATTACAATTGTGATTGTATAATTTCTCTCTTCTTTTGAAAAGGAGAATCTTCCTTTGTGAGATAAAACTAATTAAACTGGGTATGCTTTTAACTTGAAAGCAAGAAAGGAGATTTTCTGGTGCATAAGAAAAACACTAAAACTAGATACTAAAAGAAAAATTTCAAAGAGAATATCAACAGTAGAATTTTCCAAATGTAGGAATGAAAAGCAACTGATGATAGCATAAAGAATCTTTTAAGAGACCACCAACGCATCAAATTCTGACATATGACAGAAGACACAGATAATGGTGTGTATATATATATATATATAGAAATAGGTTATCAATAATCCATACAAGGTAGATGTAAAATCTTTCTTTAGTAACCAAAGTATTATAAATTTGACACAAATGCAGAATCAATGACACAATAGGAAGAAAATGATTCAAACTTCAATATTCTTCTGTATTAATGGCTACCAAAAATGAAGCTCAAAGTCTTTCCAAAAAGATTCCAAATCCTATACAGAATGTCCCCCTTACTTACACCATCCAAACAAAAGAAAAAAAGAGATACTTGAATTGGTTTTCAAAAAACAATATATAGTTTCAACATTAGAAACTGATCTTTGCATGTAATGACTTCTTTAAAATAAAGTCAGTAAAAATAAACTTTACAAAATATTATGACTAAAAGTAAAGTTTAACTTATAAAGTCCATTGGATTAACATTAATAAAAGAGAACAAATGTAAGTCACGTTAGTGTATCCTCCATTCTTTCACCTTCCTTTTGTTTTTCTTGACTTTCTTTCTTGACCTGCTCATCTTTCTCCTTAGTAGAAGATTTCGTCTTTGTTGGATTCATCTTTGCCCTATAACTTCTGAATCTATTCATTGTTGGGGCGATGGATTTCCCATTGGGAACGATGATAATGCTCAACCTAGCCTTCCACATGGCAATAGTATCATCTTCTTCTTCTGCCTTCCTATGGAAATCAATAATCTCTTTTCTAAAGGATATGAGGAAAGATGATATATGAAAAAGCTTTTCAACGGCTCCACCATTAATGGTGTCCTTGTTACTCAACTCTTCTGTTATCAGCTTTTTGAATTCCACTTTAACTGAATTGATGTCAATTAAATTTTCTTCTTTCTCATCCATGATATTAATCTCTAAAGTCATATAATTAGCTTTAATATCCAATACAATTGAATTGTATTCAATTAGTGCTTTGTTTAATTCAGTTAAGAATTGCCTGATAACTATGAGTCTCCATTCCAAAGCATGAAGCCACTTAGCTGTCTCATTCTCCTCAGGTTTATTGAATACATTCTTAGATACAAGAGTACTAGTATCCACTTTACTTATTTCTTGTAAATCCCTCAATACAACCATAAGTAGAGATTCATTCTTCTTAGCATAGTGAACATCAGATATTGCCTCTTTTCTCTTATTTATAATATTCTCATATAAAGACATGGACTCTTCAATATAGAGCAACCCATCGATGAGCAATTTTTCTATCCACTCTTTTGTTGCCTTCTTAAAGGTTAGATATTTATCAATTTGGTCAAATACCTTAGGAGTAATCCCTTTGGGTGTATCAATTGAAATATTTAGAGGTTGAGAAGAAGTATCTACAATCAAATTGATATAAGCTGTGAGAATCGATACCTGCTCTTCAATAGGTTCTCTTTGTTTTCTTTCCTCTTCTAGCCTCTTGGTGATGATTTTCACATATAATTTTGCATTGTGTATATCCCCTTCAATAGTAGGAGGTCCCATGTTGATCTTGCTAACATTGAAGTCAACCACAGTGACATCTTCTTCATTCTTATCAACCATGGGATCAGTGATCTCAACAACTTGATGGCTAGAGGAAGGATCTACTTTCATCCTTGATACTCTCCGTGCTTTCCTAGGCTGATAGTCAAGTTGCAGTAACTTAGCCACAATTTCAAAACTAGGGTCTACCATCTTCTTATATTTCCTTTTTTTGCTAATGGTTTCTTTTAACCAAGTGGGTGGAGGAAGGGCTAGTTGAGCATTAGTTGGAGTGCCAGGCACATTATCTGAGACATTATCTATTGTATCATGCTACTATAGAGGTGGGGTATCTGAAAACATGGGTACCTTACCTTGAGGAACAGGGCCGGATGGAGTCTCCTAACTTACTTGCTGGTTAGTTTGTGAGGCATCTTCAATAGTTACCTTAGGTGATCTTTTCACTTCCAATTTCTTCCTTGGTGTCTCATTGTCTTTCTCACACCGTGTCTTCAACTTTTCTCCTTTATCTGGGTCATCATCATCACCATCATTCCCTTTCTCTGGGACTTCTCCAACTCTAGTGATAGGTACACTTGTAGAAGGGCCCAAGGAACTTTGTCCACATTTGCATCCTATTCTTTTGTGGTCCATTGCTTTTGAGAAGATTCTCCTAAAGTGTGACTAGTCATTTTAGAATCTAACCACCTTTGAGTCTTTTCCAATTCAAATGAAGATCTAGTGAAAATATCAGTGATTTCCTTCTTAGACTATATTACCTTGGGTATAGGTTTTGATTTCACAGCATAGTAACCTTCATCTGTCATATCTAAAAAATTATCAACAATACTAGAGAGGTCCCAACCCAAATTAAATTTGTTCCTCTGATCAACTGTAAGCCTCATCCAATCTCACATTATGACTTCATATTCATCAACACAATCCTCCCAATAATCCTCTAAATGAGGTTTGTGCTCAAGAGAGAGAGGAGCATACAGATTGTTCTTTACATACTTTTACTGTCAAAATATGATCTTGGCACAAATAAATGGAAATGAAATTTTGAGAGGATTCTATCAACATTCCTTGCATATTCATGAGTCTTGCAAGAGAAATGAGTCAGTTTGACAGGGAAAGGATATACCTTCTTCTTATAATCATGATATTTCTTTCCTGCAATTGCCATTTGTCTGCACACTTCTAAAAGCACATAAGGGGCTTGATCAAATCCTTCAATCCTAATGTAAGAGAACTTGTTGAACTGAATGTAGAAACTCCCAAACTGCATTACCAAATTGGCAGCTTTAGTTGAGATTCTAGTTTCCGGCTTCCCACTGATTCTTTTTACATTGAACATCAAGAATGCATCACTAACCCTCCTATAGTCTTTGTTTCCAACCTCTTCCTGCAATTGAAGGTAGTAATCATATATTTGAGTTTTATCACCAAACACACCATATGTTTTCAACCCAGGCCATACTTTCTGTGTGCTTGCCAAAAGATAAAAGAGATATGAACACATGTGAAACTATTCTTTGGAAAATTATTCAATTGATCATCCAAATGATCACTGATTATTTTTGCCTAGTCAATATGTTGAGAATCATTTCAAATAACTAGAATGAATTGGTACATCCATTCAACAAAATCATTATCATCTTTATCTCCTACAATTCTGTGTAGCAAGGTGATCATGTCAGAGATGTCTTGTTTAAAATGAGCTTTCCCTTCTTTTCCTTGATAAACCAAGACTTTGTAATGCATGTTTTACACCAATCACTTCTACCTACATAATAATCCCATCCACTTTCCCTTGGCATATCAGCAAATTCATCATGTGCTGATAGTTTTGAGCATCAAGTCTAACTATCACATTACCATCCACCCCAATTATCTGACAAGATTCAATATGGTATTTCTCTACACATGCAAGAACTAGGTTTGGGCACTAGATTGCAGGGGGAAAGTCGACTGCATGGGCAAGACCACTCAAAAAAGTTTGTTCAACTAATTTTGTCCTGGGGTCGACATTCATTCTTGTCTAAAAATTAGTTAAATCGACGTACCCTATTTTTTTATCTCTAATTCCTGCCAACTTGTTTTCAATTATGGAAGACACATCATATCCTTGATATTTATATCTCATTTTAGCAAACTTTACAATCCACCAAATCAAAAAATCAACTACTTCCAATAGATGATGATAAGAATTCAAGAGGAGTAAATGTGCTGAAATGTTATGAACAATATGATGTATGATAGTCATGAAAACCTTCTACGGCAACATCATTCTTCCCTAGCAAGAATTCAAAGTACACATTATTATGAGAGTGAAAAACTGACCTAAGTATACTGGGGTAACTCTGGAGTGAAGCCTAGCTGCAAAGTCTTCAGTGTCACCATGATCTCTAGGTTTGTAACATTATGTTTAAGCAGCGACAAATTACCCAATTTATACGATGGGATTAGGGTGAGTGAAATTAATGAACCACCCCCAAATAAATTCTTAGTGTTCGGGCTATCGCTAAAACATAAGACTGGTGAACCTTCGTAATAATTCTTCCTTTTTAGACTTTGAAAAACCTGATGATGATTTTCCTCCATTGGTGAAAATTCTCTTCTACGAACTTGCAAAGGAAAGACCTCTTCATTTCTTTATGAAATACTTCTTCATCGACAATGGTATGCATCGATGAACCAATCGATTCATGAACCATGACCTTAGGCGATCTTCTTTGCAAGTTGCTCAGCTTAGAAAACTTTGTCAGTATTTCTCATCAGTGGAATTCTTCGTTCACTAGAAGTTTCATCGATTCCAACTTTCATCATTTTCATCTTGAACATGATTAGTCTTTTTCGTTATTGACGATATCAATCATCAACGAACCAATGAATATTCAAACTTTGAAAATATTTGGCTTTCTCTCTTCATTGGTGAAAAGATTAACTGGCAAACTTGTATAACAAAGCCATCGATGGAAAGCTAAGTTAGAAAACCATCAAACTGGCTAATAAAAGGAGAAAAGTTTGGTTTGTGAAGTACAAATATGGACGACAACGGACAAAGAATTTTTTTTTCAAGTGTTTTCTTTTGAATCGGTAGGTTCGAAAAAGGATAAACTCGTCTACCAAGTTCATGAAAACATAAAACTTCTAATCAAAGGCCAAAAGAGATGAATAAATAGGAAACAAAAAGGGAGGTAAAACACCAAAGTTCAAACCAAGAAGTCATCAAGATACAAAGACAAAAAGTGGGGTAACACCCCCATTTTTTTCAGCTACATACATGTCACAAGGTTAGGAAAAAGGAGGTGACAAAGGATGGGGATGGTGCAACATGGTCTAGGATTCTTGAGATGCCATGACATGGTGCCCTTTGTAGGGAATTGAATAGGGGGCACAATCCTTCAAAAGAGGCCACAAGATATTCCAAAATATAAAAATACAGATGTTGTTTCTGCCCTTTGTTTTGATTATTCTTTATTTCTTATTTCTTTTTCTTTTTTAAATGAATCTATCTGATACTAGAAATTTTATCAAAAATATATAGTTCTCTAGTATTCTACCAGTCGGGAGGTTTAGATCAGAGTATGGATTTCCTTCAAACACATGATTATCAAAGAAAATCTTTTTATCTATTTATTTAATTATGTTACAGTTATTATATAGTTGTAGATATAGATCCAATGTAATATGAGGAATGCAAGCAAAACTTGAAGTAGTTTATTTACATCAAAATAAATTTATTATATCATGGATAAACATGAGAATGCAACTTGTTCTTTCTCTATTTTTTTGATAGATTTGAAACATATTCTGATAATTTTATTTATTTTCAATCCCATATATACCCATATAAATACCCCCTTTTTTAACATGCAAAAGAAAGATATTGTTCAATTTCTTGATGGAAATCACTCTTCTTCCCTCATAGAATAGTGTATCACAAATTTGAAGATAAATAGAATTAAACACTTTAAAGAAGATAAATATTTTTCTTGTCATATACACTATGATGTTAAAAATTGCATACCTTGCAATTTGACATTACATTTTACACCCATCTTGGGATCCATTCATGTATCTTGACCTAGGCCTATCTCTTTCATGTCAAATTTGAGTTTATTTTCCTAGGACAAAAGTGTAACATGCAAACATTTGTGCGACACGTTGGCTCTCGATCCAGACAACTCCTCAAGGCGTATGTTACCTTCGCATGCCACCACCTCATAATGACTTCTGGTAGTTGTAATGCTCCCTGTTGGCTATTCTTAGCATGTTTTGTTGAACCAAATCTAGAAGAATCTAGAAAATTAGTAAGTTGTATTAGTTACTAGAAGAAAGGAAAAAGACAAGATTTTTTGATAAAAACTCTCTAGACACATGTAAAATATTAAGAATTTTTTGAGTATTCTCCTTGGCTACAACACCTTGAGCTCTGAATACTGCTAGTCTAGCTTCAAGGTATAGTGATAACTTTCATAACAATCGTTGTTGTAGGTATCCATCTTTACATCCCATTTTGTAGGTTCAATTTGAGGAAGGAATAGATTGTGAAAGAAGCTTAAAGGTTAGAGTTTCTCCTAGGGATTCCTTTGAGATGTTTGAACCATTTTTTAAAACTCATCTCCATCAAATATTTTAGTAAGTAGAATTCATATATGCTCTCTGAAACCTCTTTAATAGCTTCATAGGAATCGAGCTTCCTAAAATCTTTATATTTTGTAATCATGTTCTTTAAAAAGTATTAGAAGTGGATCCTTGGTGAAACTCTGTCTCTTTATTAAATGTTCTCTTGAATTTGTTATCACTAGAAATCCCATTTGTTTACCCAATCCTACTACTTTTTACCATTTGCTACCCTTTCTATTTGCATACTAGAACCAGTGTCATTCCTTGTAGACCAAGGAGATACTCCTAGCTTTGTCATTTGATTATTGTTTATGTTTCTTTAGTATAGATAGAATAGAAACAAACATTCTCTTTTATCATTTCATTGCTCATAGACATTGAAAGACCAAAACTAGGGGTTTGACCATTCTTGAGAAACTCCTTAGCAGCCCCAAAATTCTCGTCTATTCTATTAGTGATAGATTGATTAAAGGTAATCAAACACACAAAGATTTGCTATGAATTGTTTCTCATCTTAATACATTTAATTATTTATATTTCCTTTGATTTATCTATGTGATTTGGGGGACATCACACTTGCCTTTCTTTCTACCTCTATCATGCAAGATTCTATGGAAAACATAGGTCAGATAAGTTATTTAAGAGACGTAGAAATGAAAGACTGTACTTGCAAACTGTACAACCCAATACAAATGGCAATGCAGAGCATGAATTTCTACATGATGTGCTTTTGTTAGAGGCTGAGACTCCCTCCTTCCACCATTAGGTTACATTTCCAGTGTTGATTTACATTTAGAATTTTATTTATGTGATTTAGTTACATTATCTCTAGAAATCTATAAAAACTTATCACATTAGCTTGTTATTTGTATAGTTAGATTAATCTTGGGAAGTTTTAATCTAGTTTACAAATTAGCTTCAATTAAGTGTGGAATAGGAATTAAGTAGAGCACTTTTTCCCCATTCACATTTTTGGTGAACCTGACATGAACACTTCTAATCTTATGGTTCATAAATAAGAGCTGCGTGTTGTGGGATCTATGAGTTTCATGACCTAGTCTTCACAATCTGACAGTGTTGTACTTAGGAGTTAAATAAACATGACTAAGTCTAACAATTCTACCATCTCAATTATAACAACTATCAATTTTCCTTCATTTTCATTGACCAAGCCATTACCACATTACCACCTATTTTGAAAGAATTTCTTTAACAAACATCTACACTACCTTCTTTGCTACCGATATCTTCTTGCAATACAGAATCAAACTTTGATTATGAGAATGTCTTGATACCTTCATCTTCCCAAATTCAAAACTTGGAACAATATCTTTAGGACTTTTAGACATTCTTGACTTAAGAGGCCACTTTTGACACTCTATCCTCTATTGTAGAAGCCCTTAGAAAGATGTTGGCAACTAATCTAGAGGGCCTCGATCTATTGGGTGGGTTTACTCACATCATTCATAGGGATGTGCCTACTTTAATGACTTCTCATGAAACCACCCATGCCTCTCATTATCAAATCACTCACTCACAAGTCTTTATGTTGATTCCTATCTCTAGTATCCAAACACAAACATTTGCCCATGTGACCACTTCTCCATTGAGAATCGAGAGAAACCCCTATCCACTTATATGGATTTGTTCCCCTTTCTCAACCATTATCATTTGGTTCTATAGGTGAGTACAACATTATTTCACACTATATGGTTGCACACACAGCTCCTTCT
Source organism: Cunninghamia lanceolata (assembly GCA_027924645.1). NCBI lineage: Eukaryota > Viridiplantae > Streptophyta > Pinopsida > Cupressales > Cupressaceae > Cunninghamia > Cunninghamia lanceolata. The sequence goes on along the minus strand of BSBN01001040.1, from coordinate 3,525,379 downwards.
TAGCCTATGACATTCATACCTTCATTTGGCATTGTCATACCCACCACTGCTACACCTCCTCAACACACTATAGATCCTATTGTCAATTGGCTCATGCAAAGTGTTAGCTTCTCATTCAACTTCTTCTTCACAACCTATCATGTCACCCTATGTTTGTTGCATTCCCCTATCATTGTGCATTCTTGCTACCTCATTGCCTACAGGCTTTGAAGTTTCTTGATTTGAGAAATTTAATGGCAAATGGGATCCTCAGACTCATGTATCATATTTCACAATGTTATGCACAAATTTCATCTTCCAGGATGAGTTGTTAGAAAAAATTTTCCTACACTTGTTGAAAGAGAATGAGTTGGATTGATTTTTCTCACTCCTTGACCATTCAATCAACTCTTTCAATCAACTTGTCAACTAATCCTTGCAACATTTTAAAACAAATATAGGACCTCAAACAACATTGATTGAGTTAGTCTATTGCAAACAAGGGGCCCAAGAGAAGGTGACCAAATTCATCTTTTGATACCAATCATTGTTTTTGTAGATACCATATCCTCTTGCTATATCTGACGTGCAGAGAGTCTTTATTGGAAACCTCTAACTTACACTTAGTGAGAAGATATTAATTATATAGTACCTCTCTTTCCTCCACTTGTGCACTTCTATTAAAGATTATCAATAGCTCATTGACTAGTTTGAAACATCTTCCACTTCATCAACTCTTGCTGATGAGGTATAAACAACCTCATTTTTATAATAAGCCATATAACCCTTTTTGTCTTACCTAATCACCCAAACCATGCCAATTTATTTATTTTTATAAGCATTATTTATCTATTTCTGATAGAATGATGTACAAATCTTTGTTTCCCAATTGATTGAAGTTTTCCACTAATGTTGACATGATCGTGTGTAAAGGTTTGTGTATTTATGTAGGTTTTTATGAAGAGCCTAGTGGAACTTAAAAGCAACTAAAGTCAGCAGCGCTGAAATCTCAGGGTGTCATAAATCTAGGAATACATGATCATGGACTTTATCAACAGTTCTTTTGTTTTCTATTAAAAACACTTAAAGACATTTTATGACTCCACTTGGAGCCTTTACTATGTTGAACCTAACAGACATCTAGTTTAGTTAAAAGTCTATTTTTCTTTTGAAGACTTCTTCAAGTGGCATTTATGCGTCACCTGAAATTTAGGATTTTGGTAGTATAAATTATGGGTAATTCCAAAAATAGTGATGTTATGTTATGCTATGTTCTGATATACAATACATAAGTAATGTTCATCTATTATGTTCTATGATAATTTTCTATGAAATGAAGGAATACAACTGAGTTTATTCTGAGTAATATATTCTGGGCAATAGAAATGCAAATCCAAACAAAATTACTTTGGAGCTGTTGAGATAATGCATGCAATTTGAATCGATAAGATCTCTTGAGAGCTGGCCACTCGAAGGATATAGGATAGATAAGTGTTTTATCATTGTACAATTGTGTTGTTCAATTCTATTTAGTAAATGTTTTGTTTAGATTAATATAACTTTCTATTTTAGCATTGTTGTGTGTTCTTGCAGGATATTGTGTTCAAGTTAATAATATTTAAGTTTTATTTGTTATGCTAAAGTTTTTGAAGCATCTTTTTAGTTCATAAAGTTTGTTATCAATTGTTAGCTCAAGTTTTAAGCTATTTTTCGTTGATAGTTAGCTATTTTTTCAAAATTCATAGTTAAAAATGCACGTGTTGATTCCTAGTTAGTTTATATGCTTTCTAGATTAAAAATTGAAATGCTTTATAGATTAAGAATTGTATGCTTTCTAGGTTAGATCATCCTATTAAAGGCTTATTCAAAAGCTTAGAAAACCATTGCTAAGATGAGATGTCCGATTTCATTCCCTATTGCAAACTGCCTTGGACACTACTCAGTCGACATAATTGACATATTTCAACTAAAGTGTTAGGACCTCACGACAACTTGTCACTTTTGGGTGCCGTTGTCAGGGACCACTTCTTTCTAGTGTTAATAGGACAATACTTGGATACCTCTTTTAGTAAGAACAAAAAAATAGTTGTCAGACTTCTTTTTTTGCATGGTCAGGAAATGAGGTCCACACGGAAGATTCATACCAAAAACCCCCCAATAGTATTTCCAACCATAAATAGGGAGGTAGAAGTCTTAGTCGAAGAACTTTGTTATGAATTGGTCAATTAGGATCAACTTGGGACTTCCCAACATACCTTAGAAACTTAGCCATCAGACCAAACCTTTGAGGAGGAAAGCATTCCTTTTAGCATCACAGCTGATAACAATGATGACCCTTTCAATGGAAGGAGAGAAAACCATGGAGATGGTGATAACCCATGGAGAGAAACCCTGACATTTAGCTATCCTATTGCTCTAAATGCAGATGACGACTCACCCATGAAAAACATTTCACCTTCCGTCTTACCAACCTTCAGGGGGCTATCCTCTAAAGACCCAGACTAGTTCCTTTTTGAGTTTAAAGTCCTATGTTAGACATATGACTATAAAATGGATAATCAGAAACTAAAACTCTTTCCCTCTACTTTGAGAGACTCTGCAATGCGTTGGTTCATGGGATTGGTCTCAGGATCCATAACCACATGGGATGAAATGGAGACTATCTTTTTAGAAAAATATCAGAGCTACTGTAGAGTTAGTGATAGGAAAGAGGAATTGTTCAAACTAAGGCAAAAAGAAGATGAGAGCCTAGAAGATTACCTGGATAGGTTCATCTTCTTATCCAAATGATGTGGGGAAGAGACAATGAGCCCAGAAATTTTGAAGACCATATTTCTCAAGGGACTTGATGAGGATGGTAGGAGAAGCCTAGACTTGATGAGAAAATGAGATGTGTCCCAACTTGAACTCGGTGATATTGCTAAGTTATGTAGGAATTTTTCCCAGACTTGCAGAGGAATCCATAAGTCTAGTCTCTTGAGGGGCTCAAATGAAATTAGTAAACTGCGAGAGGAAATAGCAAATTTGAAAATTGATATCCTTGTTCCGTTAAACACCACCTTGGATGGAATACATGCCAAAACATGTAATCCTGAAACCTTATCCATCTACTGCCCTAGGTGTTGGAACAAACATTTGTTAAGGGAGTGTCCTTTAGACAAAGCTGACAATTATCAAATTTGTGAGGAGAGTAATGCCACTAACCAAAGTGAGATCTTGAATGCAATAAAAAATTCCAAGAAAGGGTCATCTCACACTGAGGAAGAGGTCAATTTTGTGGGCCAAAGACCTGGAGGGAAATTCTTCTATGGTTAGAATTCAAACTCATCTTGGTGCCCTCCAAATAATTGGAATAATAATCAATGGGTGACACCTTGGCCTCTAGCACCACCTAATTGGGGACCTTACCCTTGAGGACCACCTAAATGGGAAAATTAGTCCTAGGGAAACCCTCAATGGCCAAATTAGACTCAACAACAATGGTATCCTCAGAATCCTTCCCCTCAATGGAATTAGTCTCTAAATCAGTTCTATCATGGACCAAGAAGGATGCCTAATCCACAACAGAACCTCTTGCTAGCACCCCAAAACACTCAACAAAATGAGCAAGTCAATCAACCACGACTACCAACACAACCTATCCCTAATCGAAAAAATAACCATCAAACCACACTAGTGTATTCCATTGAGCAAGAAAACACGGCTAGAGTTAATGCTATCTATTATGGAACGTATAGTTGAGGTCGGGAAAAACACTCCAGTAGCCTACCAATATCGTTTAGATCCTTGAAGAACAAAATGAATAACTTGCCGAAGGAACCAAGACACCTTCCATACCTTTAGATAAAAACCTCGAGAGTAACCAAGAGAAACCTCCTCAACAATCCTCACCTAAAACTACAGAGTCACCTCAGGAAGAAATTGTCAAACGTTTAGAAGATCTTCTAGAGAAGGACTCCACCTTAAAAAAGAAACCTCAAGCACCTTTCCCAGAGCGCCTCAAAGAGTCTCCCATGAAAAACCCTCCAGAAATGAGCTTGCCCACTTAAACCACATTAATACAAGAAATTAAACAACTCCATATCGAGATTCCATTGCTACAAGTAATTAAAGAAATTCCTGAACTAAACCAGTTAATCAAACAATTATGCATAAAAACACCAAGAAGGAAAAAGAAACAAATTAACACTGTGCACATCAATGGATATTTAGCCAACCTTCTGACTGGAGAGATCTCAACCCCAAAATATGGTGACCTAGGTAGTCCACTCATAACAATGACAATCAACGATGTGGCAATACCTAATGCACTCATGGACTTGGGAGCAACCATTAACATCATGACAGTGGATGTTATGGAAAAACTAGGACTCACTGACTTGCGTCCCACAACCACCATATTGCAAATGGCAAACCAGTCTATAGCTATTCCCAAAGTTGTCCTAGAAAATGTCCCTGTCAAGGTTGACAATTGGGAATATCTAGTGGATTTCCAAGTAATCCAGTCCCTCACACCTAAGGATAGTTATCCATTGATATTAGGCAGACCTTGGTTGGCAACCGTTGCATCTAAAATTGACTGCAAAGTAGGGGAAATGACCATTTCAAATGGATATAATAGAAAGCACTTATCCCTGTATCCCCCTGCTCAATCTACTGCGCATAAACAAGTTTGGGTTGATGAATCAAACTATTTTGACAAACAAGAAAATCTAGCCTCATTGGCTATGGTAGTCATCAAACAACATGGTGAGGAATTGGAAAACAACATGCAAGGTATTGCCATAGATTCTGGTGATGAAGAAATTTTAGAGGTTGAGGAGATTTTGGGACATCTGATCCATACTAATGATATCGAACACAATTATGACAACAATTACACCTCCTTTACATTGTTACCTTGTCCTCTAGCTAATATCATTCCAAAAATATAGCATTTCTTTGAAGATATTGCCAGATTCCATAAAATTATACCACATAGATGTCCTCTCAATACCTTAACAAGAGAAGTTCATACTATCACCTCCAACTAGCCAGGGACCAAAACTATCATGTTACTACCTGGAAACACCCTAAATATTAATAGTTGGTTAACCCAAATAGATGAACTCAAGTTATTCTATGTTTTGGTGAATAGATCCAAGGTTTTTGCTTGGGATTACATAGACATGAGAGGGATACATCCAAGTGTTTGTACCCATCCATTTATATTGAAGATGTTAGACCAGTTCAATGAAGACTCAATCCCGCTCTCAAAGATATTGTCAAAACAAAGATTAAAAAACTCCTACAAGTAGGGTTCATCTATCCCATCTCTAAGATGCTATTGGAGCAGTCTTAGGTCAGTAAGATGAGAATGGAGGAAAGTATACCATATATTTCATTAGTAAGAATTTGACCCCCACCAAACAAAATTACACCACTACGGAGAAAGAATTCTTAGCTGTAGTTCATGCAATCAATAAATTTTGACACTACATTACAAGGTATAAGGTAACTGTTCACAGACCATTTAGCTATTAAATACCTAATGAACAAACTTGTAGTAAATGGGAGAATAATTAGATGGTTATTACTTATCTAATAATTTAATAAGACCATTATTAATAAACCCAAAAAGTTCAACGTAGTCACATACTTTTTATCTCAGATCAAACAAGATAATGGAGATTGTGCCCCTGTACAAGATGAATTCCCAGAAGAAAACTTATTCTCCATCTCCATTGAAACACCCTAGTTTGTAGATATCGCCAACTATCTAGCCACCTCTGAGTTTCCACTAGACTTTACATCAAAACAAAAGAAATGCCTCATTAGAGAAAATTCTCAATTCAAATGGATTAATGGTATCCTATTCAAAAGTGGCCCTGATTTGGTTTTACGTCATTGTGTCAGACCAGATGAAACATACAATATACTCAGAGCCTGCCACGATGACTCCTCTGGTGGTCATTATTCAACAAAAAGGATATCTCAAAATCTTAGGCACAAGATATTATTGGCCCTCCATGCATATAGATGTAAAAAAATATGTCTACCACTGTGATGAGTGTCAACGAGTAGGGAGACCTACTATATCTAATGAGATGCCTCTACAGCCACATGCGAGTTTAGAACCTTTTGAAAAATGGGGGCTAGACTTCATAGGCCACATAGATCCTCCTTCACAGGGTAAAGAATACATTCTAGTCTGTACTGACTACCTGACTAAATGGGCAGAAGTCCAAGCACTGAAAGTTGCTAGGGAAGAACAAGTTGCAGATTTCCTTTATAACAATATCTTCCTTAAATTTGGAGCTCCTAGATCAATTGTCACCGATCAAGAACCCCAATTTATGTCTAAAGTTCTGTTAGCATTTACTAACCATTTTCAATTAAGCCATAAGAAGTCATCTCCCTATCACCCACAAGCAAATGGTCAAGTCAAAGTTACCAATAGAGAGCTTGAATTTTTTTTGACAAAAACAGTTTTATCAAGGAGAAGGATTGGGCTAGGAAATTACATGAGGTAGTTTGGGCCTATAACACAACCTGGAAATCAACCACTGGTCTCACTCCCTATGAATTAGTCTTTGGGAAGAAAACTCTTCTACCTATTGAGTTCAAATTACAAATGCTCAAAACAACAATGGAAGTGGGATTGGACCTTGATCGAGCCCAGGTTGAAAGAGTCCTACAACTTAGTGAACTGGATGAACTCCATCTAGAAGCCATTCACCAGACCAAGCTGGTCCAACAACAATGAAATGCTTGGCATGACAAACATATAAGAGAAAGAGAGTTCCATAACGGTGATTGGGCACTGCTATTTGACTCCAGATATAAAGACCAAAAAGGTAAATTGAGAACCCATTGGCTAGGTCCATATGAGATTTCTGAAGTATTCTCAAATGGAGTAGTGAAACTTAAACACATCGATGGTGACACTCGAACACTCTTAGTGAATGGTCATCAATTGCGGATCTACTACAAACCTATTAACAAAGAATAATTTATACGAATGGTAGAGATGCAAGGAGAAAACCAATGTATCAAATCTGCTTTGGCAGAGGTAGTATAAAACCTTATTTAAAAAAATAAAAATAAATATAATGTATGTATTCATGATTAATTTGGAGTATTTTTATTCAAGACATTGTATTCTCATCTTAGTTATGTGTCTAAATTTTATTATTGTTTTGCAGGACTTCATCTTTGAATAAATACAAAATTCTAGCTCATCTTTTAGCTATGCTTCAAAACTTTGTTCCTGCATTTCGACTGCATCTTTCAGCAATGCTCCGAAACTTTGTTCTTGCATTCTAGATGCATCTTTCAGCAATGCTCTGGAACTTTGTTCCTACATTCTGGTTGCATCTTTCAGTGATACTCAAGAACTTTGTTCTTGCATTCTGATTGCATCTTTCAACAATGCTCTGGAATTTTGTTCCTGCATTCCGACCGCATCTTTTAGCGATGCTCTAGAACTTTGTTCCTTCATTTCAGCTACATCTTTTAGTGATGCTCCAGAACTTTGTTCCTTCATTTCAGCTGCATCTTTCAGCAATGCTCTAGAACTTTGTTCCTTCATTCCAGCTGCATCTTTCAGTGATGCTCTGAAACTTTGTTCCTGCATTCTAGCTGCATCTTTCAGCGATGCTTTAGAACTTTGTTCCTACATTCTAGCTGCATCTTTTAGCTATGCTCTGGAACTTTGTTCATACATTCCAGCTGCATCTTTTAGTGATGCCCTGGAACTTTGTTCCTTCATTCTGACTACATCTTTCAGTGATGCTCTAGAATTTTGTTCGATCATTCCGGTTGCATCTTTCAACAATGCTCTAGAACTTTGTTCCTGCATTCTAGCTACATCTTTCAATGATGCTCTAGAACTTTGTTCCATTTTTCGACAACATCTTTCACCGATGCTCTAGAACCTTGTACCCTCTCTCTAGTAGTACTCAACTATAACACTCTAGAATTTTGTTTCCATATTTGATATACTCATTCCATGAGCATCTTCTTTCGATGTTTTGGACTTGTGACCCCTTCTTCACAAATGCTCTGACATTCTAAAAAACATACCCATTGCCATCACCAAACTTTTCCATACCAAAGCCTACCTTAGAAACTCATACCTTATATCGCCATCTCTCGCCATAATAAATGACATTATTGTGACTATCTATTGTCATAATAAATAAGACACTTTTAGCCACCCCATCATCTTCAATAATAAATCCATTTAAACCCTTTGCCATCCCATCTAAGTCAAATAAAACCACTGTTGATGATGCCATTACATTAGCATGAATGAGGTTACTTTCAAATCAATAACGAGACATAAGGTATGTACATCTTTCTCAATTAGGCAAATTATTGTGAATAAAATTAAATAAATTGGCACATTCTCTCTCTTTCCCAAATTTATTAAATTGTGCGAATTGTACTTTCACTGGAAGAGATGGTGGCACATTCATTCTATGCCATGCAAGGTAATAATTAGACACAACGCAACTTAATGCAGTGAATTAATGGATGTCACATCAGTATTGTTCTAATACAAGTGGCTGTAAAGATTGAGTTTCACTTAGTCTGCATATCAATTTGTTTGAAACAATTACTCACCTTGGTGTGCCGCAACATTCAGTAGAAATTCAGTAGAATTACCAGTAGGGGATAGTATGGGGGGAGAAAAACGTAAATCAAAGCCAACTTTTGCAAACAAATTATTGGTTCTTAATAGTATTTTAGAATTGTTTCAAAGAGTGGGATGGCTGGACTTCATGAAAAAGTTTGAAGGGCATAATACATAGCTAGTTAAAGAGTTCATGGAGAATTTCTTAGATGGGAAATCAATTGTATGAGGGAAGAAATTTAAGGTAAGTGCCCAAACTATTTCTAGTTTATTTGGTATAAAAAATGAAGGCTTAAATCTATCAGAAATTACAAATATTTCCTACCAGAAAATGATAGAGCTTTTCTTAAGGGAAGGGGAAACTCAACCATTATTAGTTGTGAATACCCGGGGGCAAAATAAGGGGTTTAAAAGAATGTCCATTATAGAGCCATGGAGAATGGCACTAGCATGGATAATTAAGTATTTTACATGTTGTTTAAGAGGTAAAAAAAGGTGGGTTGTTTCAAGTGTTTATGTGGAATCCTCCTTTCACACCAAACATTCCAAGGGCATATTAACTGAGTTGAACCTCCAATTTGTGCAAGAGGATTCACCTATCAGGTTGGGCTACCACTTGGGAAGATGCAAAATCTTGGATATGTCAAACAATATCTCAATTTAATTCTCAATTTCACTTAGAACAATCCTTTCAAAATAAGATGAGGGACATAGATATCTAACTCACTATTTTTCAAAGTTTGGAAGGCGGAGAAGTCAGGGACATGGGGACTAGCACCCAAGTCCAAGGTGTACTTTTTGTCACAAAATTTGGAACTTCTCCCGACATTGATCTGCACTGCAACTTCCATTTCTAGCTCAGGAAAACTGGAGGACACAAGGACTAGTGCCCTAGTCTAGGAATGTTCACCAGAATCCTCTGCTTCTCAGATCCTGAATCTTTAATGTCTGCCACTCCCTTTCTGCAACTCCAGTCCATGAAACTTGGTACCTGTAACATGCAATCACAAGGAGTGTGGGAGGGGGTTGTGGTGTTTAGAGTCTTGCCTTGGTCAAGCCCCGGAGACACATTCAAGTCTTCCAAACATCGTTGTCAGATAAGAGTGCATATCCTGGTGGGATAGAGGCAAAAATTCAACTGATAAATGATTGAAAACACAATAGATATCACCTTGAAGTGTAGATCTCATGGAAGGAAGATGCTCTTCATGCCATGAGGAGATGGAGCCAAATCTGCAAATACAAATACAATAATAATGCTCTGCTCTACAATACAATGAATATTTCAAATGCTCTAAAATCACAAGTATGCATAAAGTCCATCTAGTTTGCAAATGAAACCTAATTATTCTTATATATGCAACTACAAAGATTCCCACTAAGAATTTTGTAATTTAAACTTTAGATGTCGGCATAGGACCTAAATAATGGTCACTAAATTGATATTTGAATTTAGGGCAGACTCAAAATAGGGCAGGACTAGGGCACTAGCAGCCAAGTCCACCCTATCATTTTTGTTCAAGATTCATCAAAAAGTAATCCCCTAGGTCCTATTTGCCATAGGACTTTATGATTTTCTCATCGGGAGTCAAAAATATCACTCAAGATGCTCTAAATACAATAATAGGACTCGTGAGCTAAACCTTAAGAGAGGAAAGCCCCCAAGGGGACATTTTTTGACATAACATTTAGCCCCCACTTTAATGTATGTATAAATGCAAGGCCAATACATGCATTAAAGTACAGTCAACAAACACAACAAACACGCCAAGCACGGTGAAGACACGCCAAACACACTGAAGACAGTAATAGGCACACAAAACGTGGAGACGACAGTTACAATCACGCAAAACATGAAGAAGACAACATTGAAGACACACAAAAAATAGTGAATATAGTGAATGCAATGATTATTTTCTTTTTCATTTTCTCATATATGAAATGCAGATGCAAGTACAAGGAAAGTAAACACACAACCCAAAATGCAGGAGGGACTCATTGCCACCGGTCTTTAAGACTACACATGGGGAAACAAACACGCAAAACAAATCTCAGGTGTAGGAGGGACTCATCACCACCATTCTTTAAGACTACACTTGAGAACAAACACGCCATAAAATCAAGCACGCCATACAAATCCCAAAGCATAGGAGGGACTCATCGCCACCAGTCTTTAAGACTATGCTTGGGAATAAACACGCAATACACACACATAGAAGGCATGGAGAAAACATGGCAGACAAGTGATGGAAGAAACCTATTGCTAGGTTTGTAACCATCTCAGGTACATTACAGGCACACATCGACGATTGTGCCTCACCACAACAAGCGTTGAAGACACGCTTAAGGGTTAGGATAGTCTTAGATATGCTCCCCACCTGCTTGGAGGACTTTGAAAATGCAACCCCACCTACATCATGGAGATGCCTTACAATGAAAAGGAAGCATGGCATACAACCCCACATGCATCATGGATATGCCTTATGGTGAAAAGGAGGTATGAGTATACAACCCCACCTGCATCACAGAGATGCCTTACGGTGCAAAGGAGGTATACAAAGTAGATGTTAAGATTGTTCAAACACACTTTGCTAGCATCTAGAACATACAACTTACCTCATATATGCCCCCACCTTAAGGTGGTTGATATCATGTACCAATATCAAGCACGTTAAGGTAGGAAGAAAACACATAAAGGAACACGAGCTCTCGCAAAGCCCATGCCCCCCGGAGGTGACATGTACTTTACAATTGCCAAATGTTCCCAAACACACAATTCCCTCCAAGAAAAGGTGTTAGCATCCATATAATCATGATAAACAACAATGTATATGACCATTCACATAAATAACTAAGGAATGCAAGATTCAAGATAGACAAGTGCACGGAGCAGCAGTAGTGTTATGTTTTGTAAGTGCGATAAGACAATATCAAGATCACACGGAGTGATTCTACTAGCCAAGCATCAGATAAAATATAACAACCCCATCGTCATGTATGGACTAGGTCCATTTTTTGATTTCTCACCAAAGGGACACTAGGTTCACATCAGTATAATATGTTTTTCGTCATCTGCCAGCTAGATAAAACCACTAGAAGAAGGTAAATAATAAATCAAGAGAGGAGAAGAAGTGCCTTAGGGACAGTCACATAGGAGGGTGCCCCCAAGTCACCAACCGCAATGCTATGTCTGTAAGACATGACACACAACAATGAAAGTAAAGGAGAGGCAATATAGAAGAATGATGACACACATAGAAGAAGGGTCACAACAGAGGCGGTCTCCTAGTATCCTTGACCTTACAAGAGAATCAAGGGTCATCCTAGGAGGCCTAAACAACACATAACACATCATGGGGATATCACAACATGAGAGATAAAGGGTTAGAAATACTTACTTGATAGAATTCAATGTTAAGAACATACATATCCGGGGAGAGGCTACCCTTGAGAGCAACTATAGTAGTTGCTACAATGAGTGTGGCTTTCCAACTTAGGATATCTCACATTTTGCTTTGGTCTTGTTGAGATTGCATTAACATTAAGTTTAGAATGACGAGAGGATTTGGTGGGTTTTAAAGAGCGATATCCTATATCAGTTGTGTAATTAATTCCAACAAATTGTAAAGGTACTCTGATTCCTTGTTGATTTACACCACATCCATTTGTTGATAACTGAGAGGGGGGGGGTGAATCAGTTATCCTAATTATTTTCCTTATTAAACTTTCCTTTTAATTGAAGCAGCATAAAATCAAACACAAAACATAAACCATGAAATAAGAAACACATGACACAGTATTTTTGACGTGGAAACCCTGTTAAGGGAGAAAACCACGGGGTGATTAACCCAAGAATTATTCTCTGTTAGAAGAATAGGAAATTACAAAAATGGCACTTGCCAATTAGGGCTCACTGCCCGAGCACACTGCTCACAAGAGGCTCACTGCCTACAAGAAGACACACTGTCTTACAAAGTGATTAGAATCACAGTCTTGAACTGATTGGAAGCATCTGCATATGCTGGAGTTCAGTTCCGGTTAGGTTCAGTATACTGATCTGCTGCACTTCATCTTTCCTCTGTTCTTTAGTCTGCTGTCCTTTCACATACCGGATCTTTCTTGTTACTTCTGCTCTACTCTGGACTTGTTCGCATATCCTCACACACATTCGCACACTTTACCACTAAATCCATCCTCTATATATATCCGCACAAGTAATTTCATCATCTTTCTAGTCGGCATCCGGAACAGTCTAGTTTCTTACAAACTTAGTTCTGTCGGCTGAATCCTTGCTCACCAAGCAATGCGGATCAAGCATATACTTGTAGATATCATCAATTATGTCGGCCAAACATGATTCATGCCTCCGCAACCTTTATCATCATCTGTAACACATCCGGAAAGTAGTTTGATACTCAGTCCTCTGTTTTCACTGTCTCTCAGGAATCCGGTACTCAACTATTCATATCTTTTTCCTTGTCCATCTCCGGAGGCTAAATCCTTGGAATATACTACTCAAGATAGTCCTCTTGACTTCCCCAGATCCGCACTGTGCCAAGACACTTCCTCTGAGAGATCCGGACCAATCTGTCGGACCTTGCCACATGCTCTGTTCTTGTTCACCGGACCACAACAATCTTCAATCTGACTTCCGGTAGAGATATATCATGACTTGCGGATATGTGGAATGACCTTTGTTGCCATCAATGACAACAACCATGAATCCATATAGTGTCTCTTGCCAACAATCTCCCCCTTTGGCATTGATGGCAACACTTAGTGAAAAATGACTAAGTGTTTACACTATGCTCCCCCTTTGCTGATGCTCTGTCTTTATATACAATTTCCGGAACTCCCCCTGAGTTGGATTCCTCATTTTTCACTGCTCCTCACTCCCCCTTTGACATCAATGGCAAAGGGTAGGGTCCGCACACCAAAATTTTCAAAAATTTTCTATATATAGCCGCATATTTACATACTCACATATACTGCAGAATGTCTGCAAAGGATGTCTGCAGTTGAACCATTTCAGTAGCCCAACTAAGCTTCATTCTGTCCAGGATTGAAATGTGACCACTCAACAAAAATGCAAAAGCTTCTGCCCGCCTGAGATCTGTCGGATCTTTTGTATGGGCGGTGGTCTGGGCATCACTGATGGCCTCATGCATCGTTTCCAACTTAGGGACTATAATCCTTCTAAGTTCTCCCATCCGGTTGGTAATGTTCTTCCTCTCCTTCTCAAGATTCTTTATTTCATTCAAGACTGCAATAGTCTGACATTCTTGATTTATTATAGAGGAAGAGAGAGGATCAAAACTTTGAGATAAGCTTTGAAGCTTGTCCTGTTCTTCTTTTATTTTCTTGTCAATTGCTGTTGTTGCCTTTGACCAAGATATACAAAATTTGTAGATGTCACCGCCATCCTTAAGAGCATTTTCTAAGCTCTTTATTCCAATGCTTACAATCTTCCTATCCTTAGAGATTAATTCTAATATTTCAGAAAATCTCTTATCCAAAAATTCCTTCCGGACCTTGTCTTCAGCTGATTTTTCTAGAGAATTAAAATGTGTATCAATACTGCTGACTAAGGTTTTTAGATTACCGGAAGTGGAGGCAGTCGGATCTATTTGGATTGATGGCATGATCTTTACAAGTACTCCGGAAGCAGCCTCTATCAACTCACAGTCTTCCATATGAGACTTCAGGAGCTTTTCATTTGCCTTGGCATTTGCAAATGAAGCTATCTTCATTGTTTGTACCGGAGAGAGAGAGTCAAAATCAAATGGACCTTTTAGAAGCTCCGGTTCATCAATCTCTAGAGTTTCTTTGCTCAAAAATTGTTGAACAGTTTGTGCAGTGTCTCTTGCCGGAGACAGATGTTTCTTTTCTTCTGCAGTCTTAGAACTGTCAACCTCTTTGTCTGTCACCACTGCTTCCTTCTCCTGCAATTGCTCTTCTTCTTTGGATCCGGAGACTGTAGGGGAAACCGGAGGAGAGATGCTTGCTTGTTCATGGGTCACTTCTTCTGGAGCAGAGGGTCCCAAGTCCTCACTTGTCTGTTCAGGGCTCACTTCTTCCGGAACAGAAGATTCCAAGTCAGCAGCTGTTTCTGCACCTAAGTCCTCTACAACAGGAAGATTGAACCTTTTGAAGGCCTTCCGGAGGATCTCTTCTGTCTCTTGTGCCACTTTGTCAGTCTCACCAAGCATGAGCTGATTCATCCTGGCTTTACTTCTGAACTCATCTTTGCAGTCCTTGAAGATCATGTTCATTGTCTTGGGATCAATTTGAGGATATAGCTGAATAGCTATCTGCTCCCGGATCTCAAGATCTTTAGCATGAGCATTATTTTTCCTCACTTCCATTTCCTTTTCTAGGCTTTTAGGAATAAGAGATATTATTTCAATGAAAGCCTTATTATATATGTTGAGATATTTCACTGTGGCCTCCTGCAGAGTCTTTTGGTCTGCCTCACTGAAGTCATCATAGGATTCAGTCATTGGTTGAAGGTTTCCATCCACCGTGACCGACTTGATTATGCTCTCTAGTGACAGAGTGGGCTTTTCAACAGTTACCTCTGCCATTTCATCCTTGTCTTGGCCTGTGGAGGGCTTACCGGATCCTTTCTTCTTCTGTTTCTTTACTTCTCTAACTTCCTTATCTGATTCTGTTTCCTCTTCATCCTTTTGGCTTTCATAAGCCCTTGATGCTTTTGTCTTGGATCTTTTACCGGATGCCTGGACTTCCGGTTTTGAGCTTTTGGTTGTGGAAGGTGCAGATCTCTTTGATGATCTGGTCCGGGTGGGGGTTTCAACCGGAACACTTTCTGTGCTTTTCTCTTCTTCCTCAGCCTTTCTCCTCTTTTCCCGGCTGGCATCAAGTGCCTCTTTTGAGATGCCTAGGCCTTGAGCAATGTGCTCTACTTCTTTTCTCACTTTTCTCTTAATCTCAGGTTCCCTGAGTTCTACATGTAATTTCACGCTCAGCTCCTCAAAGGTTCCAAACCTTTCTGCCTTAGGATCTTTGGGCTGACTTAGCATGTGTTGAACATGCAGCTCTACTATCTGTTCATCAACTTCATACCCCATGGGCATGATCCAGACAGTCCTTGGCTCCACTGCCTCCATTAGGCACTGATCAGTGTCAACCATAAAACATACTGAGTCCTTGTATTTCTCAATGAGAGACTGGGGAATTCTCTCTCTTGCTTGCATCATGCTCTGAAAGTTTTTGAAGTATCCCCATAGAGCTGTATTTCTCGCTTTTGCATCCCCAAGTCCATGCAAATAGTCTCTTATCTGGACTGCAACAGGTTTGTCATTCTGCCATATCCATCCACTTGTTCCGGGTAGCTCATTCATGAAGTAAAAGAATAGACATACAATGAGAGTACCATACTTAAAGGAGTTCTTCTTGTCTTTCTTGATTTTCTGTACATTTTCCATCAATTGGCTTAGTAGTAGTTCACAAAGATCATAATCTGCATTCTTTCTTAGCATTTCATATGCTGTGTATATTGCAGTTCCGGATACAGAATTCTCCCTGCTGGAGTGATAGATCTTGTATCCTATTATCATTGATGCATATTTGATATCCGGATCCGAAATATCTTCAATGGTCATTGCCCTCTTATCATATTTTGATCTGGTGGCCTCAGTTACAACGTTGTTCTTGACAGATTTGAGGATAGGTACCCCCCCGGAAGAGTATAGACCAGTTACTGCTCTAATTGCTTCTTTTGTGATCTTACAGGGTCTATCTAGCCAAAGGAAGTTGTCATGCATCCTGCTCAGTACATACCGGACCCATTCATCTTCTTCAAAGCTAGGGAAATGAATGAATTGCTCAAATTGTTTCTTCTGGATACCCTTATACTCTGGTTTGAGCTCAAAAGCATTGTCTATCAGTTGCTTGTGATAGAGGTCTCTTAATTTGAATTCCCCAAATTCCTCAATGTTTGCGTGTATGTAAACCCTAATATCTTCAGTATGTAAGACTCCGTGGGGAACACTAGAGAAGGCTCCTAGTGGATCTACCTCCAATGATTTGTAGGGATGTTTCTTGAATGAGGGGCGAGGTCTATCAGAGATCTTAACTATGTTTGGAGTAGCCATTCTTCAAGGATTTGCAGTGAGGCAATGAAAAACGAAGAATACCTTAAGCGCCTTCGGTTTGCACGGAGTGGTTGGATTGATTTCTTTATGCAATAGCTTCGGCAGGAGATCCTTGGTGTGCTTGATGAACCTTGTTGCAGAGCTCCACTATTCGCTTCTTCTCAAGTGTAGAATGAGCAGATAACTTTTGAGAAATCCCTTATATTGCTCCGCAAACCCTAATATCTGTCTGCAATAAATGCTTCACCTGCATTATTCCGGTTTACCATGTCTGGACAGCTTGGAGTATCCCGGATTAGTCCTGATCACTGAATATCATCCGGATCTTTAAATCATGAATAAATCTAGGTAACATATTACAAGAACATCCCAAATACTCTGTCCAATCCGCAAGACAAGATCGTGCACTTCCGGATCTCTCCGGACCTTTTGTAATCCTTTATCATACCGGAGCACCTCCCTGAACAGGTCTAACTTAATCGAACACAGATTCTTCATAACTCCATGCGGACCTCTAAAAACTTGACTGAAGCATCTCAGGAGTTATATCTACAAACCCTTTAATCCGCATCTTGTGCCACATCCGGCACAACTTGTTTGGCTGGGGGAACAGAATCTTCTTTGAGTCTCCCCCTGAGCCTGAGCTCACCTTTTAATTTCCGGAAGAAATATCAGCACCAGAATCTGGTGCGGATCCAACCTCTACATTCTCTGAGTTTTTCTTCACCCAAATCTTGCTCATCTGATTCCTAACTTCATCCGCATTCATCTTTTGTTTACCCTTGTCTTGATTCTGATTATACACCGGACCTCTTTTGTCCTGATTCTTGTTTCTGCAGACTTTAGCATTATGACCGGACCTATTGCAGATTTGGCAAATAACATTTCTTTGCATATTTAACTGATATCCCCTTGATCTGCATTGATTAGCCATATGACCTACTCTATTGCATGTAAAGCATCTACCTTTGAATGATTTGTTTACTTGCATAATTCTGCATTCATGGGATTTGTGTCCATACCTTTTGCAGTTGAAGCATTGTCCGGAGAAGGATGAATTAATCTGATTCATTCTCATTCTGCATTGATTAGCTTTGTGACCAAAATGGTTGCAGCTGTGGCAGTATCCATTGAAGGATGGATATTTTTGAGCATTTGGCTGTCTTACCGGAGGTCTTCTAGGCCTGCTCCTTGGATTTTCTGATCCAAGATTCTTCTGACCGGATCCGGAGCTTTCTCCTTTCTCATATCCCAAGCCATACTTGTCATCTGTCCTCTTTTGACTTCCAAGAAGAACTTCAAGTTGAGCAGAACTTATCTTGAATTTCTCTTTATATTCATTTGCTGTTTGAAGGTCTCTTTTGAGAGAGGCAATTTGATCCTCAAGTTTTCCTTCATTATCTTTGGAATCTTCAAGATCAGATTCAAGGTGTCTGATAATCCTGTCCATCTGGTGGCATTCTTCTGATTTTTCCTTAAGAGATTGTTTTAGATTGTCTTCAGCCTTTCTTTTTTCTTCAATCTCTTGAGTGAACTTTATAGTTCCTGATTCCATTTCATGTCTTAACATGATGACTTCTTTTGATAACTTTTCACATAACTTGGTTTGCTCAGTCAATTCTTCATTTGTATTGCTTTCTTCACTTTGTCTTGCCAACTGTTGGAGCAGCTCCTTTCTCTTTTTCATAGAGAGACTTAATTTGTCTTTTAATTCCCTCATGAATTCATCAGCCTGTTTGAGTCTTTCTCTTAATTCACTGACTTCAGAATTTGACTGTTCAAGATCCTCAAGGGCAGTCTTGAGTTGCTCCTTTAAACCATATGCATCCATTTGAAATCCCAGATCTTCCTCAAGCTGTTAGGCTCTATTAGGAGGAACTTGGCTCTGATACCAATTGTTGATAACTGAGAGGGGGGGGGTGAATCAGTTATCCTAATTATTTTCCTTATTAAACTTTCCTTTTAATTGAAGCAGCATAAAATCAAACACAAAACATAAACCATGAAATAAGAAACACATGACACAGTATTTTTGACGTGGAAACCCTGTTAAGGGAGAAAACCACGGGGTGATTAACCCAAGAATTATTCTCTGTTAGAAGAATAGGAAATTACAAAAATGGCACTTGCCAATTAGGGCTCACTGCCCGAGCACACTGCTCACAAGAGGCTCACTGCCTACAAGAAGACACACTGTCTTACAAAGTGATTAGAATCACAGTCTTGAACTGATTGGAAGCATCTGCATATGCTGGAGTTCAGTTCCGGTTAGGTTCAGTATACTGATCTGCTGCACTTCATCTTTCCTCTGTTCTTTAGTCTGCTGTCCTTTCACATACCGGATCTTTCTTGTTACTTCTGCTCTACTCTGGACTTGTTCGCATATCCTCACACACATTCGCACACTTTACCACTAAATCCATCCTCTATATATATCCGCACAAGTAATTTCATCATCTTTCTAGTCGGCATCCGGAACAGTCTAGTTTCTTACAAACTTAGTTCTGTCGGCTGAATCCTTGCTCACCAAGCAATGCGGATCAAGCATATACTTGTAGATATCATCAATTATGTCGGCCAAACATGATTCATGCCTCCGCAACCTTTATCATCATCTGTAACACATCCGGAAAGTAGTTTGATACTCAGTCCTCTGTTTTCACTGTCTCTCAGGAATCCGGTACTCAACTATTCATATCTTTTTCCTTGTCCATCTCCGGAGGCTAAATCCTTGGAATATACTACTCAAGATAGTCCTCTTGACTTCCCCAGATCCGCACTGTGCCAAGACACTTCCTCTGAGAGATCCGGACCAATCTGTCGGACCTTGCCACATGCTCTGTTCTTGTTCACCGGACCACAACAATCTTCAATCTGACTTCCGGTAGAGATATATCATGACTTGCGGATATGTGGAATGACCTTTGTTGCCATCAATGACAACAACCATGAATCCATATAGTGTCTCTTGCCAACACCATTACCTGCATAGTCATGATTTTTGTACAATATTTGAAATCCACGGCCATAGAGAGAGTCCATTTTTTTAGAAGATGGTGAAGCCTCATAAGTCTCATAATTTGTAGTATAAGTAAGAGTATTGTCTTTGTCTTCTATCAAGGGAGCTTTAAATTTCTTAGGTGCTTCCACAGATTGTTTAGATGAGATTGATGCAACTTTTGATGTGTCAGAGTTATTAAGTTTATATTCCCCTATACCGCAAGGATTAAAATCTAATGAACCCTAATCATCACCAAAAAGTGCATTCGATGGTGTAGAGTCTTGCACAACATTATTCATGGAAAGATGCATTGTTGAATGAAGTTGTAAGTTGTTTTATCTTTGCTGATTTCTAATTAGTTTTTGTATTTCAATATGTGAACAAGTATTCGGGTCAGGATCGGTTGGCCAAGTGTAGAGTTTGTCTTGATAAATGAACTTAATTGATCGATGAAGGGTAGACGAAACTGCCTCCATGGCATGAATCCATGGTCTACCGAGAATCATATTATATGAAAGCGAACTGGGCATGACATGAAAAAGAGTAGATAATGTCATAGGACCAACCTTTACAGGTAGGATTATAGTACCCATAGATTGGCTATCTTGATTATCAAAGCCTCGAATGCTAATCTTATCTAGTTTAATTAAAGATTTGTCAATCTTGATTTTGTGTAGTAGGTCAATGCCACAAACATTAAGAGCTGATCCAGTATCAATCATAACATGCTTGATTAGTTTGTTTTCTTCTTGAACAAATATTATAAGAGGATCATATTGGTTTTGAACTTCAATTGACGGTAATTCATGTGGTTGAAAGAGGATATCTATTTTTGTCACATGCATACTATCCAATACAACTGCTACATCATTAGGCTTAGCAGTAGGTGGGACAATTACCTTTTGTATATCTTCTTGGAGCATTCCATAGTATGTGGGTGATGTTTGTAATAAATCCTAAAGAAAGATCTTAGCTAGAGTAGCTTGGAGTTTCTCAACAAGATCATATTCTTGACAACTTTTATGAGTAAGATGAGGTGGTGGAGGGAGCATAGGTTGAGAACATGGAAGAGATACATGCATATGTGGTGCTTTCTTACTTTTCTTTTTATTACGGGTGTTGTATGTGTGAGCAATTATGGGATGTTGTGGCACATTTTGAACACCTTGACTTGTTTGAATAACTTGATGTGCATATTTGTAGATGTAATCTGGGGCTCGAGGTGGTTGTTGAGCACCTTGAACCATAATAATTGGTTTTAAGAAAGGAGGTGCACGAGGTGCTCCCCGCACAATTATCTTAGGAATGTTGATACAAAGTCTATTAGTGAAGATCAAATTAACATTGTTTTCCTCTTGATTATACCCAACATCTATCCCTAAAGGATTTAAAAGGTTAGGTGTTGTAGCATTAATAGAGCTATCCATAGTCTTCTCATCTAGGGTTCTTGAACATTCAACTATAGGAGAAGTAGGATAACCTATGTAATCATCATCATCATAATCATATGTTTTAGCTATTAGTTCCAAAGCATTAAGAGAACTTCCACACTCATCATTTACAATGTGTTTTGTCAAATCTTCTACTACCGAAGGGTATGTATTCATGAGAGATGTAAAGTTGTCAATATCAGATACATAGTCAAGGATTTCAAATGAAGAGAATTTAAATATATCCTTGTGATACATATCTTGTATATAAGTGAGAACATGAGGATTCATATTAAGGAATTTGTAGAACTTCTCAAAGTTTTTGATATATGCATGTAAAGATACCAAAGAGCAATGAGATGAAGATGCCATAATGAAATATCTTGCAATATCAATGTCCCATGCAAAGTTATCAAATTTATGTTTTCAAATCAATGTAAAATCAGATTTTAAAATCTTTTCAAAACTTATGCAAGGAACAAGTGCAAAACTGTATGTGAAAATGATCTTAAATGCTTGATTTTTCAACTTTTTTCAATGAAAATGAGTGAAAGAAGAGGTGTTGTGAAGAATTTCAAGAGGGAAAAAAATGCCTAATACCAGTAATCTGCAATCACAAGGAGTGTGGGAGGGGGTTGTGGTGTTTAGAGGCTTGCCTCAGTCAAGCCCCTACGAGACATTCAAGTCTTCCAAACACTGTTGTCAGATAAGAGTGCGTATGCTGGTGGGATAGAGGCAAAAATCTAAATGATAAATGATTGAAAACACAATAGATATCACCTTGAAGTGTAGATCTCATGGAAGGAAGATGCTCTCCATGCCACGAGGAGATGGAGCCAAATCTGCAAATACAAACACAATAACAATGCTCTGCTCTATAATACAATGAATATTTCAAATGCTCTATAATCACAAGTATGCATAAAGTCCATCTAGTTTGCAAATGAAACCTAATTATGCTTATATATGCAACTACAAAGATTCCTACTAAGAATTTCATAATTCAAACTTTAGATGTCGGCATAGGACCTAAATAACAGTCACTAAACTGACATTTGAATTTAGGGCAGACTCAAAATAGGGCAGGACTAGGGTGCTAGCACCCAAGTCCACCCTAGCATTTTTGTTCAAGATTCATCAAAATGTGATCCCCTAGGTCCTATTTTCCATAAGACTTCAGGGTTTTCTCATCGGGAGTCAAGAATATCACTCAAGATGCTCTAAATGCAATAATAGGACCCAGGAGATAAACCTTAAGAGGGAAAAGCCCCCAAGGGGACATTTTCTAACATAACACATGTGAAGGACAATGTGCTACTATCATCGGTCCTCCCTTCCATTCACTCATTCACCTGCACCATGGCACCAAAAACCCTGAATTGACGGTTAATCTTCCCACCTTCTTAAGTGACTCCCTTATCCACATAATAGAAAGGTTCAAAATTGGGTCTGGGCCATTAAAACACCACAACTTCATTTATTTAATTTGCAAGCATAAGCTCCTCAAGAAGAGAAAAACAGATGAGAAATGGAAAAATTTTCTCAAGAAATTTGAAAACCCTGCACCCTTAAGACATTTTGAGAGAGGCGAGTCATCTGGTTTGGTGGCAAAGAACCCTAGGGAACCTTCCCCTATGCCTCAACCTGCTAGGGAAGCTCCCGAAGGTGAAGCACTGAAAAATCTTCCAAACCCTTCAGAACCCAAGGAGCAACCTAGACCATATAGTGTTCCAGAAACTCCAGAAAAATGAGAAAATGTGGACTTAGTTGACTTTGAGGATGAAAATAGTCAGCCTAGCAAAAGGGAACGGAGGCCTAAAATGAATTTGTAGCAACCTCCTCCTCCAAGAAGGAGTAAAAGATTGGCTGCAGGCTTTAGCTATTCTGTAGCATGTGACCAGTCACCTATCCCTAAAAAGAAAAGGTGAGATAGGCAGCCAAGTGAGGATCTAGCTCAGCCAAGTGAAAATCAAGCCCTAGAAAATAATGATACCCTTGAATCTAAGAAGGAGATTGATCCACCTGAGAAGGATCAAGATAAAATAGGAGAACAAGTTCCAAATTATGTACTTGTTGAAGAAGTAGAGGCTCAAGAAGATGAGCCTATGGAAATAATTTCTGCCACTCAGCAGTCATTAGATGAACACATAACTAATACAGTCCCTCAAAATGAACAATCATCCCCCCTGAACAATGTACATGACACAGAGCAAGGTCCAATAGAAGAAAATGATGAAGGACATGTGTCTAACAATGGTACATAAATTTTTATCTCCCCCATTTCCATTAATATAGAAGAGAAATGTGATCACATGATGGTTGAATTGAAAGAATTAAAAGAAGAAATTGTATAGTTGAAGAACAAAATCCAACAGAGTGAGGAATAGATGAATATATAGCAACAAAAAATTGACACACAGACATAACTTTTGCATCATAAGGATTAGGAAATAAGGACTCTAGGGACCTAATTAGAACAAAAAGATAAATTCATTGAGGAATTATAGTCCTAGATAAAAACAATTGAGGAAGAAGATAAGAAACATTTGATCAGTCTATTTGCAAAAGATGAACAAATAAAAAATTTGACTGTCAATTTTGAACAATTCCTTAAGTCATTTGTGGAAAAATAGGAAAAGCAGAAACAAGAACTTAATGCAGCTCTTAGCAAAATTGTAGAGATGGAGAAAGAATTACAAGAAATTAATGTTAAACCAACCCTGGAATCAAAAGAGATATAGACTAAACCAACCAAAATGGAATGGTTTCAAGTTCATATTCCTCCCATGCTGGCAAAATGGATGGAAAGGTGTTATTTCCGAAGGCAAGCTAGAGTAGAAAATGCTAGACTCAAACAAGAATTAGTATTGTTAGAGGAATCTTATGACATACTTTATCAAGCAAAGACTGATGCATGCAAAGTCAGAGAGTTGTTGCGAGCTTGTAGAAAGCCATCCAAGCTATATTCTATGTTCCTTAATGAACATGTGTTAAGATGGAAGCTTTTAAGTATTTCCTGTAATCTACCCTATGATCCTGATGACAAACAATTTTTAGAGATATTCAAAGAATTATCCCCTATTCAAAAGAATTTGTTGTGTGAATTCTTTCTACATAATTTGTTGTTAGAAAAGTATAGTGACTTTTTCATTAATCTCTTTATGGGAGAAGTTCAGCTCAGAGCATTCATGTCCAACATGCAGAACCAACTAAATGGGCAAGATAGGACTAGAGAATACCTTCAAGCCGAGAAAAACTATAGGGCTTCACATGAGGCATCCTCATCATAAGCCCTTTGCCTTCAAGGCTCAGTTCTGAAGAATCAAAAAGTATACAACTATGAAGGAAAAATATAATGAGAGCATAAGAATCTGTTTTGAAGATTTCATCATTAATGGGCCACAATTGATAGAAAGAGCATGGAATGCTTGTGAAGAGAGATATACTCCTTTACCCATGTACCTGAAATAGAGGGAGATGATCTCTCCTACCAATCTTAGGTGGTCCTACAGAAGAGCAAAAGCCTTGATAGAAGTTTTGCAACAGATTAAAACCAAATGGATTGGCATGAGGTATAGACCACCTTTGCTCCTTCAGCCTCCACCTACAGTTTTAGTGACTGCAGAGCAAGATCCTAGGGATTTGCATGCATGGAAACTAAGGATAAAGTTACACAAAGGGTTTCTCAAGTATCCTGACCATTTGGATGAGGAAGCATGGGATACATATGATCTTAGTGCAACATTTGAAGAGTTGAACAGAAAGAGGGATGCATTAAGGTAGAGGGCTCATTCTCATCAGAGAGCAGGAGGACTTGCTCAGGCTTAGGAAGGGGATGGTGATGAGGTATAAACAACATCATTTTTATAATAAGCCATATAACCATTTTTATCTTACCTAATCACCCAAACCATGCCAATTTGTTTATTTTTATAAGCAATATTTGTCTATTTCTGATAGAATGATGTACAAATCTTTGTTTCCTAATTGATTGAATTTTTCCACTAATGTTGACATGATCATGTGTAAAGGTCTATGTATTTATGTAGTTTTTATGAAGAGCCTAGTGGAACTTAAAAGCAACTAAATTCAACATCACTGAAATCTCAGGGCGCCAGAAATCTAGGAATACATGATCATGGACTTTATCAACAATTCTTTTATTCTCTGTTAAAAACACTTAAAGATATTTTATGACTCCACTCGGAGCCTTTACTATATTGAACCTAACAGACATCTAGTTTAGTTAAAAGTCTATTTTTCTATTGAAGACTTCTTCAAGTGGCATTTATGCGTCACCTAAAATTTAGGATTTTGGTAGTATAGATTATGGGTAATTCCAAAAATAGTGATGTTATGTTATGCTATGTTCTGATATACAATACTGAAGTAATGTTCAACTATTATGTTCTGTGATAATTTTTATGAAATGAAGGAATACAACTGAGTTTATTCTGAGTAATATATTCTGAGCAATGGAAATACAAATGCAAATAGAATTACTTTGGAGCTATTGAGATAATGCATGTGATTTGAATCGATAAGAAGATCTCCTGAGAGTTAGCCACTCAAAGGATATAGGATAGATAAGTGTTTTATCGTTGTGCAATTGTGTTGTTCAATTTTGTTTAGTAAATGTTTTGTTTAGATTAATGTAACTTTTTGTTTTAGCATTGTTGTGTGTTTCTGTAGGATATTGTATTCAAGTTAATAATCTTTAAGTTCTATTTGTTATGCTAAAGTTTCTAGAGCATTTGCTTTGTTCATAAAGTTTGTTATCAGTTGTTAGCTCAAGTCTTAATCCATTTTTAGTTGATAGTTAGCCGTCTTTTCAAAATTCAAAGTGAAAAATGCATGTGTTGATTCCTATCTAGTTTATATGCTTTCTAGATTAAAAATTCAAATGCTTTATAGATTAAGAATTGTATGCTTTCTAGCTTAGATTCATCCTATTAAAGGCTTGTTCAAAAACTTAGAAAACCATTGCTAAGATGAGATGTCCGAATTCATTCCCTATTGAAAATTGCCTTGGACACTACCCGGTGGACATAATTGACATACTTGAACAAAAGTTTTAGGACCTCATGACAACCTGTCACCTTCTATACCTATGAATAATTAAAACAAAAACTTTAAGAAGGGTACCACAAACTATTTTAAAAACACATCCTCTACATTGATAACACAACCACCTCCTTGATATATGAGGCCATGGGCCTTATCACTTTCAGACAAAAAAAAATTAGATAGTTTACTCCCTTATTCAAGTCTCTTCAGTCAGTGTTGCAACAACTTCTTACCCACAACTTAGTGCAACTATTGCCCATTATACCTCTTGATCCAAACAAACCACTCCCTAATAACTATGATGTAAAAGCCTTTTGCCAATTTTTAATCGAACACCAGGACATGACACCAAGTAATGCATGCATCTTAAGCACATTATGTAGGACCTCATCGACTCGAACACTATTCAGGTCTCTGGAGAAGGTGATAAAGGGAACAAATTTGTCACTAAATCAAACTAGAACCTTCAAATATATAGAAATCCATTCCCCCCGCACTGTTCCAACTTTGTTGATTTAAACTCTTCACCAGCCAAGTTGGAAGAGGAGGTTGGTCCATCTACCTCTCATTTCCATGCCATAATAGAAATAGTGGAAGCCCAACCTTAGACATCTCAAAGAAAACCCATTGTTGAATCGATCATTACATTTTCCCCAACTGACATAATTCCAAATGTGCCAGATGGTCCTCTTTACATTGTCACTCAGGTCAATTTGAAAGTTGTTTGTGGCATTTTGATTGACCCTATTAGCATTGTTAATGCTATTATAGAGGAGTTTCTTTATATTAATCATCTTCACAAAGACACCTATGACCCATTTGACATTTCCATTAGGATCCATGATGGTATGTACCTTCCCACCCTAGGGTCAATTACCTTGTCAGTCTAGGTGGAACCAAAGACCTTGGACATTTCATTTTCTATCATTCCTACATCAAACTGCTTCTGAGTCTTGTTGGGCCATCCATGGCTTGTGGAGATGAAAGTGGTCTCTTCATCGATTCATAATTGCCTTAAATTCCCACATAACAAATTTACATATTTAGTGCCCTATAGTGGGTTCCAACCACTCCAATAGTAGTGTAATTTTTCCTTAGATTACTTATGGCCAACCCTCACCAAGCCACTTCGATCCTGAGTAGATTTCGTACTTAAATTCTATTCATGATACAAGGTGAGTCAAGATGATCCCAATACTTCTCCTACTTTTGAGCCTGATCCTTCTACTCCTAAGCCCACTCTTTCTGGGCTTCTCCCTTAGAGGTCCCCCAACTTTTAGTGGCTACTTGTGTTCCTTCTTTTGCCTCATTAGAAAGAATAGGAAGAAAACCTACACAAAGTGACCCTCCTTGTTCCCATGAGGCTCGCTAGTATTCAATGGTTTTGCGTCTAGCTTCCTATTCAATGGCTAAGGGAAAACTGCTATTCCAACATAAACACCTTCCTACTTCTAAGACCACCTAGCCTTCAATCACTACTTTTGATCCACCCTCTATTAATGTGATGGTATGGGAAAAGAAACCTATGTAGATAGACCCTTCTAAGCCTTCAACCTACACTCATTGCAACCAACTTGTGCAACTTTCCAAGAATCGTTCATGTGTTGCAGCCAAGTTCGAGGCTAGTGAATCCACATTTGATGAGTCACATTAGGACCCAAGCCAATCTAGTACTAGAAAATTTTAAGTTTTCCTGGCTCCTTCCCATGATCCTCTAGTCATCCCTGTCACACTAAACAAACCACCCTTTTCTAAGCCACTCGACATGCCTAATGTTTTTGTCATCTCTAAGGAAACATTAGATTCTTTAGTGACCTTTCATCACACTCGTCACCATATCTTCCCTGAGATTCACCTTGCTACAATCAATATAGACATTGTATGCCCTCATCTGTAGCGTAAGTAGAAGCATTATCTTACTTTTCCATATCACAGATTGAAAACTAACATTCCCCCTTCATCTTTAGGATCTTCGTCATCTAGTCCTAATTTAGTAGAGACTCCTCCTCTGCCTACCTCTATTGCTCCCATGGATCCCATTTCTGATATTAGTATTGATCAGTAATAGATTATCCATTATGAAAGGATGGTTATGACACCTCTGAGCTCCTAAGGGATCTATGTTTGAGTCTGGTGTATACATTCCTTTGTTGTCATTAATTCTTATAAAATTATTGACCCTTGCCTCATCTAAGGATACTATGGAGGATGTTTCTCCTGTGACCACCCTTCCACATCTTGATGATGGCTCCTCTCCTAGTATTGCTCTAGCTATGGTCCCACTAGCTTGTCAACCTCCTTCCCCTTATGATAGTCAAGAATGGGAAGGGGATGATTTGTTAGTCTCTAGTCCTGAGTAGCAGTATCTTCATTGCATTTGTTTATATATATATATATATATATATATATATATATATATTTGTGTGTGTGTGTGTGTGTGTGTTTTCATGTGTGCCTTGTTATTCCTATATGCTTGTTTGATGCGTATTTGTTAGTTTCTCTTAGAAGACTCATATTACCTCATGGGGACATGGATACAGGGGAAACAAAATGTTGTAACATTCTTCTATATGTACCTAATTTCATCTATCTGCCATCTCCTATACAAACCCTCTTTATCAATGCTCTTACACATGTTGTAGAATCTTGTATGTGCCTTACAATGTCTTAGATGCTCTTACACATGTCATAGAATCTCAAACACACCCTATAAGATTATAGATGATCTTACACATATTAATGCAATATAGTTTGTAAGTGGCATAGTGTGTCATCAAAGGAATCTTGATTTCTCCAAGGGTGGTGCCCCTTTCCATGAGGGCCTAAATATTATGACACATTTCAAATATTAAATAGTTAAAATTTTCTTAGGTTTTGTGAGGTGTACAAAACCTAATCCTAACAAGTTTGTGATGGTCTAGACAATGTTGATTCAATATCAAATCTCAAATTCTGACCATTAATTGCATTTCTATAGAAAATAATCCTTCATTAACTTCCTAAAACTAACAAAATAACACTAAGCCATTCTAAGCCTATCAATTTAACTTCTCAACTCATTATTTATGTCTAAAAATATCTTGTTGTTTTATATTAGTTTCTTATATTTAAATAACCATAAGGTTATATTTTTATTTCTCCACATTTTAGTTTAGCCTAATTTTTCAAACCTGTCTATTGCTTTTCCCCAAAATTCTCTCTTTTTTCTATTTTCTAATTGACCTACCTATTTCTTAAATATAAAATTTGTAGTATTTAATCATATTATATATGTTCAATCATATATAAAAGTTGTATTTGATATCATCTTCCAAGATCTCACCTTTTTATTAGGTGCAACCCTTCTATTGCTATGGACCACTTTGAGGCTCCTCTTACAAAAAATATGAATACATCAGCATATCTTAATGAGGAAGATGATTTTTATCATGATACATTCTTTACAGATGAATATCAAATAAGGAATGATATAACTATAAAATTGAAGCTCCTTAAAGAACATATAAGCAAGATTGATGATGGCTCTAGTCTTCAATGCTACTTGATGAACTCCATAGTATGCTTGTGATAAAATCATATGAGATGCACATTTTTAAGGGTATTAGCCAATTATTTTATGGTTATGATGATTCTAATGAGGATCCCTCCCTTCCCACTCCGATGTTTTCTCCAATACTCTCCCTTCTCAAAACTAATCACTCACTTTCCCCATTCACCCTCTGACTTCATCCACTCATCTTTTGTGGTTTCCCATCCTACATTAACCTCACTCATCTCATACCCATCCCATTCTTACCTCCATAATTATTCCTACTTCTCATGTCCACTATGTTCCCATCATCTCTTCACAACATCTTTCTCAACCTCCTTCTACCTTTCCTTCCTCCATCATGATGCCTATATCTCATGTCCACTATGTCCCCATCATACCTTCACATCCAATTTCACAACCTCCTCCTATTATTTCTTACTCTACAATTATTTCCAAGCCATATATACCCATTCTTCACTATTCATATCCCTAATCATTACTCTACCATTTACCAACCTTCTCTTCAAAGCCTCGTGAAATAACTTAGTGAAGTTAATAATAGGGTCAATATTCTTCCTTTAAGCTCTAAGAAGGATTTAACTCATGAACTAACTCA
The DNA here is from genome assembly GCA_027924645.1 of Cunninghamia lanceolata. Classification (NCBI taxonomy): domain Eukaryota; kingdom Viridiplantae; phylum Streptophyta; class Pinopsida; order Cupressales; family Cupressaceae; genus Cunninghamia; species Cunninghamia lanceolata. The sequence continues at coordinate 3,495,023 of BSBN01001040.1, read as the reverse complement.
TAATCCTTTAGCTTATGACATTTTAGGAATATCCATTCCTAATGAGATTTTTGCCACAAAGGTTTGAATTATACAATAATAAGGGTGATCGAGTGACCCACATTAGAAATTCTGATGCCACTTGTTTGAAATTCATGGACAATGATTGATTGCTTGTAAATTTATTTTCATGTACATTAAAAGAATATGTTCTTTACTAGTTATTTTAATATATGCATGGTTCAATCCATTCATTCATTGAGTTAGCCATTTTTTAATTCAACACTTCCATGTGAATTAAGGTCTAAAGGTCACATGTTCATATTTGGTTCAATGTAAGCAAGAGAATAATGAAAGCATTAATGATTATGCTATAAGACTCCTATTGGTTTTTTCCTTGATTGGATGTTCATTCCCAGATTTCCCTACAAAGTAGCCATCAGTGATCAACAGGATCTCTGGGCTAGGGGCCAACAGTATAGGAGATAGACCCTATTTTTATCTCCTCTTCTTCTTCAAGCTCTGCAAAACCTAGGGGGATATTCCCTATTCAACACCCATGAGAATATGCTTGTGGGTTGGCTTGGGATGTTGACACAAAGCAGATAAATCCTCCTGCGTGAAGACCAAAACTGTGAGATAAGTGCAAAGGGGCTAGCTTTGGGCTTATGTTCAGTTGTGAATCAAAGAATCTTGGTCCTAAACTACTTCTACAGTCCTAATGGTTTGATTTGGAAGTTTGAGTTTGATTTGTGTTTGGATGCAAACCTAGACCTAGTGTATAACCTCAACACAGAGCTAGATTGGTGCCTATCCAGGGATTGGAGTCGGTAGACATACACCTTTGAATGATCAACATGAACACAATAAAACTAGATTTCAAGAGGATTTGTGTGATATCTGCCTTACAGATACCTCCCAATACAAAGTGTTAAGTTATCTCTACTTATGGCATCCCTATTGCAGTATATCCTTCCCAACACTTAATCTGAAAACACTTTAATCTACCCCTTGAGAAGAAGTTGAAAGATCAAGCATTCAATACAAGAATTCTATATTCTAGAATACCAGACACCCCTTAGATATCAAGATTCAGAAGGACACATGCAATATTGGAGACATAATTAACAAAACACATGCAAACACATCATTACTCATATAAAATCAATCATGAAATCAGTAGATTCATGCATGAGACATACAACAAGAGATACATAAACTCACAAGACCTCCTATATAGAGCAACCAAAACCAGTTGTATCCTATTACAAAGCCAAATATGTCTAGTTTTCAACAACAACAAATGAGCAACACAGTTCTACTTATACAGCAAGGAGGTGCTTAGCCTTAACCACTAGGCAAGCTCAAAATTTGCCAAATACAGTACATTGAGAAAATGGCGCTCATCACATTGAATGCAGCAGGTAGGGGAGGAGATATGAAGAGATCTCGAGCCCTGCACCGCTGCCTGGGTATTCACATCTTCAGTTGGGTACTAAATCCATCCACGCCATCGCCCATACCCTGCAACAACCACCATTAATGGCGTACCAACCTGCGGCCTTGGGAAAAACATCATACTGTGCATCGCAAACCTTTCCCACCAAAATGTATCATCCTGATATTTCAAATCATGCAGGATCTAATTATCCCACATGCACCCTGCGGCAACCTCCTCATCACCTTATATACTAGGTCGCGAGCATATATGATGTCGGTGCTTTTGCTCCCAATGACACTAGCATAAGCCTCGTCATCATCATCCTTCACTTGAGATATCAACCTGATATTCACCTTCATCGGCACAACCTGATGCATCGGAGGAAGATCCTCCTGCTTAGCTGATACCAAATGTCTGACCAATGAACATCCTAATGACATCACCGTCATATCCTACTGATGTCATCAGCATATCTGCCTATCGCGCACCTCCTCATATCCGGATGACGTCATTGTCATATTTGCAAATATCAGGGGATCTCCATAAAATTACTAATGTTAGAAATATGACCCCCCGGACCTTGATGATGTCACCACCATATTCATACATCGAGGTGATATTCGGAAGATAACTAGATATTTGAAATATCACCCCCAATTCAGAAATATCATGATGCAGATAGGCAGAAAAGCGGATATCACCCTAACACAAGAATGACGTCAGCATCATCAGGGTGATAAAACAACGAACATGAAGTGATAAAATAACATCAGGATGATCTTAACTAAGATCACCCGATGTTCAAATATGATGACCCCGATGAATATCGGGTCATACTTAGAACCTTGCAGCAACATCATCAGGATGATCTTAACTAAAATCACCCGATGTTAAAATATCACCCCGCGGGCAGAAGATCAAGTTGGCAGAAAATATGATGATGACTGGAAATATGATGATGATGACCTCCTCCTCGAAGAAAATATGATGCTGCAGTTGAAAAATGCTGAGGAGGCCCAGAGACTTACAATATTTTTTGGATTTTTAGGGAAGGTGCCTGCATGTTTATATGCTTGAAAAATGACTGCTCATGCAGGCACCAACAGTGGCTCTGTCTGGGGATGCATGCCTCTTGCAGACATGGCGAGAACCATAGATCTCTGGGATGCAGACCAGTCCCCTATCCATTGGGCACAGAGTCATGAAGATATATTGATCTACATCACCAATCACACTTGATGGCCTAAGGCCACCAAGAAAGGGAAAATCAGTATCTTCCCTTGTCAAACACCTTGTTTTCATCTGCATACACTGGGTCAAGCCTGAAGATGCTGTCAGGACCTACCCACAAACAAACCTTGTCATCTACATATTCAACCCTCTGATTTAGCTTGTCACTGTCACCCCTATGCAGACAACCTTCAGCATCCAACAACAAGTGAATGCAGTGTTCATCAAGCAATGCATACTCAAATGAAATATAACACATGTTATCATCTATATCAGCATTATGCATTGCAAAATGATCTCCTAGCTGGACTGAAAATAGAAAACACTCAGAGTTCACCACACAACTAGGAAGATCATGGCTCATTTCATATGTTGGCACATCAAAAGAAAAGATTTCAAAATCATAGTTGTGCACATCATGCACACAACCATCAGCAGCACCAAACTGGAAAAGATCAAATCAAGCACATTTTTACAATCACTTACCTGATGTATGCTGGTTCCTCTTTCATCAGGATGAGAAACAGAACCCAAGTCAAAAATAGGGCTCAAATATTCACCATACTCAGATAGATCCTCATCACCACATGTGTCAAAAATGGGTGACCCAGGTGTCTCAGCCTCATCATGGCATGCCATTGGTTCATGGGTAGCAGAACATGCATCTTCACCATCAATAGATTCTCTTTGTGGAGGAGTATTAGCCTGTTTGCTTATTTCTTCTCTATCCTGAGCACAATACTCACAATCATCTCCACAAGTCCATTCAAAAAGATGTTCATTTCTGTCCATAACCACGTCATTATTTTCAGAACTAGACACCTCAACCTTGCAATGGGAGTCATCATTTATCCTTTCAATGGCATCCTCAATTGATATCTTTTCATTTTCACTTTTATCTGCACATGATGCCATGATCTCAAGGTCATACTGAGGATCAAAAGGGCTGAGAAGAGGTTTAGCCTTCTGACTGGCAGACACAATAGGGTTACTGCTTTTTAACTGGGCCTGCCTAGCCTCTAAGAATATCAACCTATTTTTTAGCTCTTCTATTCTTTTATTCAACATTTCACCCCCTTCTTAACTGAGTATGGGATAAAACATATTTGGATTCACAAAAACTTTACTCTTAGGCATCCTTTTGTCTACCTAAGACCTAAGGCTTCCCCTGGCATCTAACCTATGCAATAAACAACAAATATAAGGGAAAGAAGCTAGGTACCTTTTCTCATCTAGATGCAAAAATATGAACATCTTTCATCACATAACATACATCTACCTTTCATGTGCACTTAAATCCTTTTGCAGAGTCGCCACCTCTCTAGAGAGGACAAAATTTACAACAGCTGAAAGCTTACCATATATTTTTTTGAGTTCATTCCACCAGCAGAGCAAGGCAAACTTCACCAGAGATTGCAGGATAACACTTTCAAATTAGTCCCCAGCAGAGTCACCAATTTCTGTTAGTTTTTTCCCTGACTAGATGTTCATTCCCAGATTTCCCTACAAAGTAGCCATTAGTGATCAACAGGATCTCTGGGCCAGGGGCCAACAGTATAGGAGATAGACCCTATTTTTATCTCCTCTTCTTCTTCAGGCTCTGCAAAACCTAGGGGGGTATTCCCTATTCAACACCCAGAAGAATATGCTTGTGGGTTGGCTTGGGATGTTGACACAAAGCAGATAAATCCTCCTGTGTGAAGACCAAAACTGTGAGATAAGTGCAAAGGGGCTAGCTTTGGGCTTATGTTCAGTTGTGAATCAGAGGATCTTGGTCCTAAACTACTTCTACAGTCCTAATGGTTTGATTTGGAAGTTTGAGTTTGATTTGTGTTTGGATGCAAACCTGGACCTGGTGTATAACCTTAACACAGAGCTAGATTGGTGCCTATCCAGGGCTTGGAGTCGGTAGACATACACCTGTGAATGATCAACATGAACACAATAAAACTAGATTTCAAGGGGATTTGTGTGATATCTGCCTTACAGATACCTCCCAATACAAAGTGTTAAGTTATCTCTACTTATGGCATTCCTATTACAATATATCCTTCCCAACACTTAATCTGAAAACACTTTAATCTACCCCTTGAGCAGAAGTTGAAAGATCAAGCATTCAATATAGGAATTCTATATTCTAGAATACCAGACACCCCTTAGATATCTAGATTCAGAAGAAGGACACATGCAATATTGGAGACATAATTAACAAAACACATGCAAACACAACATTACTCATATAAAATCAATCATGAAATCAGTAGATTCATGCATGAGACATACAACAAGAGATACATAAACTCACAAGATCTCCTGTACAAAGCAACCAAAACCAGTTGTATCTTATTACAGAGCCAGATATGTCTAGTTTTCAACAACAACAAATGAGCAACACAACCCTACTTATATAGCAAGGAGGTGCTCAGCCTTAACCACCAAGCAAACTCAAAATTCGCTAGATACAGTACATTGAGAAAATGGTGCTCATCGCATTGAATGCAGTAGATAGGGGAGGAGACAGGAAGAGATCTCGAGCCCTGCACCGCCACCTAGGGATTCACATCTTCAGTCGGGTACTAAATCCATCCACGCCATCGCCCATACCCTGCAACAACCGCCATTAATGGCATACCAACCCGTGGCCTTGGGAAAAACATCATACTGTGCATCGTAAACCTTTCCCGCCAAAATGTATCATCCTGATATTTCAAATCATGCAAGATCTAATTATCCCACATGCACCCTGCGGCAACCTCCTCATCACCTTATATACTAGGTCACAAGCATATATGATGTTGGTGCTTTTGCTCCTGATGACACTAGCATAAGCCTCGTCATCATCATCCTTCGCGTGAGATATCAACCTAATATTCACCTTCATTGGCACAACCTGATGCATCGGAGGAAGATCCTCCTGCTTAGCCGATACCAAATGTCTGGCCGATGAACATCCTGATGACGTCACCGTCATATCCTGCTGATGTCATCAGCATATCTGCCTATCGTGCACCTCCTCATATCTGGATGATGTCATTGTCATATTTGCAAATATCAGGGGATCTCCATAAAATTACTAATGTTAGAAATATGACCCCCTGGACCTTGATGATGTTACCATCATATTCATACATCGGGGTGATATTCGAAAGATAACTAGATATTTGAAATATCACCCCCACTTCAGAAATATCATGATGTAGACAGGCAGAAAAGCGGATATCACCCTGACACAAGAATGACGTCAGCATCATCAGGGTGATAAAACAACGAACATGAAGTGATAAAATAACATCAGGATGATCTTAACTAAGACCACCTGATGTTCAAATATGATGACCCCGATGAATATCGGGTCATACTTAGAACCTTGCAGCAACATCATCAGGATGATCTTAACTAAAATCACCCGATGTTAAAATATCACCTTGCAGGCAGAAGATCAAGTCGGCAGAAAATATGATGATGACCCCTGCGAGAAACAATAGGGTGATGACTGGAAATATGATGATGATGACCTCCTCCTCGAAGAAAATATGATGCTGCAGTTGAAAAATGCTGAGGAGGCCCAAAGACTTAGAATATTTTTTGGATTTTTAGGGAAGGTGCCTGCATGTTTATATGCTTGAAAACTGACTGCTCATGCTGGCACCAACAACTCCTATAATTGATTTCTAATATGTATTATTAGTTACCAAATGATGAGTTACAATTTTTATTCATTAATATATTGCTCCCATAATAAAGGAAGGTTATGTTCAATTATTATGCTACATTTTCCAATTTATGTGTGAATGTTAGGGACTTAGAGATAAAGTTATTGGCTTCTAATCTTGTAAATTATTTATCATATAGTTCCCCTTCATCTTCTTCATCCTACCTTTCAAATTTTCAAGAGTAAAATACTTTCCAAAATGGTAGTGTTGGAACGTCTCACAAGAAAGATTCCAAGTTGAATGTAAATCATGTTAAATTGGTTAAGATTATTATAATATAATTACCATCAAACCTCAAGCACTATGAAAGTTTTGAAGGATTAAAGATTCAATATTCCATTAAAAAATATTTTAGGGGTGAATGTTATTACATTACCACCTATTAGACCATTGGGTACTTCAAATAATGCATCTCAAGTTTTTTTTATAAGAATTCTATGAACATTATTGAATAAATGGCCAAACTACACAATATTGTATGGTTTTGAAGAACAAGAGACAAGATTTGATTGATAACAATATAATTTGTATGGAAGGGATAAACAATGGAGGAAACCATCTCGTTTCCCCCAACCAATATCTTTAAAATTTTACAAATGCTTTTAACAAAATGATCGATCTAATCATGTTGAGACTATAAATAAGATGAGGAAACAACGCATGATAATGACATTATATTAGAAGCTTATGATATATGTATGGGTGTTTTAGAGGACAAATCTAAGGCATCTTCCTTTTTATCAATTTAATTTTCTCATGATGAAATCCCCAACAATGGATACCATGGGGCACTTTATATTATGAGTACTATAGCACATGAGTACACTCAAGGAATTATGGGTGCCCTTGGTTCACATTTCAATATTTGCACGAAGGAAGTTTTGTGTACTAATTATTTGCATCAAGAGTCATATGCACATTTAGGGGTTTCTCTAAGTGTTATAATGGGATAATGGAAGATACTATAGGTTGCATCATCTTACACTTACAATTTTAACAAAGAGTAGAATAGATACTTTTCACATTATTCCAACTTTGGATAGATTAGCCTCATCCTTGGTTGATCATAGATAGAACAATTTCAAGTACTCATATTTTGCACCAATGCATAAAGTATATTCTATAACATTCCTCATTTTTGGTTCCTTTGTTATTTTATAATGTTTCAATTTTTTGGTAAATTGGATGTACTCTATTATTCTATGTTGAGTATGATTATCAATTTGACACATTTATGTATAATGTGTTGTCGCAATACATTTGGTTATTTGGCATATTTAAGTATTTTATTGTCGACAATGTGCTATTATTGCTATTATTATTTGCTAATGACACTACTAAGAATCTTGTGGCAAGAGTATATTGTGTGACATGTATAGGTACTAAGGAAGGTGAACTAGGTTCTAGCATTGAAATGCCTTGATATGATCCAATTGTGTGGGGAATAATAAATAATAAATTAAAATAAGATAATTAATTAATTATATTAATTAAGATAATTGACTAACTAAATAATAATAGATAATTATGGTGTTGAGTTAGTCATAAATAATTAATTTATTAGAATTTATTTTAATTAATTATCCAATTTTTGGTAATTTCTATTTAGAAATATAATTAAAGCAATTTAGCATTTCAATTATTTTATTTTGATTATTCAAATTTATATATTTTATAATATCTTATAGAAAGAGATAAGTGAGCACTTTTAATAATTGTTAATTTAAATTGTTTTGAATGTGCAAGTTCATATTTAGATTTTTAGAATTAAATTTAATTATATTATTCTTTGTGGGAAAATAAAAAGATAATAGATTTCTTATCTTTAGTTTTTTTTTCTTTTTTTTTGATGAAAATGCAATTTATCTATTTAAATAAAATAACACTTCACAAAAAAATAACGGGTGGTTAAAAGGCACACCCCAAGAGTCACATGGGCTAAGCCCAAAAATATCTAGAACAAAGTATCAAAGTATCAAAGGGTACAGGACCCATATAAAAACAAAGAGAAAACATAATTAAGTAGCCAATGCCATTCCTGCAGATGGCAGATCCCTGTCATCCGATTTCCCCCAAATGTCCACGGGGTCTGGGTTGACATCAGGCATATCCCAACCATCTACATTTTCCTGTTCTTCTTTCTGAACATTTGGCTCCTCGTGCTAAGGTGAGATAGCCAAAATTAACTGAAGGAAAACCTTAGTATTATCCCACCCTGTAGATGGTGGATGTGAAGAACTAGGAGCATTCCAGCCTGCATTGTCCATTGCAGGCCAACCATCATTACCTACATTATCCATAACGGGCCACCCCGTGTTATCCCCAGCTGCACTAGTAGCATAGCTAGAGGTCCATCCACGCAGATGTGGAGAGCCAAGCGCCTATGCCGGTGAGTACCATGATGTGGAGCAAGCTGGGAGTGAGGCCGAGAATCTCTAGCAAAACCACTTCTACGTTTGTTAGGAGAGCAAGCTCTGACAGAGGATGGTGAGGGAGGAACACGAGCCATAGTGCAAGGAGCATTCCCCCAATGATCAACCAACTCTTGTAAGTGAGCCATTTCCAAGGCAACTTTGTTAGCTTGCACTTGAATCTATAGGAGAACATTAGAACAGATAATAGTTTTAATGTACATAGAAACATTAGTTCCAATTTTGCTTTCTAAAAATATACAAGAATTACAATCTTTCCATAATGCAAATAAAATCTCCACCTTGAAAATATGCCAGATTTAAGTAAATTTTTTAGTAAACTTGGGTGAATCACCTAGTAGGATGATTTGCCAGGTTAATGGCTCAAGTTTGAAAGGCCAAAAAAAATCATGAATCCATATCTAGAATTGTTGAGCTTTGGTGCAATACCAGAAGAGATGCTGAATCGTTTCAGTCTGTCCACAAAAAGGGCAACGAGGATCCTGGATTCTGAGGTGAAACAACCTAGTACCAACAGGCAAGCCTTGAAAGAGAATGCACCAGGAAAAATGAGCAAGTTTTGGCTCAAGAATGGTAGACCAAATAATTTTAAACCTAGAATGCCAAAGAATTAAAGAGCTATGAATAAGCCAATGCTTATTAAGAGTAGCAGCCATGGGTAAATGAGGTGAAAGCCACCTGTAAGCCATCCGTGGCTTGAAATGATGCAAAGGTGTGTCTGGATACCATTTCTAGTCCTTCCACCATGGTTTGTTTGACTGAATTCCAACCTTGTGCAACATTTCAGGTGGAATAGTCATGATGATTATGTCATAAGTAGGCTTATCAACTTTTGAAAGAGAAAATTTTACATGGAATGGTTCTGATGCAGAGCACACAGTGGAAGCACTCATTACAGGGGTTGAATACCCATTTAACCCATAGTATAGAGAGATAAATGCTCACTCAACATTAAATACCCCTACAGAAGGTCCAAAACAATACCGAAACACCTTCATTCTTCACTATCAGCAAGACAATATACTATTGGTGAGCTTAAAAATCCATTGGCCAATAGACCAATGACACCTTCTAACTCAACCGTCAATGTGACCTTTACCATCGGTGGGTACTTATCAACTCAAACTGATGTGCCAATGCCTTCGACTTCACTTGGCCATCCCCCGACCTGTCGGTGAGACTGCGTTCGTCAATGAGTTCCTAGTTCGATCTCCCGATAAGCCAATGGATGTTCTTTGGCAAGACTCCCTTCACTTTTCCCTAATACGCCTCTAATCAGCCTAACACCGTTGATCAGTGTAGGTTTCAAAAGCTCCTCTGAGAGGCTTGTTACACTGATGACACTTCATTTACTCTACAACTCACGCAGATACTAAACAAATGAACAGAACCAAAAACTCAACAGAATGGTAGTGTCTATAATCTTCTGCAACTCTGTAACTGAACAACTCAAACAGAAATAACAACTCAACAGAAGGGAAAAAAATCTACTCCTAAGGAAGTCATTCCATTGATTTTGAAGAAATCTCAACTAGTGGAATGCTTCTGATCTACATCTCTGTGATTAGATCAAAACAAAACTTTTTATTCCTTTGAGAATATACATACAAATTGATTTTCTCTTCCTCATAGTGTCTCTGTGTCTCTCTATGAACACAGACTGACTATATAGACTCTCATATCAGCAGTTACATAAGGTGGAAGGTGAACCACCCTATAACCACCTCTGCCATTCGGTTACAATCTTTTCAGTTTAGTTACAATCTTGTATGACACATATACAGACTTAGTTTTATACCACTACTCGGCTAAGCATGATTTAATATGGTGCTAAGGCCTTACAACATGACACTTTGGACATAACAGAATATGCATGGAATACTCCAGATTCTCAAGTCTCGAGGTGCTCCTGCACCAGGTTCCCAAGCCAAAAGGCTCATAGTGGGTCTGTGTTATAGGTCCTGAAGGGTCTGAACACCTTTTTTGTGAAATTTGAGAGCCTTTAAACCTTGCAATTTAGCCAAAGGTTGAGTTGTAGAAGCTAGGAGAGGTGACCACCAAATATTAAGGTGATTGAATGAAAGACCAGTATGAAAACCATCACCAGCCTAGCATAACCAAGGTTTAATTTTTTCCCAAGCTTTCCAAATGCTCTTAACCACAAACGTGCCCAAGATTTGAATTGGTTCTCTCATGACAAGGAGAGTAGAAAAACCAATTCCTTTCCAAGCAGGTTTGTGCATAGGATGACCCATTTCAATGTTATACCGGAGTAAAACCTTCCATGCCTCACAACCAGTGAGTGCACGAACAATCCATTTGACCACCAAGGTAGTTCCTTGGCGGTGAGTAGAAAGAATACCAAGTCCTCCAGAATCTCTGGGAAGGCAGCAAAATTCCCATACAACACGATGAAAACCATGTCAAGTATCAGAAGAGGTCCATAGGAAATCCCGCAGGAGTTTTTCCAGTTTGGCATAACAACTTTTTGAAGGAGCCCAACAAGAAGAATAATAAACATGGGTTGCAGCCAAGATCTTAGAACAAACCTAAAATTTACCAGCCAGTGAAAGAGGCTTAGTAATCTAGATGACAAGTTTTTGCTCCACACGTGTATGAACAACTTGCCATAGGGTGGCAGAAGTGCCCTGGAATGCAAAAGGAATACCCAAGAATCTAAAAATTTCACCATAGCCAAACCAGTGCTAGCCATATTGCTGAAGCCAATGAGTAGTGGGAAGTATAGACTGCTATAGCATAACATCTTGTGCCACTGAATGGAAGAACCTGAGGCCAAGCAAAAGGTCTCCAAACAACCAAGAGCATTTTGAACTGAATTTTCTTCTTCCAGTAAGGTTAAAAAGGAGTCATTAGCAAAATGACCATTAACCAGCTGGTTGGAACAATTTGGTAAAGAAATACCATGAATAAGCCTATTGGAAACTGAATGAGCAAGAAGATAACCAAAACCTTCTGTTGCAAGAACATACAGACTTGGGGCAAGAGGGCATCCTTGGCGAATTGATCTGAAAAGGCCAAAAGTATGAGACTGCTAGCCATTGATAGTGATGCAAGCAGAAGCATCTTAAAAGAGCATTTTGACTGATTGTATAAAAGAGGGTCCAAACTGTAATGCTGCAAGCATTGCAAGGATAAAGCACCATTCAATGCGATCATAAGCCTTAGCAAAATCTATTTTTTAAAAAATTACTTTTTGGTTTAATTTTTGGGCCCATTCTGTTGGTAGGTGGCGACTGATCAGGAAAGTACTGTACACTAGCCATGTATCCTCGCAAAAAAAAACCCTATTTTTGTAACCGACATAAGCCTTGATAAAAGTGGCTAAAGGTTAGGGTTTTGGTTGATATATTGTATTGTAGCATTTGCAATGGTATTGAGTTGTAGGGATTGCTAGTTGTAATCGGTTTGATTCACTGGATAATAATATTGGACTCTCTGTTGGTGGATGTAGCTTGAGTTTAGGTGAACCACGTTAAAACTTGTCTCTCTCTGTTATTATTTCTGTGTAATTTTCATTCCTCTGTTTAATCTTTATTTGCATTTAATTGATATCTTTTGCTGACTAACCCTAACACATTCCATTCCCTCCCAAACAACAATGATATTATCTAATATATATCTAGACTTAATGAAGCCTGTTTGTTCAGGATGGACAATCAAAGGAAGCAGGTTGCAGAGTTTGAGTGAAAGGGCTTTAGTAATGATTTTGTAGGAGACATTGAGGAGGGTAATGGGCCTCCAGTTGCAGATATCCTCTAGATCACCAGCTTTAGGTATGAACTTAATGTTTCCTTGATTTATAATATTTCCTAAAGAATTGGAATGAAATGCTTCAAGGTAGACATTGTGTAAATCTTTTCCTAAACAATCCCAAAGGGATTTGTAGAACTCACAAGAAAAGTCATCAATTCTAGGCGCTTTCCCATCTGCCATAGAGCAGACAACTTTGTTAAGGTCTTCAATGGTCAAAAGTTGATCACAGAAGCAAGTTTGGGCAGAGGACAGCTTGTTTGGAACAACAACAAGACAATCATGCAAAGCAATTTGTCACTCAAGAGTGTAATCTTGAGCAGTGAAAACTTTTTCATAATGTATTACAAAATCCTAGAGAATGTTTGGCAAATTTGTATGAACAACATTGTCCTCTTTGATTTGCTTAATACCATGTGAGGAATGTTTGACTCGAAGAGCAAGAAAGAACTCCTTAGAAACATGGTCCCCAATTTTTAGCCAGTGCATTCTAGCTTTAAGTTGTGCTCCTCTGGCAGCATGGCAGTCAACCATTTGTTTTTAATGCTATAAATTGGCAACAAGGACTTGCTTAGAAGGAGAAAAAGGCTCAGCAGCCAAGGCCTCAGAAGCAAATTTCAAAGTAGTGACAGTAGCTTCATAATCCTTTCTCCTGAAATTGGCCAGCTGATGGCCATAGATGTGAAGAAACCTCGTTGTGCGAGTAATAGCATCATTCCACCACTTAATCCAGCCAGTAGCATGCAACGACCGACATTCCAAATTCCAAATAGTTGAAATGTGCGCCAAGGTGGGTTGATGAGTAAGCAAGGAAGTGTTCATAAAAAATTGAGATTTCATGGCGCGTGGCTGAGTGAGCTGCCACTCAATGACAAACTGAATTGGAAAGTGATCTGACAACATCACATTCACTAATGGATGCACAAGAAGGGTGGATGACGTGGAGAATTTAAAAGAAGATTGCATAGAAATCATAGCACGATCAAGGCGTTTAAAGACCTTGTCAGTTCCAGCCTGAAAATTGCACCAAGTATGCCATAAAGGACTGGAGTGATGGAGGCCAACATTGGGATCAAAAAATCCTAATTTATTGCACATATGGAACCACGCCTCTCTTTTGCTAGCTGGCCACCGAAAAGACAGAACACCATCCTTGTCAGTAGTTGTTTCAACCATATTAAAATCCCCACAAATAAGCCACGTGACAACATGCAATGAATCTGCAATCCACTGCCACAAAGCAGATCTTTCTGACGCATCATTTGAAGCATAAACATTAATAATCCCAAAAGAGTGATTATTAATATTAAGAAGCACCGAGACTAACCAGTTGGTGGGATCCACCCCATGATCCACCATTGAATCATGCTACTGAGGGGACAAAAGAGTAGTTACACCACCTTTGCTAGCCTCATGGGCGGTGTAAAATAGTTTACTGGCTGGCCAAATACAACGGCAAGCCGAAGACAAAAGAAAGCCTGTAAATTTAACTTCTTGCAGGCATAGAACATCAAGAGAAACATAATGATGGAGAGCATCACAAACAGAGTACTTCCTAGAGAGGTTAGTGAGACCTCTAACATTCAAAGAGAGAAAATTCATTTAAAATCCTGCACCATCTCCCCAGAATCTAGGCTTCCAAATGAAGAAAAACTATTCTGAAGAAAGTCAGTGGGGTTTGACCCAAATTGGAGAGGAGGGATTTGATGTTTTTTAAGATCTTGAAAAATTTCTCCCTCCTTAAAAAGCTCACAGCTATGAGAGCACCTACGAGGCGTCACAAAAGAATTGACACGGGCTCTTACCCTTGGCGATGATGCTTGTTGCGAAGGCAGCACAAGAGTACTCTTATTATTGTCCTTCTCACCAATCGCAGAAAGCTTTGAAACCTCTTTAACTGCTTTGGAGGGTTTAAGAACATCCACAAAGGGTTTCACTTTGTGTTTGTGATTGGTAATAGTAGCCCAAGTGTCCATTGTTTTAGAAACCACCTCCTTGGACATAGTTGCTACATGGTTTGCTACAAGGTATGCCTGTATAGTCTCCCTGAGAGGAGCCCGAGTTCTAGGCATAGCAAGAGGACAATCCCTAATTTTATGCTTTGCTGACTGACAGCGATAGCAAGTATTGGGCAAATTGAAGTATGTGACTTTCTGGGTGTGTCGAAGGGGGCCAATTTGAATGTCAATAAATTCCTTAGGGTCTTTTGAAAGATCCACCTCAACATAGACACGATTTTGAGGGCGTACTTGAAAGAACCTATCAGGTTCAACACAAATAACTCTTCCTAAAGAAGAGACAATGTCATGCAGGAAGTGTAGACAGGGCAAAGGCAAACTAGGGAATTCAATCCACATAGGAACTCTGTGTTTGGTATCATCAGAGGCCACAAAATCCCGTGTCCACTGTTGGAAGACCAATAGGGAACACCGAACATACCAAGGGCCATGGTTCAAAATTGCTTGAACATGGCTCACTTCTGCAAAGCGGAAAAGGAAAAAGCCTTTGGTCAGATTCTGGACCATATCAAGGTGGACCCCATGAGGGACCCAAGACTTTTGGACCCATTCTTTGAGCATAGATTTAGGGGGAGTTCTTCCTACAAAATAACTAATGAGAGTATGCTGCTCTAACCATAAACAAGCAGTATCAAATTCCTGTGATGGTAAGATCACATTAGTAGGAGAGTCTGAGGGCTTACCTTGTGGAACACCTTCAGAACAAACTTCTGGGGATGCTTGTTCGGTGGAGGAGCCATTGTTCAAAGCCAAAGAACTGCCAACACCAGCAACAAATGCTAGGCTAGAAGTGGTAAGAGGCATTTAAATGGCCAAAAAGCCGCAATAAATGTGGGCGTACTACAAAAAAACACTATACTTACTATGCCTGGAGCACGGTATGACCCTAGAGAGACAATGGTGGCCAATCTCAAAAATATGCAGAGCAAAAAACTTGTTCCCTTCCATCCTTTTCTCTTTCTTCGTGTGCAGATACTCCATCTTTTAAATTCAAAATCTAGTTTTTATTTAGAAAAACTAATATATGATTTTCTAATATTTTAATATTAGGAATGTGCACAATGGAAAAAAAATATTTAAAAAGTATGTTATTATCAAATTAGAATTAAATATTATTTTATATGTTTTAATCCTATGTTTAGAGATAGCATGCTTTAGGGTTGAGAAAGAAAAAAAAAAAAAAACTATTATGAGGATTTTTTCTTTGTGAGGAAAAAACATTCTTTCTTTCATTATTCATTATTAAATTTGGAAGAGAAGGAAATTAGAAAATTAATTAAAGGTTGAAGCTTTGTGAATTTGGATATTGCTTTATGGATTTGGATTCAAGGAATTGTGTGGATTGTGTTTGATTCTTCTTCCATTTTCTTAATTTTGCAAAGGGAATTTGAGGTAAGATTCTTGTTCATGAAAAACTTTATATAACACTTTGACTTCGGTAAATAAATGAACCTAGTATTTTCTGTGAAAGAAATAGTATTGTGTGAACACACTGTGTTTGATTTTGAAAATAACAGAAAGAGGATAAAAAAAATAGATTCCATTTGTAGGGAAAAATACTAGTTATAGCATAACAACTATGGTTACTTGGGAAAGAAGAAACCTAGTAAAAATTAGGATGATCATGAGATTCAAGGGTTTATGGATTGGAATTGAATTAGGATTGAAATATCCACATAAAGAATATTCAAATTCTAATTTATGATTTACTTTTACAATTTGAAATTGGTTTTGGAAAGGTTGGAATAGGAATACCTCATTAGGGATTCTTATTAGAAAATATAGACTGAAATCTTATGGAGGGTCTTAGTTTGATAATTCTATAATTTGTTTATGATTGAAATTTATTTAAGATTCTATATAAACATAAATTGGAGTGATAATCTTCAATTGTGAAGTGATTTTCTATTGAAAACATTGAAATCTAGCTTGTGAAATTGTAGAGCTTTGATGAAGTCCTAAATAGGAGTTTTGACTAACTTTAATGATTATGTACATGTTTTGAAAATTGTATGAAAAACTCTTGTGAGAATTTTGAGTTTGTGTTCAAGTAGGAATTTATGTTTAAAACTCATAGGAAAACTTGCCTGAGTAATTCTATGTTTATAAATGGTTAGAAAATTACATCAATTTTTAGCATTAGAGAATCCTTATAAATAAATGAACTTTTGATATGGGTTTTTAGATCTAGGAAATTTTACATCTCAGGAGACTGACTCAACTAGAGGACTACAATGTACTTGAATTGTTTTCTATGAATCACGTTGATGTCCTCTAAAGGAAGTATTTTTGTGTCTAATAGATATTTTTCTCCTCTTTCTTTTGCATTTTATGGGGTTGAAAATGTTATGTTTTGAGAATGTTATGCCTGTTTTTTGTAAAAATTGTAATTATGCAATTATTGGATATGTTGTCATTGATGTCAAGAAGGTAGTCATGATTGTTATCATTAATGAAAAGTTGAGAGTATAATAATGGTTCTCATTGTTGTCAACATAGCAATATGATTGAATGCAAGACACAAAGCGATTAACGAAGGCATTGATGTCAAAGGGGCGATATCATTGATGCCAAATGTGTAAGAAGGAAATCGTTTATTGGCAGAAGATCACATGTTGTCTATCACAAAATCCAAGTTGACCATTAAGATTAATGATCTAATTGTAATTGTTTATCCTGTTGAAGAAGATACATTTTATTGTTTAAATTAAAGATTTAAACAATTAGTTCTTGAGATGGTCGACTTAATCCTTTGCGCCAAATAGAGTTTAAATTATATTCTTTATAGTGGCCAACTTTCTTCATTCTGGCATATCTTATCAAAGAAAAATCTATATATTAAGCGATGAAGAAAAGGTGGTGTAATGTGTAGTATGCATTTTAATTATGATTAAGGGTGCAATTTGTATCAAAGAGTGCGATTTGAATAAGATAAAGCGAGTCTAAAAGGAGTGTGAATTTGTTAAGGAGTCAATGACTTTACTTATGTGGACAATGACTCTTATTAAGAGGACATCGACTGTATTTAAGGGGACAACAACTTACATAAAAGGATAACAATTTGTTTTGAGTGGACAACATTGTAAGAGGTATGTCCTTTCTAAAAGATGGTGTATCTTATGAAAGATTTCATTCCTTCATAAAGATATGGAGATATATATTGGAGTTTTGATTGGCATTTCAAGTGTGAAGTACATAAATTGTTAAATAATTGTGCACTTCAGCCCAATAAGGTCAGGCCAGGACAACACTAATGTTTTCTGCATTTGTAGAAGGAGACAGGTTCAATGGAAAATTAGGCTAGGTTGTCTAAAGAAAGAGGAAAAGTGGGGAAGATGAAAGTTTGCATCCTATTGTGGAAGGCCTACTACTTAAGTAGAAGGCCATTCCTATGATTACTTTTACCAGAGTCATGCAGAAACTCAATAAGAGTTGCTACACAAGTCAGATAAAAATGGGAAGGCATCCTACCAGAGTAGGAGGCATCCCAAAGTAGGCAGAATTGAAAAAACTAACCTATGAATTTCAGTTTGTTTTCATGGTCTATTCATTACAGTTGATCCAATTATCAAATGTGAAAGGTACACAAATTTTTATAAATCTACTCATGATTATAAACATCTGTGACATGCAATAGATTTCAGTTTTTCCCTTATGCAATTGAATGATTTACAAAAGAAGAAAATAATACACAAATCATTGCATGAAATAACTATTTATATTCATAAGGAGAAAGTGTTCATAGGTTCCCACACAAGCTGTGGGAGTGACTGTACATGATGAAATGAAGCAAAACAAATACATCTATGATAAAAAAGTAAACATATAAGAGGAAAAAAGGGATTGGTCATTTCCTGAATGACGAACCCCACTGGCATTGACATCATCTTCAAATCCTTCGTAGATGTCTTCACAGGTACCTACAAGAGAGAAAGAGGACACATGTCAGAGCTTGGGATACTTTTACACTCCTATGTGAAACAATATCAAATGTATCTATTATCCTTCACAAGCATCTAAACAAGAAAGTGCAAGAGATGAAGATCAGAAAATCAAAGGAGAGCCTCTTAGCCTCTATGTTTCCTAACTAGTTTGTTGAGTGTGCAGGTATAGGTAAAAGAGGAATGCTATCCATGGAGAGGTAAAAATGAAACACCAAGGATCAATTACCAACTATCAAGACATGTACTAACAACCACAGTAAATGAGGAGATCATTTAGGACTATTATAATAATGAAGGACAAACACAACCACCTTGACTATCAAGGAGCATGCATGATTGAATGAGTTTAGCCTATCAAGTAGAGATTGTCATGATTATCCTAAAATAGTCAAGGAAAGATGACTATAGGAGACCTACATTGACTGCTTGGGATAGTCATCTTACAAAAACATTTCTTGATTGTTTCATAGTATTGACCATTCATCAAATTTATACAATAACAATCCAATATGCAATAGAGATATAAGTCACTTGATAGAGGCCATTAAGGGGACAGTCTTGTTTTTCAGAGGATACACCACATGAAAAGATGAGACAACTATCTTTGATGAATTTGGAGTAGTCATTAACAAGTGTCATGACAGTCAGTGAAGGAAGCAGTCACAAAGTGACTGATAAATCTTTAATGGTCAGGCAATTATCAATGTGCAAGGAGACAACAACCATAAATGTAGAACCAACTCTAGGAGGAAGGAATCAAAGGGCATGTCAGGATCTTATATGGTAAACATGAAGACACATCACAAAGATCAAATAGGATAGTCATCTAACAGTCAAAACAAGCATGAGGACTATTGAATTGGGAGATAAGGAACAACATCATGATCTAGAGTAGTCATTGTCATAGCTGAGATAATCAATGAAGGGCCATCTCCAATCTTTTTGAGAGTGTAAGTGTCTTTGAGTTTAGACAAAGGTGTAATACTCAGTGTTTTACTTTGAAACCTTCAGAGCCTCCACACAACCCTTGAGATTGCAATCTATTTTCAAGATATGAGTGATGTCAAACCCCAAACAACTCAAGCACTTATTCCATTATGAGATACTGAATAGTAATCAGGAGGGTTTCAAGGGTTAAGAAACAGTCATAGCAGTCACATTATATGACTATCAAAAGCAAGGTAAAGAGTCATTTTGAATAACTGTGTAGCAGTTTCAGGACAATTCCTTTTAATGACTATATGATAGTTGGGAAAAAGTAAAGGTGACGATCAAAGACAAATAAACTGCCATCTTTTTTGAGTGGCTGTATTAGCAGGGATGGCAATCAAAGGATGATTGTTAAGTCATACACAACTGACATAAAGAAGAGACAATAATGAAGACTATATGCATGTTTCACAATGAACAAGGCAAATAAATCTTGAGAACAGTCATGGTAAGCAGTCAAGCAGTGACAACAAGGACTGGTGACAGTCATATAATAGTAGAAAAGGGTCATGAAGAATAGTTTTCAAGGACTGTCATAAGTGATAATGTATTTAGATCTATTTATTGTTCATGGTGCCTTTGTATCATTTCTAAACAATGTTAATGGGTTGATGAAAGGAGTGTATAATCTTCTTGACTCTGTCATCTTTATATACACACATTCGAAGTGAAGTTCTCTTCCAATGAGATGGCGGGAGTAGTCGTAGGAATCCCCCCAAGGGGTGAAGACAGTAGGGTTCTTAATGCTAAAAGAGGAGCAACATTGTAAGGAACCAACACACCATTACAACAAATGTTAATGAATCTTTTAGAAGGAGAAGAAGACAATGATATTAGCTTGTTTTGGGGTTTTATTAAGCCACATAACAAAGATGAAAGTGTACAATCCAGAGGAAACCCTAGATGATACATTGTCAAAGTCAAATAGTCAAGACAATAATGAGCCTCTGACAGTCATGGGACAACCTTTGATGTCAATAGAGCAAACATCATACAATGACAAGAAAAAAGTATGTCAATTTTCTTCTCAAAATTTGTTTCCCTTCATACATATTTGTGTTTGTCTAAATCTATGGATGGTGAGGTTATGCTAAGTGGTTAAATCACTATTAAGTTACAAGGGCAACATGGATAATACAGTGTAGGGTTTCAAATGTATGCATGACGGTCATAATAGTCAGATGACAGTCATAAAGGAGGTATGCATAAAGGAGATATGTTAGTTTAAAACCTTGTATACAGTGACAATGACCACAAAGATAAACTATGATGTCAGTGCAAAAGATGTAGTAAGTAATGGTGGGTAGTGGCTAAAGTAAAACATGTACAGTGATGAGGGACAGTCTATATCTCTGAGGGTTAATGGAAATAAGAGAAACCTGAAGAAGTGCAAGGTTTGTAGAGACATTAAAAGAAGATAATATCCCTGCTAGCTATCTAGAAACCCCTGAGACAGTCAAGACTCATAAAGCAGAGACAACCATAAATAAAGAGACACTAAGTAGCATAGGAGACATGGAACACAGATAGTGCATGATAAAGGAGGAACAACAGACCTTATATAGGATTAGTCTATGAATGACATGCATAGCAACACATATAAGGAGCAACACTTCAATATTTATATACAGACAATATCATGCCTCAGAGATACTCCAATAGGAGCATGATCTAAATGTGATAAAACCATAGGGTAGATATGACAATATGTAGAGCTAGGAGCATCAAATCCTTTCATAGTCCAATAAACCCTAACAAGGATCATAGAGTAAATAGAGCCATCAAAGAAACATGCTTTCAATGCTATTCTCCTTAGAGTGAATAGAGCCATCAAAGAAACATGCTTTCAATGCTATTCTCCTTATATTCTGTAGATTAGAGAAAAAAGGAAAGCACAATTCCTTCTATGTTGCTTTTAAAGACATACTCGATGATTGTAGAAGATAACACAAAGGAAGTCAAACTTTTCATTATTTTTCCACAACAATAGATGCATGAAACAAATAATGAAAGCTATAAACACTGCAGAGGTTACCACACTAAGCAGAAAACCAAAGAGCTAGAGTTTTTCATCGTGTTGTAACTAGAGAAGAAGGAACCACAAAAGCATAATACATAAAGGAGACAGAGTTGTCACTGCTCTTGTCAAAGTAAGCATATAAAATGGTAGAAAAGCATTTCTTTCACTGTGTATACCAGAAAATGAGGAAGCAACATGAAAGGAGGAGAAACTCACCAGTGAAACAATGAAGAAGCCCTTCCAAAGCACACATAGAAGCTTTCAAAAGGATCCCTTCAAACCATTCTTGGTGGCACACCAGAGCAGAGAGCCTCAAAGCGATGAGGAAGAGTAAACAAATGAAGTGTTTAGGGTTTTCAAGGTCTTTTGTCATATGTGTCTGAGCCCTAAAAGTCTTTTATGACTTTTGTGGATCAATCAAATCATAATAAGCAAAATACCCTCGTGGTCAATACTTGTTTAAGTGTTAAGTGACTAGGATGCATCAGGAGCCCGTGGAGGATAAGGGAGAAATAAGGAAATAATGAGAGTTTTTCCCTTTTTGATATGATTAATGTTGAAAGCAGAGTGTTATGATGGCCTTTTAATTCTTTTCATGTGACTTAGGCTATTTTTTGCATCATTGAGCATGTTTGGGGTCCTTTCACAAGCTAAGATATAAGAAGATTAGGAGAAGCCTTGTGAGAGAAAGACAATGTGTAAATGTAATGAAATCATGTAAACCCCTTTTCTCTCTTGCATGGTTAGTAACCAAGTATATTGTATTTTAACACTTATTAAGGGTAATATTTTATAAATTACCTTAATTTTTGTTACACAAAACCAAAGGATATAATCATAGAACACCTATTAAAGTAAAACATACACATGGATTATCCTTAATACTTGTTAAAATAATTTATTTATTACCCTCAAATCATGAAAAGGAGTGAAGAAAAGACAAACAGAAGTTGTAAACTCATGAAGGAGGTTTCTTTGCTTCTATTTTTGACTTTTGGTCAAGCAGGACTATTTTTGGAAGTTTTTTTATCAACCAGCTTGAGAAGAAGAGTTCAGAACTAAATTAGCTCAAACATGAGCAGTTATGAGTCCTCTAATTTAGGCATTTTCCTCTTGCTCACCCAACAACTGAGAGTTGACTATTTTTGAGGTTGAGGTTCTCTTTCCAACCTATTCATGCATTAGTTGGGGTCTAGTTAGATAGGAGATGACTTCCCTTTACCTTTTTGGGGAGATTTTGTATTATAAGAGAAAAAGCTTGTGCTTTTTTCTTAGTTCTTGCTTTTATTCTTGCCTTTGCACATTGCAGAGAGAGATTTTAGTATTGTAACTTAGCAGTTTTTACAGATTTTTATACAGTAGCAACTTATTTTTTCACATATTTTACAGTTATTGGAAAGGTATTCCTACCATTTTTAAATAAAATCAGGTGTTTTCCTTCTCAAATTTAGGTGTCTTGTTCTCTTTTGAGTGATTTTGATGAAAGTTTATTATTTTTTAAACATCAAACCTTTAAATTTTGTTTGATTCATTGAAGCACGTATACAAAAAGGGCAATTATTTATCACATGTTGTAGATTGTGCAATTGAATTCTTTACTTTTCAAGTTGTGAAGACATTGGTTTTCCTTCAAATGAAAGTAGATTGATTTTAGGCCTTTCTATGAAATATTATGTGTTAAGATTATTCAAATTGAGTTTTGTGAGCATATATATTGAAAGATATTTGTGAATCAGGTTGCAAGTTAGAGTATAATCATTGGTGCATCACCTCTTAGGATCATTTTCAGTTTCATTAGTTAGATTTCTATCTCTTTTCCTTGAAAGTACATTAGATCCAGGAGGATTTTAAAGGGATCTGGCTCTTTTGGAGGTTCACTTTCATTATAGACAACACACATTCTGAAAGTGATCCAATGTGTCACAAGATTGTTAGGCTTAGTGTTGAACAAGGGTGCAATCCTTCGTGACAATAATTTTTGGCACACCTGGTGGGACCAATTGGGCTATTTCAGTCCATAAGTTCTCATCCATTGTTGATATCCGGTGTGTATATTAGTAGTTTCAACCTTTGGAGGCAATATCTCACACACCTGGTGACTCTACAGGTTCAAACCTACTAATTTCAGCAATCCAAATGCTCAAAGGTTATCAAGGATCAAGATTTAGGTGATATTCTTGGTTCTTTCCCTCATGGAATCCTCTCAATCACCTGGTGACTCTGCTGGTATGTGTATAAAATTTTGAGTTAGGCATGATTTGTTAGAGTCTAGGACAACACTAAGAGGGGGGGTGAATCAGTGTTGTATATTCTTTCAAATCTTTTTGCACCTTTTAATTTACAAGACAAAGAATATGAGAGACATAGAAAATCTATCAAGTACATATGCACAAGTATGATGATGAATAGTGTGAACAAAACCTTATGAGAAAAACATTAATATACACACACAGAGAAGCAATCAACATGAATCATGACACAAGTTTTTCATGAGTGGAAAACCCTCTTGGGGTAGAAAAACCACTCAAAACTGCCTCACTAGCTTAACTGAAAAACATGCCTCACTGGCTACATATAGGTCTCACTGACCAAGCAAGCCTAACTGGCTAGAAAGAAGCCTCACTGGCTACAATATTGTTGGAAATAGTCTAGACAACTAAGAGTGGGGGTGAATCAGTTGTCCCTAAACTTTAACCTTTTCTAAACTTTTTGAATCTTCTTTATAATCAGATTAATGATGAAAACATTTAAGCATAAATCAACACGTGAGCAGAAACAACATGAACACACAACACTAGAATTTTGACATGGAAAACCCGGTTAAGGGAAAAACCATGGTGGAGGTTAACCCACAAAAATGTGTACCCTATTAAAAGTACTTAAGAAAATAGAAGGCACATGCCTTCGGGTGCACTTCCCAGAGCTCACTGCTCAAGAAGACACTCATTGCCTATAAGAAATTATGATTTACATAGAGATAATGAATTGAGAAATAGCATCTACATTCATGCTTGAGTCAGTCCCTTTGAAGGCTCAAAAAAACTTCTACTCCTATCTTCAAATTCTTCTTCACTGACTCTTCGCTCTATAGTTCTTCGCTCCTCTTCTTCTCTGCTCTGCGTTTTGATCCTTTCTTCAAATTTAACTCATTTATTCAAGGACGCTTTTCAACAACTCTTCAACAAGTATTTATATGCTTCATCAACCTTGGAATGATCAACAAGGTCAGCTAAACTTGATGTAGATCATTACACTATCGGCCAAACACAACTGAGAATTGAATCTTCCTCTACAACCACGCCACGCTTCATAAAATGTTCTTAGATCATCCGCAACACACCAGGAACATCCGGTCAGCCAAGACTGGGAAGAACATCAACCTCAAAGAAGAAATCTTTAATCAGCAAGATCAAACTTCAATGCGGACCTCCAACATAGTAGCCACACGATCCAAAGACCTCCACAAGCACATTGAAATCACTACTAACATTCACTCGAAACCAAATTACCAGAATCATTTGTATCTTCCTCCGGAACCTTAATAACACTATCTGCCATGACTGTCAAACTAGAAAGATAGCTTGTGGACCTCCAAACCATGAACCACTGGAGTTGATGATACACACTAATTTACCAAACATGCCTTCAGATCTGTAGACCATAATATTTCATTGCAGAGCAATCCGAACCAACTTACTGTCACACTGTTTGTTCTGAATACTGTAAAATTTGGTTCTACTCAGATGGCCATAACTTCTTCAAATCTTCATGCAAACTTCTCAAATCTTAAACAGAGCAACCTCTGACAATCCTCTACACATCCATATGGTCCGTATGCATTGATTGTCATTAATTTTCTTAATATCCTCAACAGTTAGGTCTTCTATATAGATAGCAAAATATGATACAGTTGACACCAATGGTAACAAGGATATGTTGACATCAATGACAACACCACTTAGACACATATTTGCAACAATCTTCCCCTTTTTCATTGATGGTAACATATGATGTGAAAAAACTAAATTTAACCATCAAGACAAGAACTTCTCCCCCTTTCTCTTCTGACTTCTACAACTACTTTCTTTACTACTTCCCCTTACATTAGCAACTAGTTTTTCACATGACTTCTCTCCCTCTTTGACATCAATGGAAAATGGCACATATTTTCTATCTTTTCTCCCTTTTTGATTTAGACTGATCCTAAAATTTGCATACTAACTACTCCCCCTTTGAGTAGTACCTCCTTAATATCAATCCAGATCACAAGATATGAATGTGAATTCCACCGGACTGATGCACCTTAGTGCATCTTAGTTCTGATTAGGAGGGGTAATACCCCTAACTTTTCTCTGAGATACTCAAAAGTATCCTTGGAAAAAGGCTTAGTGAAGATATCCGCAATCTGATCTTTGGAAGACACAAACTCCAACTTGACTTCATTCTCATTAACTTTCTCTCTTAAGAAATGAAAATTGATAGATATATGCTTTGTCTTTGAGTGCAATACCAGATTCTTTGAAATGCTTATAGCACTTGAATTATCACAAAAAATTGTGACTAGCTCCTCAAACACAATTCTAATGTCCTTCAGCATTTACTTCATCCATAGAACTTGAGAACAATTATTTGCTACTACTATATACTCTGCCTCTGCAGTAGACAGAGAAATTGCCTCTTACTTTTTTCTCATCCAAGAGACCAATCTTCTTCCCAAGAAGAATGCACCACCACTAGTACTTTTTCTGTCATCCACATCTCCTACCCAATTAGCATCTGTATATACATGAAGAGTGAAGTCATTGTCCTTTGGATACAACAGTTCATAATCAATTGTCCCCTTGAGATATCTAAAAATTCTTTTGACTACCACAACATGGGATTCTTTTGGATCATCTTGAAATATGACAAGTCCAAGTGCATTCATGATGTCAGGTCTAGTCTGAGTCAAATAAAGCAATCCTCCAATCATTGGTCTATACCTTTTCTAATTTTCCTTGGGGGAGTCATCATCTTTTCTTAGCTTGCATCCGGTTACCATAGGTGTACCTACTGGCTTTGAATCTTCCATTCCAAACTTCTTTAACATTTATTTCACATACTTGGACTGAGATATGAAGATACCTTTATCTGTTTGAACAATTTGCAGACCTAGGAAGAAATTCATCTCACCAAACATTGACATCTCAAACTCACTTTTCATCTAATCAACAAATGCTTTGCACATGCATTCATTTCCACCAAAAATGATATCATCAATAAAGACCTCAATAATTAGAATGTCCTCATGATTTATCTTGAAGTATAGATTAGTATCAGCAGTACCTTTGCTAAATCCTAGCTTAAGCAAATGCTTATCCAATCTGGCATACTAGGCTCTTGGAGCTTGCTTGAATCCATACAAGGCTTTTCTTAGTCTACAAACCATATCTCCCTAATCAGACAACTGAAATCCTTTCAGTTGTTCAATGTAGACTTCTTCCTCCAAATCTCCATTTAGAAATGCTGATTTGACATCCATCTGATAAACTTTAAAATCTTTGAAAGCAGCAAAAGCAAGAAATAATCTGACTGTCTCTATCCTTGCCACAGAGCAAAAATTTCCTCAAAATCAATTGCTTCCACTTGAGAATAACCTTTACATACCAACCTTTCCTTGTTTCTTACAACCTCACCATCTTCATTCAGTTTATTCTAGAAGACCCATTTGGTTCCAATCACATTTTTGTCCTTAGGTTTAGGAACAAGATCCCAAGTATGATTATTTTCAATTTCATCAATTCTTCTTCCATTGCCTTAATCCAGTTTTCATCATTGCAAGCTTCACTTACTGATTTAGGTTCAATCTTTGAAATCAAACAAATCTCTTCTTGATCTTCAACAACTCTTCTCCTAGTTCGAACACCTCTATTTTTATCTCCTATGATTTGATCTTCAGGATGATTCATTCTTACATACCTGGGGGTTTTGGGAATTGTTTGAACTTTTGTTTCTTAAACTTGTTCCTCATCTTCTTCACTAATCTCTTGAGTAACTGAAGTTACCAGATCAATCTAAATCTGGATCTGGATTTGAACTTGTCTTCCTTGACTTTGACTTTTATCTTGATCATCTGAATCATATCCATAGTACCTGGAATGTCCTTCTTTCCTTTCATCAACTTTAACATTAGCAATTTCAACAATCTTTTTCAACCTTTTGTTGAAGCACCGGTATGCCTTACTTTGAGTTGAGTATCCCAAAAATATTTCTTCATCACTTCTTGCCTCAAACTTGCCTAAATCCTCATCTCTTTTGATATAGTATTTACTACCAAAAACTTTGAAATATCTCACAATAGGAGGATGACCAAACCATAGTTCATAAGGAGTCTTACTAGAATTTCCTTTGATCTGCACTTGGTTAAGAGTGTAGACAATAGTACTCACAGCTTCCCTCCAATAAATTTGAGGAACATTTGTTTCCATCATCATGGTCTTGGCAGCTTCTTGAATGGTCTGGTTCTTCCTTTCCACAACTCCATTTTGCTGAGTCCTAGGAGTAGATAACTATCTTTTTATTCCATGCTTTTTACAGAAAGCATCAAACTCATCGAAAGTGTATACTCCACCTCTGTTAGATCTCAGACACTTCAATTTCCTACCAATCTCATTTTCAACCATCATCTTGAACACCTTAAACTTATCAAGAGCTTCTGATTTTTCTTTTAGGAAAGTTATCCACATCATTCGGGAGTAATCATCAATCAGCAACATGAAATATCTATCTCCTTGCATACTCCTAATTCTAGCAGGACCACAAAGATCAGTATGTACCAGTTCCAATCTTCCACTTGAACCTTGTTCCTTCCTTTTGAATGAAATTTTGTTTTGTTTACCCAATTGACATTCTCTACATATGCTATCAGGTTTCACAAGTCTTGGAAGATCTCTTACAACTTGAATGGAACTTATTTTGACAATGTTATCAAAATTTACATGACACATCCTCCTATGCCATAACCAACTTTGATTTGTCTGAGCAATCAAACAAATTTTACTAGAACTACTTAAATGAAATATGTTACCTCTAGTTTGAGTACCAGATGCAATTTCAGTTCTGGAGCTCTCCAAGATTCTACATTTTCCATCCTTGAATTAGAGATCATAACCCTTGTCAACCAATTGTCCAACACTAAGAAGATTATGTTTTAGTCCTTCCACATACAGAACATCATTGATGTAATTCTTACCATCAAAAGAGATGGATCCTTTGCCACAGATTCTACCAGCTGAGTTGTCTCCAAATTTCACAAGACCACCTTCATATTTTTCAAAACTCACAAAATTACTCTTGTCACCAGTCATATGATGAGAACATCCACTATCAATCACCCATTCATCCTTTTCAACAACCTGAGTAGACAAGGCACTTTCCACATTTGCATAGCTAGCAGATTCAGTAGACATTAGATCTTCTTCTTTAATAGAAATGAACACCCAATCACCTTCTCCATGATCAGATTCATCATCTATGACTCCTTCAGCTTCTTGGACATAGTAGCAACACTTCTGACTTTTGTATCTATTAAGGTTTGGTTTTGAAAACCTCTCAAGACACCTTGAGGCAAAATGACCAATCTTATTACAAGCAAAACATTTGAGTGGCAACTTTCCTTCATACTTATTGGATCCTTTTGGCATCCACTTGGCAATCAGAGCTTCAAGATCTACAGTCTCAATTTCATCATCTTCAAGATCCTTCCTTGTCTTGATAAATCTATTTGCTCTTCCTGAAGAACTTTCACCCGAATCATATCTTTGCTTTCCATACACACTGGCCTTGAATGTAGATTCAGACTTAGGGAGAGAATAACAAAACTCACTCATTTCAAATGCTGAAAGCTTACCAACTAACTGATCCCTTGTGACTGTTGTTACTGTCCTGATTTCTTCAATGGTTGCAACCTTGTGCTTGTAAGCTGCAGGTAAGGATCTGTGCACTTTGGCAACAATTTCTAATTCATCCAATACTCCACCTGCATTTCTAATACTGGTCACAAGTTCATTTACTTTCTACATGTAGGAAGTAATGTTTTCATCTTCACTCATTACCAATATTTCATATTTACCCTTTAGGCTTTGTAGCTTGGCACATTTAACATATTTGTCACCTTCATACAGATTTTCCAATTTAATCCAGATTTCATGAGCAGATTGCAAATCCAAGACATTTGCCAATTCGGTATCAGACATGGCACTCAATAATGCTTCTTTGGCTTGATTGTTGTGTTCAGCATCTCTAAGTTCATCTATATTTGAAGGTCTATTCTTCAGAATCTTATACACATTCTTGGTTATTGACCAAAAGACATCACCCATACATTCCAGCTGACACTGCATGCATACCTTCTAGAGGGAGTAATTTATTCCATCAAATCTTAGACTTTCCTTCTTGTAAAACAACATCTTGGATCTCCTCAAGCGGTCAAGCTTCTTTTGGAGGCACTTGGCTCTGATACCAATTGTTGGAAATAGTCCAGACAACTGAGAGGGGGGGTGAATCAGTTGTCCCTAAACTTTAACCTTTTCTAAACTTTTTGAATCTTCTTTATAATTAGATTAATGATGAAAACATTTAAACATAAATCAACACATGAGCAAAAACAACATGAACACACAACACCAGAATTTTGACATGGAAAGCCCAGTGAAGGGAAAAACCACAGTGGGGGTTAACCCACAAAAATGCGTACCTTGTTAAAAGTACTTAAGAAAATAGAAGGCACATGCCTTTGGGCGCACTGCCCAGAGCTCACTACTCAAGAAGAGGCTCATTGCCTATAAGAAATTATGATTTACACATAGATAATGAACTAAGAAATAACATCTACATTCATGCCTAAATCAGTCCTTTTGAAGGCTCAAAAAAAACTTTTGCTCCTATCTTCAAATTCTTCTTCACTGACTCTTCACTCTATACTTCCTTTGCTCCTCTTCTTCTCTGCTCTACTTTTTGATCCTTTCTTCGGATTTAACTCATTTATTCAAGGATGCTTTTCAACAACTCTTCAACAAGTATTTATATGCTTCATCAACCTTGGAATGATCAACAAGTTAGGCTAAACTTGATGCAGATCATTACACTATCAGCCAAACACAATTGAGACTTGAATCTTCCTCTACAACCATGCCATGCTTCATAAAATGTTCTTAGATCATCCATAACACGCCAGGAACATTCGGTCAGCCAAGACTGGGAAGAACATCAACCTCAAAGAAGAAATCTTTAATCAACAAGCTCAAACTTCAATGGGGACCTCCAACATAGTAGCCACATGATCCAGAGACCTCCACAAGCACATTGAAATCACCAATAACATTCACTCTAAACCAAATTACTAGAATCATTTGTATCTTCCTTCGGAACCTCAAGAACACTATCTGCCATGACTGTCAAACTAGAAAGATAGCTTGCGAACCTCCAAACCACAAACCACTGGAGTTGATGATACACACTAATTTCTCAAACATGCCTTCAGATCTGCAAACCATAATATTTCACTGTGGAGCAATTTGGACCAACTTACTATCACACTGTCTCTACTGAATACTGTAAAATCTAGTTCTACTTAGATGGAAATAACTTCTTCAAATCTTCATGCGGACTTCTCAAATCTTAACTGGAGCAACCTCTAACAATCCTCTACATAGCCATCTGGTCTGCATGCATTGCTTGTCATTAATTTTCTCAATATCCTCAACAGTCTAGTCTTCTATACAGACAACAAAATAGGATACAGTTGACACCAATGGTAACAAGGATATGTTGACATCAATGACAACACCACTTAGGCACATATTTGCAACAAATATGCCTCATTGACAATAATATGCCTCACTGGCAAATACAATCACCATTAGAAGATATAAACAAAATCAGAGGGTTATTCTGTTTCTAGACAATTCATTGTTCTATCTCTGCATCATTCAATACAAACTTCTTCATCTGTAATTTCATCTTTTACCTTGCCTTCAAAAATGTAAATTGATATCTCTGTGTGTATGTCTTCAAACTACATTTGCATACATGCTCTGCCATCAATTAATTTTCAATTATCTCCTGTATTGAATTCATCTCAATTCAAAATCTCACACTCATCAATCTGGAACCTACAAAAATAAATCATACAAATTTTCTTCAAAACCTTTCATATTCCTCTTCCATCTGATAATAAATTCATCTCCTTTATTTTTTTTTTCATTTTCTTCATCTCAAAACCCTTCAACTTCTTCCCCTTCAATCTACAAAAACTTCAATGAAAAAACAATCTGCCTTCAACAATCTCCAATCCTTTCATATTCCAAAACACATCTCTTCTCTGCACAAACCATCTTCACAAAAA
This sequence comes from Cunninghamia lanceolata, assembly GCA_027924645.1. NCBI lineage: Eukaryota > Viridiplantae > Streptophyta > Pinopsida > Cupressales > Cupressaceae > Cunninghamia > Cunninghamia lanceolata. The sequence goes on along the minus strand of BSBN01001040.1, from coordinate 3,463,101 downwards.
AAAATAGATCGTAAAAAAAAACTTCAATGATGTTTTGATTCATCTGTCTCTGCATAAGGAAAAATCATTTACATGCAATGAAAAAATCTTTCATATTCCTCCATCAATAAATTTCAAATCTTCCTGAAAGAAAATAAATCATTTTATTAGAAATGTTCTCTTCATATTCTCTACCCTCATCCTCTTCTTACAAAAAGATTATCACAAAAAAACTTTCCTCTTAACAATTGCCATGAGGATAGAATAAAATCTAAAAAAAATCCCTAAAAAATTGCTTTTAGAAAAACTTCAACTTTATGCCTTTTAATCTCCTTGCAAAAAAAAACATTTAGACTTCATTTAATTCGATGGCATTTAAAAAAATTTCTAAAAAACAAAATAAAGCCATTTATATGGCTTGCTGATCGGGGTCTCCATTTTAAAGTCATTCGATGGCTTTTTGTAAATAAAGCAATTTGATGCTTTTTCCTGCCCACACTTATGAAAGGTAAACGATGGAACACATTTGAATAGGAGAAGGGCCAGTTGCCCAATGACTTCAAAACCCTTTAACAAGTCACTTTTAAGTGACTGATCTGTGCTAACAAGTCAATTCCATTTTATAACAAAAAGTGCAAATACCACATGATAGCAAATTAGATAATCTTTTAGATTTTTAAGGTAGAATTAGACATTTAGAGTTTATATGACATCATATGTGTATCATTACAACTGTTAAGAGCATATGCCACCTGTTATATCAAGAACCATGAAAGGGTGAGAGAACTTTATTATGAACATATCATGAAGGACAATAAATAGCTCCCGAGAAAACCTCAACATGAGTATCAAACCTTTGCCACTGAACCTCTGCTATACAATGAATGTGTCATGAAGTAACAGTACCACTGATCTCTACTTGATAAATACACCACATTTGAAAGCACACCAACATAAATATCTAATCTGCATTGCTCTTACATTACTCTATGAAGATGATATCTATTGCTTTTGTATTACTGAAGCATGTGAACTTTGTCATACCAAGCCTAATATAGCATGAGGGCATATCATGAGGATCATCTTGTGAACTAATCATCCTGCAAACAATATCAAGGCATCCTGATCAAACACATCCTCGATAAACCTGACACATGATCCAATCAACTCAATATATCAACTAATAACTGATGAGCAACAACACCATGAGTATGCATACAACTCTTGTGACATCTGAACACCATGAAGACACTTGTATATCACACAATCTACTTGACACCTTTTTGACATCAATGACAATCAATCTCCCCCTTTGTCATTGATGGCAAAACTTCATGATGCAATTTCTCTCTCCCCCTTTTTGACATTTGATGACAAAGACTGAATTAACTCCCCCTGAGAATAACTCCACTAAAAGATGTTAAAGCTTGATCATTACATTTACAATCACATTACATTATGAGGACTTTGAAGACACAAACTCCTATTATCCTGTTATCTTCATATCAATAAAAAATTGAGATACCACTTACCAAAATCTTTGATACCACTAGTCTTTCAAAAGATTGAAGGCATTGAGCACTTATGCAATTTGTTGTCCTAAACTTATCCTGAAATCTCTATCCTTGCACATCTACAACTTGAACAACATTTCAACTTGAGAGCAACAAGTCACCATGAAGCACACATCTGAAGACATATAACCTGAAGCACAAAACCTGAGAGCAGTATTATGTGAGACATATCAACCAAATCATCAAATCACTGTTATAGACTATCCAAACACTCAGCACAATACCAACTATGAAGATGAAGACTGACACCATTGAGATCCTCTAATTAATTCTTTTGACAAGCTGAAATCTAAGATACCTCTGCTATCAAATACAAACTTCTAATGACATCACTTGTGTTTGCAAAAAATCATCAATACTTTTTGACCCAATGACAACTCCAAGAACTCTCAAATCATAAAGTATGATGTATGATTATGAAGGCATACAATTTACCCCTTTGAAATGACACCAATGAACTTGAACTTCATGCAAGACTACTCATCACACCTTTCACCCAGACTAAACACAACTCATGATGACATGATGACCACACAAGAGATAATCTTGACAAGACTTCATGATAGTGACAATATGAACAATCATCCTGCAACCAAGCTATTCCTGCAGACCCTTCTTGAAAAGAAAAAGAATGAGGACCATCTGTAAAAACCATCCTTCTATTTCTACACAAGACACTTTTTACAACACAATGTCAAATCTAAAATACATTGCAATCAACAAGAATTGATGTCTCTTGACTTTATCATTCAAATCAGCCAATGAAGATCTTCCTGCAACAACACTTTGCAAAACCAAATGTTATGAATTGACTTCTTCCATTTTCAACCTCCTCAACTAGCATATGTAAACATCTTGATAACATTTTAACTGGTTTTGAACTTCACAATCTTACTAACAAGATCACTCAAATTTTGTAAGAATCAATATGATATGAAGAGAAAATAGAATCATTAATAACCAAGTTATTCAATATCATCAAACTCTTTGAGCATTGAACCTCTGAACATATTTTCATCAACTTGTATGCATAATGAACCAATGATCACCTATATCACTGACATACACTGAAGATCAACATAGTTAGCAACACCATTATGAACTTCATTTCAAACATTATCAGGTAAGAGTCCAATAGCATGATAATCAAAACAAAACACCATATTGACAAACATCAAATGATCTCCTCCTGAAACTTAATAGGGATAATTGATAGGACATGAACAACTCCCCCTAACTTCATGCTATATATTATGCAACTGATGAAGTGACTTGTGCAAGATGCACAAGTTTAGGATTTATTTTCTCTTGACTTTGTTTTTTCCTCCACACTTTTATAGGATCTTTATTCCTCCAAACATTTTTAGCTTCTTTCCATTTCCAACCTATCAAATCAGGTGATACTTTCCTGCAGCTATGTGCTTTATGACCAAGAGAGTTGCAATTATAACAAATTATGTTGTAATCATAATCAAATGACTGATAATACCTTTGTGACATCCCTTGAGCATTTATGTTATGCTTCCATGTAGGATCATATCTTCTATGCATTTTACAATTCCTTTGTATGTGACCAACATTATTGCACTTGTAACATACAAGATTAGTATTCCTTCTGCAATCAACTACTTTGTGGCCAAAGTGATTACAAGTATAACAATAACCATTAAATGAATACTTGTACTTGTACATATAAGCTTGTCTTACTGGAGCACACCTTCTAGAATTTCTTCTATGATTGTTCATTTTTACAAACTCATCTTTGGTTTTCATTTCAGCTTCACTCATATTTTACCTTTAGGGGCAGCAACATGATGATTTAAATCATTTTTTCTTCTTGGAGTTTCTTTGGCTTTGGAACACTCTCCTTCTTCATAACCAAGTCCAATAGTGTCTCTATATTGTTTTTTCTTTGCAAACATCTCATGTAAGTTTCTTGTGCTTTCTTCAAATTTTAGATTCTTTTCCAACTATATCTTAGCATCCTCAAAATCTTTTCTTAAAGATACTATTTCTCTTTCAAGCTTTTGACATTCAACTGTTTTACCTTTCAACTCAAACTTTGTTATATCAGTTATCCTCTTAGCTTCCTCAACCTTTGTCTTCAAATTGATAATTAACTTATCTGATTCATTAATTTATGTCAGTAAATTTACAATCTTCTTTCTTTCTTCTTCAAGCTCTAAAGATATTCTTTCAAAATCTGAAATAACTTTGTCTTTGGATTCTTTTTCCTATTGTAGCTGCAACTCTAATTTCTAGTTCTCCTTTTTGTATTTCTTGAGTTTACTCAAAGCACACATGAGCTCTCCTTCTATATCAAATTTAAACTCTTGTTCATCATCACTTATAATGTGATCTTCTTCTTCTAAATTTAATTGGACCTCATCTTCTTCATATGAAAGTCTCCTATCACTGCTACTTTTTTCACACACTAGGCTATCTTCTTCTTTATCATCACCTTGATAGATTCTTATCAATTCCCTCCACATATCTTGAGCTATATCACAATACATTACTTTACAAGCAACTTCATTAGATAATGCTGATAGAATAGCTTTCTTTGCTGTATGATTGCATTTAAAAGCCTCTATGTCATTTGTAGAATTAAGTGATTGAGAATAATTAAAATATCCATTTTCAATAGACATCCATACATCATACCCTAAACAAGATAAATAGACTTGCATTCTTATGCACCAAATTGAGAAATCTGAACCATCAAAGAAAGGAACTCCTATAACCTTTTCCTCTAATTCAATACAAGATTCAACTTGTGAGACATTTCTATCAACTGGTTCTAAATCAATATTTGAATTTGATAAAGATGGAGTCTTTTGACTAGTTTGAGACTTCACACTTTTCTTTTCTTTATTTCTTTTGCACTTACCCATGGTACTCCACACACAGGACCTACCCAAGCTGATTAGGCTTCTATAGAGAACCTAGGCTCTAATACCACTTGTTGGAGTCCAAGACAACACTGAGAGGGGGGGGGTGAATCAGTGTTGTATATTCTTTCAAATCTTTTTACACATTTTAATTTACAAGACAAAGAATATGAGACAAAAAATCTATCAAGTACATATGCACAAGTATGATGATGAATAGTGTGAACAAAACCTTATGAGCAAAAAATTAATATACACACACATAGAAGCAATCAACATGAATCATGACACAAGTTTTTCATGAGTGGAAAACCCTCTTGGGGTAGAAAACCACTCAAAACTGCCTCACTGGCTCAACTGAAAAACATGCCTCATTGGCTACATATATATCTCATTGACTAGGCAAGCCTCACTGGCTACAAAGAAGCCTCACTGGCTACAATATGCCTCACTGAAAACAATATGCCTCACTGGCAAATACAATCACCATTAGAAGATATAAACCAAATCAGAGGGTTACTCTGTTTCTAGACAATTCAATATTCTATCTCTGCATCATTCAATACAAACTTCTTCATCTGTAATTTCATCTTTTACCTTGCCTTCAAAAATCAAAATTGATATCTCTGTGTGTATGTCTTCAAACTACATCTACATACATGCTCTGCCATCAATTAATTTTCAATTATCTCTTGTATTGAATTCATCTCAATTCAAAAACTCACACTCATCAATCTGGAACCTGCAAAAATAAATCATTCAAATCTTCTTCAAAACCCTTCATATTCCTCTTCTATCTGATAACAAATTCATCTCCTTTATTTTTGTTTTTCATTTTCTTCATCTCAAAACCCTTCAACTTCTTCTCCTTCAACCTGCAAAAATTTCAATGAAAAAACAATCCGCCTTCAACAATCTCCAATCCTTTCATATTCCAAAACACATCTCTTCTCTGCACAAACCATCTTCACAAAAGAAATTAGATCATAAAAAAACTTCAATGATGTTTTAATTCATCTACCTCTGCATAAGGAAAAATCATTTACATGCAATGAAAAAATCTTTCATATTCCTCCATCAATGGATTTCAAATCTTCTTGAAAGAAAATAAATCATTTTCTTAAAAATGTTCTCTTCATATTCTTTGCCCTCATCCTCTTCTTACAAAAAGATTATCACAAAAAAAATTTCCTCTTAAAAATTTCCATGAGGATAGAATAAAATCTTCTTTTAGAAATCTTAAAAAAAAATCCCTAAAAAATTACTTTTAAAAAAACTTCAACTTTATGCCTTTTAATCTCCTTGCAAAAAAAATATTTAGACTTCATTTAATTCGATGGCATTTAAAAAAATTTCTAAAAAACAAAATAAATCCATTTATATGGCTTTCTTATTGGGCTCTCCATTTTAAAGTCATTAGATGGCTTTTTGTAAATAAAGCAATTCGATGCTTTTTCCCACCCACACTTATGAAAGGTAACCAATGGAACAAGTTTGAATAGGAGAAGGGCCAATTGCTTGATGACTTCAAAACCCTTTAACAAGTCACTTTTAAGTGACTGACCTGCGATAATAGGTCAATTCCATTTTATAACAAAAACGTGCAAAAACCACATGACAGCAAGTTAGATAATCTTTTAGATTTTTAAGGCAGAATTAGACATTTAGAGTTTATATGACATCATATGTGTATTAATACAACTGTCAAGAGTATATGCCACCTGTTATATCAAGAACCATGAAAGGGTGAGAGAACTTTATTATGAACATATCATGAAGGACAATAAATAGCTCCTAAGCAAACCTCAACATGAGTATCATAACCTCTACCACTGAACCTCTACTATACAGTGAATGTGTCATGAAGTAATAGTACCACTGATCTCTACTTGATAAATACACCACATTTGAAAGCACACCAACATAAATATCTGATCTACATTGCTCTTACATTACTCTATGAAGATGATATCTATTACTTTTGTGTTACTGAAGCATGTGAACTTTGTCATACCAAGCCTAATAGAGCATGAGGGCATATCATGAGGATCATCTTGTGAACTAATCATCCTATAAACAATATCAAGGCATCCTAATCAAACACATGATAAACCTGACACATGATCCAATCAAATCAATATATCAAATAAATACCTGATGAGCAACAACACTGTGAGTATGCACACAACTCTTGTGACATTTGAACACCATGAAGACCCTTGTATATCACACAATCTACTCAACACATTTTTGACATCAATGAAAATCAATCTCCATCATGCTTTTCCTTGTTTCAAAAAGAATTTTTCATGCATTCTAGCTCATTTCAATGTCCTAACATGGAAAACTACCATAGAAAATTTGTTCCTAGCCCTTCATTTCACCAAAATACACCGTCTAGCCAGCCATATCAAACTAAAAATGTTGTTGATTTTATCCCAAACAGCATTGTAACAACAGTATATCAGCATGCTCAACATGTTTACCTCCCACCCACCCTTGCTCAGCCTTCTTGGCAGACTATCCATGCCAATAATCAGCCCTAGGAAGGCTATTTTTATCCTCACCAGCCTGTTTACACCCATGCCCAGCCTTATGGAACTGATTTTGCTTTAAACCAGCCTTGTAGTTTCCCCAGTCAAAGTGTTGACAATGTTGACACTGACTTGGGTACCATCAAGAGCATGGTGTTAGATTTTCAAAAAAGGCTGGATGCCATTGGAAGAGAACAAGAATATGACATGCAACAGGAAGAGCTTGCTCATAAAGGCTATCCCCAATAGTAGGAACATCAGTCTTATGAGGCTTTTTGCTATCAGCAAGAGGTAAAAGAGAAGATAAAGTATGAGGAAGAAGGTCTAAATAGGTAGATTGTTGTTAAGGAGGAATAAATGAGACAACTTCTGGCTCAAGTTCAAAAACCCAAAGCCCAAATTCCAAGTTTCAGAAGTTCTAATTTTTTTCAGAGGCCTATTTGCATCCAAATCTAGTTCGTTAGTCCTCAGATTCGGTCATCTCAAGAGCTTGAACCGAGCCATCAAATTTTGAAGAACCATGACAGCCTTGGTGGACAAAGCATCCAGACTTCGGGATGCCTGGCCTCAAGAAGACTCCCACTCCAATGGAAAGGGAAAAATTAGACTTGCTGCAAGAGGAGGTTTCAGGGTTCAAAGTCCCAAATTTCAATCAGGGAAGGCTTTCTGAATCAGCAAGTAAGTCTCCTCATTTTAAGATTCCAAGTTTTAAAAGTTCAAGTCTTTTGCAAGACCCATTACAAGTACAAAAGTAGTCCATCATCTATCAAGAGCAACCCATACAAAATCCCACTCTTCCTCATGCATGTGTAGAAGAGGTTGGTCCATGCTTGACATTGAATCCTTTGCATTTTGATTCATTTGAGGGGTTTTCTAATGTTGTTCATGAGATGAATGAAAGCATAATGCAAAGGTTACAAGGTAAAAATCTCTAGTTGCAAAGACAAATTGTATAAGTTTCGTTGGAGAAGGAACCAAATGAAGAGGAAGATTTAGTCTCTTTGTTTGATTAGCTACCTGGTTTTGTTGACAATGATGAAGAGAGCATGCAAATACTCACCTGACCAATTGATTTTGTTGACATTATAGAACATGATGTGTTACAGGTTCATGAAGACAAGAAAGAGGATGGAGCCTCAATCCATATGCAAGAACACATAGACAACCCTGTTTTGAAGGCCAATGTGATTGTTTTGCATGAAGATAGGGTTGTCTACCAGATTGAACAAGTAATCAAATTAGAACTTATGCTTAAGAAGGAGGACCTTTATGATGCTTCATCAAGCCTTCCAGAAGGCTGCTATGAATCTAAGGTGAGTCCTCTTGTACAAAAAATTAAATAAGACCTTGAAGATATTTATGTTTGAGATGAATTAGAGATTTTTTGTGTAAATTTAGATGTCAGACTAGTATCCCAGGAAGAATAAATTCATAAACAGCAAGTGGAAATAACTATTTTTCCAAAAATTTCTAAACAACATGATGATGAAGGAACAACAGAGTGTAAACATCTAACCAGTACAATGTGTTTGAGCATACCTTTGTCAAAGGGATGTCCTATTCGACATCTAATCTAGTTGAAAAGCAACAAAGATAAGAAATTACCTATCATGCTTGTTTCAAGGCATGAAGATGAGCAGCAGAAAAAAGAGAGTCAACTCACTTGTCCACCTTAGAATAGCTGTATTTTCAATCAAAACAAGTGGGTATGTGTTTTTGTTCTTTTTCTTGAAGAAGTACTTCACAAGTTCTTTGGATGCCCACCCTTTCCTCACCCCTTGTTGGCTACTTCCAAGGATGGAAAGCATTCTCAGATGATCAGAAAAGGAAACTACTTTGTAGAACCAATTAATATCTTTGTTTAGAAAGCCTGTTTCTTTTGTTTAGATTAGGTAGGTGGGCCATTTGCTTCAGTTTTATTTTTCCCAAGAAGTGGTGATGCATAGTTTGCTGGCCCTGTTTGGAGCCAGTCTTGTTTTGTTTTCAGTTTGTGTTGCGGCTGTTCAAGTTCTAACATCTAAATTTTAGAAGACTTTCTAAGTTGTAAAGGCAAAGGAAAGACTCTATTGCCCAATGGATATACTAGGCAACTGGTCATGAGAGTTTTAGCAGAAAAAATTGGCGTAGAGGTCACCAAAAATGTTACCTAATTGTGCACTTCAACCCAAGTCAGGCAGGGACAGTACTAATGTTTTCTGCATTTGCAGAAGGAGACAAGTTTAATGGAAACATAGGCCAAGTTGTCTAAAGAAAGAGGAAAAGTGGGGAATATGAAAACTTACAGCCTGTTGTGGAGTACTCAAGTAGAAGGCCATTCCTATGATCACTTTTACCAGAGTCATGTAGCAACTCAATAAGAGTTGCTACACAAGTCAGATAAAAATGGGAAGGCATCCTACCAGAGCAGGAAGCATCCCAAAGCAGGTAGAATTGAAAAAACTAACCTATGAGTTTCAGTTTGTTTTCATGGTCTATTCATTATAGTTGATCCAATTATCAAATGAGAAAGGTACACAAATTTTGCTAAATCTACTCATGATTATAAACATTTGTGACATGCAATAGATTTCAGTTTTTCCCTTATGTAATTGAATGATTTACAAAAGAAGAAAACAATACACAAATCATTGCATGAAATAACTATTTATATTCATAAGGAGAAAGTGTTCATAGGTTCCCACACAATCTGTGGGAGTGACTATACATGATGAAATGAAGGAAAACAAATACATCTGTGATAAAAAAGTAAACATATAAGAGTGAAAAAGGGATCCATCATTGCTTGAATGATGAATCCCACTGGCATCTACATCATCTTCTAATCCTTTGTAGATGTCTTCACAAGTACCTGCAAGAGAGAAAGAGGACACATGTCAGAGCTTGGGATACTTTTCCACTCCTATGTGAAACAATATCAAATGTATCTGTTATCCTTCACAAGCATCTAAAAAGAAAGTGCAAGAGATGAAGATCAAACAATCAAAGGAGAGGCTCTTAGCCTCTACGTTTCCTAACTAGTTTGCTGAGTGTGCAGGTACAAGTAAAGAAGGAATGTTGTGCATGGAGAAGTAAAAATGAAACACCAAGGATCAATTACCAACTATCAAGAGATGTACTAACAACCACAGTCAATGAGGAGATCATTTAGGACTGTTATAATAATGAAGGACAAACACATCCACCTTGACTGTCAAGGAGCATGCATGATTAAATGAGGTCAGCCAATCAAGTAGAGACTGTCATGATTATCCTAAAACAGTGAAGGAAAGATGACTATAGGAGACCTACATTGACTGCTTGGGATAGTCATCTTACAAAATCATTTCTTGATTGTTTCATAGTATTGACCGTTCATCAAATTCATACAATAACAGTCCAATATGCAATAGAGATATGTGTCACTTGACAGATGCCATTAAGGGGATATTCTTGTTTTTTAGAGGATACACCACATGAAAAGAGGAGACAACTATCTCTGATGAATTTGGAGCAGTCATTGTCAAGTGTCATGCTAGTCAGTGAAGGAAGTAGTCAAAAAGTGATTGATAAATCTTTAATGGTCATGAAGTTATCAATGTACAAGGAGACAACAATCACAAATGTAGAACCAACTCTAGGAGGAAGGAAGCAAAGGGTATGTTAGGATCTTATATGGTAAACATACAGATACAGTCCAAAGCTCAAATAGGATAGTCATCTAACAGACAAAACAAACATGAGTACTATCAAATTGGGAGATAAGGAACAACATCATGATCTGGAGCAGTCATTGTCATAGTTGAGATAATCAATGAAGGTCCATCTCCAATCTTTTTGAGAGTGTAAGTGTCTTTGAGTTCAGACAAAGGTGTAATACTCAGTGTTTTACTTTGAAACCTTTAGAGCCTCCACACAACCCTTGAGATTGCAATCTGTTTTGGAGATATAAGTAATGTCAAACCCAGACAACTCAAGCACTTATTCCATTATGAGATACTGAACAGTAATCATGAGGGTTTCAAGGGTTAAGAAACAATCATAGCAGTCACATTATATGACTGTCAAAAGCATGGTAAGGAGTCATTTTGATTGATTATGTAGCAGTTTTAGGATAGTTCCTTTTGATGACTGTATGATAGTTGGGAAATAGTAAAGATGACTGTCAAAGGCAAAGAAATTGTCATCTTTTTTGAATGGCTATATTAGCTGGGATGGTACTCAAAGGATGACTGTTAAGTCATACACAACTGACATAAAGCATAGATAATAACGAAGACTATATGCATGTTTCACAATGAGCAAGGCTAATAAATCTTGAGAACAATCATGGTAAGTAGTCAAGTAGTGATAACAAGGACTGGTGATAGTCAGATAATAGTAGAAAAGGGGCATGAAGAATAGTTTTCAAGGACTGTCGTCAGTGATAATGCATTTAGATCTATTTATTGTTAAGGGTGTCTCTCTATCAGTTCTAAACAATGTTAACGGGTTGATGAAAGGAGTGTATAATCTTCTTAACTCTATCATCTTTATATACCCACATTTGAAGTGAAGTGCTCTTCTAGTGAGATGGTGAGAGCAATCTTAGGAGTCCTCCAAAGGGGTGAAGATAGTAGGGTTCTTAATACTAAAAGACGAGTAGCATTGTAAAGAACCAACACACCATGACAGCACATGTTAATGAATCTTTGAGAAGGAGAAGAAGACAATGATATTAGCTTGTTTTGGGGTTTTATTAAGCCACATAACAGAGATGAAAGTGTACAATCCAAAGGAAACCCTAGAGGATACATTGCCAAAGCCTAATAGTCAAGACAATAAGGAGCCTTTGACAGTCATGGACAACCTTTGATGTCAACAGAGCAAACATCCTACAATGACAAGAAAAAAGTATGTCAAGTTTCTTCTCAAATGTTATTTCCCTTTATACATATTTGTGTTTGTCTAAATCTATGGATGGTGAGGTTATGCTAAGTGGTTAAATCACTGTTAAGTTACAAGGGTAACATGGATAATACAGTGTAGGGTTTCAAATGTATGCATGACAGTCATAATAGTTGGATGACAGTCATAAAGGAGGTATGCATAAAGGAGATATGTTAGTTTAAAACCTTGTATATAGTGACAATGACACAGATAAATCATGATGTTAGTGCAAAAGATGTAGTAAGTAATGGTGGGTAGTGGGTAAAGTAAAACATGCATAGTGATGAGGGACAATCTATATCTCTGAGGGTTAAGGGAAATAAGAGAAACCTGAAGAGGTGCAAGGTTTCTAGAGACATTCAAAGAAGATAATATCCCTGCTATCTATCTAGAAACTCCTAAGATAATCAAGACTCATAAAGCAGAGACAACCATAAATAAAGAGACATTAAGTAGCACAGGAGACATGGAACACAGATAGTGCATGACAAAGGAGGAACAACAAACCTTATACAGGAGTAGTCTAAGAATGACATGCATAGCAACACATATCAGGAACAATGCTTCAATATTTATATATAGACAATAACATTCCTTAGCGATACTCCAATAGGAGTATCTAAATGTGATAAAATCCTAGGGCAAATATGACGGTATGTAGAGCCAGGAGCATCAAATCCTTTCATAGTCCAATAAACCCTAGCAAGGGTCATAGAGAGAACAAAGCCATCAAAGAAACATGCTTTCAATGTTATTCTCCTTATATTGTGTAGATTAGAGCAAAAAGAAAATCACAGATCCTTCTATGTTGTTTTAAAGACATACTCCATGATTGCAGCAGATATCACAAAGGAAGTCAAACTTTTCATTGCTTTTCCACAACAACAGATGCATGAAACAAATAATGAAAGCTATAAACACTACAACTAACCAGAAAAACAAAGAGCTAGTGTTTTTCATCATGTTGTAACTGGAGAAGAAGGAACCACAAAAGCACAATACATAAAGGAGACAAAGTTCTCACTGTTCTTGTCAATGTAGGCATATAAAATGGTAGAAAGGCATTTCTTTCACTGTGTATACCAACAAATGAGGAAGCAACATGAAAGGAGGAGAAAATAACCAGTGAAATAGCAAAGAAGCCCTTCCAAAGCACACATAGAACTTTTGAAAAGGATCCCTTCAAACCCTTCTTGGAGGTGCACCAAAGTAGAGAGCCTCAAAGCAATGAGGAAGAGTAAACAAATGAAGTGTAGGGTTTCAAAGGTCTTTTGTCATATGTGCCCGAGCCCTAAAAGTCTTTTATGACTTTTGTGGATAAATCAAATCATAGTAAGCAAAATACCCTCGTGGTCAATACTTGTTTAAGTGTTAAGTGACTAGGATGCATGAGGAGCCCGTGGAGGATAAGGGAGAAATAAGGAAATAATGAGGGTTTTGACCTTTTTGATATGATTAATGTTGAAACCAAAGCGCTATGATGGCCTTTTAAGACTTTTCATGTGACTTAGGCTATTTTTTTTGCATCATTGAGCATGTTTGGGGTCCTTTCACAAGCTAAGATATAAGAAGATTAGGAGAAGCCTTGTGAGAGAAAGACAATGTGTAAATGCAATGAAATCATGTAAACCCCTTTTCTCTCTTGCATGGTTAGTAACCAAGTATATTGTATTTTAACCCTTATTAAGGGTAATATTTTATAAATTACCTTAATATTTGTTACACAAAACCAAAGGAGATAATCATATAACACCTATTAAAGTAAAATATACACATGGATTATCCTTAATACTTGTTAAAATAATTTATTTATTGCCCTCAAATCATGCAAAGGAGTGAAGAAGAGACAAACAGAAGTTGTAAACTTATGCAGGAGGTTTCTTTGCTTCTATTTTTGACTTTTGGTCAAGCAAGACTATTTTTGGATGCCTTTTTGGTCAACCACCTTGAGAAGAGGAGTTTAGAGATAAATTAGCTCAAATAGGAGTAGTTATGAGTGCTTTAATTTAGGCATTTTCCTCTTGCTCACCCAACAACTAAGAGTTGAGTATTTCTGAGGTTGATGTTCTCTTTTCACCTATTCATGCATCAGTTGGAGTCTAGTTAGACAGGAGATGACTTTCATTTACTTTTTTGGAGAGATTTTGTATTATGGGAGAAAAAGCTTGTGCTTTTTTCTCAGTTCTTGCTTTTATTCTTGCCTTTGCACATTATAGAGAGAGATTTTAGTATTGTAACTCAACAGTTTTTATATATTTTTATATAGTAGCAACTTATTTTTCAGCATATTTTATAGTTATTACAGAGGTATTTCTACCATTTTTCAATAAAATATGCTGAAAAATAAGTTGCTACTATATAAAAATCTACCATTTTTCAATAAAATCAAGTGTTTTCCTTCTCAGATTCAGGTGTCTTGTTCTCTTTTAAGTGATTTTGATGAAAGTTTATTGTGTTTTAAACATCAAACCTTTAAATTTCTATCTCATTCATTGAAGCATGTATACAAAAAGGGCAATTATTTATCACAGGTTGTCGATTATGCAATTGATTTCTTTACTTTTCAAGTTGTGAAGATATTGGTTTTTCTTCAAATGAAAGTAGATTGATTTTAGGCCTTTCTATGAAATATTTATGTGTTAAGATTGTTCAAATTGAGTTGTGTGAGCAGATATATTGAAATATAGCTGTGAATCGGGTTGCAATTTAGAGTATAATCATTGGTGTATCACCTCTTGTTGGTTTTTCCCAGACTGGATGCTTACTCCCAGATTTCCCTACAAGGTAGCCATCAATGATCAACAGGATCTCTGGGCCAGGTGCCAACAGTGTAGGAGATAGACTCTATATTTTACCTCCTCTTCTTCTTCAGGCTCTGCAAAACCTAGGGGGGGTTTCCCTACTCAACATCCATAAGGATATGCATACTAAGGCTGGGATGCTGACAGAAAGCAGATATGTCCTCCTGTAAGTAGACCAAAACTGAAAGATAAGAGCAAAGGGGCTAGCTTTGGGCCTATTTGCAGTTGTAGACAGAGGACTTGGATCCTAAACTAATTCTACTATCCTAATGGTTGTTTTAGAGTTTGATTTTGATTTTATGTTTGGATGCAAAGCTGGACATGGTATATAACACAAACACAAAGCTAGATCGGTGCCTATCTAGGGCCTGGAGTTAGTAGACATACACCTGTGAATGATATGCATAAACAACTAAAACTAGATTTCAGGGGGACACATATGATACCTGCCTTACAGATATCTCCCAATACAAAGTGTTAAGCTATCTATACTTATGGCATCCCTACTGCAGTGTACCCTTCCCAATGTTCAATCTGAAAATAGTTTAATCTACCCCTTGAGTAGAAGTTAAAAGATCAGACACTCAACACATGAATTCTATGTTCTAGAGTCTCAAACATTCCTTAAATATCTAGACTTAGAAGAAAGATACATGCAACACTGGAGACAGAATTAACAAAACACATGCCAACATAGCATTTCTCATATAAAATTAACCATGAAATTAGTGGATTCATGCAAAAACATACAACAAGAGATACATAGACTCACAAGTTTTGCTGTACAAAGATACCAAATCAGCTGTATTGCATTACAGAGCCAAATGTTCAACTTTCAACAACCAAAAAATGGTAACACAATCTGCTTATAATAGCCAGATAGTGTACCATAAGCAATTAATTACATGGCAAAAATATCAAAATTTGCCAGATACAGATCCCACAAAGGAATGGCGCTTAGAAGATATTAATGCAGCAGACAAAGAGGGGCCTCGAGCCATGCACCATCATCTAGAGTCTTCATGCCAAAAAATTAGGTACAAGACTACTCAGCACTTTGCCCATGCCTCAGCATAGTCGCCATTGATGGCTCAACCACCCGCGACCTCTTGAAAATTGACGCAGCATTCAAAAAGAACTTCCCGCCAAAATGCGCTTTACTGAAGTTTCAAATGTGCAGGAAGAATAGTCCAACATGCAAGGTGCAGAGACCCCTTCAGTAATTTATAAACATGGTCGCACATACAAAAGGTGTCGAGCATTTTGCCACGCTCGACACACAACCCTTTGCCAAACACCCATCGCCGTGACATATACCATCGGCCAAGCTCTCGTCGGCCAGACCATCCATATCGGCCAAACATCTCAAACCTACGCCGACACCTGCCATCATGCCGATGAACTATGGCCTCATCTCCCTATCGGCCAAACACATGCCGATGAAAACTGATCGGCCAAACACTACCCCATCGGCGGACCCTCCAACTGCTAGCCCGATCTCAATAGTCTCGCCGATGCAAACTACATACTCCACCGTCGGCCAAACTGAACACAAAGTCATCCCGATGGTATTCCCCATCGGGGTGACTTCCTCCTATCGGTGGACCACAAAACACACTGGCCGATCACAATAGTCTTACCGATCACCAAATGTCAACCCCACCCTCTTCGGTAAGACACACGTCGATGAAACCTCATCAGCCAAACATTACACTGTCGGCCCAACATCTGACCGCTCACCTGATAGCTCCCACTCCTGCTGATGAATACTTGACTTACCCCTGTCGGCAAGACCAACACCATCGGTAGAACCACAATCTCATTCGCCGATAGCATAAAGTCTCAACGATGTAAAAAGAACACACCGTGCTATCAACGTGATCGCCAAAATGCTCACAAACTTACGCCGATGGAGAGGAAAACCTAGGGTTTGAAAGAAGAAACCCTCCACATGCTAGCTCAACCTCCAGGCCAAAATGAGCACCAACACTGGCTCCGAATGGGGACGTGCAGGTGAAAACCTACAGCGAGAACCAGATCTCCGAGCAGACCAGGCAAAAAGCCAAAAAAGGCAGGAATTGTACAAGGCACCTACAATATATACATAATTTTACACATGTGCACAGAGATAGGTCATCATGCAAAGTAGAACTTGAGGAATTGGCCATGCACAGGCAATTCCAGAAATTCACCATCTAGGGCCTGGAGGAAATAGGAGTCCTCCCCATGGGTACTTCCAATCTGATATGGGCCCATCCATAAGGGTTTGAATTTACCATGTTTACCCTTGTCCTGATCTTTTGCATTCCATATAAGCACCAGATCATTAATTTGAAACTTCCTCTTAGTAGCTCTCCTGTCAAACAGACATTTCACATCTTGTTGTCTCTTGAGGTTGATCTGGTGTGCTTTCCTTCTATTTTCATCCAATGCAACCAGCTGGTTCACTCTTTCTGTCATGGGATCTTCAATTTCCTCATCATTATCTTGGATGAATCTGTAAACTGGTAGGAAATTGTTTATAGGCAATCTGGCTGATGCACCATATACTAGCTCAAAGGGTGACATCCCAATAGCCTTTTTTACTATCACCCTGTCAGCCCAGATTGCCAATTTTAGTTTTGAGTCCCAAGCTCTCTTGTTTTTGTCCAGCATCCTCTTGATAATTTTCATGATGCTCTTATTGCTTGATTCTGCTTGACCATTTCCCTGTGGGTGGTATGGTGATGCATATGATAGATTGATCCCATACCTATTGCAAAAATCAACAAATGCACCTGATCTAAAGCACATAGCATTATCAATGACTATCTTGAGTGGTACTACAAACCTGATGATAACATTTTCCAGTATAAAATCTGTCACCACCTTACTTGTAGCTCTCTTAGTTGGAATGGCCTCAATCCATTTGGTAAAATAATCAGTTGCCACCAAAATCCAACTGTGTCCCCCACTTGACTTGTCTGCAATTTCCCCTATAAAGTCAATTCCCCATTGTTGAAATGGAGCATCCACAGTTACAGTTCTGAGGGGTAAAGCACCATCATATCTCAACTTTCCTGAGAATCTTTGGCAAGGATCACACTTCCTCACTAACCTTTTTGCATTTGAAAAGAGAGTGGGCCACCAATATCCTGCCCTGAGAATCTTATGGGCTGTTGTTTGGGCAGTATAATGTCCACCACACAATCCTTTATGCATGTCAATCAAAACATTGTTAGCTACATCCTCATCCACACACCTCAACAGCACACCATCAGGGCTTTTCCAGTATAGCTCACCTTGAACAATAGCATACTTGATTGCATGTAGCTTCAGAGTACTCTTTTGACTGTCACTGAAATGGGAAGGACAACTCAGATTTTGCAAGTAGTATACAATATCCTTGTACCATTCAGATCTTGATACATCTACATTTTCATTTTGGACTGCATTGACTTGGCATGCTTCCAAGTTTGACTGTGCCACCATCTTGGCTAATCCTTGTCCCCTTACCAACTTGGTAATTTGTATGTCTATGTTGAACTCTTGCAGTTTGTTTATCCATCTGCACCTTCTTCCAGTCCCTTCCTATTGAGTGAATATGTCTTTGACTGCTGCATGGGGTACATATGCAATTACATGTGATCCTACTAGGTATGGTCTGAAACTTTTGATGGCTCTAACTAGTGCATATGCCTGTTTTTCCATGATATCATATTTCAACTCAGCAGCCTGCAAGGACATACTGAAAAAAGCTATGGGTTGCTCAAATCCATCCTTGTTTTTCTGTAACAAACATGCAGCAACAGTGTGAAAGGAAGCAAATGAAAACAATTGGAATGGCCTAGAAAAATCAAGAGATTTAAGAACAGGGGCCATCTTGATTGCCTCTTTGATACTCTGAAATGATTCAATTGCTTCACTTTCCCAGTGGATAGTTGCGTCCTTTTTCATCATTTTGGAAATGTTCCTTGTGGTTTCTGCAAAGTTGGGAACAAATCTCCTAACAAAATTTATCTGTCCAAAGAAGGACTAAAGTCCTTTTACAGTTTTGGGTGTTTAAATTTTGTCAATAGCAGCCACTCTTTCTGGATCTATCCTAACTCCATCCTTGGAAACAATGTGCCCCAGAAGCTTTCCTTCAACTACTCCAAAAGCACACTTCTTTGGATTTAAAGAAATGCCATACTCTAGTGCTCTTATGAAAATCTGCTCTAGATGCAAACAATGCTGCTCTTCTTTCTTTGAATAAGCAGTCAGATCATCTTGATACATAGCCAGGAATGAATCAATCAATCCCGCAAAAGCAACATCCATTGCCCTTTGAAATGTAGCACTTGCATTTGTTAGTCTAAATGGCATTCTAACATATACATAAGTTCCCCATGGAGTGGTGAAGGTAGTCTTCTACTGCTCTGATTCCTTTACCTTCACCTGCTTATAACCTGAAAATCCATCCATCATGGACAAGAGTTCACAACCAGTCACTCTCTGCAACATAGCTTCCATATTAGGCAGTGGATAATTATCCTTTAAAGAGGATACATTCAAGTTCCTGAAATCAACACAAAGCCTAATATCACCGTTCTTTTTTCTGACTGGGACAAGATTAGACACCCAAGTTGAATGTCTGATCGGCACAATTATTCCAGCTTCCCTAAGCTTTTTGAGTTCTTCTTGCATCTTAGGAGCTAAGGTAGGATTAATAGGTCTTTGCCTTTGTCTAAATGGCTTAGCTCCAGGCTTCAATGGGATCTCATGCTGGAATAGATCTTCCCTATAGGCTTTTAGGTCCTCATATGACCAAGCAAAAACATGTTTATATCTTTTCAGTAATGCAATCAGCATACTCCTGATGTGTGGTTTGAGCTGCTTACCAATGTATACCTTCTTGGGGACCTGAGATGTTCCCAAATTTATCTCTTCTAAATCCTCCTTGTTTGCGGGAGATGTGTTTGTGACCAATTGGTCTCTACTGTCAAAAGCTCTCTCCAAAGCTACTAACCCTCTAGGGATCTTATTAGTCTTCAATTGAATTATCTCCTTTCCCACAAGAGTTTCTTTTCCATCTATAGTTTCTACAAAAGCTTGGAAATCAATTTCTTGATTCTCAAATTCATCTATGCAGTGCAAAAATTTTAACAAGTCCCTATCATCATTAAACACTTGCCAACTGCATATATTCTCTGGTACTGCAGACCTGATTTTAACTTCTACATTTGTAACATCTGACAGAGTGATGTCATCTGGCCTTATTGCAACATTAGCTAAGAAATCAGCCATAACATTCTTTGATCTCTCTACCCAGCCTATTGAAAATGCATCAAAAAGTTCAATGGTATCCCAAACAGCATGCTTATATTGTTTCAATCTTTTGTTTTTTGAAGCATATCTATCTCTAATTTGGGATACAATCAGCTCAGAATCCCCAAATACTCTTAGCATTTTGATTCCACGTTTGAGAGCTATATTTAGGCCTAAGAGTAAAGCCTCATATTCTGCAATGTTGTTTGTGCAAACAAACCTCAGCAAGAAAGAGAATTTGAGGAGCTCACCATTTGGAGACATGAAAACAACTCCAGCTCCAGAGCCTTCTTTTGCACAAGCTCCATCAAAAAACATAGTCCATAAACCTTGCTGGTCTAGCTCCTTGATGCAGACATTTTTTTCTTTATCCTCTCTATCATCTGAGACAACCTTGAAGTTATCACAGTCAGTGTTTACAAAGCATATCTGTTCCTCTGCTTCTTGGTCTTCCACTGTCTCTGATGATCTTTCTTCTCTGATTAGCTTAACATCCCTGCCATTCATTGGAATCATGGCATATGACAAGTCCAGCTGCATACTTCCACCAATTAGTGTTGCCCATCTTCTTGACAGCAACATACCATACTATGGCTTGATGTCAACCACGGTTATATTCATTTTATATCTCTTTTCAGGAAATGTTGCCAGTTTGAAATCTACATCCTTCATGATTCCAATAACTGGTACCTCTCTGGCATCCATAGCATAACATTTCCCACATGCCTTGTCAATTTTCAATCTAGCTTGTTGCATGATGGCTAAAGGCATAATATTTGTAGATGCTCCAGAATCAAGGATACAATTTCTGATTATTTTTCCATTTATAACCAGGGATACATAAAATGGTTCCACTTGTGAAGGACACTTTGTCATAGTCACTCCTAAATAGACTTCAGGGGCCTCATCTTCTTCATTACATATGACATGTCTCTCACCCTGGATCTGAGCATTTTGTTTGGCCTGAAAAGGCACCCCTGAAATTAGGGATATTGTCCTATTCTTGATTTCTTCCACTTTCATCAGTTCCATAAGTGGAACAGAGACTTTTACTTGGGAGAGGACTTGAGCTATATCAAATGAAGCATAATTTTGTATGACAGTTGTAGCTTGCTCCATGGTCTTACTCTTATCCTGAACTGATTTAGCTTTTACTTTCATAGTTCCTTGATCATCATTCTTGTCTTGGGAATCTTTACCTTGATCTTCAGCTTGGGGGATTCTATTCTCCGGTCCTTGAAATTCATGACCTGTTCTATGTCTAAAATTCTGTTTATTATTAACCCACTGCCTCTTTTGTGATTCAATTCCCTTATGACCATGCACTGGTTGACCTGCAGAAATACCTTCTGGCTGATGTGAGCTGCTTAACTGAGCTTTACCTCTAAGATTGTAGTTACTCTTGACTTGGGCCACTGCTGCAGCTGTGAGGGCTCTAATTTCCTCATCAGAAGGCCGTTGTAAGTTGCTCAGAAAATTGTATGAGCTCTGAGCATATACATAACTCTCTCCATTATCTTCATCGTAAGAATCCTATTGACAGGCCCGAACTCCATCATCTGTACTCTCATCAGCATCATAAAGATGGTATCCATTGCTTATGGACATCATATTAACATCATCATCTTGCACATAATGTGGCTCATTGCATTCATTACAAGATGTAGCATTATCATACAAGGACTGAGCAATCACACACTGTGATTGTGAATGCGGCATCTGACAAATTATACACCATGGAGTATCATCAACAATATTTACAGCTTTCTTTAGAGGATCAGGAATTTCTTTGACATGTTGAGATCTCTGATTTGTGTTGTTATGTGGGAATATAGGCTTACCATTATGCCAATTGGTATTATAAGGCATATCATGCAATGATGGTCTCCTTTCCTGCCTTTGGTAGACTTGCCTATCAGGACCTATCCCTTTTTCACTTCTAGCTAGTCTATAACTTAGGTCCTTAACAACATTTGCCAATTTATCTATCTTATCTTCAGGGGCAGATGTATTACCTTGAGTGTTCTGAGGCTCGTTTGGATTCTGCAGAATTTTCATATCATCCCTTCTATTTGTCTTGCCTGATGCCTTCCTGTTGTTCTCGATATTCACTGCAATTCTAAAAGCATCCCTGAGAGTAGCAGGGCTTTTATCTCTTAATCCATATGCAGTTTTTGCATCAAAAGCATTAATATACAATATTATGCACATTGGTTCATTTGGCCTCATGTGATGTGGCAATTTGTTCAACACTTTAGTAAATCTTGCATTAAAATCTGCAACCTGCTCATTTGACCCTTTAGTGATACTAGTAAACTCATTTACAAAAAAGCTAGGGTTAGTTTTGTCACCATGTTGCTCCTTGAACACCCTTTTAAAATCATCCCATGATGAAATACTCCTGTCAAGCAGATTCTTGTACCATTCTCTTGTCTCATCAACTAAAGATTGCATGAATGACTTCATGAAAACATCCTCATGTTCAACCTCAAAGTTATCCATGACATTTTGAAAGGCCTTTAGATGATCTTCTCCTAACACAGTGTTGTTTCCTAAAAATTTAGGCACTTGCAGCCTTAGATGCTTGTCAATGGGGTTAGGATACCCAAGGATACCTTCAAATATCAGCTATCTGAATCTATCTAGCTGCATGGGCTGTCTGTCAAACTGATTAACATTGATATTTCTGTTTGCATTCTAGTTTCTTACATTGTTCAGTGGTGTCCTGGCATCATTCACATTTTCATGGGGTTAGGATACCCAAGGATACCTTCAAATATCAGCTATCTGAATCTATCTAGCTGCATGGGCTGTCTGTCAAACTGATTAACATTGATATTTCTGTTTGCATTCTAGTTTCTTACATTGTTCAGTGGTATCTCTGCACATTTGTATTCTCAAGGGTAGGAATTGTATCATTTTGGGCAGTCCTTAAAGCTTGCACTTTCTGCCTCATGTCATCTCTGATTTTCATGGCTTGCAGATACTCTAATTCTGCTCTCAAATTTCTGATTTCTTCAACTAACTGTTCTTCTTTAGGCATAGAGGTAGATGGTCTCATACCATTCTGGTCATCATCTTCATCATCCCTCAGAGACTCTGCCTCTTCAAACCTTTCACTAGGGTCTAGAAATGGGCTTTCTTGGAACACCTCTGACCTCATTCTCATGCTACCACCCTGTTGCCTCTCATATGCACCCTGAATATTATCTTCTGCATTTGAAAAGTAAGGCACATGCTGTCCTGATGGCCTAGGGTTGTCTTGCATATCATCATTTTTTCTGGGGGAACCCTCATGACTGGCTGAGACAGCTCCCATTCTTCTGTACATCATTCTTCTTGTTACTGGTAACTCTTCAAATAAAGGATTTTGTTGGGATCTTCTCCCCTACATATAAATTTTACTTTGACTGGTTGGGAGATTACTTCAAAGTCGCCACCTATTACTAGGAACTGTTTTCTTTTGTAAACCAAGGTTCTTTCACAAACGTCCCCAGCGGAGTCGCCAATTTCTGTTGGGACTCGGATGGGCCACAAATATTTCACCAGGGAGGACAAAAAGGTAACAATTTTAAAATCATCCCCAGTAGAGTCGCCAATTTCTGTTGGTTTTTTCCCAAACTGGATGCTTACTCCCAGATTTCCCTACAAGGTAGCCATCAATCATCAACATGATCTCTGGGCCAGGGGCCAACAGTGTAGGAGATAGACTCTATATTTTATCTCCTCTTCTTCTTCAGGCTCTGCAAAACCTAGGGGGGTTTTCCCTACTCAACATCCGTAAGGATATGCATACTAAGGCTGGGATGCTGACAGAAAGCAGATATGTCCTCCTGTAAGTAGACCAAAACTGAAAGATAAGAGCAAAGGGGCTAGCTTTGGGCCTATTTGCAGTTGTAGATAGAGGACTTGGATCCTAAACTAATTCTACTATCCTAATGGTTGTTTTAGAGTTTGATTTTGATTTTATGTTTGGATGCAAAGTTGGACATGGTATATAACACAAACACAAAGCTAGATCGGTGCCTGTCCAGGGCCTGGAGTCAGTAGACATACACCTGTGAATGATATGCATAAACAACTAAAACTGGATTTCAGGGGGACACATATGATACCTGCCTTACAGATATCTCCCAATACAAAGTGTTAAGCTATCTATACTTATGGCATCCCTACTGCAGTGTACCCTTCCCAATGTTCAATCTAAAAATAGTTTAATCTACCCCTTGAGCAGAAGTTAAAAGATTAGACACTCAACACAGGAATTCTATGTTCTAGAGTCTCAAACATTCCTTAAATATCTAGACTTAGAAGAAAGATACATGCAATACTGGAGATAGAATTAACAAAACACATGCCAACATAGCATTTCTCATATAAAAGTAACCATGAAATCAGTGGATTCATGCAAAAACATACAACAAGAGATACATAGACTCACAAGTTTTACTGCACAGAGCTACCAAATCAGCTGTATTGCATTACAGAGCCAAATGTTCAACTTTCAACAACCAAAAAATGGTAACACAATCTGCTTATAATAGCCAGATAGTGTACCATAAGCAATTAATTACATGGCAAAAATATCAAAATTTGCCAGATACAAATCCCACAAAGGAATGGCGCTCAGAAGATATTAATGCAGCAGACAAAGAGGGGCCTCGAGCCATGCGCCATTATCTAGAGTCTTCATGCCAAAAAATCAGGTACAAGACTGCTCAACACCTCGCCCACACCTCAGCACAGTTGCCATTGATGGCTCAACCACCCGCGGCCCCTTGAAAACTGACGCAACGTTCAAAAAGAACTTCCCGCCAAAATGCGCTTTACTGAAGTTTCAAATGTGCAGGAAGAATAGTCCCACATGCAAGGTGTAGAGACCCCTTTAGTAATTTATAAACATGGTCACACATACAAAAGGTGTCAAGAATTTTGCCACGCTCGACACACAACCCTTCGCCAAACACCCATCGCCATGACATATACCATCGGCCAAGCTCTCGTCGGCCAAACCATCCATATCGGTCAAACATCTCAAACCTACGCCGACACCTACCATCATGCCAATGAACTATGGCCTCATCTCCCTGTCAGCCAAACACACGCCGATGAAAACTCATCGGCCAAACACTACCCCATCGACAGACCCTCCAACTGCTAGCCCGATCTCAATAGTCTCGCCGATGCAAACTACATACTCCACTGTCGGCCAAACTGAACACAAAGTCATCCCGAAGGCATTCCCCATCGGGGTGACTTCCTTCTATCGGCGGACCACAAAACACACTGGCCGATCACAATAGTCTTACCGATCACCAAACGTCAACCCCACCCTCTTCGGTAAGACACACGCCGATGAAACCTCATCAGCCAAACATTACACTGTTGGCCCAACATCTGACCGCTCACCCGATAGCTCCCACTCCTGCCGATGAATACTTGACTTACCCCTGTTGGCAAGACCAACACCATCAGTAGAACCACAATCTCATTCGCCGATAGCATAAAGTCTCGGCGATGTAAAAAAACACACTGTGCTATCAATGTGATCGCCAAAACGGTCACAAACTTACGCCGATGGAGAGGAAAACCTAGGGTTTGAAAGAAGAAACCCTCCACATGCTAGCTCAACCTCCAGGCCAAAATGAGCACCAACACCTCTTAGGATCAATTCTAGTTTCATTAGTTAACTTTCTATATATTTTCCTTGAAAGTACATTAGATCCAAGAGGCTTTTAAAGGGAGCCAGATCTTTTAGAGGTTCACTTTCATTATAGACAACCTACAGTCTGAAAGTGATCCAATGTGTCATGAGATTGTTAGGCTTAATTCTTAACAAGGGTGCAATCCTTCATGACAACAGAAATAAAAAGACACTTTTAGATTTGCATATGAAGAATTAAAGGGAGATCATAAAAGAGTAAGTGGCCGATTTGTAAAAGAATTGACAATAGATTTATAGACGTGATTTATGGTAGAATTATAGAGAAGAATTCTTGTATACTTGTTCGTCATCCTTGAAGAGAAAAGTAACAAGAAGGTAGTGATCTAGATCTGTAGAAGGTTGGAGCCTTAACAAGAGATTGGTGTCTCTTACTGAGTTGGTGCTTAGTTGTAGTTTGGTACTCACAAAATCTACAAGTGGGGATTGGAATCTCCAGTGGGTTGGTGCTCACAAATTACATAAGAGAGGATTGGTGTCTTCTGTAGGTTGGAGCCTATAAAGATTGTAAAAGAGATTTATATATAAGCAATATTTTGTCATGGTTTTCTCTCATAAGGGTTTCCACATAAATCTTGTGTTCTTATTGTGGTACATAATTGATAGATCTTGTGTGATTGATATTTTTGTGGTTGTTAAGATTTGAAAAGTAAAAGTTTGTATTATACTGATTCACCCCCCTCTCAGTATAGTTGTATGTTCTTCAGCAATAACTAGCTAAAATTTTATGGTGTAAAGGTAATGTTTACTTTTTTAGAAAGGTCTTGATGTTTCCTATCATAGTCTAAGATCTTCTAGCCATTAGACAAGTGCTTAAATAGTTTTAGAAGTAATTTGTGCAAACTAGTCAAACTACTAGGTTGAATGTCCTAAGGACTATATCATGGATCGAGGACTACAGTGTAGACATGTTAGTGTCCTAAAATGTAATAGTGTCTATATTGGCTAATGATTATAAGAGTTACACATGGTTCTAGTATGTTTTTATGTCTATATTTTGGCTATATGATTGATTTGAAGTCAATAAAATGCATTGTACAATTCTTTCTTTGACTATATGTGTAGAATGAGGTTATCTTGTATGCCCATGTAAATCTAGCTTGGGTTGGTGTTGTATTTTCACCTTGGGGAGATGAACCTATTTGTGTTATGACTTCTATTAGGTCATGGTTGTACTTGTGAGAGTAGGAAATTATCATATGAGTAAGTGGTTAATGGGAGTTATCCTGAAGATTCTTGATACCTAATTTATCCTATGGGATAGGATGGTTGATATATTGAATTCCATTAGAGGTGAAAGGTTTGAAGGAGTAGGAGAGGTTGTATGTCCTCATCCTAAATGGATACATCCTAGAATAATCTTCTCTACTTAAGTCCCAACATATTGATACATTGGACCCCCTTTAAGAAAGTTGGCTAAGATTCGAGCTTGCTCTTTCTCACTATAGGCACCAGATTATATTTAAGCTCTAGTGCTCTTTATGGTAGAAGGTTTGTAGGTTTTTTATCCATTACCAACCCCATCCAACACTAGAGCTAGGAGATATCTAAGTATAAGTCATATGCACTATTTATTAACATGCATGCTATTTTCTACCTAAGGATAGGGGTGCTCTATGGTTGGTATAGTTGACCTTCTTATCTTATGTGAGTTAGTGATACTTGAGTACACTACAAATTTGGGAGATGCCCTCTTGATTGGTTCCATGGACCAAGTGTGTGTGTTCTAATTGTGTATTCTTTGTGTGTTTTTACTTATGTGAGTGTCATTATTATTGTGATATTTGAATGTATGATGTGATTGTATTCTATGTTTATCATATGTAATCATTTTATGTGTGCTTACTTGGAGTGTCTGGATTGTGTATTTGACTTGTGAATGTTTGGATTATATGTTGTTGTATGCTATTAATTTTGTGTGAATTTGTGTATTTAAATTGTTGTTATATGTATGTTGGATGTCATGCTGTGCTAAGTTAGGATGCATATAGTATGGGATGCATGTATTCCTACCTTGAGCATGGGTTTCTTAGTAAGACATATGGCAATGCTTGGTGAGAACTTTTTGTGGTATGCGAATAGTAGTTTCTTTGGATGTTGCATATGGTTTTGGATGTGTTATACTAAGTCAAACCTTCTAGGGTTGAAATGACATGGTTTTTATTGATGGTCATATTTGTCTTGTTCATGCCCTCACATTCATATGTGTAATTAATTCTAGAAAGGACGTGTTATTTATTGATGGTCATATTTGTCTTGTTCATGCCCTCACATTCATATGTGTAATTAATTCTATAAAGGATGTGTTGTGAGTTGTTTTGAAATCTTGGTTGTCTTAGAATATTTGTTTAGCATATGCATGTTGTTAAGGATGTGCATTGTGAAATCTATTCCATGTATTGAGATGCTTTGGATCTATGTTTTCTTATGTATGCGTATGAGTTAATAAAAAATGAATTAAACAAGATAATCACTAGGATTTATTATAACACACATTTAGATTATGGACAATTTTTCTTTGCCTTGATTGATAGATTGGGAGGAAATAGATTTCCTTTAATGGCAATTTCAACCCCTTTCCCAGTTAGCAACAGGAGCTTGGGAGCTTGGAGTATTATCTTACAGTGTTGAGCTTGGAGTCCTTAAGATATATTTATGATGTACATACCCACTTTGTATATGTGGTGCATGGATTAATGACCTATTATATTCATTATCATTGATGTGGGTTGTAGTATTTAACCCCTTGTATATCTTTCTTATGTAATGATGTTATCTAAACAATTTAATGAGTACTAGATATGTACTTGTGAGACTTTAATATTACTGAGATGTACTTTGTGGTACATATTATTGTACTTGACGAGTGGGAGTTAATATTTATGGCATTGATCTTATTGGACATCACTTGCATGTTTTGCACATTGTTGTAATATTGTATCATGGAAGTTAATAAAAGTTGTTAGAATTTGATCTTGTATGTTTTTGTTAGTAGTGGGTCATTTGTTTTGTTTAATTCTTAAAAAAAATTGAGGTTGCATTTTGGAGGCTGTTACATATTGATCAAGGGTGGTTAAGGTACCTAGAGATCCATATCAATCTCTTTCAGACTTATTTAATTTTATGAAAAATACATTTATTTAAACTCCAAAAGAGCCTCCAAGTGAGAGAATGGATGTCTCATATTATATTGACAAGGTATATTAAGGAAAATACACATAAAGATAAAAGATATAAATTTAGTGCTATATAACAAAGTATGAGAGGCATTAAACCAAATTTGAATATTCAAGAAGCTCTAATTTTCTTGTTGCACTTAAGAAAAGATCAAGGAAGCATGAATAAGTCTACATCTATTAATATGACAACAAAAGATCCATTTACACTACAAATGTAATGCCCCAAGTTTTCACCCAGGACATTAGCTAAACAAACACTGGATGAACAAATTTTTTGGGTTTGCAATTGCAACATTTACATGTCGCATTGCACTCACACGCACACAAGGTGTAGTAACAAGAACAATAACACCTAAGAAGACATCACTATTGTAATAAGCAAGGTGGCACAAGTAGAATACTTCACTCATCATGTGGAAATTCACCATGATGACCAAGCGAGAGGTGGAACTCACTCCATGAAGAAGATCGGGTACACATCCATGACCTCACTCCCTCGCAAACACACAAAGTAGGATGAGGGTGATAACTACCTCAATCCATTCCATGACTACACAAGACATCCCAACACAAGGGTAACACTCACCCATGGGATGGTTCAACTAGGAGGTGCAAGCCCTCAACCAATTGGAATGGTCACTAGTTGATTTCATGCAAATGCACACTTCCTAAAGCAAAAGAGGGAATAATTCCAAGAACACATCACATAATGAAAATTAATGCATGGATAGACTCAGAGGGAAAAAAGAACAAATTTCATCAACAAGTTTCACCGGAGGACTAAACGGCTAGAACAGGGCACTGCAACCAATCCTGGACACCTGAGTTGGGCCTTTCTGTCCAGAAAACTAGTGCTTGGCGTTGTGGTCCCTAGACACTAGCATTGGGTGCTGTAGTCTTGGCAGCATCCAGAAAAAATGAAATAAAATAGAAATATATAAAAACCCATAACTTCCTCTAAGTCCTACCCAAGACTCTAAACAAGATTTTTATGCTCTAGAAAACACCAAGGCACATAGCCATGAAAATAAGGCATTAAGACAACAATGTCCACATAGAAAATAAGACAAAAGCATTACAAAGTGCTATGCATGTTCAACACCAATGTCAACACATGCCAAAAGCAATGATAACATTCTCACCACCTATGTGGGCAGAATATGATCCAATACTACCATAGCCATAATCATCAATTACGACATCATGCAAATTAATTTAAACATACTAACATAGCCAGATTGCAACATGTGAAAATATACGAATCATGCCAATGTCCTCACAAGCCAAGGCGTGGAAAAATACAAGATGATATCAAATAATTATAACATTTAAAGGGTTCCATCCTAAACATTGATACATTATAACCCATATCATAAAATACATCATAGTATTATTAAAATCTTATTACAATAGTCTTAGGGACCCACTTTACAAAGATTTACAATATATATATATATATATATATATATATATATACACAAGTGCATAAAACATTATAAGTCCAACACGCTCTCCAAGGTACCACAATAGGAACACAACTCGACATACTTAACCTGTAAAAAGGATAAGGCATCCAACACCAGAAAGGTCATAGTGATATGACCAATGGGGAAATGTTGATCACCTCCCAACCATATTGCCATCATCGAGCACAATAGATGACTATGCCACTCTAGGAAACCCCTGAGCTATTGGGAATTAAGGTGTCTCAACCTTGGTAATTCCTTGCATTTATTTATTGTAATATATTTATTTATTGCCTATTGTGTAATTAGGATGCAAATCCTATTTTGTAATCTTGTGGGAGTTGACACAGTGATGTGTCATCCTACGTGGAAGGTGACCATATGTAATTTTGTCCTCACATGAGGAGATAGGTGTCCCACTTAGTGGTAGAGGTATTTTTCCATGTGTCGGCACTTTGAATAGTGTGTAAGTGAATCTGGACCAAAACGGTTATGACAGATTCCTATGACAGAATCTATGACGCGTAAGAGTCGAAAATAGAAGATACTATGACAGGTGAAGACATGCGTCACAAGGCATCTTGGAAGAAGGCATCTTTGGGTGCCCCAAGGAGGGTTATGACATGTTGTAAGAGAATATGCTATTTTTAGTCAGTGTATGACATATTCTCGTATAACTGTAAGATATGATAGTTATGACGGATTCTATGACAGTCGTAAGAGCATCTATCATTGCCCAACTTGGGAATAGATGACCATATTGGGATGGGGTGATATGACAAGTGTCATGACCATGCTGAAGGGTTGGACAAGTGTCCCTAGGTGTGGGTTTTGAGACATGAGGCCAAGTTGGACGTCCATCTCAAGAAAGGTCCATTTTTTCCTTGTAAACTTCTATTTAAGCAGGTGCTTTGAGAGGAGATGTATTATGTGATAAAAAGGTACTATCATGCTGCCAGATTGTCTCTAGATATGAGTGTAGAAGATTCCTTTAAAGATTTGCATTGCAAGTGTGCTGTAAACCTTGTTGTTTAGATAATACATTGTGCAGGTTTTGGAGTGGGGTTTTTCACCCGAAAGGGTTTTCCCCATGTTATATCTTGTCTCTCTCTTCTTCTATCTTACATTCTTGTCTTGTGTATTGCTACAATATCTCTGTTGTTGGGTTAATAACACTATAATTATAAAGGTTAAAATGAATTTGCACTCTTCTCTCCTCATTAGATTAGTGTAGGAAGTGATTTCTGCACACCTAGCTTCCTTTCAGTTGGTATCAAAACTTGATCACCTTTGGCTCTAGTTGTTAGGCGGAGGTTTTTTGAGCTGATCTTAGATTGAGTGGGAGTTTGTGCAAAGTATTCTATAATCTTGTTGTAGGAAAAGAGATGGCAGGCACATCCAGAAGATTAGAGGTGGAGAAATTCAATGGCACAAATTTTGAGTTATGGGAACTTAAGATGGAAGACATGCTTGTTGATCGAGACCTATGGGAAATCATTTTTGGTGTAAAACCAACCACAATGGCACAAGTTGATTGGGATATCAAAGATCAAAAGGCTAAGGGTCTCATAAGACTCAGCCTAGTTGATTTTGTCCTATTAAATGACCGTGAGGAGAAGACCATGAAAGATCTTTGGAAGAAGCTGGGAGATGTTTATCAGGCCAAATCCCTCATGAACAAGCTTTTTCTGAGAAAGAAACTATATTCTCTGAGGATGGAGGATGGAGGATCTATTGCAGATCATCTGAATGCTTTCAACATGTTAGTTGCATAGTTGACATTTGTTGGTGTGAAGATGGATGAGGAGGATCATTGTATGACCTTGCTTTGTTCTTTGCCAGACTCGTGGGGCCATCTTGTTATGGCTATTGGGAGCACCACATCCACTTTCAAAATGGATGAAGTGGTATCTTTGCTGTTATCTGAAGAAATGCGGAAAAAGTCTTCTGAAGCAGCCAAAGAGGCTCTTGTGGTTTGTGGAAGACCCAAGGAGAAAGGGAAAAAGAAGGACAAGAAAGCCGAGAAGGGTAGATCCAAATCTCCTAGAAAGTCCAAGGCTCTCTATTGGAACTATAGAAAAACTAGGCATTTCTGAAAGGAATGCAAAGAGGAAAAGAAAAAGAAGAAGAAGAATGTCCCAGACTCAGATTCTAAAAGGTCACAAGATGATGGTGATGCCTTCATCGTAGCCCTGGCCACCCATGCATCTGATGATGTGTGGTTGATTGATTCTGGTGCATCATTCCACATGACCTTGCATCGAAGCTGGTTCATGAAGTATGAAGAGTTTGATGGTGGAAGAGTGTACCTGGGTGATGATTCTCATCTGAAGATTGTTGCTCATGGAAGAGTCTCAATTAGATTCCCTGATGGATGAGTGAAGGGGATCACTGGGGTTATGCGCATCCTAGGCTTGACATGGAACCTGCTTTCTATAAGTATGTTGAATGATGCAGGTGTGCAAGTTATCTTTTGAAAGGATGGATGCAAGATGACTAGAGGATCTATGGTGCTTGCGAAGGGTACTCGGAGAGGTACTCTATTTTAGCTGGAGGCATGCACTTCATAGTGCAATAGTTCTTCTAACTCAAAGAAAAGAGCTTCAGTCACTTCATCCCCACCATTTGAACCAGTAGTGAAGAAATCTGTTGTAACAAATTCTGATGGTAGTGCATCTTGGGTACCCAAGGGTGCTCATGCTTTGGAAGTTAAGCTTCTTGCTAAAAAGCCAATGTTATGGCATATGAGATTTGGCCACATTGGTGAGTAGGGTCTTAGAACCCTAAAAAATAAAAACCTCGTTGAGGGGTTAAATGATTGTAATCTCAAGTTTGACTTTTGTGAACATTGTATATATGGAAAGCAAAACCGTGTTCAGTTTTACTTTAGTTCTCACAAGTCTTCTAGTGTGTTGGACCTTATTCATTTTGATGTGTTTGGTCCTGTTAGTGTTCCTTCTATTTCCAAATCTGTATATTTTGTATCTTTCATAGATGATTACAATAGAAGGACATGGATTTATTTTCTCAGAAGCAAGACTGAAGTCTTTAGTCAATTCAAAGAGTTTAAAGCTTTTGTTGAGAATTAGACTAGTAAAAAGATTAAGTGTTTGAGAATTGACAACGGTGGTGATTTTTGTTCGGCAGAGTTTGATAAGTTCTGTAAGAGCAAGGGATTGAAAGACATAAGACAACTCCATACACCCCGCAACAAAATGGAGTTGTAGAGAGGATGAATAGGACACTGATGGAGAGGGCTAGTAGTATGCTTAGTGGAGCAACCTCGAACAAAAATTTTGGGCTAAAGCTGTAGTCACTGCTTGCTACCTGGTAAACAGGTCTCCTACATCAACTCTTGTTGGTAGGACACCTATGGAGGTGTGTTCTGGTAAGAAGCCTTCAGTTAGACATCTTCATGTTTTTGGTTGTGAGGCATATGCACATGTGCCTAGGGAGAAATGGTCTAAATTGGAGAACAAGGTTGTTAAGTGTATTTTCATTGGCTATGGTGTCGGTGTGAATGGATACAAGCTTTGGGATCCTGTGGCTGAAAAAGTGTTGTATAGTAGAAGTGTTATTTTCAGAGAGCTAACACCTTCTCCCATTAGTCTACAGCCAGAAGAAATAGAAAAGAAAGAGGATGTGGTTCAATTTCCTTCTACCCCTGAGAAGACTGAACCGATAGACCCTGTGAAACCTGATGATGAGGAGAGCTCTAGCAGCTCTAAAAGTTCAGAAGAAGAAGCAGAACCTCAACCTCAGCCATTAAGGAGGTCTACATGAACAAGAAAGCAACCTGATAGGTTTGGTTATTCATTGCTTGATTCTAGTTGTACTTTTTCCTTGCTTAGTAACATTGATGAGCCTAGAATTGTGACAAAGGCCATGGGCATGAAAGATGTAGGTTCCTAGAAGGAGGCCATGGAAGATGAGATGGCTTCTTTGGAGAAGAATAGAACATGGGACTTGGTGCCTTTTCCTAAGGGATAGAAACCTGTTGGATGCAAATGGGTGTTCAAGAAGAAATTCAGTGCAGATGGTAGTGTTGAAAAGTACAAGGCTAGATTAGTTGCGAAGGGGTATTCACAAGTGGAAGGAATTGATTATGGTGAAATTTTCTCTCCTGTTGTAAAGTTGACATCTATTCAATTCCTGTTATCTCTTGTAGCAACTTATGACTTAGAGGTGGAGCAGATGGATGTGAAGATAGCATTCCTTCATGGTGATTTGGAAGAAGAGATTTACATGTCACAGCCAGAGCATTACATAGAGAAAGGTAAAGCAAATTTGGTTTGCAAGTTGAAAAAGTCTTTGTATGGTTTGAAATTGTCTCCTAGGATATGGTACTTGAAGTTTGATGCCTTTGTGTTGTCAGTTGGATTTCATAGATCGAAATAAGATCATTGTGTGTATTATAAATTTGACAATGATCACATTCTCATTATTGCATTGTATGTTGATGATATGCTGTTAATTGGGAATAGTAAGAATATGATTTCTGATTTGAAGTCTTAGTTGTCAGCACAGTTTGAGATGAAAAATATAGTGGCGACCAGGTACATTCTAGGAATGAAAATTAGAAAAGATAGAGCTAACATAAAACTTTGGTTAAGCCAGAGTAAGTATGTGAAGATTGTGTTGGATAGGTTCAGCATGGCAGATTGTAGACCATTGTGTGTTCCTGTTTCTTTGGGGACAAAGTTGTCTATTAATGATTGTCCAAAATCTCCTAGTGAGGTGGAGGACATGAGCAGAGTACCTTATGCTAGTGCTATTGGCAGTTTGATGAATGCTATGGTTTGCACAAGACCAAACATTGCCCAAGCAGTGGGAGTCCTTAGTTGATTTATGGCTAATCCTGGATGGGTACATTGGGATGCAGTAAAGAGAGTGTTCAAATATTTGAGGGGTACTTCTGAGTATTCCATATGCTATCATGGTCATCCTGCAAGACCTCCGCATTCAGTTTGTATTCGTGGATTTGTGGATTCATGGATTCTGATTGGGCGGGTGACATTGATAGCAGGAGATCCACCAGTGCTTATGTGTTTACTATGTTCGGTGGTGCAATTAGTTGGATGAGTTAGAGACAACCTGTGGTCGCTTTGTCCACAACAGAAGCTAAGTATATGGAAGCAACTCATGCTTGTAAGGAATCCATTTGGATTAAGAGATTGTGTTTAGATATTGGTGTTGATGTAGGACAGATTATGATTTGTTGTGACAGTTAGAGTGCAATTTGCCTAACAAAGAATCCAACTTTCCATGCCAGCACAAAGCATATTGATGTACAGCTTCACTTTGTACGAGACATGGTAGAGGATGGGAAGCTGAATTTGGAGAAGGTAGACACTTTGAAGAATGTTGCAGATGCCTTGATGAAAGCAGTGGGCACAAAGAAGTTTAGATGGTGTTTGGAGTCTATGGGCCTTTCAGCCTATAGCAGTTAAATCCTATTAATTATATTGGCTCTTACAAGGTGTTCAACAAGTGGGAGAATGTTGGGAATTAAGGTGTCTCAACCTTAGTAATTCCTTTCATTTATTTATTGTAATATATTTAATTATTGCCTATTGTGTAATTAGGATCCTGTTTTGTCATCTTGTGGGAGTTGCCATGGTGATGTGTCATCCTACGTGGAAGGTGACCATATGTAATTTTGTCTTCACATGAGAAGATAGGTGTCCCACTTAGTAGTAGAGGTATTTTTCCATGTGTCAGCACTTTGAATAGCGTGTAAGTGAATCTTGACCGAAACGGTTATGACAGATTCCTATGACAGAATCTAGACGCGTAAGAGTCAGAAATAGAAGATACTATGACAGGTGAAGACATGTGTCACAAGGCATCTTGGAAGAAGGTATCTTTGGGTGCCCCAAGGAGGGTTATGACATTTAAGAGAATATGCTATTTTTAGTTAGTGTGTGATAGATTCTCTTACAGCTGTAAGATATGACAGTTATGATGGATTCTATGACAGTCGTAAGAGCATCTGTCATTGCCCAACTTGGGAATAGGTGACCATATTGGGATGGGGTGATATGACAAGTGTCATGACCATGTTGAAGTGTTGGACAAGTGTCCCTAGGTGTGGGTTTTGGGCCATGAGGCCAAGTTGGACGCCCATCTCAAGAAAGGTCTATTTTTGCCTTGTAAACTTCTATTTAAGCAGGTGCTTTGAGAGGAGATGTATTATGTGATTAACAGGTACTGTTATGCTACCAGATTATCTCTAGATACAAGTGTCGAAGACTCCTGTAAAGACTTGCATTGCAAGTGTGTTGTAATCCTTGTTGTTTAGATAATACATTGTGCAGGTTTTGGAGTGTGGGATTTTTCACCTGAAAGGGTTTTCCCCACATTATATCTTGTCTCTCTCTTCTTTTGTCTTACATTCTTGTGTTGTGTATTGCTGCAATATCTTTACTATTGGGTTAATAACACTGTAATTGTAAATGTTTAAAAGAATTTGCACTCTTCTCTCCTCATTAGATTAGTGTAGGAAGCAATTTCCACACACCTAGCTTCCTTTCACGAGCTACGGAGAAAATGATCATGGAAAACCCTCTATCATGGAATCTCACACAAATCTAGGGTATACATGGCAAAACTCAAGCCAATAAATCATACCGCACCCACACATGACACTCACAACATAACCCGTATATAAGGAAACATATGGCATGCATGCCAATCAATGCACACAACACACATGTGGCACAATTTCCAATCCAATGTATTCAAGTAACACATGGCACAACTAGCATTCATTCACATACAAGTAACATGTGGCACACTTGCCAATAAAATACAGACAAGTATTAATGACTCACATAAGCCAACAAACATAATAGAATGACATCACGACATTCAAGCATAAGGGAGATTATCACATCTTCAATGCATGCCAAACAAGGCATAAATCATAGACCATCACACATACGTGAAAGCATGAATCGGGCATTTCAGTGCACATGCAAATGCTAAGGTTACATCATGTTGAATACAATTGCGATGGTAAGCAAGGAAGAGAGACATATGAGTCAAGACAAGGAGTGTCATTATGGTCAAAACCAGATCTAGGAAAGCATCACCTATTTTGCATGTATATTTTGAGTATAGACATACTCCAACATTCACCAACTAAGCGAGTTATGACATGCTCTTTACAATAATAGCCATCAGATTTCCACAGTCCATGATGTTATTCTTTAGAGCTTCAGGATTTAACTGTGTTATTCTTGACATGCTCTTTACAACCCAAACTAGATCTAGGAAATCATCACCTATTTGGTGTAGATCTTATTACATTTTAACTACCCAATGTGATTATGGTTAAACTTAATTAAACTCCCCACTCACTATTTCCTACAATCCCTTTATAGTGGTGCGTGGTGGGAGCCACTCCTTTCTTACCCTATACCTCTTCCTACACGTCCATTTCACCAATTTTACAAATTGGGCATGGCACGAAAAATGAGGCAATAAAAATTGGGACATGAATTAAAAAGATGCAATATTTAAATTCATAAGGGAGACTACTCATCCCACATTTCAATTGATTTAAATTGGGCCTAAAATGTAAAATCTACATTTTTCTCACAATGCAAATAACCATAAAACCCCCCAATTTCACCATTAAAGGTTGCTTTGCTATCTTGGATAAATTTATAACTTCTAGAATAAAAGTTTAATCCAAAAACAAACAACAATCCATTGTTCTAAATGTGAACAATGCTCTACTTATGCAATAAAATTTAAGTGGGCATTTATACATAAATTTTGCCATAACTTTGTTTTTGCAAGTTTCCAACTCAAGAACACAAGCAAATAAATAAATACAAACTACAAATTTCATTTTAAACTCTCAATTCTATCAAATGAAGCCATGAGAAAACCACATGTGGTGGCATGGAAAAGGAATATCAAAGATAATTTAAAAATAAAGAAGTCGGAGAAGATTACTGTAGACACCTAAAATTGACCATGCCTTAATGACATACCAATTTCATCACCTTGTGTTGTCTTGTGACACTTTCATCCACATTCGACACCTTGTCGACATCTCTTGTGACACCTTGTGACACAATTGTCCTAGGTCCCCCTTTATCCCAAATTAATTAAATAAATCATATTTATTTAATTAATTAATCCATTTATCCTATTTCTCAAATTAATTAAATTAAATATTTATTTATTTAATTCTATCTATTATCCCTCTTAGCCAAAATAAATAAATAAATTAAATATTTATTTAATTAATCTTATCCTCACATAATCCCTCTCCAATAATTAATTAAATAATTTTTATTATTTAATTAATTATCTTGCCACATGTCCTCATCCTCACTCATCTCACAAATTAAACAATTTTAAAATTCCCCACAAAAGGACAAAAATCAAAAGTCAAACCTACAACTTAATCTCCACCCTCCATTCATCTTTTAATCTTGATCATTCACACATAAGGATGACCTAGAAATCCTTATCAAACCCTAGAAATCCTTATCATAACCCTAATTTTGTCTCATCAAATACTAGCCATTGATCCATACTTTTAATCCTAGTCGTCCATCCTTATCAAGCCTCTATAAAAAAAAATCCTCATCCTAAGCCATTAGATCCACAATTTCAAGTACTATTATGCTGCTAGTTTCATTCTAGAGAAATCAACACATATCTATCAATACATAATAACATTGAGCATAGCCATTGGAGTATTGGGTGCAACTTCAATTTGCTTTATCGAGGAGAAAGGGGTAATTTGAGGTAAAAGGTTGTGTATTGCATTGATCTTAGTTGTATTTCCTCATCTCCTTTTCTGCTCTCCATTTTGGCACACCCGGATTTAACCCTGTTTTGCAAGTTTTAGAAGCTTTTTATTGTAGATTTAGCCTCTTTTTGGTGATGATCTGGAAGTCAAATTTCATAGGAGGCCTCCTATAACAAAATCAACCTCGCCCTTACGTCCGAAGAACCTCGTAGATGAATTTTGGTATAAAATACTCTATATTTTCTCTACTGTAAAATTTTTGAATTTTTTTAGTTCACACTGTATCTGCAAACTTGACTTGTACGGATCCGTACCATATGGATTTTGTACTGTACAAAATCTATACCGTATGGAATCTATACATTGTTTGCAGACTACGCATGCCTCTATCGCAGGTGGTAGATTGGGTTTTATGCATTGATTTAACAAAAAATATCTGCAGGATAATCTTGTGGTTCATAGGTTCAAACATAAATATACTGCTTTTATCCATACGTCTCAGTGTTTTATCTAGGGGTGGTTTTATTTATTTTTATCCTGTGGTCTTTGTTTTGAAAACCCTTTGGCCATATCCTTTGGGCATTCGATTTATCTAGATACTAAGATTTTTTTATCATAGGGGAAACCTATAACTTCCATTTAAAACCATTGGGAATATTTTATTGTTGGGGTAAATGTGCGAACCACATGTCTTGCAAGTTCTATGCCAACAAAAAGTTCACGACCTTCGATATCTCTAGGGTAGGTAGTCATGGCCTTTGGCCCTCAGCTGAGTCCTGCTCCTCACTGGTGGGCTTGCTAATCAGGCAGTCCCCTAAACCTTGTGCAAATCGTAACATCCCATTTAAATATTAACTACTCCCCCTATATTTTTTTTTTTATTTTTATTTTTTTGCTGCCTGACCCTTGGTCACATTGGCGACTAGGGGCTTGGTTTGATCCTAGTTACCTAGGTTAACTCCCCAACTTGAAAGACACATGTGACCTCCCTGGCACTAACTGTTAGCAGTCAAGCACTGACCACCAGCTAGATCCCCTTCCTTCTAGAGCCCTAAATAGGGTCTTTTTTATTTTTTGCAAATATTTTGCATAATAGGTCAGATTTTCATGAAACCAAAAGAATTGGAAAGATGACTCCGCCAACTTTCCTGTGGTGTAGGCCTCATCAAGAGATTTGATTAAATGTTTTAAGTGTAATCAATCAAAGTCCACATTTTCTTGCAAATCTCATATCGCTATAAGTTTTGCAATTTTTATCCAAATATAATGATTTTTTAAAAAATTTCTTAGAATTTCATAAAGAATCTGATCATCACATATAATTTGTTGTAGCTCTTCACCATTCTCTAATTTTTTCAGATTTCATCATTTTGGCCTAACACTTGTTTTGTAGCACAATGCTTGCCAAAGGTTAAATTTTATCAAACTACTAACACGTGTGCTACAAATTCACATGTCAAAAGTTGATCATTAAACCTATCTTGTGTTTGTTTTGTCTTTTGGGTTTGATAGTGACTTTGGGTGTGTACACTCTCCCATTGTGCCTAGTGCAATCTTGGGAATCAAAAACACCCTTAGCCACTTTCATTCACACACACATCTATTTTATCTAAGGGACTTGATCTGTCTTTGTGGGTCAAGGGTGTGTGTATGCTCTTCCCTTACGCCTAGTGTGATATTGGGTATCAAAAACACCTCTTGCATCAAGTTTTGTCACCCAAAGTGTGCTTTTGTGTGTATGCTCTCCTCTCGCACCACTTGGTGATCTTAAGGATCAAAAACACCTTGCATTACCTTTCCCTTTAGGAGGCTTACTAGGGGATTTCATCACCCCTAGGGATGACCTCAACCACATGTTCTAGTAGGGTATATCAAAGGGGGGAGAGCAAAAGTTGTACCTCAATCTAGTCACGTAGTCACTATCAGAACCTTTTGGCCCCAGGTAATTTTGAACATAAGGTGAAGTGATACTTAATTATGTCACATGCCTTCAATGGACTAGTGTTCATGGACTTGTGCCCCCCATACCTTGCGTATATTGGGGACTCCCTTAGCCACCTTGTACATCCTAAATTAAGACCTTTCGGCTGTCTTCTAGTGTGGTGTAGGTTTCAGTCGATCAAGCCCGAAGTTACTCACCATGTTCCTCATAGAGTGGATATAGAAATCTTCCTTGGGTAAGGTGTCAAAACCTCCAAGGGAAAGGGATGCTTGGTGCAACACCTTTATCCCTAGCTATTCCCCCTAAAAGGTGTTCCTAGTTAGGTAGGGACATTGAGAGGAATTGAGCATGGACCTTGAAGACAATCCCACTTGAATAATCTAGGGTGTTATTGTGTATTGTGTGTGTGTGATCATTTGCATAAGCCCAATCCAAATTCATATCTTTTGAAAATCTATGCATGTGTGTATGAACCTTATTGTTTGCAAATTTGCCTAAGTCAAGCTTGAGCCATCCACCTCATCTTTCATCCTCATCCTAATCTAATCAAGCTTCATCCTAATCATCCTAATCCTAATCCTAATCTAATCCAATCCAAGTTCATCCTATCTTCATATATCCAATCCATCCTATTGTAATCATCCCTCTCATCCAATCACTTCATCCCAACTATCCTAATCATCCTACTTATCAACCTAAGCATCTAATCCTATTATCCATCTCATCCTAATCATCTCCTAATCATCTAATCCTATCATACCTATCACCCAAATCATCTGCTAATCACCTTATCCGAATCATCGTAATCATCCTCCAATCCTAATTCATCCACTCCAAGCCACATCATCTCCTAATTATCCTAAACATCATACCTTATCCCCTCATCATCCTAATCCAATCCAATCACACTTCATCAATTTAATCCTAATCATCCTATCCAAATCATCCCTAATTATCCAATCACACTTCATCAATTTCATCCTAATCATCATATCCAAATCATCCCTAATTATCCAATCCACTTCATACTCATCCTAATCTAATCATCTTCATCGTAATTTATCCAATCCAAGCCACATCATCTCCTAATTATCGTACACTCACACACCTTATCCACTTCATCCAAATCTATCCAATCCATCCTATTCTAATCACCCATCTTATCCACTTCATCCTCATCCCAATCCAATCAATTCCATCCTAATCATCCTCATCATATTATCACCTTATCCCAATCATCCCTAATCATCCAATCACATATTCCCAACCTATCTCCCATCCATCCCTAATCCATCATTTAGGACCCCTAATCCTAATCAAGTGATCCAAATCTAATCAAGGTCCTAATCCTAATCCATTCTATCCAGTTAATCAATTTCTTAATTACAACCATCATGCTAATCATCATCCCATCATCTCTTAATCCAATCCTTAGTCTATCATACCTTGAATCCATTATCATCTTTAATTTGCATCATTATCCACATATCATTCTTAATCTAATCCTTCGTCACCATCCCAATCTAATCCATTAATCCCTCATCCCAAGCCTGTTGCAAGTATGGGCCTAACTGGTGTTGTCATTGATGTCAACATACTCCTTTTGCATTAATGATAAGGATTGGATGAACTGTTTGCTGAGGATATTGAGAAAACTAGTCATATCAGGAACAATGAAGAATAGTGAAGACAGTAAGATAAAGTCCAAGATAAGATGAGGATAAGAGAATGTGGTTTAAAGGGTTTGTAGATATGTGTCTTAAGGTGATCTAGTAAACATTTCAGAGGTCAGCATGAAGATCTAAAGAAGTTGTGGCCACTCAAGTAAAACTGGTTCTAGTAGGTGTTCAGAGGTGACAGAGTGATACAGAAAGGTCCAGTGAGATCCAGAAATGAATTATCCTATTCTGTGGATTTGAGGGAGTGTTGAGGAAGTCTTTGTGAAGTCTCAACTCATTTGGTTCATGGTTTGATGGTCCACAAGCATCTATTCCTTTGTGACAGTGATGACAAACTATGTTCTTGAGGTTCTGGATGAAGCAGAGAAGGATTTCAATAAGCAGATGAAGTGTGGATATTCTTGGTGATTCAGGCAAGCTTGTGGAGGTCTTTGGATCGTGTCCAGTTCATGTTGGTGGTCCACATTGAAGATTAAGATCACATTTGAAGAATTACTTCCAGATGAAGGTGTTCTTCCTGAGACTGGCTGACCAGATGAGTTACACAACCTGCGGATGCTCTTATAGTTGTCTGTTGACTTAGATGATTATTCCTAAGTTGTTGTCTTGTATAAATAAGGAATTGTGAAGTCATTTCAAAGTGGGCCTTGTGGAGATGAGTGTGTGGTAGCGAGGAGGAGAGTGAAAGGCAGAGCAGAAGTATTGGGCTTAAATGGAACTGATTCAAGCATGGTGAAGATGCTATTCTCCAGTTCATGTATGTGATACTTATTTCTTTGTAGATAGTGTGTCTCTTGTAGGTAGTGAGCCTCTTGTGAGCAGTGTGCTCGGGTAGTGAGCCCTAATTGGCATTTGCCATTTTGTTCTTTCTATTCTTCTAATAGAGAATACAATCTTGGGTTAATCACCCCATGGTTTTTCCCTTAACCGGGTTTTCCACATCAAAATATTGGTGTCTTATGTGTTAATGTGCTTTTGCTCTTGTTTTAATGCATTGTGCTTCCATGATTGAATTATTATTATGCTGCTGAACTACAAAGTGGATTTAAGTGTGTAAGTTGTAAGAAAGTTTTGAACAACTGATTCACCCCCACTCTCAGTTATCTG
This sequence comes from Cunninghamia lanceolata, assembly GCA_027924645.1. Classification (NCBI taxonomy): domain Eukaryota; kingdom Viridiplantae; phylum Streptophyta; class Pinopsida; order Cupressales; family Cupressaceae; genus Cunninghamia; species Cunninghamia lanceolata. The sequence goes on along the minus strand of BSBN01001040.1, from coordinate 3,419,263 downwards.
CCCTAAATCTAACAATTGGTATCAGAGCCAATTTCCTCTAAAAGGAGCTTAACCGCTTGAGGAGATCCAGGATGTCATCCTACAAGAAGGATAGTTTGAAGTTTGATGGAATGAATTTCAATCTTTGGAAAAGTTGCATGAAATGTCATTTGCAATGTATGGGAATGCAGTACTGGAACATGGCTTCAACAAAGTATACTCCTCCTCAAGATGGTCCGAAAGCCCCAAATGAAATCATAGATGCTGAAAACAATCTACGGACTGTAGAAGCTCTTCTAAGTGCATTATCTGACTCAGAGCTTTCAAATGTTGTTGACCTACCAACTGCTTTTGAGATTTGGCAAAAACTGGAACTTCTACATGAAGGAGACAAGTATGTTAAATGTGCAAGGTTACAGAGTCTGAAAGGAAAATTTGAAAATCTAAAGATGAGAGATGATGAAAATATCACTACTTTTATGCCAAGAGTAAATGAGATTGTCTGTGGCATTTGAAGTGCTGGTGGAGTCTTGGATGAAGATGAGATTGTTGGCAAAGTTCTTCAATCCCTTCCTGCTTCTTATAAAATCATAGTTGCTGCCATTGAAGAATTTAGAGCTCATACAACTATCACAAGAGATCAATTGGTTGGTAAACTGGCTGCATTTGAAATGATCGAGTTTGGAGATTCCCCCCCAAAGACTGAATCAGCATTCAAAGCCAGTGCCTCTGTAAAAGGTAAACAAAGGTTTGATCTGGGAGAAAACTCTTCAAGGAAACTATCATGGTATGAAAAAGCAAGAAAAGACCTAGAAGAAGAAGAAGCAGAAACTGCTCAACTTGAAGCCCTTGTTGCAAAAAGACTGCCAAGAGGATCCAGTAAGTATGAAGGAAAATTGCCTTTTAAGTGTTTTAATTGCAATAAGATTGGTCATTTTTCCTCAAGATGTCTGAAAAGATTTTCAAGGCCAAATCCTAACAGATCAAGGTTCCAAAAGAATTGTTACTATGTTCATGAAGGAGATGATGAAGGAGTAACAGATGATGAATCAGAGACATGAGACAAATCTGGAAGTGACTGGGTGTTCATTGCCATCAAGGAAGAAGATCTAATGCCCTCTGAATCTGTCAATCATAATATTGTGGAAAGAGCTCTAGCTGCCCAAGTTGAAGAAAAGGATGATTGGGTCATTGATAGTGGATGCTCTCACCATATGACAGGTGACAAAAATAAGTTCATAGATTTGGAAAGGTATGAAGGAGGAGTGGTAAAATTTGGTGATAATTCTGCTGGTAGAATCAGAGGTAGAGGAACTATTTCTTTTGATGGAAGGAACAAAACTGGTAATGTACTATATGTTGAAGGATTGAAGCACAATCTTCTCAGTGTTGGATAGTTGGTGGACAAAGGCTATGATCTTAGATTCAAGAATGGAAAATGCAAGATCTTTGAGAGTTCCAGAATAGAGATTGCATCCGGTACCCAAACAAAAGGTAACATCTTCCATTTAGTTGGTACTGGTAAAAGTTGTCTATTTGTGCAAATTGATTAGAGTTGGTTATGGCATAGGAGGATGTGTCATGTGAATTTTGATAATATCATCAAGATAAGCAATACTCGGGCTATAAGAGATCTTCCAAAATTGGTGAAGCCTTCAAATAGTTTATGCAAGGAATGTCAGTTGGGAAAACAAAGCAGAGTCTCATTCAAAGGCAAGGAACAATCTTCTACCGGATTATTAGACCTAGTTCATACTGATTTATGTGGTCTGGCAAGAATCAGGAGTGTGCAAGGTGATAGATACTTCATGTTACTAATTGATGACTATTCCCAGATGATGTGGGTAACTTTTTTGAAAGAGAAATCATAAGCTCTTGAGTAATTCAAAATATTCAAGGTTATGGTAGAAAATGAAACCGGATTAAAATTGAAATGTCTGAGGTCTGATAGAGGTGGAGAATTCACATCCGGTGAGTTCATAGACTTCTGTGAGAAACATGGAATAAGGAGACAATTGTCTGCTCCTAGGACTCCACAGCAGAATGGAGTAGTTGAGAGAAAGAACCAGACCATCCAAGAAGCATCTAGGACCATGATGATGGAAGCAAATGTTCCTCAGATCTTTTGGAGAGAAGCTATCAGCATTACAATCTATACTCTCAATTGAGTACAAATCAGAAGCAATACTGGTAAGACTCCTTATGAACATTGGTTTGGCATCACTCCTACTATGAGGTATTTCAGAGTCTTTGGTAGCAAGTGTTACATTAAAAGAGATGAGGATCTAGGCAAGTTTGATGCTAGAAGTGATGAAGGAATATTCTTGGGTTACTCTACTCAAAGCAAAGCATACTGGTGTTATAACAAGAGACTGAGAAAGATTATAGAAAGTACAAATGTGAAGGTTGATGAAGGAATTGAAAAACCCTCAAGGTTTTATGAATATGATGAAGATGATCAGAATGGTGCTCTGATTCAAGAAGCCCAAGCCTCTTCTGAAAAATAGATTCAAACTGATCCAGTAAAGCAGGAAGAAGAGATGATTTTTAATGAGCCTGATCAAGATTCAGAAATGCAAGAAACTCCCAAAGTTCCAAGGTATGTAAGATTGAACCACTCTGAAGATCAGATCATAGGTGACAAAAGCAAAGGTGTACAAACTAGAAGAAGAATTGCTCAAGATTCAGATAAGTATTGTCTGATTTCAAAGATTGAACCTAAGACAGTTGATGAAGCTTGCAATGATGAAAACTGGACTAAAGCAATGGAGGAAGAGCTGATCCAAATTGAGAAAAATCACACTTGGGATCTTGTTCCCAGACCTAGAAACAAGAATGTGATTGGAACCAAATGGGTCTTCCGGAACAAAATGAATGAAGTTGGTGAAGTAATTAGAAATAAAGCTAGATTGGTCTGCAAGGGCTATTCTCAAATAGAAGGAGTTGATTTTAAAAAAACTTTTGCTCCGGTGGCAAGACTTGAAGTAGTCAGATTAGTTCTTGCATTTACTGCCTTTAAAGATTTCAAAGTTATCAGATGGATGTCAAGTCTGCCTTCCTGAATGGTGACTTGGAAGAAGAAGTGTACATTGAGAAACTAGATGGATTTCAATTGTCTGATCATGGTGATATGGTCTGTAAGTTGAAGAAAGTACTGTATGGACTGAAGCAAGCCCCAAGAGCCTAGTATGAAAGATTGGATAAACATCTTTTGAAGATTGGTTTCAACAAAGGTACTTCTGACAGTAATTTGTATTTCAAAATTGATCATGAAAATATCTTGATTCTTGAAGTATTTGTTGATGATATCATTTTGGAGGAAGAGATGGTATGTGTAAAACCTTTGCAAATCAAATGAAAAGTGAATTTGAGATGTCCATGCTTGGGGAAATGAATTTCTTCTTAGGTCTACAAATCACTCAAACAAAGAAAGGAATCTTCATTTCTTAGACCAAATATGTAAAAGAATTGTTGAATAAATTTGGGATGTAAGACTCAAAGCCAATGAATACTCCCATGGCAACCAGATGTAAGTTGAGCAAAGATGATGACTCTCCCAAGGCTGATCAAAAAAAGTATAGGTCAATGATTGGAGGATTGTTGTATCTCACTCAAACTAGACCTGACATTATGAATGTTGTTGGTCTTGTTGCTAGATTCCAAGCTGATCCTAGAATCTCATGTCATGGCAGTCAAAAGGATTTTTAGATATTTAAAAGGGACAGTGGAGTATGGTTTGTGGTACCCTAGAGATCATGATTTCTCTCTTCATGTCTATACAGATGCTGACTGGGTAGGAGATGTGGATGACCAGAAAAGTACTAGTGGTGGAGCATTATTTTTGGGGAAGAGATTGGTTTCTTAGATAAGAAAGAAACAAGAGGCAATATCTCTATCCACTGCAAAAGCAAAATATATTGTAGCAGTAGGTAGTTGCACTCAAGTTTTGTGGATGAAACAAATGCTAAGAGACATAAGAGTGGAGTATGAGGAGCCTATCACAATCTTCTATGATAATTCAAGTGCAATAAATATATCTAAGAATCTGGTGTTGCATTCAAAGACTAAACATATATCCATCAAGTTTCACTTTTTGAGAGAGCAAGTGAACAACAATGAAGTCAGATTGGAGTTTGTGCCTTCCAAGGATTAGATTGCAGACATCTTTACTAAACCTCTACCTAAGGACTCTTTTGAGTATCTTAGGGAGAAGTTAGGGGTTATTGCCCCTCCGATGATGAACTAAGGTGCACTGATGTGCATCAGTCCGGTGGATATCACAGTCATATCTTGTCATCCATATTGATGATTAGGAGCTACTACTTAGGGGGAGCAGCCAGTATGACTCTAAAGTGGTGTAATTGCAAGTATGTGCCCTTTGCCATTGATGTCAAAGGGGGAGAGAAGACATGTGAAAAACAAGTGGTTGATGATCAAAGGGGGAGCAGGAAAGGAAAAGAAGACATGTGAATGGTTGTTGCTGATAGGGGGAGTTGTGATAGTACATTTGAATCAGTTCCATTGGAGATGAGTGTGTGGTAGCGAGGAGGAGAGAGAAAGGTAGAGCAGAAGTATTGGGCTTAAATGGAACTAATTCAAGCATGGTGAAGATGCTATTCTCTAGTTCATGTATGTGATACTTATTTCTTTGTAGATAGTGTATCTCTTGTAGGTAGTGAGCCTCTTGTGAGTAGTGTGCTTAGGCAGTGAGCCCTAATTGGCATGTGCCATTTTTTTCTTTCTATTCTTCTAATAGAGAATACAATCTTGGGTTAATCACCTCGTGGTTTTTCCCTTAACCGGGTTTTCCACGTCAAAATCTTGGTGTCTTATGTGTTAATGTGCTTCTGCTCTTGGTTTAATGCATTATGCTTCCATGATTGAATTATTATTATGCTGCTGAATTACAAAGTGGATTTAAATGTGTAAGTTGTAGCAAAGTTTTGAACAACTGATTCACCCCCCCTCTTAGTTGTCTGCCTTGAATCTAACAAAGCCAACCATCCATTATCCATTTCTATCAAGTATCCAATCCTTAATAAAAAAATCATCATTTGAATATCAAAATTTGATTAAGGACTTAGTCTCCTTCATACCCCATTCAACTTTCATCCAAAATCCCAATCATTATCCTCCAAATCATCATCAAAGTGCTCCACCCAAGGATCCAAAACACTAATAATAATCTATCCACATCATCACCAAATCCCTCTTGCAAAGGATCCTAGCCCTAATCCTACATCATCCATTTCCAATCAAATAAAACATCAAGATCTTAAGTTGATCTCATTATCATCATCCAAACTTTCTTAAGATCATTAGTCTATCTTAAGTATAGTCATCAAATCTCATCAAGTCATACTTAAGAATGTAAGGCTATCTTAAGTAGAAATAAAATCTAATCCAAGCCAATCCACTCTTACTTAAGCACGTTAGTCCGCCTTAAGTATTGAGAATCATTCATCCTTCAATCAAATCAAATCATCCTAAGGTCTTGACATTTGATGCCCAACCTACATCACATGTATCCATTATCCTATATCATCTCATATCTCTGCAACAAACATGGATCCTTATGCAACAATACAAGAACTACAAAGACTTAAAAATATCTATGAGTGTTTTGATCCTATCACCAAGGCACAATGTAGAAATGTCCTTAGTGATATCCCCTTAGCACAACTCATCATTGGAGATTCTCAAGCTCCTATCACATAAAAATCACCATCCCACCCATCCATCCAAAATCCAAGTCATGAATTGATACATGAACATGAAAGCCCCTTGCAACCAAGCATTGGATAGCACAAGCTATGCCATTATAACAAATTGTATACCCTATGACAAGGGAAATCCAACTCATTCCAACTCATCTCCTATCTACATATCCACCTCCTAATCCATTGATCCCTATAATCCCTCCATCACAATATCCCTCCAATCCTATTAACCTTAATCCAATAGCCTACATACAACCTCCCAATCCATCAATCCCTACAATCCCTCCATCACAATACCCTCTAAACCTTCTAATCCTAACCCATTATCCCACCCATCTCCTCATCCATCAATCCCTATCATCCATCCACCATATAATCCACCATCAAAACTTCAAAGAACTAATCCATCAACCCATGAAACCTTGAAGGATTTTCTCCAAAGGATCTTTGCAAAATCCGTAAAATAAAGCAAAGTTATGGAGACATCCAAATCCACTAATCTAATTTCATCCACCTCTAATACTCCCAATTCCTATCCATCTCCTCCTATTATCCATTCAGTCAATCCTAATCCTAACCCCACAACATTTACCATCATTATCCATCCACTATATGTATATCCTAATCCATCAACCCATGAAGCCATGAAGGATGTGACCCAAGGACTATTAGAAAGGAATCCAAAATCATCATGTACTCAAATTCCTATCCTTGATCCTAACAAAGAACCTCCTAATAACATCTCTACCACTCCTATGCCTATCCAAGTCATCGAAGAGTCTCCTACCATAAGTCCAAATCCAACTCCATCATGTAGCCATGTTGTCAAACATCCAAATATTATTGAGCCCGTCTAAGCACCTATCACATCCATCCAAGAAATCTGAAAGCTATGTCAAGAGCCTAGTCCAAAGCATGTGGAAACACCAACCCCCCATCCTAATCAAGATCCAAACATCCCATATAATCCTATCCCTGATCCCTTACCATCTCATGATCAACCCATCCACACTGATCCCATCTTTGATCCTCCAACATCTCCTAGTGAAGCCCCATCACCCCCTCTTACTCCCCACTCCAATCAAGATCAAAGCAACCCCACTTACCCTATCCACAACCAATATCACACTATCCATGCTAATACTCTCTATGATCAAGATCTTATCCATGAGAAAGAAAACCACATCACTCCTATACATCATCCAATTATCCCTATCCATCATCTCACTAGTCCTATTCATTATCCATCAATATCCCATGATGAGACACTTGGTTCCCAAGAAAACATAGATAATCAAACAAATTATTTGGATCCTATCACATCACATCCTAATGAGCATAATGATAATCAAGATCCAAGCATTCCACATCCATCTCCCATTGATCATTCATCATCCCCTGTCGAACCTATCCAAAATCCATCATACTATCCCCTTGGTCTTGCTACCTTCATCTATGGTGGTTCTCTTGTAGGAAAGGAACAAACTCTATCCACCACCCCACCTTCCCCATATAATAATGGACTTGCGTCTTGTTTTGAAAATAACAAACATCCCATATCACACCGCATGCTCCAAAACATGAAGTATCAAGGCAACAACTTATGCCTTCATGAACAAGGAATATTGGAGCCTATCCATGTCCAAACCCATCCACGACCACATGGACTTGGATATACATCTAAAGAAAAACAATACAAACATGTTGGTACCACCTTCACAACTCATAAAGTATTTTCTTCCAATCCCAAACCTGGTACACCTCATCACACCTCCAAGTCATATGTCATCATCCCTACTCCATCATCATAACATTCTCAAAAGCATGTGACCATACATCTCCCTCCAACCACTCTACCTCCACTCCTTCCAACCCCTAATATCCCCATCCTCACATTTCGTTATCCCTTCATCCACAAATCTACTAATCCAGCCATCCAAACATCCCGCTCCCTTAAATCCCTATTCATGATCAATGAATGCACACATCACCTAAACATGAAGCTATCACAAACCCCAGGGGATTCAAAAATAAAACTTTGGATGCCTCTACACCTAAAAGAAAAAATCCTACAAATGCCTAAGAGTTTTCATGCTATAGAGCATCAATACACAAAATCCAAGCTAAATAAAAAATCCAAAAGGATACAAACGCCCACACCCCCAAAAGTAAATCTAAAACAAAAATGGTGTAGGTACTCCAGCAAAAAGAAATCAATCCAAATGACACATCTAAATCCCATCTATCAAAAATCCCTCTTCGTCATCCCACTCCCCATAAAAAAATCCTATAAATTCCAAGTCCGTTTGGATCCCTAAATCCCTAAATCGGCAAGCTACATTACTCCCCACACCCCATCCCAAATATAAGCTTCAAAGACCAAAATGTTGTGTGCAAACATTGGTCTTGGTTCCCATCGACACCATGAAAATCCTAAATATCTCCATCTGCTATTCCACATATCTCCCCTATCACACCAATATCGTCCATGATTTCACATAATCTTCCATCCATCTGTAATCCACATCATAATCCACTATCCTTCATCTATATCATGCAATCACCTACCAACACCCATGCGCGCAATAACACTTGACATGTACCATGTGTGACATACATCTAAAATGGGACATTATCACCTCCTCTTGGAAATAGATGTTTGAGTTCCTATCCTCCATCCAAATCTCTCTTCCCCCGATCCACCCATCCCATCCAAATAGCAAAAAATTAGAAAAAAGCAAATAAAAAAAAATTCAAAATAGTAAAGAGAAATCTTTTGTCAAATGGTGAAAACCACCTCGGTGGCGCCTTTGATAAGTACCATGATGAAAACCTGGAAAATAGGTGTCATGTGTAGATTGATTATCCATGTACCTTACACTTGATGGCAAGTTGTCTCATCCATCCTAGCTTATCATTTCCATCCTATATTATCTATCTTCATCCATCATATCCGCATACCCATCCTTCCCTCCTACTTTGATCTTGATAAGGACAGGGGACAAAATGTTGAAAAATTCTTTAGACATCCTTTGATATAGCTAATTTTTCCTAACCAATTCTATCGCATATCCTCATAAGTAGTGTCATGCAAAGTCTTGAGCATACTATCTAGATTGGGGCATGTTATTCCTATGCGACATAGTCCTTGGAGATCCATCCTAAACCCCTCCATTCATCCATCATAAATCTTCCATCCATTCTATCCATCTATCTATCCATCCAATCTTCCTCCATCCTTGCCTTTCAACCTAGTCTTCCCTTGTCATTGGCATCTAGCACCTAGGCTATCCTCATGAAATCCAATGCAACCATCCCATAAATTCAAAAAAACCAAAAAAATCAAATATCCAAAAAAAAATCCAAGCAATAAGTCCAGATGCAAGCCATCCTTAATCCATGTCAATCTAGCCAAGCAATCTAGCAAATCATCCAAAAGTACCCAATCAAATCATCACTATCATTATAATCCATCATCCAATCAACTCTTTCTTAAGAACGTAAGGCTATCTTAAGTATATAATAAATCAACCAATCTTGGTGTTAATCGCATGGCCAACAACACTAGCCAATCCAATCATCCATAAATCCATCAATCATCAGTTTTCAACTTGACAGGGGCAACAACCTTGTTTATCCTTTTGTCATTTATGCATGCTTGTTCTCTTTCTTGTGTCTATGTTTATCATTTTATCTTGCATTTGTATCAATCCTAGCAACATATTGTCACCACGACATCATGGTATTCCATATCATGGTGCCCAATGACATATGTTTGCTTGTGACCTTTATCTTTTTGAGTCAGTCCTTTACACATGAGACACATTATCACCTTGGTCTTTACACCTTGGTGCATAATATCTAGTGCTATAACAAATTATATGATTTCTCACCCAATGCAACATAACTTATCATTCATCCATTTCATCCATCCCTCATATTTTCTCCACCTCCTTAACCAATCCGTCTCATCCATTTCGAGAGCATACCCATGTTCTTGCAACTCTCCTATCCTCTAGAGGAGGCATATCATCCCTGCATCATTCCTCCTTGTCACTCATCCAAGTGGCTAAGGCATCCCATTCTAACCCAACACTATGTTTTAAACTTCTTTGAAATGATGTTACTTCCCTTGGTCGCAACACCACTTCAAAGAGGGGAAAAATGTAGACACCTAAAACTGACCATGCCTTAATGACATACCAATTTCATCACCTTGTGTTGTCTTGTGACAGTTTCATCCACTTTCGACACCTTGTTGACATATCTTGCAACACATTTGTCCTAGGTCAGCCTTTATCCCAAATTAATTAAATGAATCATATTTATTTATTTATTTAATCCATTTATCCTATTTCCCAAATTAATTAAATAAATTAAATATTTATTTAATTAGTTCTATTATTATCCCTCTTAGCCAAATCAATTAAATCAATTAAATATTTATTTAATTAATCTTATCCTCACATAATCTCTCTCCAACAATTAATTAAATAATTTCTATTATTTAATTAATTGTCTTGCCACATGTCCTCATCCTCACTCATCTAAAAAAAACAAATTTAAAATTCCCCACAAAAGGACATAAATCAAAAGTCAAACTTACAACTTAAGCTCCACCCTCCGTTCATCTTTTAATCTTGACCATTCACATATAAGGATGTCCTATAAATCCTTATCAAACCCTATAAATCCTTGTCATAACCCTAATTTTGTCTCATCAAATCCTAGCCATTGATCTATACTTTTAATCCTAGTCGTCGATCCTTATCAAGCCTCTATAAAACAAACCCTCATTCTAAGCCATGAGATCCACAATTTCAAGTATTGTTATGTTGTTGGTTTCATTCTAGAGAAATCAACACATCTCTATCAATCCGTAATAACATTGAGCATAGCCATTGGAGTATTGGGTGCAACGTCAATCTGCTCTATCGAGGAGAAAGGGGTGATTTGAGGTAAAAGGTTGTGTACTGCATTGATCTTTGTTGTATTTCATCATCTCATTTTCTATTCTTCAATTACCTTTCCAAAAAGTATTTTAAAACCAAGAACAATGAAGAGTTTTTGAATGCAATCTTCTTCCAAGCCAATTCAATCCTCCTCCAAGCAATCATCAAACTGAATCCCAATCCAAGCAAACAAGAATTCTTCATTTTCCATCTACACAAAATTCTTTTCAATCCAAGAAAGAAGAGGGTTTGAGAGAGAGAGCCAATAAAATAGAATGAATTAACAAAATAAGTCTATTTTCCCTTTATACCGAAAAAGCCACTCTACCATGTACAAACCACAACATCCCATTTAAATCTTAAATGCTCCCCCTCTATTTTTTAATATATTTTTAATTTTTTTCTACCGCCTGACCTATGGTCACATTGGCAACCAAGGGCTCGGCTTGACCTTAGTCACCCAGGTTAAATGCCCAACTTCACCGCTTTGGCACTAACCGCCAGCGATAACTAACCACCAACTAGACCCCCTTCCTTCTAGAGCCCTAAATAGGGCCTTTTTTCTTTTTTGCATATATTTTGTGTAACAGGTTAGATTTTCATGAAAGTAGAAGTGTTAGAAGGCTGACTCAGCCAACTTTCCTATGGTGCAAGCCTTGTCAATAGATTTGATCAAATGTTTCAGGTATAATTAGTCAAAGTCCACATTTTATTACAAATCTCAAATCGCTATAACTTTTGCAATTTTTTTCCAAATCTAACATTTTTTTTGAAATTTCTTAGAATTTCATAAAGAATCTGATCATCACATCCAATTTAGTGTAGCTCTTCTTAATTTTCTATTTTTTTTAGATTTCATGATTTTGGACTAACACTTGTTTTTTAGCACAATGCTTTCCAAAGGTCAAATTTTATCAAACTACTAACACATGTGCTGCAAAATCATATGTTAAAGGCTGACCATTAAACCTATCTTGTGTTTTCTTTGTCTTTTGAGTTTGATTATGACTTTGGGTGTGTAAGCTCTTCCATTGCACCTAGTGCGATCTTGGGAATCAAAAACACCATTAGCCACTTTCATTCACACACACGTATCTATTTTATCTAAGGGAATTAATCTTTGTCTTTGTGGGTCAAGAGAGTGTCTATGCTCTTCCGTTGTGCCTAGTGCAATCTTGGGGATCAAAAACACCTCTTGTATTGACTTTCATCACCCAAGGTGTGCTTGTGTGTGTATGCTCTCCTCTCACACCACTTGGTGATCTTGAGGATCAAAAACACCTTGCATTACCTTTCCCTTTAGGAGGCGTGATAGGGGATTTCATCACCCCTAGGGATGATCTCAACCACACATTTTGGTGGGGCATATCAAAGGGGAGAGAGAGAAAGTTGTACCTCAATCTAGTCACGTAGTCATTGCCACAACCTTGGGGCCCTGGGTAATTCCAGACATAAGGTGAAGTGATACTTAATTGTGTCACATGCCTTCAATGGATTAGTGTTCATGGACTTGTGCCCCCTGTACCTTGCATATATTGGGGAATCCCTTAGCCAAGTTGTATATCCTAGCTTAAGACCTTTCGATTGTCTTCTAGTGTGGTGCAGGTTTTAGTCGATCAAGATCGAAGTTACTTACCATGTTCCTCATAGAGTGGATATATAACTCTTCCTTGGGTAAGGTATCAAAACCTCCAAAGGAAAGAAAGACTTGGTGCAATACCTTTATCCCTAGCTATTCGTCCTAAAAGGTGTTCCTAGTTAGGTAGGAACACTGAGAGGAATTGAGCATGGGTCTACACTACAAAGACAATCCCACTTGAATAATCTAGGGTGTTGTTGTGTATTGCATGTGTGTGATCATTTTCATAAGCCCAATCCCAAATTCATATCTTTTGCAAACCTATGCATGTGTGTATGAAGCTTATTTTTTGCAAATTTTCCTAAATCAAGATTGAGCCATGCACCTCATCATTCATCCTCATCCTACTCCAATAAAGATTCATCCTAATCATCCTAATCCTCATCCTAATCTAATCCAATCCAAGTTCATCCTATCTTCATCTATCTAATGCATCCTATTCTAGTCATCCCTCTCATCCAATCACTTCATCCCAACTATCCTAATAATCCTACTTATCAGCCTAAGCATCTAATCCTATTATCCCTCTCATCCTAATCACCCATCCTAATCATCTGCTAATCACCTTATCCCAATCATCCTAATCATCCTCCAATCCTAATTCATCCAACCTAAGCCACATCATCTCCTAATTATCCTACAAATCATACCTTATCCCCTCATCATCCTAATCCAATCCAGTCACACTTCATCAATTTAATCCTAATCATCATATCCAAATCATCCCTAACTATCCAATCCACTTCATCCTCATGTTAATCCAATCATCTTCATCCTAATTCATCCAATCCAAGCCACATCATCTCCTAATTACCCTACACTCACACACCTTATCCACTTCGTCCTAGGTAATATATCTAATACATCCTATTCTAATCACCTCTCTTATCCACTTCATCCTCATCCCAATCCAATCAAATCCATCCTAATCATCCTCACCATCATATCACCTTATCCCAATCATCCCTAATCATCCAATCAGATCATCCTAACCTATCTCCAATCCATCAATAATCCATCATTTAGGACCCCTAATCCTAATCAAGTGATCCAAATCCAATCAAGGTCCTAACCCTAATCCTTTATATCGACCTAATCCATTTCTTAATTACAACCATCATCCTAATAATCATCCCATCATCTCTTAATCCAATCCTTAGTCTATCATACCTCATCCATTATCATCCTTAATCTAATCCTTAATCACCATCCTAATCTAATCCATTGATTCCTCATCCCAAGCCAAGCATCCATTATCTATTTTTATCAAGTATCCAATCCTTAATCAAAAAAATCATCATTTGAATATCAAAATTTGATTAAGGACTTAGTCTCCTTCGTACGTCATCCAACTTTCATCCAAAATCCCAATCATTATCCTCCAAATCATCATCAAAATCATCCATCCAAGGATCTAAAACACTAAACATAATCTATCCAAATAATCATCAAATCCCTCTTCCAAAGGATCGTAGCCCTAATTCTACATCATCCATTTCCAATCAAATTAAACATCAAGACCTTAAGTTGATCTAATTATCATCATCCAAACTTGCTTAAGATCATTAGTCTATCTTAAGTATAGTCATCAAATCTCATCAATCTGTACTTAAGAACATAAGGCTATCTTAAGTAGAAATAAAATCTAATCCAATCCAATCCAATCTTACTTAAGCATGCTAATTTACCTTAAGTATAGAGAATCATTCATCTTTCAATAAAATCAAATCATCCTAAGGTCTTGACATTTGATCCCTTACCTACATCACATTTATCCATTATCCTATATCTTCTCATACCCCCCAACAAACATGGATCCTTATGCAGCAATACAAGAACTATAGAGACTTAAAAATATATATGAGGGTTTTGATCCTTTCACCAAGGCACAATGTAGAAATGTCCTTAGTGATATCCCCTTAGCACAACTCATCAATGGAGATTCTCAAGCTTCTATCACATCAGCATCACCATCCCACTTGTCCATCCAAAATCCAAGTAATCAAATCATGAATCTATACATAAACATGAAAGCCCCTTGCAACCAAGCATTAGATAGCACAATCTACACCCTTATACCAAATTGCATACCCTATGACAAGGGAAATCCAACTAATCTCCATCTACATATCCACATCCCAATCCATTCATCCCTATAATCGTTCCATCATAATATCCCTCCAATCCTATTAACCTTAATCCATTAGCCTACATACCACCTCCCAATCCATCAATCCCTATAATCCCTCCATCACAATATCCCTCTAAACCTTCTAATCCTAACCCATTAGCCCATCCATCTCCTAATTCATCAAGCCCTATCATCCATCCACCATCTAATCCATCAACCCATGAACCTTGGAGGATTTTCTCCAAAGGCTCTTTGCAAAATCAAAAAACAAAAGTAAAGCTATGGAGCCATCCAAATCCACACATCCAATTTCATCCCCCTCTAGCACTCCCAATCCCAATCCATTCCCTCCTATTATCCATTTAGCTGATCCTAATCCTAACCCCAAAACATCCACCATCATTTTCCATCCACTATATGCATATCCTAAACCATCAACCCATGAAGCCATGAAGGATGTGACCCAAGGACTATTAGCAAGGAATCCAAAACCATCATGTACTCAAATGCCTATCCTTGAGCCTAACAAAGAACCTCCTAATAACATGTCTACCACTCCAACACCATCATCCACTCCTATGCCTATCCAAGTCATTGAAGAGTCTCCTACCATATATCCAAGTCAAACTCCATCATGTAGCCATGTTGTCAAATATCTAGAGCTTATTGAGCCCATCCAAGCACCTATCACATCCATCTAAGAAACCTAAGGGCTATGTCAAGATCCTAGTCCAAAGCATGTGGAAATATCAACCCCCCATCCTAATCAAGATCCAAACATCCCAATTAATCCCATCCCTGATCCCTTACCATCTCATGATAAACCCATCCACACTGATCCCATCTTTGATCCTCCAACATCTCCTAGTGAACCCCCATCACCCCCTATTACTCCCCAATCCAATCAAGATCAAAGCACCCCCACTTACCCTATCCATAGCTAATATTGCACTATCCATGATAATCCTCTCTATGATCAAGATCTTATCAATGAGAAAGAAACCCACATCACTCCTATAAATCAACCCATTAGCCCTATCCATCATCCCACTAGTCCTATTTATTATCCATCAATATCCCATGATGAGACACTTTGTCCCCAAGAAAACATAGATAAGCAAACAAATAACTTGGGTCCTATCACATCACATCCTAATGAGCATAATGATAATCAAGATCCAAGCATTCCACATCCATCTCCCATTGGTCATCCATCATCCCCTATCAAACCTATCCCAAATCCATCATCATATCCCCTTGGTCCTGCTACCTTCATACATGGTGGTTCTCTCATAGGAGAGGAATAAACTCTATCCACCACCCCACCTTCCCCATCTAATAATGGACTCACATCTTGTTTCCAAAACAAATAACATCCCATTGCACACTACATGCTCAAAAACATGAAGTATCAAGGCAAAGGCTTAGGCCTTCATGAACAAGGAATATTGGAGCCTATCCATGTCCGAACCCATCCATGATCTCATGGACTTGGCTATACATCTCAAGGAAAATAATCCAAACATGTTGGTACCACCACACTGTTGGCAAGAGACACTATATGGATTCATGGTTGTTGTCATTGATGGCAACAAAGGTCATCCCACATATCCGCAAGTCATGATGTGTCTCTACCGGAAGTCAGAATAAAGAATGTTGTGGTCCGGTGAAGAAGAACAGAGCATGTGGCAAGGTCCGACAGATTGGTCCGGACCTCTCAGTGGAAGTGTCTTGGTGCAGTGCGGATTTGGGGAAGTCAAGAGGACTACCTTAAGTGGTATATTCCAAGGATTTAGCCTCCGGTGATGGACAAGGAAAAAGATATGAATGGTTGAGTACCGGATTCCTGAGAGACAGTGAAAACAGAGGAAGAACTGACTGGCAGAGTATCAGACTGCTTTCCGGATGTGTTACTGTTGATGACAGAGGTTGTGAAGGCATGAATCATGTTTGGCCGACATGATTAATGATATCTACAAGTATATGCTTGATCCGCATTGCTTGGTGAGGAAGGATTCAGCCGACAGAATGAGAGTTTGTAAGAAACTAGACTGTTCCGGATGCCGACTAGAAAGGTGATGAAATTACTTGTGCGGATATATATAGAGGATGGATTTAGTTGTGAAAGGTGTGTTAGTGTGGAGAGATATGCGAATAAGTCCAGAGAAAGAGCAGAGGTAGCAAAAAGGATCCGGTATGTGGAAGATAGCAGAATAAAGAACAGAGGAAAGATGAAGTGCAGCAGATCAGTGTACTGAGCCTAACCGGAACTGAACTCCAGCATATGCAGATGCTTCCAATCAGTTCAAGACTGTGATTCTCATCACTTTGTAGACAGTGTGTCTTCTTGTAGGCAGTGGGCCTCTTGTGAGCAGTGTGCTCGGGCAGTGAGCCCTAATTGGCAAGTGCCATCTTTGTAATTTCCTATTCTTCTAACAGAGAATAATTTTGGGTTAATCACCCCGTGGTTTTCTCCCTTAACAGGGTTTCCACATCAAAAATACTGTGTCATGTGTTTCTTGTTTATGGTTAATGTTTTATGTTTGATTTTATGTTGCTTCAATTAAAAGGAAAGTTCAATAAAGGAAATAATTAGGATAATTGATTCACCCCCCCTCTCAGTTATCAACAATTGGTATCAGAGCTAAGTTCCTCCTAATAGAGCCTAACAGCTTGAGGAAGATCTGGGATTTCAAATGGATGCATATGGTTTAAGGGAGCAACTCAAGACTGCCCTTGAGGATCTTGAACAGTCAAATTCTGAAGTCAGTGAATTAAAGGAAAGACTCAAACAGGCTGATGAATTCATGAGAGAATTAAAAGACAAATTAAGTCTCTCTATGAAAAAGAGAAAGGAGCTGCTTCAACAGTTGGCAAGACAAAGTGAAGAAAGCAATACAAATGAGGAATTGACTGAGCAAACCAAGTTATGTGAAAAGTTATCAAAAGAAGTCATTATGTTAAGACATGAAATGGAATCAGGAACTATAAAGTTTACTCAAGAGATTGAAGAAAAAAGAAAGGCTGAAGACAATCTAAGACAATCTCTTAAAGAAAAATCAGAAGAATGCCACCAGATGGACAGGATTATCAGACACCTTGAATCTGATCTTGAAGATGCCAAAGATAATGAAGGAAAACTTGAGGATCAAATTGCCTCTCTCAAAAGAGACCTTCAAACAGCAAATGAATATAAAGAGAAATTCAAGATAAGTTCTGCTCAACTTGAAGTTCTTCTTGGAAGTCAAAAGAGGACAGATGACAAGTATGGCTTGGGATATGAGAAAGGAGAAAGCTCCGGATCCGGTCAGAAGAATCTTGGATCAGTAAATCCAAGAAACAGGCCTAGAAGACCTCCGGTAAGACAGCCAAATGCTCAAAGATATCCATCCTTCAATGGATACTGCCACAACTGCAACCACTTTGGTCACAAAGCAAATCAGTGCAGAATGAGAATGAATCAGAATAATTCATCCTTCTCCGGACAGTGCTTCAACTGCAAAAGGTATGGACACAAATCCCATGAATGCAGAATTATGCAAGTAAACAAATCATTCAAAGGTAGATGCTTCACATGCAATAGAATAGGTCATATGGCAAATCAATGCAGATCAAGAGGATATCAGTCAAATATGCAAAGAAATGTTATTTGCCAAATCTGCAATAGGTCCGGTCATAATGCTAAAGTCTGCAGAAACAAGAATCAGGACAAAAGAGGTCCGGTGTATAATCAGAATCAAGACAAGGGTAAACAAAAGATGAATGCGGATGAGGTTAGGAATCAGATGAGCAAGATTTGGGTGAAGAAAAGTTCAGAGAATGTAGAGGTTGGATCCGCACCAGACTCTGGTGCTGATATTTCTTCCGGAAATTAAAAAGTGAGCTCAGGCTCAGGGGGAGACTCAAAGAAAATCTTGTTCCCCTAGCCAAACAAGTGGTGCCGGATATGGCACAAGATGCGGATCAAAGGGTTTGTAGATATGCGTCTTGAGATACTTCAGTCAAGTTTTCAGAGGTCCGCATGGAGTTATGAAGAAGCTGTGATCGATCAAATAAGACCTGTTCAGGGAGATGCTCCGGTATGATAGAGAATTACAAAAAGGTCCGGAAAGATCCGGAAATGCACTATCTCGTTCTGCGGATTGGACAGAGTGTTTGGGATGCTCTTGTAATATGTTACCTCGATTTATTCATGATTGAAAGATCCGGATGATATCCTCAGATCAGAACCAATCCGGGATACTCCAAACTATCCAGACAAGGCAAACCGGAATGATGTAGGTGAAGCATTTATTGCAGACAGATATTAGGGTTCGCGGAGCAATTTAAGGGATTTCTCAAAGGTCATTTGCTCATTCTGCACTCGAGAAGAAGCGAAAAGTGGAGCTCTGCAACAAGGTTCATCAAGCACCAAGGATCTCCTGCCGAAGCTATTGCATAAGGAAATCAATTCAACCACTCCGTGCAAACCGAAGGCGCATAAGGTATTCTCCGTTTTTCATTACCTCACTGCAAATCTTTGAAGAATGGCTACTCCAAACATAGTTAAGATCTCTGATAGACCTCGCCCCTCATTCAAGAAACATCCCTACAAATCATTGGAGGTAGACCCACTAGGAGCCTTCTCTAGTGTTCCCCACGGAGTTTTACACACCGAAGACATTAGGGTTTACATACATGCAAACATTGAGGAATTTGGGGAATTCAAATTAAGAGACCTCTATCACAAGCAGCTGATTGACAATGCTTTTGAGCTTAAACCAGAGTATAAGGATATTCAGAAGAAACAATTTGAGCAATTTATTCATTTCCCCTGCTTTGAAGAAGATGAATGGGTCTGGTATGTACTGAGTAGAATGCATGACAACTTTCTATGGCTAGATAGACCCTGTAAGATCACAAAAGAGGCAATTAGAGCAGTAACTGGCCTATACTCTTCCGGAGGAGTACCTATCCTCAAATCTGTCAAGAACAACATTGTAACTGAGGCCACCGGATCAAAATTTGACAAAAGGGCAATGACCATTGAAGACATCTCCGATCCGGATATCAAATATGCATCAATGATAATAGGATACAAGATCTACCACTCCAGCAGGGAGAATTCTGTATCCGGAACTGCAATATACACTGCTTATGAAATGTTAAGAAAGAATGCAGAATATGATCTCTGCGAACTACTACTAAGCCAATTAATGGAA
Source organism: Cunninghamia lanceolata (assembly GCA_027924645.1). NCBI lineage: Eukaryota > Viridiplantae > Streptophyta > Pinopsida > Cupressales > Cupressaceae > Cunninghamia > Cunninghamia lanceolata. The sequence goes on along the minus strand of BSBN01001040.1, from coordinate 3,399,641 downwards.
AACATACAGAAAATCAAAAAGGATAAGAAGAATTCCTTTAAATATGGTACTCTTATTGTATGTCTATTCTTCTATTTCATGAATGAGCTACCCGGAACAAGTGGATGGGTATGGCAGAATGACAAACCTGTTGCAGTCCAGATAAGAGACTACTTGCATGGACTTGGGGATGCAAAAGCGAGAAATTCAGCTCTATGGGGATACTTCAAAAACTTTCAGAGCATGATGCAAGCAAGAGAGAGAATTCCTCAGTCTCTCATTGAGAAATACAAGGACTCAGTGTGCTTTATGGTTGACACTGATCAGTGCCTAATGGAGGCAGTGGAGCCAAGGACTGTCTGGATCATGCCCATGGGGTATGAAGTTGATGAACAGATAGTGGAGCTGCATGTTCAACACATGCTAAGTCAGCCCAAAGATCCTAAGGCAGAAAGGTTTGGAACCTTTGAGGAGCTGAGTGTAAAAATACATGTAGAACTCAGGGAACCTGAGATTAAAAGAAAGGTAAGAAAAGAAGTAGAGCACATTGCTCAAGGCCTAGGTATCTCAAAGGAGGCACTTGATGCCAGCCGGGAAAAGAGGAGGAAGGCCGAGGAAGAAGAGAAAAGCAAAGAAAGTGCTCCGGTTGGAGCTCCCACCCGGACCAGATCAACAAAGAGATCTGCACCTCCTTCAACCAAAAGTTCAAAACCGGAAGTCCAGGCATCCGGTAAGAGATCAAAGGCAAAAGCCACAAGGGCTTATGGAAGCCAAAAGGATGAAGAGGAAACAGAATCAGATGAGGGAGTAAGAGAAGTAAAGAAACAGAAAAAGAAAGGATCCGGTAAGCCCTCCACAGGACAAGACAAGGAGGAAATGGCAGAGGTAACTGTTGAAAAGCCCACTCTGTCACTAGAGAGCATAATCAAGTCGGTCACGGTGGATGGAAACCTTCAACCAATGACTGAATCCTATGATGACTTCAGTGAGGCAGACCAAAAGACTCTGCAGGAGGCCACAGTGAAATATCTTAACATATATAATAAGGCTTTCATTGAAATAATATCTCTTATTCCTAAAAGCCTAGAAAAGGAAATGGAAGTGAGGAAAAATAATGCTCATGCTAAAGATCTTGAGATCCGGGAGCAGATAGCTATTCAGCTATATCCTCAAATTGATCCCAAGACAATGAACATTATCTTCAAGGACTGTAAAGATGAGTTCAGAAGCAAAGCCAGGATGAATCAACTCATGCTTGGTGAGACTGACAAAGTGGCCCAAGAAACAGAAGAGATCCTCCGGAAGGCCTTCAAAAGGTTCAATCTTCCTGTTGTAGAGGACTTAGGTGCAGAAACAGCTGCTGATTTGGAATCTTCTGTTCCGGAAGAAGTAAGCCCTGAACAGACAAGTGAGGACTTGGGACCCTCTGCTCAAGAAGAAGTGGCCCATGAACAAGTTAGCATCTCTCCTCCGGTTTCCCCTACAGTCTCCGGATCCAAAGAAGAAGAGCAACTACAGGAGAAGGAAGCAGTGGTGAAAGACAAAGAGGTTGACAGTTCTAAGACTGCAGAAGAAAAGAAACATCTGTCTCCGGCAAGAGACACTGCACAAACTGTTCAACAATTTTTGAGTAAAGAAACTCTAGAGATTGATGAACCGGAGCTTCTCAAAGGTCCATTTGATTTTGACTCTCTCTCTCCGGTACAAACAATGAAGATAGCTTCATTTGCAAATGCCAAGGCAAATGAAAAGCTCCTGAAGTCTCATATGGAAGACTGTGAGTTGATAGAGGCTGCTTCCGGAATACTTGTGAAGATCATGCCATCAATCCAGATAGATCCGACAGCCTCCACTTCCGGTAATCTAAAAACCTTAGTCAGCAGTGTTGATACACATTTTGATTCTTTAGAAAAATCAGCTGAAGAAAACGTCCGGAAGGAATTTTTGGATAAGAGATTTTCAGAAATATTAGAATTAATCTCTAAGGATAGGAAGATTGTAAGCATTGGAATAAGGAGCTTAGAGAATGCTCTTAAGGATGGCGGTGATATCTATAAATTTTGTATATCCTGGTCAAAGGCAACAGCAGCATTTGACAAGAAAATAAAAGAGGAACAGGATAAGCTACAAAGCTTATCTCAAAGTTTTGATCCTCTCTCTTCCTCTATAATAAATCAAGAATGTCAGACTATTGCAGTCTTGAACGAAATAAAGAATCTTGAGAAGGAAAGGAAGAACATCACCAACCGGATGGGAGAACTTAGAAGGATTATAATCCCTAAGTTGGAAACCATGCATGAGGCCATCAGTGATGCTAGAACCACTGCCCAAACAAAAGATCCGACAGATCTCAAGCGGGCAGAAGCGTTTGCATTTTTGTTAAGTGGTCACATTTCAATTTTGGACAGAATGAAGCAAAGTTGGGCTACCGAAATGATTCAATTACAGACATCCTTTGCAGACATTCTTCAATATATGTGAGTATGTAAATATGCGGCTAAGTATAAGAAATTTTTGAAAATTTTGATATGCGGACCCTACCCTTTGCCATTGATGTCAAAGGGGGAGTGAGGAGCAGTGAAAAATGAGGGATCCAACTAAGGGGGAGTTCCGGAAATTGTATATAAAGACAGAGCATCAGCAAAGGGGGAGCATAGTGAAAACACTTAGTCATTTTTCACTAAGTGTTGCCATCAATGCCAAAGGGGGAGATTGTTGGCAAGAGACACTATATGGATTCATGGTTGTTGTCATTGATGGCAACAAAGGTCATCCCACATATCCGCAAGTCATGATGTGTCTCTACCGGAAGTCAGAATAAAGAATGTTGTGGTCCGGTGAAGAAGAACAGAGCATGTGGCAAGGTCCGACAGATTGGTCCGGACCTCTCAGTGGAAGTGTCTTGGTGCAGTGCGGATTTGGGGAAGTCAAGAGGACTACCTTAAGTGGTATATTCCAAGGATTTAGCCTCCGGTGATGGACAAGGAAAAAGATATGAATGGTTGAGTACCGGATTCCTGAGAGACAGTGAAAACAGAGGAAAAACTGACTGGCAGAGTATCAGACTGCTTTCCGGATGTGTTACTGTTGATGACAGAGGTTGTGAAGGCATGAATCATGTTTGGCCGACATGATTAATGATATCTACAAGTATATGCTTGATCCGCATTGCTTGGTGAGGAAGGATTCAGCCGACAGAATGAGAGTTTGTAAGAAACTAGACTGTTCTGAATGCCGACTAGAAAGGTGATGAAATTACTTGTGCGGATATATATAGAGGATGGATTTAGTTGTGAAAGGTGTGTTAGTGTGGAGAGATATGCGAATAAGTCCAGAGAAAGAGCAGAGGTAGCAAAAAGGATCCGGTATGTGGAAGATAGCAGAATAAAGAACAGAGGAAAGATGAAGTGCAGCAGATCAGTGTACTGAGCCTAACCGGAACTGAACTCCAGCATATGCAGATGCTTCCAATCAGTTCAAGACTGTGATTCTCATCACTTTGTAGACAGTGTGTCTTCTTGTAGGCAGTGGGCCTCTTGTGAGCAGTGTGCTCGGGCAGTGAGCCCTAATTGGCAAGTGCCATCTTTGTAATTTCCTATTCTTCTAACAGAGAATAATTTTGGGTTAATCACCCCGTGGTTTTCTCCCTTAACAGGGTTTCCACGTCAAAAATACTGTGTCATGTGTTTCTTGTTTATGGTTAATGTTTTATGTTTGATTTTATGTTGCTTCAATTAAAAGGAAAGTTCAATAAAGGAAATAATTAGGATAACTGATTCACCCCCCCCTCTCAGTTATCAACACACACATCATAAAGCATCTTCTTCCAATCCCAAACCTGGTGCACCTCATTACACCTCCAAGTCATATGTCACCATCCCTACTCCATCATCATATCATTCTTGAAAGCATGTGACCATACATCTCCCTCCAACCACTCTAACTCCACTCCTCCCAACCCATAATATCCCCATCCTCGCATCCCCTTATCCCTTCATTCACAAATCCACTAATCCATCTATCCACACATCCCTCTCCCTTAAATCCCCTAAAATCCCTAATCATGATCAATGAATGCACACATCACATAAAAAGAAGCTATCATAAACCCCATGGGATTGAAAAATAAAAACTTTGGGTGCCTCTACACCTAAGAAAAAATCCTACAAATGCCTAAGAGTTATCATGCTATAGAGCATCAATACACAAAATCCAAAAGGATACAAACACCCACACCCCAAAAGTAAATCTAAAACAAAAACGGGTGTGGGTACACAAGAAAAAAGAAATCAATCCAAACAATGCATCCAAATCCCAATCTATCAAAAACCCCACTTTGTCATCTTGCTCCCCATCAAACAATCCTACAAATTCCAAGTCTGCTTGGGTCCCTAAATCCCCAAATCGGCAAGCTCCATTATTTCCCACTCCCCATCCCAAATATAAGCTTCAAACTTCAAAATGGTGTGTGCAAACGTTGGTCTTAGTTCCCATTGACACCACGACATTCCCACATACCTCCATCCACTATTCCACATATCTCCCCAATCACACCCATTTTGTCCATGCTTTCACATAATCCACCATCCATCCATAATCGACATCATAATCCACTATCCTCCATCTATCTCATGCAATCACCTACTAACACCCATGAGCGCAGTAAATTTTGACATGTACCATGTGCAACATACATCCAAAATGGGAAATTATCACCTCCTCTTGGAAACAAACACTTGAGTCCCCATCCTCCATCCAAATATCTCTTCTCCCCATTCCCCCATCCCATCCAAATAACAAAAAAATTAGAGAAAAGTAAATAGAAAATAAAAAAATAAAAATAGTAAAGAGAAATCCTTCATCCAATGATGATAACCACCTCGATGGTTCCTTGGATAAGTACCATGATGAAAACCTAGAAAACAAGTGTCATGTGTAGATTGGTTATCCATGTACCTTACACTTGGTGGCAAGTTGTCTCATCCATCCTATCTTATCTATCCTCATCCATCATATCTGCATACCCATCCTTCCCTCCTACTTTCATCTTGATAAGGACATGGGACAAAATTTTGAAAAATTCTTTGGACATCCTTTGATATAGCTAATTTTTACCAACCAATCCTATCACCTATCCTCATAAGCTGTGTCATGCAAAGTCCTCAACGTACTATCTAGATTGGGGCATGTTATTCCTATGCAACATAGTCCTTGGAGATCCATCTTAAACCCCTCTATTCATCGATCGTAAATCTTCCATCCATTCCATCTATTTATCTATCCATCTAATCTTCCTCCATCTTTGCCTTTCAAACTAATTTTCCCTTGTCATTGATATCTAGCACCTAGACTAGCCTCATGCAATCCAATGCAACCATCCCATAAATTCAAAAAAACCAAAAAAATCAAATATCCAAAAAAATCCAAGCAATAACTCCAAATGCAAGCCATTCTTAATCCATGTCAATCTAGCCAAGCAATCCGGCCAATCATCCAAAAGTACCCAATCAAATCATCACCATCATGATCATCCATCATCCAATCAACTCTTGCTTAAGAACGTAAGGCTATCTTAAGTATAGAAATCAATCAACCAATCCTAGTGTTTCTTGCATGGCCAACAACACTAGCCAATCTAATTATCCATCAATCCATCAATCACCAATTTTTAGCTTAACAGGGGTAACAACCTTGTTTATCCTTTTATCATTTATGAATGCATGCTTGCTTGCTTGTGTCTATGTTTATCATTTTATCTTGCATTTGCATCAATCTTGACAACATATTGTCACCACGACATCACGGTCTTCCATATCATGGTGTCCAATGACATATGTTTGCTTGCGACCTTTATCTTTTTGAGTTAGTCCTTTATGCATGAGACACATCATCACCCTGGTCTTTGTTCCTTGGTGCATAATGTCTAGTGCTATATCAAATTATATGATTTCTCACCCAATGTAGCATAACATATCATTCATCCATTCCATCCATACCTCATCTTTTCTCTATCTCCTTAACCAATCTGTCTCATCCATTTTGAGAGCATACTTGTGTTCTTGTAACCTGCCTATCCTCTCGAGGGTGCATATCATCCCTCCATCATTCCTCCTCATCACTCATCCAAGTGTTTGGGGCATCCCTTTCTAACCCAACACTATGTTTTAAACTTATTTGAAATGATGTTACTTCCCTTGGTCGCAACACCACATCAAAGAGAGGCAAAATGTAGACACCTGAAATTGACCATGCCTTGACGACATACCAATTTCATCACCTTGTGTTGTCTTGCGACACTTTCATCCACTTTTGACACCTTGCCGACATCTCTTGCGACACCTTGCAACACATTTGTCCTAGGTCCCCCTTTATCCCAAATTAATTAAATAAATCATATTTATTTAATTAATTAATCCATTTATCCTATTTCCTAAATTAATTAAATAAATTAAATATTTATTTAATTAATTCTATCTATTATCCCTCTTAGCCAAACTAATTAAATAAATTAAATATTTATTTAATTAATCTTATCCTCACATAATCCCTCTCCAACAATTAATTAAATAATTTATATTATTTAATTAATTAACTTGCCACGTGTTTTCATCCTCACTCATCTACAAAATTAAACATTTAAAATTCCCCACAAAAGGACAAAAATTAAAAGTCAAACCTACAACTTAATCTCCAGCCTCCATTCATCTTTTAGTCTTGACCATTCACACACAAGTATGCCCTAGAAATCCTTATCATAACACTAATTCTATCTCATCAAAGCCTAGCCATTGATCTATACTTTCAACCCTAGTTGTCGATCCTTATCAAGCCTCTATAAAACAAACCCTCATCCTAAGTCATCAGATCCACAATTTCAAGTATTGTTATGCTGCTGGTTTCATTCTGGAGTAATCAACACATCTTCATCAATCCATAATAACGTTGAGAATAGCCATTGGAGTATTGGGTGCAACGTCAATCCGCTCTATCAAGGAGAAAGGGGTGATTTGAGGTAAAAGGTTATGTATGGCATTGATCTTTGTTGTATTTCCTCATCTCATTTTCTATTCTTCAATTACCTTTCCAAACAAATTTTCAAAACCAAGAACAATGGAAAGTTTTTGAATGCAATTTTCTTCCAAGCCAATTCAATCCTCCTCCAAGCAATCATCAAACCAAATCCCAATCCAAGTAAACAAGAATTCTTCATATCCCATCCACACAAAATTCTTTTCAATCCTAGCAAGAAGAGGGTTTGAGAGAGAGAGCGAAGAAAATAGAATGAATTCACAAAATAAGTCTATTTTTCCCTTTATACCCAAAAATGCATGTTATGGAGTAAAAAGTGTCCACAAGTGTCCACTTGTCTTTTTACCTCCTTGTTTAGCTCCTAGCTCCCATTTATTACATTATACATTCTAAATGTTCATCCTGATGCAAAATAGACCAACACCAATGTGAAGTTGGAATAGGGGGCCCATAATTTATCTTATCTCAGACCCAAAAGGAGTTGGAAGACTTCGGTGCCACCACCCAAGTCCCTCCTGATTGGTCGGGGCAAAATCAAGTTTATGTCAGCCTAGGACCTTTCAAAAGGTTTCTCCTTGTTGGCTCTTTTGGTTTAATTTCACGATTATTAGCGGGAAAGCTTATATAAGTGTGTTTTTGAGTTCATTTGTAACTAAGATGGAGATAGCGAACCTAATATATTGAAGGAAAGAAAGCAAGAGCATTCATTGTGATTCTAGAGTAGATTTGTGTGTTGTTATTGTATGTTTGTTGTAGGCATGAAGCTATTGTCTATCTATCTTAGGAGTTGAAGGATCTTCATCATTCTAAGGGATCATCACATACATGATATCATTGTTGTTTATCATCATTTGATTCATCATTATTACCATTTTTTTCCAACCTCTGCTCCCATGAGGGTATGCACTCTCTATCAATCAATGGTGTTGGGAAGCTTGAATACTATCCTGAGATTTGACTGAGGCAAGTTTCTAAATACCATAACCCCCAAACCCCCTCTTATCTTCTTGTGTACAGGTTATAGGAGCGAGATCTAGAGACTATGAAGATATAGGAAGACTGAGTGAAGATCAAGGTTTTAGGATTTGACAACAGTTATGATATATTCCTCTATCCAAGACTTGGGTGGTAGTGCCCTAGTCTTTTCGCTCTTTCTAACTTCAGATCTAGCATCAAGACAACATCTGCAACATCTTTCAAGTTCAAACCTCGAGAAAAATCTTCCAATAAGGACTTGGGTGGTCCTAAATTAGTCCTCTAACACCTCTGCTTTTGAGAGATAGGTTCTATCATCTTCTTGATCATCCCCGTGTAATTGGTTTCTAGATTGTTGTTGTACTTATTCTATTATAAGTTGATCATTGTAGAACTAGGGTTTCATGCATTCTTAACCTACGGTTTGATTTAAAGGTTTAATTAAATCTGATTCCTCTATAGCATACCTGAGTACAATATCTGTAGCTAAGTCCACCTTCATTTGGTAGTTTTTTTTCTCAGTCTTGTCCTTGAATGTTATATGGAAAAGGGTTTGATCTAGTGTGTATCCTAGTTGTCATCATTCACCTTCTTCATACTAAACAAGGCCCTAATTTCATTTTATTTTATAATTCTTTTCTAATTCCCAAATTACCTTTTTCAAACAAATACTTTTTGAAATAAGTAGGAAATTAGTTAATTAAATTAATGCAACTATTCCCACTAGGTAATTGCAATTTAACTTAACCGCATTCTGAAAAGTCCAAACACTCATAATAAAGGATTCGATTTTCCAAAGTAATGCAGTTCAATCTTTTTAAAAGAAAATATTAAATTTCAGGAAAGAATCAAAATCACTTTAAATTTATTCCTCTAATATAAAATAATACAATAAATAGTTTCTCTAAGAAAGAATTAATCATTTTCAACTAATTCATTAAAATATTTTGAAAACATGGAAACATGTTTTTTGAGACAATTTAAAATATAGTGCAAAAAGATAAGGAAACACACATTACAGGTTTCCACAACACAAGGATAAGGGTGAGGTGACTTAGTGTCCCATGCCAACCTTCTCCACATTTCCCACATTAGTCAACACGTGTAATTCACTTGCACACTCAGGTCAGCCATCAGGCATACCTACTCCACATATAATAGCTAAAGAAACATAATACACCCCAACATGGTATAAATCATACATGATATAGAGTCATCACATCTAATGTAATCATCTATGACTATCATGATCCAGGAACATGATGCATAACCAACAACATTACACAATGTTGGAATAATATGACGATCACAACTATAACAAATGCCAATGCAAAACCCCATCGAAAACACCTCAATGGTCATCTAGAATACACTCTTAGAACCCCTTGATGGTACAATAGGCCTCATTGGTGAGTTTGATGTAATGGATCAAATCATGAGAATCACATAATACATTGAGAAACACTCAACACAACATAATGAAATGAATCAAAAAGCACATTGGGCAAACACTAGGGTGGGCATTACAACAAGAGGCTACAACTTGAATGCAAGATGAAGAAAATAATGAACTATAGAAAAAGAAGGAACCAAAAAAATATGTGTGACTAAATATACATTAGAATTTGTTCCTATAGTAGACTAATTTGTTAAGGGGCTGACTTTACATGATAATTTAGGCTCATCATAAGTTAAAACTCAAATAGTTGGTTTTAGTGATTTGACAAATGATGATGATAGATACACTCATTATATATGTTGAACATATTTATACACTATTACTAATGTTTTTTTTATTCTTTCACATGTGTTACTTTTATTTTTTGTTTTCACATTGTTTTCTTTCATGTTCATTGTTAATATGTGGATGATGAAAAGACACCTTTCACAATGCATGTTAACATAAGTGGCTACACATTTTTCCTTTTTTCATGGTTTCTTTTCCTTTTATTTGATTTCTATTTTCCTTTGTGTATTTTCCATATGGATTTGGGATGATGCAAATTAATGCAAATGTCCTTAACACACTTTCATTCATGTTGAAAAAAAATTCTTTTGCTTTTTGGTTTTATGATTGACTTTTTATTGATCCATGATCTTATGCTCCTCCTTATACTTTCATGGAATGCAATAGTGTGTGATAAGAGTAAAGAGGTGTATGGAGGAAAGAAATGTGTGACAATACAAGTGTATGTAGGAAGAAGGGTTTGGAAAAATCCTTAGTTATTTTGGTGCATAAACTAGAGATGCAATTATCAAGATCTATCAACCTATTTTGAAACCTTTAACATACTAAAAAAACATAAAGGCAAATTTAAAAAAGACAAATGTCAAACTCAAAATAAAGGGAAAACAAAATTTTATTAAGGAATAAAGGAGAAAATAGAAATTGGGACATGCATACGTAAAATGAGAAGAGAGAGAAGGAATTAATATATTGATGGGACACAACAAAATGATGAAAATAGGTCAAACTTGGGTTATCATGAAAGGAAGAAAAGAAAAAAAAGATAGAAAAGAAAACAAGATAGAAAATAACATAAAGAGGAAGGAACATGGAACAAGTAGGAAATAAAGGAGGAATGAGAAAAAGAAAGAAAAATAAATAACATCACAAACTACCCCTCAAGAGTGTTGGGATAATAGCTCAAGAACATAGATAGAGGAAAATAAACACTATAAATGTTGCCCCCAATAGTGGTGGCATAATAGCTCACACATATAGATAGAGGGCAATAGACAAACAAATATTATAGGTACAATATATGGTAAGAAAAAATACAAAGGGCATCTTAGCTCCACTAGGTGGAGGTTCATCAGCCATTAAATATTCATCTAAAAAATAAAACATTAGCAAAAGCATCTAAATCAATTGATGGAGTGAAGGTGGGTGTGGGGTGGATCATTAGTGATGGAATCAAACATGGTATGAGGTGGAGGTGGAATGGCATGGAGGGGTGATAAAGAAGGAGGGGAAGGAATCAAAGTAGAATCATGAGAAGAAGAAGGTGGTGAAGGAGAAGGAGGAGACTCAATGGTGAGAGCCTTAAGATGAGGAAATAAAGTATCATCTATGAGCATATGATGAGGCAAATGATGAATGGGATAATATTGAATAGAAGATGGAGCGTGGAAAAGAAGAGGAGTATATGAAGAATGAGGATGTAAGGAAGAGAGACTAATAGAAGAAGGGTGAGGGGAAGGAGTAAGTCATTTCCAAACTAATTTAGAATCCAAAGGTAAAGGTATCTTAGCTCTAGGTGCATAAGGGTGATGCAAAATAAGTAAAGGAAAAACACTGGTTGGAAACATGGGGGAATTATAAGTAGTGGAAAAGAATGAGGATAAGGAGAAGAAGAAGGTGGAGTAGGAAAATAAGGAGGAAGTTTAGAGGGAGAAAGAGATGAAGGAGGTGAAGAAGGTGGCATGGGAGATAGTAAACACTGACAAGGTAAAGGAGGAGGTAAAAGCTCAGAAATGGGTGGAGGTTTGGCACATTGAGAACAAGCAGTGGGAGGATGAGATCAACCCCTAGCATAAGGTGGAGGAGAAGGGTCATGGTTTAAATTATATCGAATGGAAGAAGATGAATAGTCAATGTGATTCTCATAACCAATTGGTGGTGCAATTAGATGGAGCTCAAGAAATCTAACATGTATAGGATTAGTGTTGCCTTTGTGAAAGTGATGTTTCCATGCTACATAGTCTATATAATCATTAAATATTTGTTTGTTTATTTGAAGAGTTGCACCTTTAGGTTTGTGAATGAAGTAGTCTATAGTGAAATTGGCGTTGGTGCAAATTGGTTTGAACCTAGATTAGGGTATGGTAATAATATGATTACCAGGGATAAACTTAAGGCATTAGTGTAAGATACAAGGAATGGCATATTCATCCAACCAAGGCATTATAAAGAGAATATGGAAGTTATTAGAGATAGGAACCACATGTACAAGAATCTTAGTAGCCTTAGGACCAACCTTAATTAGTAGAATGATTTTCTACTCAAAGTTTCAATGTAAGTTCCATTATAACACTTTAAAGCTATGCTAGATTTAGGATATGAATTGTGATAAGTATGAGTACTATAGACAAATTCTTTAATGATGATGTTGAAAGATAAATTAGGATCAAGTAAGATTCCTTCACAATATTTTCCATTGATGACACTATTAATGTACATAGGATTGTGATAGTTATTGTCTAGAATTTCTTTGTTTAAGAATGTGATGATAGGGAGTTATATAGACGAATCCAAAGAAATAGGATTCATATCAAGTGATCACTTATCTACCATTGCAATCACATCACTAAATTAAAGTGTCATATCCTCAAGGGTTTCTAAAGTGATGGTTTTGGAAGAAATTATGTCATTTGAAGAAGGTGGGGTAGTTTTAGAAGAAGTTGGGGTGTCGATAGGTTCAACATTATTTGATTGATGAAGAAAGGATTAGTGAAGATTTGAATATTCTAGTTTGGGGCATTATGAAAGGGTTCCCTTTACCATTTAGGCCATCTACATGAATGAGGTTGTTATCAATCAAGTCTTAAAATTTGTGTTTTAGGCCCATAATTACTCAGTATCATGGTAGGGAACTCTATCATAATGACACAATGCATTAGAATCATCTTCTTTAGGTAGAGGAAGAGAAGTGTTCAAATATCAAATAGGGGGAAGTTGGAGGAGATTTTTGGAATGGCCTTGAGTCATAATCAATTGATAATATTTTGTAATTCTAGTGAATTGTTAGAAAGATTTAAGTTGAAGATAAATAACATTAGAAGAAGGAGAAGATGAATGAAAACGAGGAGATTGTGAAGTGGTAGATGGTGATGGAGTAGTTGTTGTCACATGTTTACCTCTTCTTTTGTGTTATTATTATTGGTTGTGAAGGGTTTCTTATATTGGTTGGTAAATTTTTTGTTGTTTGTTGTAGGTGTTCCTATATAATCCTTACTAACCTTGTCCATCTTAGTCTCATAGTCCCTAAAAGTTGCACATAGGTCCACAAAAGTGTTGTAATTTGAAATATTAAATTTTCTAACATTGAGGGAATGATATTTTCCATGAAGACATGTTGAATTTCTATATTTGGGAGATGATACTGCATCTTAGCTAGGATTGATTGGAATTGAAGGACAAAGTCACTAACTTTATTTTGTGGTCCTCTCTTATAATGAATGAGATTGTTAAAATTTAAGAGAAATTTGAATTTGAAAGTGATTTAGAAAGCTTTCATTATCATCTCAAAATTTTGCATAGAAGTATGTGGTAAGGAATAGAACCACTCAAGGGTATGTTCCTTCAGTTAATGAGGGAAAATTTTACAAAGAACATGATCATTGTAAACATAATCTAGGTAAAAGCTATAAATTTTTTGGACATGAGTAGTAGGATCTCTTTTTCCATCATTTAAAGGAATATGAGGTGGTATAAAGTGTGAAGGAAGGGGCAAGATAATGTCATATTATAAAAAGATTGTGATAAAGGTCCATGGATACCTCTCTAGAGTTAGGGGGAAAAACATCGAGATTTTTTTGTATTTTATGGAGATGGTGTAATAAATGGGGAATGATCTAGGGTCAAATGACTTGGGTAAGAAGGAGGAGATGAAAAAGGAGGATAAGAAGAGGCTGGATATGGAAAAGAAGGGAAAAGATAGAATGATAAAGAAGGAAAAGTGATCATTGGGTAGGATAGTCTAGGAGGTTTATAATAATAATGAGTCATATGAGGACTAAGAGGAGGAGGGTGAATAGAAGAAGAATGCATCATTAAGGTGGTAGAAGGTGAAGTAGTAGCAGTAATAAACACATTAGTGTAGGACGGGATATGAGTAGGATAAAAGGTAAGTTGAAGAGAATGGGAAGGAATGATAGAGAAAGAGGGAGAGGGGAAAAATTAAAAAGTAGGGGGTTGGGTGTGAAGTTGGATGAGATGTTGGATAGAAGAGGTAGGAATGCTAGATGATGGTGATGACATGGGAGAGGTGGGAGGAATAGAGAATGCAATGTGTGCACCTAAATGTGTCTAGAATGTAGTGATAAAATGTGATTCTAGGAGCACCTCTCTAGTCTATAGAGAGGACACTAGGCCTAGTGTGAAAAGTGACAAGGATGACAAATGGGTTTAGGAAAATAGATAGGGGTTTTGTAAGGTGGTTGAAAACAAGGCAATGCTCAGTGGAGAGACATAATTGTCCCCATGGATTCACTTCTAGTGCTCTATAAAGGATTTTTTTAGAAAATGTAAATCTTTTTAGCGATCTTGATTTGTAAGAAATTAAAAAAAGGATTTTAGAGAGCATAACATCATATGCTAATTACTAAAATGCAAAATGAGGATGGATTCTTTTGAGAATGAAGGTGAGAAAATTAGAGGAATCCTAGGAGAAGCTCTATCCCTTTTAAGTCTCTTTCATGAGCTATCCTCTCCTTGGATTTGAGCTTTACAAATCAAAATGCAGGGCAAAAGACCTATGATCATGACTCTATGCCAAAAATATCAGAGCTAAACTAGCTAAAAAGTGTAGAGCTCAAAGGTAGTTTTGCAACTATGAATCAAAATACTCAAACTTTTCATGCTCTCTTCTAGAAATCTACTATCTTATTTCTCAAGATAAACTTGCCTCTTTTTTATTCTCAATAATTGAAGTCACCTACTAATTTTATGGATTCTTTTGGAGGAAACATTCCAAGAATAGCTTAGCATGCCTGTGGGAGGTGTTACAATGACCAGTGGACAATTATGAAATGGTAGCATGCAACCATAACATACAAATTGTGGCATTGTATGGTATGGGGCATTGAGGTGTCATGTAAATGTTTGTTTGTCATGCTCCCGCCCAAGGAAATGACCTAAATTTTAACATGGAAGCTCAAAAAGATCTTAGAATCAATGTATCACTTTAGATTTTAAAGATGTTTCAATACTTGGAAGATGTCCTAGGTTGAGTCTACATGAGGAGGTCATTAGGTCAGTGCAAGACATAACATGAAATTGTAGGGTGTGTAATTTTTGATGTTACAATAGAGTGCGACTAAAAAAATATATTGCTCTTTCTTTGGCATTGTTGTCTTATTGGGCTAGCATGCATGCCACGAATATCTCTATTTCGCTAAAGTAAAGAATGAAATGTCAATCTTATTTGGGTGGCATGAGCTTGGGAGGAATGAGGAGAAATTTGTTTATAGATGATTAAAATCATTCTAATAATCCAAAGCCTAGGTTATCTTAACATCCTTCTTCAATAGTCGGTTAATTGGATACATTTTTAAGGTTGTGTCTGGTATAAAACTTATCACCTCTAGTTAACCTAAGAATGTTCTTACCACTAATTCGTTGGTCAAATGGGTTGCATCTAAAATAAATTTTACTTTACTAAGGTCAATTCCATGTTGGGAAACAATAAAACCAAGTAACTTTCGAGTAGTGACTCAAAAGACACTTTTTTGGATTGTGTCTAACTTTGTACTCACACAACCTAGTGAATATTACTCAAAGATCTTCTATATTCTTTAATTTTTTCTAGATTTTTCAAATAAATCATCTAAGTTTCCACCATTTTATGAATGAGATAATTAAAAATATGAGTCATGGCCCTCATGTTCTTTAACCCAAATGGAATCACTACATAATAGAAGGTCCCCCAAGGGGTAGTAAATCTTGTTTTTCTCTAATTAATTTTCCCAATCCAAATTTGATTATAACCTAGGAATCCCTCCATGAGAGATCCGATCTCGTATCTAACACTTGAATCTACAATTTGATCTATTGAAGGAAGGTGAAAGTCATTTTTTAGACAATCCCAATTGATATACCTAAAGCAAAGGCATATCTTAATCTTTCCATTTTTCTTGAGCATAGGTACTGTGTTGGAGACCTAGTTTAAATAGTCTATTAGTTTGATGAATCCCACATTTAGCATTTTCTTTTGTTCTTTTAATATTTTGGCTACTTGGGGCTTTATGGGACTTAGTTTTTGCTTGATTGGTTTTGCCTCATGTTTTCTTACTAAATTATGCACAACAGTGTTCACATCCAAGTACGGCATGTATACATACGTCCATGCAAACACGTCAAAAAAATTGATAAGGAATTATGTGTATTCTTCTAATTCTTTGTTTGTAAAATATGCTCCCAATTTTAACATATTTTGGTTTTCTAGCACACCCATATTAAGGTTGATAGTATCTCCTATTAATGATGGGTGACCTTAAATTTTTTTGTGGGGCAGGAGGTAAATCAAGGTTTTTATTGATTTGCAAGATCTCTAATTTGTCTCTAAAGTAATCATCTAGATGTGGGAGGATCATTTACCCTCTTTGTGATAAACTCATAGGAGGCCATCATATGCATGAAAGTACTCTAAAATGGATTCATCATTTTTTGCATAATCCCTTATGGGGATCATATACCCTATATTTGGAATTAAAAAAATAGGAAACTAATGGAAATATAAGATCCCTATTCCAAACCTAAGAATACCTCAGATAGAGCATAAGGAAATAATGCAAACATAGAAAAAATGCTCAATACAAATGGAACATTATACCTTCATTATTGTATGGATGTACTCTTTGATGTTTAATTGATGTAGTTGCTATGAGGTTGTGCAAGATTTCTGCAACATGTACCTGTAGATTCTTCTTGATCTTCCCCCTTCTCTCTTGCTTGAGAATGAGGGTTGATTTATAGATGTTTGGATAATAGGATGGATGGTTAAGATTTAATTAGAATGGATGGATAGGATTGGATGAGATAAGTTAGGGAAAGGATAGAAGCTTCTAGGGCAAGCTAAAAGGATGGATGGTTGAAATTAAAGATGAATGGATGGTAGACCCTTTTTGTATTATGGCATATATCTATATAATATTAATAGCATTTTTTTGTAAAAGTTACATTCAAAAGCTTCTCTAAAATAAAGATAACACCGATGTAATACCCCTATGGGGATAAATAGAAGTCCCTAGACAGTGATGTAAAAAACAATCATGTACATCTTTTTTTTGTATACTATAGTGAATATTAAAAAAAGATGAATGGATGGTTGAGATTGAGTGAGAGAAATTAGGAAAAGGATGGAAGATTCTAGGGCTTATTCTTATGTTAATGGCTAGGATTAAAAGAACTAGTATGGACATGGATGGTGGAGATATAAAGTTAGTTTGACTTTTGTGAGTGCCTAGGTTCAATGAATCTAGACAACTTTTAGTCGGTCATGTGACTAGTTGAATTTTTAATTCATTTATTTGTGGATAATGGGCAAGGATGAGATTTGATTAGGATAATTAAGGGATTAGAGTAGGATTTAGGATTTTAGACTAATTAATCAAATAATAAAATTATTTAATTAATTAGTGGAGATGGATGTGAGAAATTAGGTTTAAATAAATATAATTAATTTAATTAATTTGGTGGAGGGAATGTCAAAAGAATAATCCTAATTAATTAGTTATAAATATAATTTATAGATAATTAATTAGTATTAAGATGTATGTGGTTAGGATGCGATTAGGATGGTGTCAAAAAGGATGTTAGATGTGTCATTGGCATGTGGTCAATTTTAGTTGTCTACATGGATTTATGTTCTATCTTTAGCATAACTAAGGATGCTTGGTAATTCGTTGCTTTCCAACAACAACCCACTTCACACTGAGATAATGAACTCAAAGTTTTGTAATTGCATGCGAGATGAGAACAATGTAGCTGAAGTAGCCATGGAGTTGACCATTTGATTTTCTTCTCTTGGTATAGCTTTCATTGTGAAAATTTAAAAAATGCACCACCTTTCAAATAGCATCTTTATAAGGCTGCAAGCATTCTCATCTTGTCTCATAGTTCTCTACAACCTTATTGATTGCCAATTGAGACTCATCAAAGATTGAGATGTTTTTGGCCCCTAACTTCATGGCTAGTATAATACCCAATGATAGAGATTCATATTTGGTGATATTGTTGGTGAAAGAGAAGTCCAACCTAAAGGAAAAAGGGAGAACAAGTTGCCTATAGGAGAAGTCAAGACCACTCAATCTTTGACCCCTATTTTATAGATAGCTCCATCAAAATTGAGATTTTAGAGGTTACTGGGAGTTTATGTGATTGATGTTTCCTATGGCTCATAAGTAGATCTTAGTTTTTCTATCTCTGCTTTTTCTTTACCTTTCATAGTAATCTTGACCATGTTAATATGAGCATTTTTGTCCCACTCTTCTTTAGCTAGTTCAATTGTATAGATGTTCATATCCTTGTAGTAAGGGATAGTTGCTATGATAAAAAGAGCATAAGATTTCATTGAGTGAGGATCAAAGGGGAATTCATTTGTAATCTCTATTTCTATAATTTTTAAAGACCTAACAACCTTCATAACTTTTTTGCATGTTTCTCCCTTTTTGAAGATTATAATTCTTGGGCTAGATTTTATGGGATCTCCGTTCTTCTCTTGCTCAATCCTATAAACACTAAGAGTATCAAGGTCTCTTTTGATGAAGTGGGTTTGACCCATATGAAGGAAATGGATTTATTGAAATATGGTAGAGGGAATGGATCTCATCTTATGAATTTAGGGTCTCCCCAAGATCATGTTATAAGTGGTTTCCTTGTTGATAACATAAAATTTAGTTGGAAGGGTTATGGGACCTAATGTGATTGGGATATTGATCTTTCTAATGGTTTGAGCATTTGGGTTATCATGAATTCTAAGGATGGAAGTAATACAAGTAATGTGCATTTTATTGTAACTCATTCTTTAAAGGAGAGAAAAAGGGAGAATATTGATTGTAGTCCCATCATCAACCATGACATGTTCAATGTAGTATTCATGAACTTGGATTTGTACTTAGAGGGGGAGATATTATTTAGCCATAATTCAAGGGTAGATTTTCAAGATTAAATATGAGGACATTATGCCTCTTGTGTGAAGGAGTTTGAACCAAGTTCCCAAATTTAGGACATTGACAAGAGATCTTCTAATAAGGTCATTATTTGTGAAAAATTTGAATAGTTCATGGTGAGGTTTGGTTGCTTAGGTTCATAGGTAACACAAATTTCTCAATTTTTGTCCAAATCTACATGACTTAGTGTATTTTGATAAAAAAAATGAGTTGGTGATCTTGTTGTTGATTATTCAGTTTATGCTCTTTATCTTGTAGGAGAACACTCATAAACTTTTGTCATTGCTCATTGTAAAGTTTTGAGGTGGCTTTATTGTAATTATAGCATGCCTTTGTATCATGGACTTTCACTTTATGAAGTAAGTAGTATGTGTTACGGTCATAGGAGTAATGATACAGTCCTTTCATATTGACCAAAAGTTTATTTGTGTCTTTTGGTAAATATTAACATTTTTACCTGTTGAGTCAAGATAGCCTTTCCCATATTGATCAATGTTTTTCATAGGAGTGGTGTTAATAACTCCATTTGTCATTGCATTGGGATTGTTTCCACTATTGTCACTAATTTGGGTAGTCACGAGTCTTCCATTCACACCATAAACTCTTCACCCACTATCAATGGTGCCTTAGTCAATCCTTCACATACTTTCTAAAGCTTCTTCATAGGACTTATAGGGAAATTTTAAACTTCCTCTCTTGTGTCCCTATTAAAGAAATTTAAGAAGAGGTCACAAAGTTCTCAATGTTCCATGTTTGTTGCACTATTTGATGAATAGAGAACTTGCCTCGAATGTGCAATGAAGTATGCCATAAATCTATTGGTGTCCTGCTTCATACTTAGGAATTCCTAGATTCATATCCTTACCAGTTTTTTCATGTCAAAGGTCATGAAAAATTTGCCAATAAGCTATCTAAAAGAATGTATGGAGGCATCAAGAAGGTGATAATACCAATAAGGGGAAATCCCTTCAAAAGTCTTTGGAAATATTCTAGCCACAAATCCATCTTAGGGGAGGAGTTCCCTTATAGTTGTCATATACACTTTAATGTGTGAGTTCAGGTCTTCCTCCCCCTTGAATTTTGGTAGATATGGAAGGGAATGTGGTAATAAGATGTTGTGAATATTGAAATCGAGAGGTTCTTTTAAATATTCCAAGTAAGTCACTGAGAAGGGGTTTTGAGAAGTAGGCATTGCTCCTACGAACATAAGCCTCATAGGTAGGACTTGCGAACTAGGTTGAGTTTGCATGCTAGTGTTTGCTTGATATCTAGGTATGACTAGGTAAGCTTGTTATGTATTTATTGGTTGATATGATAGAGGAGTTGTATAGTTTTGCACTATGTAAACTCCACTAGGTTGTGTCTTATAAACATGTTGTTGAGGAAAAAGAAAAGTCCCATTCCTAGTGTTGTGAGAGTAGAAGTTTAGATAGGGGTATTTGGGTTTCCCCCTAGTTTTATTTGACTCTAGCGATGAAAGGATTAGTTTGGATTTTGGGTATTTCTTCCATTTTGTCTTGTTGAGGTTGTTTGGTACCTCTAGCCTCGAATTTCCTAATCCATTAGACCAAGGTAGCTATAAGGCCTACATATGTTGCAACCTTTGTCCTTTGAATTTCACCACCTTGTGGTGGGTTATCTTATGATTAGGTGGCCTCATTGGTTATTTCTTCAAGAACATTTTCTAGTGACACTTGATATGTCATGGATCATTCAACCTAATAGGAAATGTGGAGGGTTTCCCAAGCCGCACAAGTCTCTTATAGTTTTCCTTCCAAGGGGACTCACCTCGTTGTCTATTTGGTTGGTCATATCCCTATAATTTGTGATAGGACAATCCTGTTGGTGAATTTCAAATCGAACAAGAACTTGGTGTGCCCTACTTTGGTTGGGGTAATTGGGTTGAATCAATAAGTCCTAATTTTAGGATGGATTATTAAAAGTCAAGAAATTGTGGGGCTCCTCTTGGGCACCCTCTACATCAGATTCTTTGTAGTCATAACAATTAGACATTAGAGCTTGCGGGTATGGTAGGATGTACCTATCAAATGAAGGAGTAAGATGTTCATTGGAAGGGATATTCCACTTAACCTTATCTAATTCCATCATATTCTAGGGGTGCAAGAAGCACTGTAAAATAAATGGAATGAACGTGGAAGTGAAAGAGAAAGGTAAAACTAAAACAAAAGAAGGCATGCAAAAATGTGAATAAGCTCACCTAGAAGTATTTTTTGTTCATATTGAGTTCACCAAAATATGTGTTGTTTAGAATCAACCAAAGCATAACGTGAGTGAGTAAGACTTTGAAATAGCACATTTAATTGTGCCCTTGCTAGAGGTGCCCACCCAGTCACTCTTACTCTCATAGCAAGAGCCAGTCAAGCAGTGGTGGAACCAATGAGTTTTTCTATTTGTAGGGATGTAGAATGTCATAGATGGAAGTTGTGTTGTTTGTATGACCTCTATTTGTGTGTGAAGTTGATGATTTTTGTGGCTTTTATGGTTTAGTTGGTGAAGTGTCATTTGATGTTGTTGGTGAAAATGTTGAATTGATATTATCATTTTTATTTTTATGTGACCTTGAGAGTCATTCTTTCTTATTTTATTTAACTTGTTGGCTACAAAGAGTTAGAACATGTTTAATATTCACTCTTCTAATTAAATGAGTTCTTTTAGGAGAAAAAGTTCTGTGGTATGGAGTTCCTTTCTTTGTCATCTTTGTTCATTTTCTTGTTCAATTAGCTCCAAGATTTCTTCTTGTTCTCGGGCTTGTTCTTTAACAAGATTTACCTAAGTTGGCAGGTTTTCCCTAATCTCATCTAAAGTCGCTTTAATTCAGTCCTCTCTCACTCTAGGGAACATTGAGTGTGATCGTTGATGTAGTATCTACCCAATATTGTTTTAGATAAATTATTTGAACATTATATTTTGGTATGTGTTGTAGATAGATTGATGATCAACCATGAACATTAATATTGTTATTATTATTATTTTTGGTTAAGAGAAAACTAAATGCTTTATAAAATTAATAGATATTTAATTCTTTATCTAAAAAATTATTTTATGATGAATTATGTTTGGATATTTTGAAAGGAATATTATGATTGATTTGAATTGACTAGTTAATGATTAAGAATATTTTATTAATTGATTTAGGAAAAATAGATTGTGTGAAAAAATATATAGTTTCTTTTTATCATGATATTTATATTATTTTATTTCGAAAGAGAAAGATTAAGAGTTGGAAAATTTTTCATTAAAAAGGGGAAAAGTGATTCATTTGGATGCCATCTCTCTCTGGAAAAAGTAAGTGCTGGAGTGTTCTTTGTAACTGAATCTTTTTGGATGGAGAATAGAGGTTTTTTGTAATCTTGTTGGTTGGTTTTGGAGAGAAGGAATAGAATAGGGGAGAAAAAGAAAAGAATGGCTGGAAAATACAGGTGCTGCTCCTAACTTGGACAGCCAAGGTAAGAGAAATGATTTTTCTATTTTAACCTTTCTTATGAATTTAAATTTGTGATGATTGTATGAATGAAGTTTTACAATTTGTTATCAAATATACCATGGTTTTGGAATGAGGATGAATCTGAAACAGGAAGAGAATGGAGGATGCCTCTTTAGGGGTTGTTTGCATAAATATTGATGTTGGGCTTGTGATTAATGGAGTGGTGTGTAATGGTTGATGATTCTTGATGAAATGGGGATTTGAGTTAAGGAGTTGGGTGTTTATGTGATTAAGGGAGCTACTGTGTTTATGTGACTATGATAAGGGAGCAACAGTGTTTATGTGAATAAGGGAGCTACTGTGTATATGTGATTATGATGAGGGAGCTACTATGTTTTATGTGATCAAGGGAGCTACCGTGTTTATATGAAAAAGGAAGTTACTGTGTTTTGGGAGCTACAAGGAGTATACCCCAAAGAGGATCCCCCTTCTCTATCTTTTATTGAGAATAAAATTATGTGTGTTGAATAAATTTATGGAAAAAGAGTTTGATTTTGTGGAGCAACATGTTTTGTTAATATTGCTTGGGGGTGGATTCACTGGGTCAATCCAATGGTTGGGTGGAGAGCTGATTTGGGCTGCTCTGTTCTTAGTAGAATGTATATTTTAGAATTATTACTGATTGTTGACTACTGATGGAAAATTATACATCTCTTCCTAGATTTATTTTCATGTTTACTGATGATTCGCATGGTTGATTACTAAGTTGCGGTTTGAAGAAGGTATTCGATTCTGCAAGGAAAAGAAAGCAATTATTCATCTGCATTACAAGTAATCCTGTTTGCATATTTTATTTAATTTAATACTATATACAATGGAAGCACGGTCTGTTTCGATAGTACTTATTGATGTTTGCATATTTAATATTGAATTTAAAAAAAAAACTAATTGATATTGTCCTTACTAATTATTTTATTAGCTCATCTGTTGTCTACCAATTATCTAACATTGCTATTGAATTCTTGAAGCTAGTCATATTTTAAAGCAATGTAAGTAGTTTATTTATTCTTTTAACTTAGCGTCAATTTATTTATTTTGAATAGGCGTTATAGTTGAATTGAGGAAGAAGGGTGACTTGTTTTCTATGTTGAAAGTTGAGTGTTGAATGTTGTATGCTTCGTGATGAAATCAAGGTCTTTCTCTTTTCTGATAGCTAAATGTTCTGTGCCTCATGATGAAATCAAGGGCTTTCTCTTTTGGTGCTTTATGGTTTTATGCAATTTCTAATGAAACTAATTCTATATGAATACCACTTTCCTTTTTGTATTTTTCCTAGTTTTTTAATGTGATCTAATTACTACTTTGCTAAAAATGAAATTTTTTTATGTATGCAAATCTAGAATGGCTTTTCCTAATATAGTTTTTCTATATTTTTTCATCTTTTTGTGTTTCAATTTTGAATGTGAATTAATCTAATGGAAGCAAAATACATCTACTCTATCAAAGCAAGAAATGAAATCTAGATCTAGTAAAGCTAGAAATCTTAATCTAACCAAGAGAAAAAAAATAGTTTTACTTTCCTAAGGGAAAGAGAGTTTGTTAATTACTAATCTAATCTACCTTTTCTAAGAAAATAAAGAACCTATAAATGAAGATCAATGCTAATGCCAAGCTTATGTGCTAAGAGATCCAACATAGTCTATATCCTTCTCTGCAATAATAGGGTCCTCCACTTGATGACAGGAAAGAAAATAGGGATATTGAGGGAAATTGGGATTGGTTGAAGCTAAGAAGCTTGGGATAACAAAAAGAAAATGGCTCTTGAAGTCTTGTATGAGCATAAAAATGGGATGGAAAGAACTTAAATATGATGACCAACCTCTCCTAAAATAAAAGAGGATAAAGGTATATATAGCTTGGAAAGAAACACCAAAGGTGCTGGGGCTGATTGGGAGCTAGCTACAAAGTTGATCGAAAGATCATAGAGGCTAATGGGAAGACGACAAGAGATTGATTGAGAGATCACAAGGATATGGTTGGAAGTGAACAATAGAGTGATAGTTATAACTTTAAGAAAAGGCGTCAAAAAATCTTATAAAATCCTAGTGAGTCTTTCTTTTTCTTTGAAAAAAATATTAATTTCTATTTGCAAATCTTTCCTTTTTTGAAAAAATATTAATTTTGATTGCGAATCTTTCCTTTTTTTTGAAAATAAATAATTTCACTAGAGAATTTGTGCTCATCACTAAAAATTTGTAAAAAATCTTGGTGAATCCTAGTGAACATTAGCTATGGACATTAATTACCATGGCAAATCCTTCATTAAAAAATACACTATAGAGAAACCATTGGAGCATAGGAGGATTGAACATTTTTAAAATATCATGTGATAAAAATAAGACTCTAAAATATCACACGAATGAATCTACACCTTATATTTCCCTATGATTGAATGGTTGATATTCCATTATGCAAAGTTATAAGCACTTTTCTTTTAAAATGTCTCCTCATGTAGAATTTATTTTGGGTCATTGATCAATGTTTAATTGCATGACCCAAAATAAATCCTAGGCTAAGGATACATTTTAAAAAATGAGTACATATAACTCTATGGAATGAAATGTTAGTCATTCGGTCAATATGTAATCGCATGGCCCAAAATAAATTATGGGTTGAATACATATTTTTCATGACATGTGCTTATAAACTTGTAGAATGAATCAAAACCATCAGTTTATATTGAAAATCAATGGAGGGAAATGAAATCAGAACCATCACATTTGTTATAAGAGCTCTAGATGCTACTACTTACCATTTGCATAGAACAAGAGAGCAATATTAAGATATCAGTCATTTGGGGTGGACTTTACCATATAGAAGAGGCATTGCCAAAGTGAATACTTGTCACAAATTATAGACAAGATCTTAACTTCTTATCCATGCAATCTTTAAAATAATATTAGTAAATTGAAACTATATGCTACATGTATTCTTTGTTATCATTCTAGATTTGAGGCCCTATATGCCCTAAATTTTAGAGGCCATGATAATAAAGGAGAGAAAGAGTCACATTCACTTCTTGAAAACCTAATTATATACAATTTATGAGTGGAATTTCTTGCCAAATGTTAATTTCGAAGTGAAAATAACCCTAAAAGTAAGTAGGAGTTTATTAGTAATGGCGATATGTCCCCAAAAGTAATGAAGGGGATACAATATTACTAGCAAATATGATTAAGATTTGTAATTATATTATAAACTCCTCACAATTAGGCTCCAATCACACATTGTTTAATGTGGCAAAACAAGTCAATTTAAAATTTTAATAAAATAATGCTTAGGCAATTTAAACAACACTAAACTAATTTTTTGTAAAAAATGGGCAATTTAGTCCCCTTTATAGCTTGTACTATTCACCAAAAATGAAGGGCCTGAATCAAACTATTTGCTAATTGGTGAAGATTTGCCACTAAAATATTAGTGCAAATTGATTGGGAGAGGATAAATAGTTACAAAGAGTGGTGATTCAGTCAGACAAGAGAGAACTCCCAATCAAAAGTGAAAATAGAAGTAAACTAGGTGGAACTAAAAGAGACCACACATGCCAAAAGACAACAGGGTCACCCCTTTTGCCAGGGCAGGTTGCCCATGTGATCCTACAACTTAAGAATAGGTTTTTTGAGTTACCCTAGGGTCTCTTGGATGACCCTCTAGTTGAGGATTTGCAAAAGGTTTTCTAACAAAAACAAGGTCCTAGAACTTGGTTCAAAAGTTGGATAAGATGGTCAAGGGGATAAATAGGCTAGAGAATGCATCATCAAGTGTGAAACTACTAAGAGAAGTGTAATTCACACCTTCAAGGGTCATGAGATGGATCACCAAATCATTGTTGGAATCCCATGTTGGCTTGTACATTTTTTATGTACTTATAGGTTAACCCCTTCAAATAAAAACCAAGTTGTGCTAAATTTCCTAGCAATGTTTGGTCAAATTTAGTTAGATTTATTTTTTAAGCTTATTGTGAACATGAAACCTAAAGGAACCAAATTGAAGTTTGAACCCCATCTTTACTATGAGATTCTAGACTCTATTGAAAAAAAACTATTATATCTTGTACTTGGTTGAGGGGTTCTTACAAACAAGTATTTCATGGATATGTAAATAGATAATTTGGAATTTTTTAAAGAAGCTATTATAAAGAGGGAAATGAAATTTCAGACAAAAAATTGAAGAAACAGTGTAAATAACTTTGGAGATGAGAAAATATCTTGGTGAAACCATCTATTCTTATTGCTATAAAGAATCTAATTAGCAAATGACTTGTTGGCTAATGAAGTAGTGGATCAAGAGCCTATCATGATTCTTTACAATGAGAAAATTGTTTCTTGGATGGGGTTAGTGAAGCAGCTAGATTTTAAGTCACCTTAATATTGTATGTAATCTTCACCTTGGGCCATGTGGTGGATTTTTTAATACCCTCCATTAGTTACTCCTTTGTTATAATGTCTATCTTTTATTTCCATAAGAGGGTGGGAAATTAGCTCATGTTTGAAGGCTTTTCTAATTAATGAATAAGGATTATGCTTGCTTTGACATATATTAATTGCATAATCATAAGAGAGGTGTTTTTTTGATGTGGAGTTCATTATTTTTCTCATTATTTGTGTAGACTTTTGTGGTTTTATAAATGGTTGTAAGTGTTGAAGGAGAGAGTGGTGATTGATTTAGGATGTGGCTTGGCATTGCAGTGTGCCCCTTTTGTGATGGCTCAACAATGCTATTTTGTGAAATCCAAGGACTCCTTTATCAGGTGGAGGGTTTCTAACAAGCATTTGAGTTCCATCTTTCATTGCTCCAATTAGGTGGTTCTTAGTTTCATCAAAAGTGTTATGGGTGAGCCATTCATTTGAGGTGAGGGACCTTCCTAGTCAAAAGTAACCATAAGTGATGACTTTGTGTGGAAACTAGCATCGAATGTGCCATGAAAAAACATATGATTTGGTTGATTCATTTACTTTTTCCCTCTTAGTTTTAAGAAATGCATTCTTTCTTGGGTCATCCCACAATAATAGGTTACACTTTTTGGCCAAACTTGACATTGAAATCAATATTTTGAACTAAATCTTCACGTTCTGACACCTATAGCCGCTAAACCATTAGGAATTTGAAGATGATGCGAACTAGTGATTTGTGAGATTTTGTTTGTAGATTGTAAATATATATTTTTAAAAAAATTTGGAGTTAAATTATAATTTTTCTGCATCTCCTTTGATAACTGGTTTTTAATAGTAAACAACATTTTTTTAAAGTGATGTGTATTCCGTAGCACATAATTTTTTTTCTACAAAAGATAAAATTCTGATTCTTTTTAATTTAGATTGGTAACACCGATATATAGTGTATGTATTTGGTTTCATAGTGTTTTGTTGAATATATATATTTTTAATTAATTTTTGAAGTTGAATTATAATTTAGACAGGCGTATTCTGTAAAACATAACTTTTTCTATATGTATTGAAATTCAATTTTTTTTCTTTTGTTGAAACAAGGACATCAATACCTAGTGCATAGATATTTTTAAATTTTTTTTTTTAGTAATTTACTAGTTTTCCATGTGTGTAGAATATAGAACTTGATGTTCGGTAAAAAACATACATTCACAAAAAATAAAAAATAAATATAATAATCAAATTAAATTTATTTAAAATTATATTCTTTGGGAAGCTTATAATAAGGACTACATACTTACAAAACATAAAATTTAAATGAATTCATTTGGTCCCTCAAAAGATAAATCAAAATTAGTTTTTTATCAGCATTTTGATAGGTGTAGAGGAGACTCCATTATAGGTATGGTTTAAAACTAACAGGATTCTATCCAAGGGGGTTTGAATCTAAGGGGGTTTGATCAAACCCTCTTCAATTAAAATCTTTTAAATAGAACCTTTCAAGGCTTAAATCATTATATTTTCTAAAAATATGTGATTTCAGCAAAAATCAGGATGTCCCAGAAAGTGCAACCCATTATTGTGGCAACACCCTCTTAGAGTTCAAGAATGAAAGGTCAAAGTCATTGGCCTCTTTGGGGGATGTAAGAATGGCTTGAAAGGAAATTTTATTAATGTATATGGAACATAGAGAGCCAACAACCTTCCATTTGGATTTAGTTCGGGTGATTGATAATTTAATGGTAACCCAAAATCATAGGTGTTTGGAATTTTCAATTGTTCACACTACCTTCCATTGATGAGGGCAATTTAGTGTAGGTGAAGAAAAGAAAAGGGGCAAAGTTTTCCATTGAGATAAATTTCTTGCTTTGGATTTTGTGTGTGTGGAATCTATGGCAAGTGACATTTCAGGGGGGAGGGACAAAGTCATTGTGATAGACATTTCTACTTGGGGGGCTAGATCTTGCTTGTAGGGTGGGTGGTTGGGGTGCTCATGTAAATATATGGAGAAATTTTAAACTGACAACATGGTGCTTTCTATTTTAACCAATATAATTATTTTTATAGAATTGTTTCTTATTTTCATTAGAGGTCTCCCAACAAATCTTTCCTAAATATTTTTTAAAAAATAATATAAATACAATAAATTTAGTTACATAATTTTTTTTTTTAAAATTTTATAGATTTATTACACAATGGCATCAAGGAGTGTCATGCCGTTACCTTGTACATAAGAACCATAACACAATGAACATTTGTTTTTAAATATTAAATTAAAACTATTAGAAAAGTGGCATATAAGTGTATAATATTTACTACACTTTTCAAAGTAAAAAATAAAACTAAACTAAGTAATGTAAATGAAACAAAAGAAATAGTTATAAAATAAAATAACTCTAACTAATAAAATAGTTGCTTGGATAGATATATTTAAGATAATTATATTAAAACACAACCCACATATATTTAAAAATAAATAAAACTATAAAATAACTTTTAAGTAAACTAGCATACTTATCTTTTGAAAAATCTAACTTTTATTTACATATATTTTTCAAAAGATAGGTATGCTAATTTTACTTTAGAACTATTTAAGAAATATTTTTATTTGTTTACATTGTTCTTTCTTTATTTACTTTAGTTTTATTCCAATAATTATTTATAACAAAAATACTAGCTAAAAAATTATTGAAATTATCAACCCATAATGGGTCATTCGAAGAGGCGTAAGTTGTCGTCATAGAGATTATGATGCTCAAAAATGGAGGCAGAGAAAACCTGATAAAGGGATAGTGCAAAGATGGATTTGACAGCTGGATGCAGCTATTAATTCATGTGAGTAATCAATTGAAGTTAAGTTTTTATGCTTAGAGGGAATTCTGTTGCTTTCTGAATGTGGCGACTTGGGAGAAGAAGAGGATAAAGGGGAGGAGACTTTTGAGACAAAGAAGATAGTGGTATGTAAAAATTTGCCCCAAACCCAAACTTTTGCTTAGTTTTTATGATACTCTGAACTATAGGCTATGGTGGGTGGTATAGTTTCATGGCTTCAACCATTTTTGATAGTATGCTAGTTCCAGTAGTATAGTATGTTTCAGTTGATACTTTGTCAACTATTAATGCTATATGGACACACTATGAACTCTAGGTTAAGTCCCATTTTTTTCTAATGGTTCCTAGACCTAAATCAGTAATACAAACAAAACCAAAATTATTGAAATTATTATATAATTTAATAAATAAAATAGTAAATAGTTATGTACTTCTGAAATAATTAGTTATTTTAACTTTTTCTTAACAACTATATTTTATTTTTCAATAACAATATAACTAGCATATTTATCTTTTGAAAAATCTATGTAAAATAGGCACATAATATCATTGTCAAGGTACCTAACTTTTATTAGATTTCTGATTAAAGTGGACTAGGCCCCTCAAGAATGATTTATTTTAACTTTTTTTTAACAACTATTTTATTTTAGACATTTTAATTTTTCAATAATAATATAATAAATCATAATAAAAAATATTCTCAAGTTTTGAAAAAAATAAATTGAAAATTTTATTTTATTTTATTTACATAACAATTATAAAAATAAAAATAAAGTAAACAATGTAAATGAAATAATTCTTAAATAGGTCTAAAGTAATTTTTATATATTAGTGTATAATCATTAATAAGTGTTCAATAGGTGCCTACATAAATGGAAAAAAATTACTTTCATTATTATTATTATTCTTTATTATGCCGAGAGGCATTCTAGTAGAGATGAGAGCACTCATTTTAAAAAAAAAAAAAAAATAGCTCATTTCCACTATAGAAAAAATTTAAAAAAAAACTAAAAAAGAAATTAGAAAAAAAAAAAAAAAAACCAAAAAAAAACATTGGAGAAAATAAAAAATAAAAAAACTAGGAAAAGAAATTGGAAAAAATAAAAATTAAAAATTAAAAAAGAAATTGCAAAGGATTAAAAAAAAGTAGACAAAAAGAAAAGGCAAGTATAAAAATATGTGTGGGGATATATTTTTTTAATTTTGTGGGATTGTTTATTTTTATAACTATTTTATTTACTTAAGAGTTATTCTATTCTATTTTATTTATCTAATTGTTATTTAATAGTGTTTTTATTATTTTACATGTTGGCACTTTAATAGTTTAAGATATTTTTATTAGGATATAATCATTAACTAAATTGTTTCTTATTTCATGGGACGGTCCTCAACAAATTCCTCACTGATTAATTTTAAGAAACATAATTTAAATACAACATATTTAGTTATAAATTTTTATTTTTTACCATGTAATTGTTCATTGTTCATTAAAAAAATTACATAATAGTTTTGAAAGAAAATATAATTAACATTAAAGATGCAATATTTTTTTTTTTTTTTCCTAAAAATAAATTTAGATTTTCTCCTTCAATATTATAGATAAATATTTAATTTTAATTTAATATTAGTATTCATCAATGCCTTGTGGCCAAATTTTATAAATGGAAGAGTGCATAATCTCTCTCCAAAAATTATAAAACATTAAAATTATGTTATCTTGAGATTAGATTTATTATCTTCCTATCAAATAGGAGGTGTTTTCCCCTATGTATTACATTATATAATAATTTATCAAAATTTTAAAATTCACCATCAACATACACCTATCAAATTTTTAAAATTCACCATCAACATACACCTACCAAATTTTTAAAATTCACCATCAACATACACCTACCAAATTTTTAAAATTTTTAAAATTCACCATCAACATACACCTACCAAATTAATTTAAAATTTAATAAGTGGTGGTAGTAATACTTACCTATCATGCACTCAATTATACATTTATTGAGGCAAAGACAAACAATTCCATGTGCAAGGAATACATAGCACATGGAATCCATATCCAATTCTTATCTATAAAATTGCAACCAAATTTCTAACAAAAGAGGCAAGCTCTTGAATTTTATTTTTATGTACATTAAACATATGTTGGAAATATACTGCACTACTAGCCAAAGTCCAACAATCCTCTAAGGAAAGCAAATTCAATAAAGGAATCCATATCCAATTCGTATCTATAAAATTGCAACCAAATTTCTAACAAAAGAAGCAAGCTCTTGAATTTTATTTTTATGTACATTAAACATATGTTGGAAATATACTGCACTACTAGCCAAAGTCCAACAATCCTCTAAGGAAAGCAAATTCAATAAAATAAACTGAATATGCTACATTACAAACAATGAATTTTGATCAACACAAAGCTACACCCATAAGCCTTGCAAATGACTGTCCCAACTCAAATGCAGCATTCTTCCAACACACAGCAGCAGCACAGGCCAGCACAACTGCATAAAAACATCAAAGAAAATAATTACTCACATCTGAAGTATATATGGTACAATAAAGTGTCTTTTATTCCAGTTATTTTTTCAATGATCTAATTCTGAATGCTCACATGAAGATGGATTAAAACTACCAGCCAAGAATGAGATACAATTCATTCTGAATTAAAATTGAAATTAGTTATAAGAATGACTTGCTAATTAACTGCTATAAAATTTATTTCTTTTAAGATTATAATTATAATTAGACACTGACAACAGTCACAGGTCTGAAACGGATTTGTCTTGTATATGCAGCCCACTGTATACTTAGGAGCTGTGCGTACTGTCCAGAGGTTATAGAGGCTCACCTTGTAGGTTACAAATTCTTCTATAGTTAAAAAAGAAAGTTGCTAGGTTACACATTTAGGGATTCCTCTATGGTTAAAAAAGAAAGAAAAAAGATTACAACTAATTAATTAACTTAAATCATTTCTCTAAATCCAAACACTCTTAATCAAATCATTCATACTAATGACAGATCTGTTATAAAAGAAACCAAACCTATGACAAATGAGTAACACTCTTATCCAATCATTCATACCCATAACAGATCTGATATAAAAGAAACCAAACCTATGACAAATGAGTAACACTCTTATTCAATCATGGGTTAACACTCTTATTCAATCATTCATACCCATAACAGATCTGTTATAAAAGAAACCAAAACTACGATAAATGAATAATTGCAAGAATAGTTGATAATTAACACTAAACAAATGCTGAAGAAACCTGTTCTACAATTAAAACCAAACAAATACTGAAGAAACTTGTTCCAGAACCCCAACAAACAAAGGGTAAAGCATCCCGGCATAATAAAGAGAAGTAATCATAGGCCTAACTGACTGGTCCATTGAACATAACAAAAAACCATTTAGTTAATTACTCTGAGAACTCACCATCCCTTCCAAAAGCCATCTCCTCTAGATTTTGTCACAGGTGGGGGTCCTCCTTGGGGAGCATAACCCTGCTGTGGATACCCAACTGGAGGATAGCCCTGCGGTGGTGGAGGATAAGTCTGTGGATACCAAGCTGGAGGATCCCCTGTTTACATATTTAAAAAGAATCATAAAACTACTAAGACTGAAACATAATCAGTATGGAAAAAAGCAAAATTGGCTAAATCTTATCAATAAATCCTTAGAAAAACAGACAGTCCCGATCATAGAATGTCTTAAAAAAAATCCCAAATGACAATGGAAAAGATTGATCAGAAGAAACCCAAAAAACCCAAGAATGAGAAATACCTTGTTGAGGAGGAGCTCCAACAGGAGCTTGTTGCTGATTGTAGTAACTCATTCTCAGTAAACTGTAAAGACAAGAAACAAAACCTGCAAATAATACGCGTTTTCTCACAAGGAAATGAAATAAATGATTTCCATGGAAAGGCTATCCAGCCAATTATTTAATTGGATAAGCAGCGAAGTTTCCAGGAAATAATCAATTCCTCACGTGGCCGACAGTATTTGGATTTATTCCAGAGAAGATGCAATCACTTTACGCGTTTTTTGCATGTCTGATGTTAGGAGTTGGCCTTTTAGAATGTCAGGTAAGGGAATTTATGGTCTGTGGACCATTTTTTTCATTTTTATATCAATTTTACAATTTATTTGGCTTTTGGAATATTTTTATATATTATATATTAGCATATTTATATTTAAAAAATATATCTAAACTATGTTGAGATATATCCTTCTAGAGGGACCTAATGTTAGAGTTAGTGATTAAAAATTTATTCATGTGCTTAAGGAGGTTTTTCTTACATCAAATCAAGTCAACAGTTCATGTACAAGTCCTTAGAAGTCATTTGGAAGATGGAAGAAATCAAAGGTTCTAAGTCTTAAGTGTTTTGTGGAAATGCAGAGTTTCCACGGACCTAAGGCAATTTTGGGTGCAATTCCTCCTCAACCCCACAACCTACGAAGAGCTAAAATAAGCCTTGCATAGAACTTGACCCTCTAAGGCATCTTTCCTAGCATGTCATTTCCATGCAACCTTTGTACCCCCACTTTTTCGCAAATCCTTTGTATATTGTGAGAATGTGGAGTGATTAGGAATAGTTAAATTTCCTTGCAAGTTTTTCATCTCTACAAGCTCTTTATATGCTTGCAGTTTTGTGACCTTTTCATTCCTCCACAGAAATGTCCTGATTGTCAACCTCCTTCCATTTTTTGCATTTCCCCAAGCTTATGTTATGTAAGTTTGTAGAACCATGGAGGACAATCACCTATCTTCTCAACTCCTTACCTCCTCCTTATTTCTTCTTTTCTACATGGTGTTGTTTGCGGGATTGTGAACCTTGCAAGCATGTATGCTAAATTCCCTATTCATACCTCCCTCCACTCTATGCTTCTCCATAAAGGCTTTTATATCCTATTGTTGTGAGACTTTCTAACTTTTGTAGACATGAGCTCTTTCTGCAATGCAGTCTCCCACAAACCCTAAGAACATTAAATGCCCACACATGTGAACTTAGCCTTTATAAAACTCACATATTTTGCTCATTTTCACATTTGCAAACACATTGTAGCGTCCCAAAACACATCCTCTACATCAGGTTATCTATTTTTTGTAGATTTCCAACTACACCTCATCATTGGTCAATCTTTGCACACCTTGTCAAGGATTTGTTGTTTAGGTCACTCATCCACGAGTCATCTAGGGCACTATATTAGGGGTTTTCAATCATTTAGCTCATTCTAGGTATTCCACTATGATCCCCATATTGTAATTGAAGATGTTAGAAATGCATATCCATGTTAAAGCATTGCCTAATGAAATTTTCAGACATTGTACCTAGGGTTTTTCAAAAAATTTACATGAATGCGTTGCTTTTTCAATTTTTGTAGTCTTAAGCCCTAGAATTTGTTGTTGCATGTACAAAATCTATTGTCATGTGCCCTAGAAGTCATCACCACATGTGTGTTGGTCAATTTGCTTAATTTCGATCAATATCTACACCAACCCTAATTCTCCACTTACAGAATCCCAACTCTTGTCTAGCCAAAACTTCCAAAGTTCAGACTTCCCTCTGGATCCCACAATCTTGCAAGACTATAAAGGCTTAAGAAACCTGGTCTGCAAAGACTTTATTCTAGATACTTCCACTCATTTTTTGCTCCTCCTTTTTTAGAGATCTCATATGACTTCACCCAAGTTGAAAGAGATGAAGTACAAATTTAAAGGAGTAAACCCACCCTCCAAGATCTTATCCATACTTCAAAAAGTATTGAAAACACCAACTTGGGACATGTTGACCTAGAGGACTTCTTGAAAAGGATGTTTGAGGATGACAAAATTACATGTGCAAGATCTATTACTAGTAGTGGGATTATTCATGTAGCAAGGTTTCCTAACTCAATGCAGTCTCCAAAATTGATCATGACATGTGTGAAATGTTATGACCCTTAGGCTACAAGAATCATAGGCCTATCAAATGAGATTTTTCTTGATTCAAGTCTTGATAGCATTATAGAAACTTTTCATATCCCACACCATGATGAGGTCATTACTTTAAGTATTTCTAATGGACTTGAATATTACATCTTGACTCGAGTATTTATTTGTTCAGGCCTTGAACAAAAATTGGTTAAGTGAGCTAAGAAGCATCATCCCAAAACTACCCAAGATGCTCTTAAGGAGTGAGTTTTAGTTAGAAATAAATGCCCTGATTACTCTTTTGAACAAAATAATAGATTTTCCTAATGCTAGGGACTTTCACCCATGGATGTTTAGATTCATTAGTCATTTTCGAGAACAAAAAATGATTGATTAGGCCACCATCCTAAGTGATTATCTCCATAAATAGCTAACAGAGGTTGAGGGGTCAAGAAAATTCTACATGACTTCATATATTATATATTTAATGGCTAGATGAGCAATCTTTAGCTATTTTTTTAGTGGCAAATCTTTTCCAATTGGTGAATAGTTCATATCAACCAA
This sequence comes from Cunninghamia lanceolata, assembly GCA_027924645.1. Classification (NCBI taxonomy): domain Eukaryota; kingdom Viridiplantae; phylum Streptophyta; class Pinopsida; order Cupressales; family Cupressaceae; genus Cunninghamia; species Cunninghamia lanceolata. The sequence continues at coordinate 3,363,546 of BSBN01001040.1, read as the reverse complement.
TTCAATTTTGACGAATATATTGACCATCAGGGGGCACAAATTGCTTAGATTTTATGGTTTAACAATCAAATGCATGTTAAATCACTACCAATTTATTTATAAGGCATTTATAAATATATCTGACACAATAAACTATGTATTAATAACATGGAATCACCTAGAATTTCAGAGGCATGCTTTAATTAACTGACATATTCGCCAATAGAATTAAAAGTTCACCGTTTATGAGGACCAATTTCACCAATACCATTATAATGCCATTGTCACGTCTCAAACTTTCTAGACTTCCTGAACTCAGCTATATTTGGAATTGTTAGATGTTTTATTTCTGATTATGTTATAAATAGATAATTGTCTAAGAATAAAATGTGAATGTTACCTTTCCTTTTCAAGTATACAATTAGGAAATTAGTAAATGATGAATACATATATTATGTGATGCTCCGGCTATGGATTTTTGGTTACTAACCTATTAATCGGAAAATTTAGTTGAATGAGCATAGGTATGTGTCGAAGGCAAGGGTTTGGTTAAGGCAGAGGTGACCTAGCTACCTGGCAAGAAATGAGATGGAGAAAACTTCGATGCTTGCACACACAAGAACATAGCTCATATTGCATTTGAATTTTTGTCATTCATGGAGTGACCTCTGTCGAGTTTTATCTGCATGGTAGTGTGGTTGATGGAATTAATTGATTACTCATGTTAGAAATACATCTCCATTATGCTTCTTTAGAGGTGTAATTAAAAGATTTGCTTATTAAGTGAACAAAATGTCTTTTATTTGAAATAGGCTAAGTCAAAAATTGTATATTCTCTTTTTATATAGAGATAATAGTTTTTCTTTTAATATCTATGTGCTAAATTAAAAATTATATAAAATAAAAATATATTTTATTTTTAATATATATCTATTGGTGTAAAAATGAATTTCTTTTATTTCCTTTAGATAATATAAATCTTTAAAAAGAAATAAAACAAAAAGAAAAAGAAAGAAAATAAAAAGAAGAAAAGATTAGAAACGGAAGGGAGATACATGCAAAAATCAGAAAAGACAAAATAAAAGATAGAAAGAAGCTAAAATTAAAACCAAAAGAAGATCTTTAAAAGTGAGGGAATATGCACCATTGAGGCAACAAAAAAGATAAGGGAAGATATAATTTTTTTCTAGAGAAAGACAAACATCGAGGAATCAAAGAAGGAAGGGAGGAAAGAGGACTCTCAAACCAAGTATTTTCTTGCAATTACTAATACCTTCAAACTGTGGAATCCATTTTAGATTTATCTTTGACTGTTGTTCCATTCAGAGATGGCTCCTTTTTTGATAACAAGTAGCCATAGCCGTATTAGAATCTTGTCTATAACTGATACCTTCCATGTATTACTTAAACTCAGAGTTTTATTTCCTCAGAAGAGATCGACCGACTTTGAAATCGTTTAACTGTGATGGTTTAGTGTTTTACTTATGATATGTAGCAAAGCTCTCCATTCATTTCTGGTTGTCTCCTCTTCTAGCTAACCTCTATTTATACTTATACTTATGCGAAGCAAATCGATTTACTCTATTGCGATCAGCCTTCACTCCATTAAGTTCAAGATCTCTTTGTGGGGGTTATGCGGTCTTCCTGGCACACCAATTCGGCCTCCCTGATGCGTATCATCGGCCTTATATGATTTTCCTTGCAACCTTTCAAACATGTGAGCAGACTTTTTAAACTTAGATTGGCCCAAATAATCTTCTTGTATATATTATATCGACTTAGATACTCCAGGATGGAACAACCTGAAATAAATAGTTTGGCCAGTGTTTTAACGCCTATCATAATTTTATTTAACTTTTATTTGGTTCAAGAATCTAATCGACCCTATAGAATATAAATAGATTTTTTTAATGTAAATGATCTGTATATCTTTGATCGGTCTATAGTTGATCCCTTTGACACCTCGCATAACAACCTGAGTTGTATCTATGTTCTACTTGCATTTCTTTCTTGAAACTATCTCCCTCAAGGTTTTATTAATCCTTCCCTTTTGATTAAACATTCGAATCTCCTATCAAACTGAATCGCCCTGCTGAATGGGTCTCTTCTCTTGCATTTTAAATCCATAATGATCGGTCTTTCTTCTAGTCTGATTGATCTTCTTCCCCTATTATATCAGCCTTTCTACTATTATATCGGCCTTCTTGTAGATCATTTATGGTTTTTCTTACCGATTGCGCCTAAATAATTATGGAAGTCAGCTTGTGGCTTAATACCCAACATTCTATATTAAGGCCAAAACCTGCTATAAAAATAAACAATGAAAATTTCAATTTCCCTATTCTAAGCTTCGAATGTTTTCAAGGAAATTACAGTGGCAGAAGATGGTGTCAGAGATTATACTTAGTCTCAAAACTGGTTGTAGCTGTTACTTCCTATAGTTTTCCTATAATCTTGTTGCAGCTTTCTTATTACTGTAGTTGTGTGCTTTCTTTCTATTTTACTATAGCCTTCCTAGTTCCTGTCATAGCTAACTCGTTCCTATCACAACCGACTGTATTCTTGTCCCTACTTTCCTTATTTTGGGGATGTGTTATTTCTTCTATTTTTGCTTTCTGTAGTTTACTGTAACTCCTGTTGCAAGACAGTCGGGCTGCCATAATAACTATTTAGTCACCATAAATTGAATAAAACTGACTTATTTCCTTGTGACTATTGAAAAGTATGAACCGGAAACTTATTAAATATCCAATTTCCTAATTCTTCTTAGTGATTTAAATTTAATCATTATTGCATTGTAAACCAATCTTGTTTGCTGATATAAATGCGTAGATCTAATTATCTCTCTTATAATTATAGTTCTACATTATAATTATATTTTGTATAAGGACTTTCATGATCAATTTTGACATTTGTTCATTGTTTAACTAGCGAAACTCTTGGTTGTTGTATAGTATACTTACATCATCATAGTCTTTGTTCTTGTTAAGTAAAAGGAGAATCATACCATCTTTTGCAAAGAAAGTAACTGGTAGAATGCATGTGCTATTATGAATTAGTTTTTGCAATAGAACTAGTTTGTTTTGCTATGTGAATACTAAGCTTACCTTCTAGGACAAGATGCCAAATGTGGGCTAATAGAGAAGGTAGTCTTCTTTTTCAAGACTTACCAATTGTATTTTATGCTTTGGCCAAAGCTATGTGTTACCATTGAAATAGATGGATAACTAATGCCTAGTGATTAATATTGTTCTCTTCCACATCCTTTTTGCAAGAAATATGATCATTCTATATTAGAATGCATATAGGCATCATGCATGCATCGAGTGTTTCCCTCCTACCCATTTGTTTTGAGTTGCTAGGCGCCTCATGCAAGCTCGAGTATTCTTCGAGATATAGGAAGAATTCCAAGGAAGTGTAGTGCTTCGTGGTTGGGTGGAAAAAGCACCTTAACCATGCTCTTGACCTTTGGCTTGCGGAAGACCAGTGGGTTATGATGGCTAAAGATGGATTTGTATATTTGATCATTATGTAATTCAAAAATTGATATATCATTGTATGAAATAAATGTATGGCTTGTTTAGCCAAGAGATGTAACTGTACTTTTCCTTGTAGTGCTATTTTGGTATTAGCACTTGAGAAATTGTATGATTATATAGAATTCTTCATTATTACTATTAATAGAAAGTTTCGTCCTTTCCATTTAAAGGTTGTAAATCGATCTCTTCTATATATTTAGTAAGTGGAAATTTAATACTTTACATTTGGTATCAGAGCAATTGGGTTCAACACTTGGACCATTGGAGATCATTGCGAGGTTTCACGAGTGTGGCGAGATATGCTAATGATAAAACATTTGTTCTTGTGCCAGAATGGAAGGAATGATAAGGACAAGAAGGCAAGGCAAGAAAACATAACTTAGTGATATGCCTAAGATCACCATTAAGAAGGAGCCACCTACTGAATCAAAGACAAAAGAAATAATGAGAGATGTAAAGGAATCTTGGCTCACTAGATCTGAAACACTAGCAGATGCACTCAAACGTATTCACTTAGAAAGGAAGAAAATGATTGAGGGGAGAAGAATGTTGCCAACCCCTTCGACTAATGTGAAAAGTAAACCATTAGCCCATTGTGATATGCCTTTTGGATGTGGTCGAGATGCACCTGTTATGGGAAAAGAGGTGTTGATAGAGTACTCACAAGTACATCCACCCTCCAAATTTGTGTTACTCGATTCTGATGGAGAGGAGGAACCAGAAGAAATTCCTCTGTCAGAAAGTGATATGTAGACATTCTTATGCATGAAAACAGAAAAATTTTGTATTGGAATAAGGATGTAAAAATCCAAAAAAGTGAATAAAGTAAAATTTTGGCTTTTAGAATAAGCAAATGTTTATGGGGAATTTAGGGGTGTTTGTGTTGCTTGGTTGATCGAGAATGTGTGAGTCATCATATGTTTGTGTGAAGCGAGTAGCAAGTACCTTCTTTTGTTATGCATGTGGTGAGGAATACATTATTATGGGTTAGATAAACCCTCATGTTGCTGAGAAGTTGCTTATGTGTATTTTCCTTCTTGATGCCCTGAGTGCTTGGCATGAGCCTTTGTAGTGTGTGAGAATGCTTGAGTGACCTTTGTAGGGTCATGTTTGTGCTAGTGTAACCACCTATGATAGTGGAGTTATGAGAACCTTTGTGTAAAAGTAAATACCATGTTCCAAGGAGTTATGATTTTATGTGAACAAGAGGATGTTTTGATCATATGCTTGATATGTGAAGAATATTGTTGAACCTTGTTGTGTGCAAGAATAGCATATCCTCATAATGCTTGCCTCTGTATAGTGACTGGTAATGCTTGCTTGAAATGCATATTGCATTGCCTTATAGAGAGCATGTCCCTAGGTATGGATTAATTATGCGGTTGTATAAGAGATAGTGTTACATCATATTGCTAGAATAGATCATTTTGGGTAGTGACTTATATTCCTAGATTGCATTTTTTTCCTAGGATTCATGTGGGAACCTGGGTGTAATTATTATATTGCATTATTTGAAGAGATAAAGAGAAAAGGGGGTTGTGAAAAGGGCCAATTGCATAGTCCTTGTGATGTTTGAGGTGTTAGAATCTTGAGTGAATTAGAAAACCCTACATCTTGTGACCTGAGTTATGATTTCCCATCTCTTAGTATGTATTTAGTATGCTTGTCATCATGTTGTTGAGAAGTTTAGCATCTTGTGAAAGGAACGTTGGGTAATTGCTTAACCCCAACCTAATCCTCCCTCGTGTTCTAATTTATGATATATTATCCATATGTTGTATTGATGAATCCTTTATTGATAAGAAGTGCTAACTGCTACCTATCAGAGAGATTGATGTGTTTAGATATCTTGGTTGTGAACATGATTTTGTCCTAGTTTAATCTTGATTGCTAGCTAGTTGCTAGTAGATTACTGTGTGTGTCTTTACATAGTGATTGTATGCAAATTTTGGTTGCTTGGCATCATTGAGTGATGTTCGTGTGGTTAAGTAGAAATAATCTTATGGTATAAATGTGATTGGAGTCCTAGAAGATTCATTTGTTTGATGTGATTGAGTGTATTCTCTTACTCACCTCTAATCAAGGTGTAGTGTAGCATTTTACTCCCTCTCTACTGGCTAGAACTAGTCACGTAGTTCATGTAATGTGGAACTTTTAAACTTTAAGACTTTATTTTATTTGACTTTCGTAAATTTTCTAAATGTTGTATGGGCCAACATTGAATTTTTTATCTTTATTTATGAATAAGTATAGTCATCAAAGTTTTCAATATTTATTTATCTTGTGACCTTTATAGTCATGTTTGATTTACTATTGAAATTGAGCTCATTTTATGCCTTATTGTTGAAAATTGACTTTTCTTCCACTTTGATATTTTATTATTTATTTATTATTGATGGCTATGCTTGGATGCCTTAATTGTTGGTCATGTATCATGTTATGTTGTGTATCATGTTATGTTCTCTATCATATCCATGAAGGGCCTCTGATGGATTGTATAAGGGAGTAGAATTCAGAGAATATACTAGTACTTGATGTGTGTATTACTAGAACTATGGTAGATTAAATTCCTTGGTTTTTTGATAAATGCAAGCGACTGTTGTGTGAAATGTTGAGTAATGGTTTTGTGTTCTATGAGTCACTTAATGAGAAATGTATTATTGTATGATCTTAAATGTAGATTCATGACTATGTAGAGAATTTGTTGGGATTGAATCTTGCTTTTAGTTTAATTGGCTGAATGTTGGCTTAGTCCATTTTTGGTTGTTCTTTCTTGTCTTGTTCATGTTGGTCTTGAACATGATGTCGTGCCCCTAGTGTTTAGCATTGGTAGAGTGTATGATGTTGTATGTAAGTTCCATAACAACCTTCATGTTTGACATAGTGTAGGGAATGATGGATCCTTAGTTAGTGCATGAGAATGTAATGTATATAGATATTTATGGTACTATAGTTGTCTTTTTACTCTTGTTGAGTTGTCAACCTTAGAAATTGAGTTGCTTCAGAGTTTCCCTTAGTAGTCAGAGGTTTCCTAGCTTGATGCCGGAAGGAATGCAATTCTTATGTGAAGAAGTTGTTGTCCTTTATATTCCATTTTATGGATACTTGGTGTTAGACCATGAAGAAGCCTTGTGTTGCCTAGTTGATCATGAATTCATGATCGAGTTGTGTTGTTTGACCTTTTGGTCTAGCTTAGTTAAGAGAAAATGGTGGTATAATGGAGTAGTCTTGCACCTTGTTAGTGTGATGTTGCGGCATTAGATGCACTCCTAGTAAGTAATAGGTTGCTAAGCCTTGCTTGATAAAAGTGTTTGCGTTGTTAGAGGGTGTGGTTAGATTCTTCCCTCTATGAACCTATTTGGTTGACCCTAGTTTTGGTAGTGTAGAGCTAGAGTGTTAAAAAAACCCTCTCTTTTAGGAGTGGAACGTGAGGAAGTATCTCATGTAGGGAAACCATGTCTAGAGTTGAGACATGTGGAAGTGGTGCCTATAACCTTTTGAGTTAGATTTCCTAATTATTGAATTCTTTTGTTGTGGGTAGTGCCTGAGGAAGGGCTATTGAAAGAATAATTTTTATTGCAAATTTTCCTTGAGAGTACATATGGTAGCTTTGTGAGTCTCCTTAGATTTAGTGAGAGCTTGGGAAGATATTCTAGCATAGTTGTGGTCCTAAGTTTTATGGAATAAAATTGCTTGTGACCTGTTGTGCTTTTTGGGCTAGAGCCTCTTCTCATTGTAGTGGCAGTTGAAGGATGGAGTGGTGTAGTCTCAGTGGAGATTCATTCTTATAAGTATCTATGATGGACTAAGAATTGCCTCATTTGGTGTGCTTTGGTGGTGAGATTATTTTTTGTTATAACTTCATTGATTGTAATGATATTTTGGTTATGCTCTGATAGGAGTGCCGTATGTTACTTGTATGTAATTGGATGGTAGTTGTACCATGTGTTGGTTATATGCTTGTATTGGCATTTGGTCCATGTGTGTTGTTATATTGATTGACATACTTTATTGGACCTAGAAGTGGTGCTGGTGGAGCCCACTCGAGTTCTTGATAGATGCAAAGGGCATTAGTCAGATACTTTTTATTATCTCAGTATGTGTACAGTACAAGGTCGAGTAGGACCAATATTCTATGGACAGTACCACATGGGAGGATGCTAATCAGATAGATAGATCTTTTCCTCATTTCAGAATTTAGCAGAAACTCTTTTAATTTGCCTAATTATGATATTTTGTTGTTACATTGATATTAGTTGTGAGAAACATTATTATTCCAGTATTTGTGTAATAAGACATCAGGACAATGTCTCTTCCAATTGGGAAAGGATGTCACATCTCAAACTTTCTAGACTTCCTAAACTCAGCTATATGTGGAATTGTTAGATGTTTTATTTCTAATTATGTTATAAATAGATAATTGTCTAAGAATAAAAAGTGAATGTTACCTTTCCTTTTCAAGTATACAATTAGGAAGTTAGTAAATGATGAATACAGATATTATGTGATGCTTCGGCTATGGATTTTTGGTTACTAAACTATTAATTAGAAAATTTAGTTGAATGAGCGCAGGTATGTGTTGAAGGCAAGGGTTTGGTTAAGACAAAGGCGACCTAGCCTCCTAGCAAGAAATGGGATGGAGAAAACCTCGATGCTTGCACACACAAGCACATAGCTCATATTGCATTTGCATTTTTTTCGTTCATGGAGTGACCTCTATTGAGTTTTATCTACATGGTAGTGTGCTTGATGGAATTAATTGATTACTCGTGTTAGAAATATATCTCCATTATGCTTCTTTAGAGGTGTAATTAAAAGATTTTCTAATTAAAGTTCAAAATGTCTTTTATTTGAAATAGGCTAAGTCAAAAATTGTATATTCTCTTTTTATATAGAGATAATAGTTTTTCTTTTAATATCTATGTGCTAAATTAAAAATTATATAAAATAAAAATATATTTTATTTTTAATATATATCTATTGGTGCAAAAATAAATTTCTTTTATCTCCTTTAGATAATATCAAGTTGAAGATGATAATTGTTAGAAATGCATAAAAACATAAAATGAAACAAGCAAACAAGAGATTTATGCCTTGCAATGCATTCCAACTCCTCACTCCTTGATAAGGTGGAGGAACTTGCACCCTTAGTCCCTAGCTATACCCAAACTATCATTTGCAATGTGAAATGCTCTTCTATGCCAACACAAATTTCACTATAACCTAGCTATGATGAAGGAATTGAAGGAAAATTTGAGCATAATAAGATTACTCTAAAATTGGATGATGAAATGGCATGTGGAGGCTTATATTTATAGGCAAATTGGAGGGGATTTTGATCTAATGGTGGATATTGAATGTTGAGATCAATGGATGAGATTGATTGTGAGATGGAGGGCTAAGATTTGATCAACAAAATTGGATGGTCGAGAATAAAAATGAATCTTTTATTCATTTTGAGGAGGACTTAGCATTAAATGTGATTTAGATGTGTGAGGAAATTAAAAATTAATTTCCTTGGGATGAGATGGAATTAAAAATTCTATTTTATGTGGAAGTGTGAAGGTCATAGGACACATGTGCATTTTTAGGCTCTTACATTTGTAAGCTAAAACTGTGGAAGATGTTTTATCATGAAAATGGTAAAAATGAGTTGGAGGGTTTATGTATTTTTTGTAATTTTTAATTTGTGGGTGTGGGAGAAGGTGTTAAACATGATTTGACCAAGTTAATTAGGGTGATTAACTTAGTTAATGTGGCTGAAAAATTTAGTGGATGAGGTAATCAGGGTTTAGGATTAATTAAATAATGATTTATTTAATTAATCCAAGTCTAGGGGTCATGTAGGCTAGGGTAGCTAATTGAATAATAGCTATTTAATCAACTAGGTTAGGTGTAGGCTAATTAGTAGGGCTGACTAATCAAATAAGTATGATTAATCCAATTAATTAGGTTTAATGAGATGGACATATTTATTTATTTAATTAATTAGGATGATGTTAGTAAGGTGTGACTATTGAATTAATTAAATTAATTCAATTCTAGGGTTAATTGATGAAGGATGGATGAATGGTTTAGGGGTTGGATGAGATAATTAATTAAATAATAATTTAATTAATTAATTAGATGAAGAATTAGTGTTGTGGATGATGTCAAAGGGTGGTTAGAAGGGTTGAGACATTTTTAGGTGTCTACATTTTTCCCTCTTTGATGTGGTGTCGTGACCTAGTAGGGATATGACCTCAAGTCAAAGAATTTTGCCTAGCTGCCGAGAAGGAATGAAATGGGTGAGGGATGCCCCCTCGAGAGGTCAGGTGAAAAAATAAAAAATTTCAGGTGATCTCTCAAAAGGAAGAAATGGTGGTGAAAAATGGATAGAGGGCAAGAAATCAGGTGGACAGGAAGAAAAATAAGCAAAAAAGGTTCCAATTTCCACCTTGGGAGAGAAAAGAGTAAAGAGGGATGACATGGCTTTCTATAAATAGAAAGTGTGGGCCCAAAGTGTCATATTTGCACACATTGAGCTTATTGGACAAGAGGAGAGGAGACGAGATGGCAGCACAATCACCTTTCCCACACTATGAGCATCGATCCGAGTTAGTGTGTGACTACATGAGGTCACCCCTAGTAGGCACCCAAGTATGTTAGTCAACCTTTAACTTTGTCAATTTTGAGTTTTAGGATATTTATTGCATCGGGAAATGGGTAGTTAGACGGATTGGCGTCATAGCGTAGCCGCTTTGGCACCATCCAAGGTTGAATTGGCACCATAGGCTAAATGGGTGAATGGGGAGTTTTAGTACCATATAATAAAATCTTGGTGCTATCCTCTGTTTTGGTGCCAGGGGGAAAATTAACATTTGGATGTTTTGGCGCCATCCATGGAAGTTTTGGCACTAAGCTCTACTTCAGCGCCCTAGGCTTAGGGTTTGAAGTTTTAGCACCATATGTCAGTGCTTTAGCACTATGCTATGAAATAGAGCTATATTTGGTAGTTTTAGCACCATACTCTCGAATAGAGCGGGGGTCTAAGGGCGATTGGCGATTTAGCGCCATGTGAGAGAGTTTTAGCGCTAAACTTTGTTTTACCACTAAAAGGTGAGGGATTGGTGCCATTGTGTGGAATGGTGCCTTATGGGCTAGAATTGGTGCTGAACTCCATTTTGGTGCCATACGGTTTAGAATTAGCACCATAACACTATTTTAGAGGAAAAAAATTAAGTTTTTGATGGTTTTTTTGTATGCAGATTCACGGTGATATTGTGGTATCCTGAGAGTGATGAGTTCCCTCAGTTATGAGGTTACTGGATCAGTTTGATCAACCTACCTTACTTAGATTAGGTAGGATAGGATTGCGGATAGTTGTGGAGATGCCCCAGATACGGGTGCATAGGGCTATGATGATAGCCCTAGTAGAGAGATGGAGTGAGACATGCTCCTTTTTGCTACCTACGGGTGAGATTACCATCACCCTTAAGGATGTGTGGAGGATTCTGAGACTCCCCATAGCTAGAGCAAGGGTTACATATGATGTACCCTCAGGAGCGGCAGTGTTGGATAGAGCATTTGCACCTGGTCATCCAGTGTATGTGCAGGGTCGATGACATATGAGTTATAGACAGACTCAGGCGGCCGGGGTGGATGAGTTTACCTTATTTGTATGTGCAGTGATTGGGGGGATTCTTATGCCAGATCGATGTGCACAAGGTTTTTTGGTTGGTTGGGGTGGTGTTATAGAGAAGAAGGTGTGTCATGAGACTATGTATGCGTGGGAGCCCTGCATGTTGGCCTAGTTATACCACAAGATGCATACAGTTGTGTATCATTTGGATGGGGCTCTATTTGCTGGGGTGACACTTCTTCATGTGTGGGCCTTTGAGCACATTGGTATTGCACGGCCTCAGGAAGCTTTGCACTAAGCCTAGTTTGAGGCATTTGTGTTCATGTATAGACTGTCTATTATGTATTCTTATGTAGGATAGTTGCAGTACTGGCATCAAATTTTGGATGACTTGGACTCCATTATCTGATATCCATACATAGGTGTAGAGGCCTAGGCTGATGACCATATTCATATGCCCTTCACATTTCAACCACATTATTTGATGGGCTAAGGGGATCATACTATTGACAGGTATATCTCCTCATGGGTGATGAGGTAGTTTGGGCAGCATCAGCACTTGCCCCAAGCCATGGTAATTTTTGCGAGGATGCCACAAGATGTGTCGAGATGACCAACATAGATACAACCTCAAATGGCCATACAAGATTTTGCAGGGCTACATCTAGTATAGTGGGACTGGGGGAGCTAGGTGGTCGATGCAGGCACTACTCCAGATTATGATCGATGGTGGCAGGTATGGAGACCGATCCGTTTGACGGATCTAAGAGCAAATCCTGGCATAACATTGGAGGCTAAGGAGGAGGATGAGGTATGGAAGGAGTATGTGATGGTGGAGGTGCCCATCGATGAGGGCGATGATATTGGGGTTTTGGCTGCAGTAGCAGTAGAGTAGGCAGGAGAGAGGGGACGGGGGTAGAGACAACGGGGTCCTCAGCAACAATAGACATCCTAGCCATAATAGGCACCCCGTCAATAGCAGGTACCCTAGCAGGTATAGAGAGGCACGATGCCACCACCATGAGCACCTCGACAACAGCAGTAGGGTTAGGGGTAGGTTGCACAGAAGCAGGCTGTACAATCGCAAGGTGCATAACAGTAGAGGCCACAGCAGTAAGTTGCACAGCAACAGGCTACACAACAACAGGGTGCACAATAGCAGAGGCCACAGCAACAAGCTCTACAGCAATAGGGACCTTTGCAGGTGGGGCCATTTACAGTTTCTTGGGCTTCGAAGGCAGGGCCATTAGGGACAACACCTAGCCCTCCTCTGGGTACTCACACTGGGCATCAGTATACTTGATCCGACAAGGAGGAGGAGGAGATAGAAAATCTATGGGCCTAGGTGGACAATTTGGAGGATGAGGTGACTTCGTAGAGACAAGAGCTACAACAGTTACAGGGAGTTTGGGCCCTATTAGATGGGGTAAGCAAGGGAGATGAAGACCCTCAGATTTTGATGTTACAGGCACAGATAGGGTAGGTGCAGTCACAGATGCAAGCACAGGTGGCTGCGATTATGCTGGAGAGAGATACAAAGAGATTGTTGCGACAGGCAGTTGAGGTGAGGATACAAAGTGCCAAGACTGGGGCACAATAGGCTAAGGGACAAGTTGCAGGGCTACAGGATGAGGTCACTCATCTATAGGGTATGATAGTTGGGACCAGTATTGGGTAGATTTGGTCAGACTCCCAGGCATGGATCCAGTAGCTACAAGACCAGCTTTTAGAGAAGCGCTTGAGATCTGAGTACTATTATGGGGCTTATTGCACTGCAATGCATGAGGGTCAACATGTTCCAAGCTACAACCAATAGAGTGGATCGAGGATGTTTGGTTCCTATAGGTCTAGGAGATCACATTAGCCAGTTCAGCAGTCGCCACCTCAACATCAGCCACCTCAACAGCATCCACCTTAGTAGCAGCAACATCACAACCACCTATGGGGCCACCACCACATCATCCACCTGGGTCTCCTACTAACTCAGCTAGAGGGTCATCAGCCCATGGTTGATGGTTAGACTTTGATGTATTTTGGCCCTTGAGGCATTTTTGTATCATGACATGTATTATTATTTTGAGCGACATATATTTTGGTGGTGATATATATGATATGCATTTATGGTTATGGGTATTTATGGCTTATGGATTTATGGTCTATGGATTTATATTGTGATGGATGCATTTATGATTTCATGGATGTTATGGATTATGATGATGTAGATGGATAGATAGATGTATGGATGTTATGGATGTTTATGGTTCTATGATGTTCATGGATTTATGCATTGTGGATGGACTTATGATTACATGGATGTTATGGATTATGATGATGTAGGTGGATAGATAGATGTATGGATGCTATTTTATTATGGATACATTTTCTGTTCATGGATGGATGTTGTGCATTTGGATTTTGTCATGGATTATGATGGAATATATGCTTAGATTAATAAACATATATTATGTATGAAATGGTAAATGGAAATGGATATGTAATGGTTGATGCAATGGGTAAATGGATAAATGGTAATGGATAATGGTAAAATGATAATGGATAAATGGATAAATGGATAAATGATAATGGTTAAATGGTAGTGGATAATGGATAAATGATAATGGGTAATGGGATGGGTCGTTGTCATGATACATTGTGATGTTTTTAGAACCATGGGTGATGGGGTGAGGAGGTTAGGATAGGTTTAGGGATGGTTGGGATGGGGATACTAGGTCACTAGATGCCACATTGTTAGAGGGGGTTTTGATGGAATATGTAGAGTGATAAGTTATGGTGGGGTTTGGTAGAGTGGTTAAATGGATGGGGTTTTAATCATCATTAGATTCTAAGTCTAGGTAGTGTGTTTGATGGTTGATGATAGAGAGGGGGATAGGTGAGCTAGGCTAAGTACTTGCATTGACATTATTGAGAGCATTTCTAGATTTATTATAGTAAAAGGGGATATTTTCACCAAGGTATGAAAGGACCAAGGTGATGATATATATCCGTCTTTGCATGGACTAGTCCCACAAACAATAGGTTGATCTCATGCATGCCCAAGGTAGTATAACCTTGCCTAGATGAGGGAAGGGGACTCATAGCATAAGTTCTTTAGTACATAGAAGGTATGATTAACCTTGTATGCAAATAGGAAGCAATATGCTAGAACTGACCCTACATCTTCAAGATATGAATACCATTCTTGGAGTAATGAAATCAACCCACAAACATGACATACAAAACAATGACCATGCCCCATTCTAGGTGTTTTCTGCCACATACCATGATATAGTGAGATCAAGGTAGCTTTGGAACGATGCCTAAAATGAGACAAAAGATAAAAATCAATAATCAAAAAGATCAACGAACCATACAAACAACCATTGTATCTCTTTCCAAGATAAGTGTTGATAGGATGATGGATTCTGCATATTGTAGGAGCGATATATCCATTAAGGCGAGAATTGGTTGGATGTTGTCAGATAAATTTTAAAAGGTGGGAAAAAGGATAGTAGGCCATATGTTATGATTATGATTGGTTTGTTGATTGATGATTTTTGTGTAAGATGTGATGTTTTGAGAGTATGCTTAGCCTGTGTATTGCTTTTTTGGATTTAGTAAGCTCAGGGGATAGGGACAATCCAATTGGGTTGGATGGGTGCATATTTTGTACCTGAGTACTAGATACTTCCTTTGTATTCCAGACTACCTATATACCCTATGTCCACGGGATCAAGGCACTTTTATATGCAGGTGGTGATGAATATGTAGTTCTGGTTTGTAGTGATGATGTAGGGATGGCTCGGGGTAGATGAGATGATTTTGGATGATGTGTTGGATGTTTTGGATAATTGTGGTGATGGTTGAGATTGTTTTTGGAGTTTTTGTAATTTTTTATTTTTGGGGGGTTTTTGGATTTTCTATTATTTTTGGATTTTGTTGGTTTTCTAATTTTTTTTTTGGATTTTTTGATTTTTTTTATGTTTTTGGGTTTTTTATGGATTGTTAAGTTGTACAAGGAGAGCATACAAGGATCCTCTTTTCGAAGTATTTGCCTTGGGTGGGGTGATGAAGGGTGGGTGATGGGATTGAATGTTATTAGAATTCCAAACCATGGAATTTAGGTGATATGAAATGTCACGGTGGGTAAGAGGACTAATTAGATGGTAGAACCAGCCACTACACATGGCGCCTGAAATAGGTTTTCACCATGATACTTATCCAAGGCATCACTGAAGTGATTTTGACCATTGGAGAGCTTTATTATACTCGGGTTTTTCTTGATTTTTTTAATTTTTTGTTGGATTTTTTTTTGCTTTTTTGATTTTTTTTGTATTTTTGACTTGGGATACTCAATGGGTTAGGCATAGAATCTTTTTAGGTGCATGATGTTCATAGGCTCATCTAGAGGCTTCCCCTTAGGTGTTGCAAGCTAATAAGCTCCTGATCCATAGCTAGTTGTGATAACATATGGTCCTAACCAATTAGGATCAAACTTTCTTTTCTTATGGCGCTCTTGTAGGTTTTTTAGATTTTCCATAAGGACAAGATCGCCTATCTCAAATTTGCGGTTCTTGATCTTTTTGTTGTAGCTTCTGTGTAGGCAGTTTTGATAGGCTTGAAGGTGATTAAGAGCATCCAGATATTTCTCATCCAGGAGTTCTAGCTCATTTATTCATGCAACTCGGTACTCCTCGTTAGTGATTATGTTCTACATTGAAATCCTGAGAGAAGGGACCTCGACCTCAATAGGAAAATGGCTTTGGAACCAAATATTAATGAGTATGGTGTGGCTCATGTGGGTGTGTGAATCTTTGTGCGATAAGCCCATAGGGCGTGGTTGAGTTGAAGGTGCCAGTCATGACCGGTTTCATTAACCATCTTTTTTAGGATGCGTAAGATGGTTTTGTTAGAAGCTTCGGCTTGACCATTACCTTGAGGGTAATATGGTGTGGAAAAATGATGTTGGATGTGGAATTTTTTGCATAGGGTGCGGACTTTCTGGTTCTTAAACGGTTTCCTATTATCTATCATAATGGAGAAGGGAACACCATAATAGCATATTATGTAGTGGAGGATGAATTTTGTGATTTGGATGCCAGTGGTAAAAGTGAGTGGAATGGCTTCTACCCACTTAGTGAAATATTTGGTAGTGGTAATGATAAATTTGTGGCCATTGGATGAGGGTGGGTGAAGTTTGCCTATGAGGTTGAGTCCCCATTGTGAAAAAGGCCAAAGTGTTGTTATCAACTATAACTCCTGTGAAGGTGCATGGATAAGATCACCGTGTTGTTGACATGGTAAACATTTCTTGACAAAGCGGTAGGAATCTTGTTCCATGGTTGGCCAATAGTACCCTATTCTAAGGATCTTCTTTGCTAGAGTAGGTCCACTAGAGTGTGCCCCACAAATGCCTTCATGTACCTATTGCAAGGCCACTCCAGCTTCCCTAGAGTCAAGACATCATAAAAGAGTACCATCAAGACTTTTTTTGGTATAGGGTATCTCCTATGATGGTGAAACGAGAAGCTTAGCGGATGAAGGTTTTGCATTGTGTGGATGATAGGTTTGGTGGGATGATGTTATCATGGAGGTACATGTAGGTCTCTTAATACCAAGGAGATAAGGCACTAACAATGTCGCATACTAACTCAGATTGTAGTACGCCATAGACTAGCATTGGAAGTTCTTCAATCAGGAACTCACATTTCTTGTTGTCCTTTTTCATGTCAACCAAGGATCCTATAGTATACATAGCATCTGCTGCTTTGTTGTTCAACCTTGGAATTTGCTCAAAATGGATATCATGGAAATAGTCTTTGAAATCATCAACCATTCTTTTGTAAGGCAGGAGCTTGTCATCTTTTGTTTTGTACTCATTATTGACTTGTCTGATGACTAATTGGGAGTCTCCATAAACCATAAGCTTTTCAATCTTCCACTGGATGGCCATGCAAAGCCCTATAATAAGGGCCTCATTTTATGCTACATTGTTTGTGCATGGAAATGTTATTTTGTAAGACTTTGGAATGGTGTATCTTTGAGGGGTAACAAATAAGATGCCTATCCTTGAGCCACGATCTATTTAGGATCCATCAAAATACATTTTCCATGTATCTGTCGTTGGAGCTACTATCAATATTGACTCATATGGGAACTTTGAAAGAAGTGGCTGTTCTGTTGGAATAGGTGTATTGGCCAATTGATTAGAAATCACTTGTCCTTTGATAGCTTTTCTCTTTGTGTACTCAATGTCGAACTCACTTAGGATCATAACCCACTTAGCCATCCATCATGTGAGAGCTACTCTAGTCAATAAATATTTGAGTGGATCAATCTTGGAAATGAGATTTGTCTTATGGTTAAGCATGTAGTTGTTATCACCCAAATTTGCACCCTATGCTGCAGTTGTGAAACTTCAGCAATTTGGAGTAACATGGGAATGATCTCGAAGTATGGGACCTTGCGAAATGAGATCAAACCTCTAGAGAAGGCCGGCTTCCTCTCTCTAATCCTAATGCTCAAAAAAATTCATCTAAACCTAGTGCTAATGCTTGCTGGGAAAAGGGTTAGAAGGAATGCTGAAAAGAAATGCTAAAATAAACTAAGTGATACACCAGATTTAAATGTGTTTGGCTGCAACTGAATAGACATAGTAATAATCTCATAGCTGGAAAGACATTACACAGACCCATATTAATTTTAGAGAGGTCCAGAAGAGCAGACACAGGCCAAAAAATGATAAGAGAGAGGCAAAAATACCAGTTTATATTAATCATAGAGGCCAAAGCGCCATTACAAAGAATAGCCCAGAAGAACAACCAACCCTCAATACATCTATTTTTACATGTATATATATCATTTCATTTTTCCTCAGTCAGTTACAAAATTTGCTCTAAGAGCTGGGACAGAAAAATATCTACATGAATGACTGTCTAGCCGCATCAGTTATGGCATCAAATATCTGGCATTGAGCAGGTAGGAGATATTTGTTAGTCTTTATTGCAGCTGCTTACTCCTCAATCTGAAAATAGATGGTAAAGAAATATCATTTACCATCAATGCGAGCTGCCTCATCACGATGCAGCAATGAATGCCAAAAATATCTTCATCTGCTCAATGTAGTCGCTGAAACGTCCAGTCACCCAAGACATGCAAAGCCAGATTTGAAAATGGAAAGGTGACAAAAACTCCTAAAAACCCTGCCAAATGAAAGAGGGGACCAAAATATGCAACTTTACCTTTTACAGCAGGTCAAAATTTGCCAGGACAGAGGAGATACAGGCGGTCAAAGTTTTGGTCAATTGCCTGTATATATGGCTTTGCATCTGTGTATATATCACTTGCATTTGCCGCTTGAATCGCCGTCCAAAACCTTCTCTACAACTCCTTTGTATATGCATGGCGCCTTGTATATCAGACTCAAATATCCCCATTGAATTTCAAAATTGTATATGCATACAATTTCCTTTTGTATATGTGCACCCCAACATTTGTATGTTAACTTGCATGTATGTCTGCCGCCACGTGGCACCGCCTGATTTGTTGCTGAGTTGGTTCAAGGAGCATCGCTGAAAACTGTATCTGCTCTTTGCATATTTCAATATACAAGTACAATTGTACATGCAAGCCGCGGACTTCAAATTTTATGAAATAGCCTGACAAGAAGTTGAAATCCGGCTTGTATACCTCCTTTGTATGTTTGCTTATATATCACATGATATACAAGCGCCAAATATACAAGCCACGGACCCCAAAAATTTATCAACTGCTTTGACTGCTGGGTCAGATCCGGCTTGTATCACTTTCTTTGTATATTTCCCTGCATGTTCAAATATACAAAACACTTATACATATATAAGGCGGACCCGAGACCTGAAACGCTGAATTTGATCTTTGATTCAAGTCTGCCTTGCATGCAACCCTTGTATCTTTTCTTTGTATATTGGCTTGCATGTGCAAACATACAAGCGAAATATACATTCTATTGTTCATGCTCACTTGTATCTTCTAACATACAATTGGCCTTGTATGTGCGCGGGCACCACCTCTTGTACATTCAGCCTTGTATGTTTCTCTGTATGTTTCACTTGTATGTGCAAAACATACAAGCGAACTATACAAAGAAACATACATGGCTGAATGTACATTCCACTGTAGCAGATGCATTTGTATGTCAAACCTTGTATCTTTTTGTTGCATGTGCAAACATACAACATAATATGCATCTGAAAGCCGATATGCATTGAGGGAATATTCCTATAATGTATCTCCTGCTTTGTATAATTTTCCTTGTATGTTTCTCCTTGCAACCAGATATACAAATCGGGAATATCCCAGGAATCTATGAAAGATTCCTCCTTGTACATGCACCTTCCTAAGCCCAATATACATTCAGAAATGCATAAAACCCACTTTTTTCATCATTTTCTAAGGCCGATAGAGATTTTGTAAGCTCACCAATGTACATTTTGCCTTGTATATATCCTTTGCATATTCCTTTGTATGTACAAAGGCGAATGTATATGCAAATGTACATTCAAAAATACATACAAATACAAGCTATAGAAATGAGAAAATCCCAGCAATAGAAAGCACTTGAAAACAAAAGATTTCTATTTTTTTTTTAATTTTTTTTTTTGGGTTTTCTGCAAGGATTCCTTTAGGCAAGATCTTGGGATTTTTTGACAAGTCATGCATGAGTATTTAAAAAATTTACACCTTGTACATGCATTTCTAAAATATTATCAAGGAAAATACAAGGCAAAAAATTTGGTTCTGGGCAGAGGCAAAATAGGTCAACAATTTGGCGACTTTTTTGGGATGTTTGCCTACTAAACATGAGATCAATGGCCTTATGCATCCATTGGACATGGGGTCAAGTCTAAAACCTGCTGGAAAATTAGAAATTGCCTCCAAAATACAAAAAGGGGAAAGGGCCTGCATTCTCCTAATGACAATGCAGCCTGTGCAGAAGCACTTATGGAAAAGGAAAACTAAAATAGAAATGAAACCTACTCTAATCCTAAACTAACCAGTCAGACATGACCTTAAACAAAGCCATTAACTGGTTCTTGGAAGTAACTACCCTTTCTTAACATTTTACAATGTTTCCCATTCATGTGGGTAGTTAAAAAGAGGTAAGGGGGAAATGTACATATGACAAATTGATAAAACACCCCCTTCAAAGTGGAGATAAACTCACCTATCCACCTAGACTGATTGCTGATGTTGCTAACTTGTGGCGAATAAATGGGCTGATCCCACTCATTTTGATGCTCAAATTCATGCTTAGAGGTAAGCATGACAAGTGGTGACTCCTCTTAATATGTCTCCAGCTGAGCTAGATGCCTAATTGGGCATCCCCTTGAAATGACATGCAGATCATGATGACTGATTTCATGTCTCTGCTCTGATTCTTTCTCTTCTTGCTCTTTATTTGGTATGATGGTGAGCTCCACCTTTCTCTCATGTTGCTCTTGTGTGTGAAACAGCTAACTTGGGACCCCATGGCTTTCTCCTTCTTCCCTCAAAGAAACCAAGAAGGCCGATATAATGTCATCATGGTTACATTCTTCCTCTTCTTGCGGGTCTGAATACCTTAGCTCTTGAGATTTTACTACAAATATGGCTGCCTCCACCTTATGAACAAAATGTTCATGATATTCTAACTTAGGCTCAGAAAATGAGCCATGCATATGCTCAAAAGAGAAGACCTCCCCATCAAGAAGCCGATATCCTTGTCCTTTTTCACATGCCAACAACTTACAATCATGCTCACTGCCTCCCTCATCCCTGTCAAAGTGGTTGGGGAATTCATCCAACAAGGTAGCATCATCTGCTTTCTGAGCAAATTCAGCAATAGCCTCCACCATAGCGCACTCATCCTAGAAAAGAGCTTCCTCCAAGTCTTCAAGAGCTGGAAACTCACTGCCATGCTGGGCCTCTATACATAACGAGTGGTCACCACTTTCGTTGTTCTCTTGTTGCTGCCTATTCACAACCAGCTACACATATTCTTCATCTTCAACATAATCAGGTAGCTCATGAAGTAGGGCAGCATCATCCATCTCTAAAATGACCTTAACAACTTGTTTCCCTATGCCTCCATCCTTTGACTGCAACTCTTCTAAATTTTGGTTAATTTGTCTTTGCAGCTGAAGGCTTTCCCCATGCACTCTTTGCATTTCAACCTTGTTTGCTTGATTAGACGCATGAGAAAAGGCTTCAAAAGAATTAAAGTTTAAAGGACTCAATCCCTTATTTGGGTTAACATTACTCACAGGTTTAATAGATTTAAACAATTCTATCTCTGTGAGTGTAGGAACAAACTGCTCCTCATTAGTTTGATTTTCTTCCACCTCCTCTTTTGGCTCTTCTTTCCAAATATCTTGGTAGACAACTTGCCCACCCATTTTGATTGAAATAGCATTAGGTAAAGAAGCCTGAATAACTTCTTGAATTTCTTAGAGGGGAGAGGGTTCTAGACAAATTTGTTCCTGGGGAGTGATAATTTGAGTTTGCATAGGAACAGGGACTTGTGAAGGGATATAGGCGTTGAAGCCTAGAAACTTGTGGAGTCTAGGTTGCTCTGTAGGCTGAACATGTGTAGAAGAAAGCGACTGGTTGAAATTTGGAATTGTAAACATGTGCTCCTTTAACTTAGCAGTCTCATCATAATCGTCCATGCTGGGTCCATCTGATAAGGGAATTTGAAAGGGCTACTTGAAGCTTGGAATTTTAAAATTTGGGACTTCTTCAGCAGCAGGCTGAGTAGGTGTCGTCCTTATAGCAAGGTTTTCTTGAAAAACCTCCTCTTGTGCTTCTCGCTGCTGGTCACATGTTAACATTTCTATAAATTCATCAGCCTCCCTTTTCAAATCTAGAGACAACTTCTTGAGACCATACATGCTTATGATGCTGAGGTCATAAAACCGCTGAGGCCGACTGTACCTTGCTACTCCTTTGGCCTTATCTAAATTTCTGTCCAGCTTTAGAAAACCCTCCATGAGCTCATTGAAAGCATCAATATTCTCAGGGGCAACATTAGGGGTAGGAGGAAGGTAAGCATCATGAGGATGCTGATATTCTATAGCGACAAGGCTATATGGCATAAAATTAGAGGCATTTGGGGCCTAGTATTGCCGATATGGGGGCCAATAGCCTGTATTTGGACTAGGGGTAGGGAAATAGCCATAATTCCCATAAAATTCTGACATCTTATAGCATCTAAATGTTAGATATTCATAAATATGTCAGAATTAGAGAAAAATAGGTCTGCAACCCAGAAAAGACTGGATACATACCAAAAAGGGAGTCACCAAGTGATTGCAATGCTTCTTGAAGCTGAATAGGCCAGGAAAACCACCAAAATCCTGATCTTTAAAAATTGTTTAGGTACTTGGGCTACTGAATCTAGTTGATTCGTTCAGTAGAGTCGCCATAGTGTTATTTGTATCACCTCCAAAGGCTGGTAATACTAGGAGAAACACCAAATCTCTTAGTATCTTGATGAGAAGTTCATCAAACTGGTCCCACCGGGCATGCCAAAGTTGTTATCACCCAGATTGGCACCCTATGTTGCAGTTGTGAAACTTCAGCAATCTGGAGTAACATGGGAATGATCTCGAAGTGTGGGACCTTGCGAAATGAGATCAAACCTTTGGAGAAGGCCAACTTCCTCTCTCTAAGCCTAATGCTCAGAGAAATTCATCTAAACCTAGTGCTAATGCTTGTTGGGAAAAGGGTTAGAAGGAATGCTGAAATAAACTAAGTGATACACTAGATTTAAATGTGTTTGGCTGCAACTAAATAGACACGGTAATAATATCATAGCTAGAAAGACATTACATAGACCCATATTAATTTTAGAGAGGTCCAGAAGAGCAGACATAGGCCAAAAAATAATAAGAGAGGCAAAAATACCAGTTTATATTGATCATAGAGGCCAAATAGCCATTACAAAGAATAGCCCAGAAGAACAACCAACCCTCAATACATTTATTTTTACATGTATATATATCATTTCATTTTTCTTCAGTCGGTTACAAAATTCGCTCTAAGAGCTGGGATAGAAAAATATCTACATGAATGACTGTCCAGCCGCATCAGTTATGGCGTCAAATATCTGGCATTGGGCAGGTAGGAGATATTTGTTAGTTTTTATTGCAGCTGCTTACTCCTCAATCTAAAAACAGATGGTAAAGAAATATCCTTTACCATCAATGCGAGCTGCCTCATCACGGTGCAGCAATGAATGCCAAAAATATCTTCATCTACTCAATGTAGTCACTGAAACATCCAATTGCCCAAGACATGCAAAGCCAGATCTGAAAATGGAAAGGTGACAAAAACTCCTAAAAACCTTGCCAAATGAAAGAGGGGACCAAAATATGCAACTTTGCCTTTTACAGCAGGTCAAAATTCGCCAGGACGGAGGAGATACAGGCGGTCAAAGTTTTGGTCAACTGCCTGTATATATCGCTTTGCATCTGTGTATGTATCGCTTGCATTTGCCACCTGAATTGTTGTCCAAAACCTTCTCTGCAACTCTTTTGTATATGCATGGCGCCTTGTATATCGGACTTGAATTATCCCCTTTGAATTTTGAAATTGTATATGCATACAATTTCCTTTTGTATATGCGTGCCCCAACATTTGTATGTTAACTTGCATGTATGTCTTCCGCCACGTGGCACCGCCTGATTCGTTGTTGAGCTGGTTCAAGGAGCATCGCTGAAAACTATATCTGCCCTTTGCATATTGCAATATACAAGCACAATTGTACATGCAAGCCACAGACTTCAAATTTTATGAAATAGCCTGACAAGATGTTGAAATTCGGCTTGTATACCTCCTTTGTATGTTTGCTTGTATATCGCATGATATACAAGCGCCAAATATACAAGCTACGGACCCCAAAAATTTATCAACTGCTTTGACTGCTGGGTTGGATCCGGCTTGTATCACTTTCTTTGTATATTTCCCTACATGTTCAAATATACAAAACACTTATACATATATAAGGCGGACCTAAGACCTGAAACACTGAATTTGATCTTCGATTCAAGTCCGCCTTGCATGCAACCCTTTAATCTTTTCTTTGTATATTGGCTTGCATGTGCAAACATACAAGCGAAATATACATTCTACTGTTCATGCTCACTTGTATCTTCTAACATACAATCAGCCTTGTAAGTGTGTGGGCGCCACCTCTTGTACATTCGGCCTTGTATGTTTCACTTATATGTGCAAAACATACAAGCGAAATATACAAAGAAACATATAGGGCCGAATGTACATTCCATTGTAGTGGATGCACTTGTATGTCAAACCTTATATCATTTCGTTGCATGTGCAAACATACAACATAATATGCATCTGAAAGCCGATATGCATTGAGGGAATATTTCTGTAATGTATCTCCTACTTTGTATAATTTTCCTTGTATGTTTCTCCTTGCAACCAGATATACAAATCGGGAATATCCCAGGAATCTGCGAAAGATTCCTCCTTGTACATGCACCTTCCTAAGCCTGATATACATTCAGAAATGCATAAAACCCACTTTTTTCATCATTTTCTAAGGCCGATAGAGATTTTGCAAGCCCGCCAATGTACGTTTTGCCTTGTATATATCCTTTGCATATTCCTTTGTATGTACAAAGGTGAATGTATATGCAAATGTACATTCAAAAATACATACAAATACAAGCTATAGAAATGAGAAAATTCCAGTGATAGAAAGCACTTGAAAAAAAATATTTCTGGTTTTTTTTTTTGGTTTTCTGCAAGGATTCCTTTAGGCAAGATCTTAGGATTTTTTGACAAGGCATGCATGAGTATTTAAAGAATTTACACCTTGTACATGCATTTCTAAAAGATTCTCAAGGAAAATACAAGGTGAAAAATTTGGTTATGGGCAGAGGCAAAATAGGTCAACAGTAGTGTCTTAGCTTTTGAGAAGTGAAGACAATAGCAAGGCATGCTCTTTCAATAGAATTGTAATTCAGCTCATAGGTCACCAAGGTGCGGCTGATATAGTATATAGCTCTCTCTTTTCCTTGTTCATCATGTTGTGCTAGCAAGGCCCCTATTGTTGTTTTTGTTGTTCAAATGTATAGAAGGAGGGGTTGTCCTTGCTTTGGTAGAATAAGGACTGGTGGTATAGAAAGATAGAGTTTTAGTTGTTCAAAGGAATTCTAACATTGGTTATCCCATACAAATGCTGTGTTTTTTCAAAGAAGATGCTGAAATAGTTGACACTTGTCTGTGAGCCGTTCTATGAAGCAGCGAATGGACTGAAGTTTCCCTTGAAGGCTACGAAGTTGCTTGAGTATTGTAGGTGGAGGCATCTCTACTAATGCTTTAACCTTGGTGAGGTCAACTTTGATTCTTCTTCTTGACACAAAATATCCTAGGAGTTTTCTAGAGGTGACCCCAAAGAAACATTTCTTGGGATTTAGCCACACTTTGTATTGCTCTAATATGTCAAAGATTTTAGCCAACACATTCAAGTGGTCTTCTCTAGTCTTTGATTTTCCACATAAATCATCTACATAATCTTCCATTATGCTGTGGAAAAGGTCATGGAAGATAACTATCATGGATCTTTGATAGGTAGCTCTTGCATTTTTCAACCCCAAGGGCATCACAACCCAATAGTAAGTTCCCCATGGACATATAAAGGAGGTCTTATGTTGGTCTTCTTCAGGTATCTTGATTTGGTTGTACCCATAAAATCCATCCATTAGGGACAACATCTTAAGTCCTACGGTGAGATCCATGATGATATCTATGTTGGGTAGCAGAAAATCATCCTTAGGGCATGCTTTGTTAAGATCTCAAAAATATGTACAGCATCAGATGCCCCTAGTGACCTTTGCTATAGGTACAATGTTTGATATCCACTTAGGATAGTCTATAGGACGAATGAATCCCACATCTAAAAGTTTCTTGGGTTCTACTTTGACGAGGAGTGCCACTTATGGATTCATTTTTCTTAGCTTTTGTTTTACTGGTTTTGCATCAAGATGTACAGTGAGATGATGGACAACTAGAGAAGGATCCAATCCTAGCATGTCGACATATGTCCATGCACAATTGTGACTCCTCTGTTTGAAGAAAGATAAGAAAGCCTCTTGTTCTATTATTGTGATGGATTCTGCTTGAAATGTGATCTTGGGTGTTTCTTCTATTCCAAGGTTCATCTCATGTGATGCTTCTACTAAGATCGGTGACCTTTCTTTCTAGAATTTAGGTACTTTGGGGAGGTCCATTCTCTCATCCCCTAGTGCCTCAGGGAGGTTTTCACTAGGGGATACATCCTTTATTTTATTTTCTTCATCCAAAAGTGCCACAAGGTGGTTTTCACAAGGGGATGTTATTTTTATTTTCATACTTTTGTGACTAAGAGTTTGGATTATCTCCCCAAAGTATGCAGATGTGTTTAGTTCCATAATATAGTCATCTTTGTGATCTCCAAGGGGAAAGTGATCTCTAATCCCCATCATTTCGACTATTGCTTCATCATTTTGTGCGACATCAAGGATGGGAGGTCCTTGTTGGTCCCAATCTATGAGTTGGGAATAGACGAGAGGTAGGTCACTGGATGTAGATGGCATGGTAGTTAGGGTATAGATAGTGCATATGGATGATTCAAAAAGTTTGGTGAAACTGTCGAAAGAGTCTTGATGGTCCTTGTCATTGATGTTATCTATCACAGGGAAGACTTTGGCAACCTCACTTAAGATATACTTAGTATCGATAGAGGTGGACTCTTATTTTCCATACCCTAGCCTGTGGAGATACAGATTCCTTGTTGCTTGGATGGGTTCCACAATTCCTTGTTCATGAAGGCCTATGCCGCCTTTTCCTTTGTAGCCCATGTATTTGACAATCTCGAGACCTTTTCCATAGATCTCAGTTGGAAGGGTAGGAGATTCTTATTTATCTTCTTCCTTGTATAACCAAGAGGATATGTCTTTGAGAACATCTTGTTCAAGGAGGTGCTTTTTCTCGAAGGTAGGTGATGGTTTGCATTTGATGACAATCATAGAGACTTCATCTTCCTTAGGAGCACCAAATGTCTTAGGAGATGGTGGTACTAGGCCTACACAAAATGTGCCATGTAGGTCGTATTCACCACATCCCATGTCACTTATCTTGATCTTAACCTCGGGAGGGGTGGATGTGTGTGATGTGGTTGCAATGTTGGAAGGATCAATGTATGAGGTGGATGGCGTGGGATTAGCATGGTAGGTGGATGTCTTAGTGGTTTTTTTATAAGGGTAGCAAGTGCGGTCATGTCCTTCCAAGAAACTATAGTATTGGAAAGGACGAGGGTCGACATAGATAGTGACTTCCATGTCGATATGTGGGAATTTAAAGCATTGGCCGAAAGTGGATGGAATGACTTGCATGGCATGAATCCATGGTCGACCTAGGAGAATGTTGTATGGGAGGTCAAGATCAAGAAATTGGCATTTAGTCTCAAAAATCTTTCGTCCTCCTTGAATAGGAAGCTTGATGGTACCTTTAGACAATCTTTCAGAGTCATCATATCCTTTGATGGTTATACACTCACTAGAGCCCATAACCACATCAGAGTATCCTAAGTGTTTTAATAGTTTTAGAGTGCAAATATTTAGGCCAGAGCCACCATCTATTAAGACTCATTTAATGGTATGCTTATGGATTAGGACTTCGATGTGAAGGGCTTTATTATGTAGGTCGTTAGATGCGGGTAGGTCCTCTTCCAAGAAGGTGAGGTGATGAGGTGAGGCGATGTGGCCTACCATGGCTTGGAATTGATCAACATTCAAGTTAGTAGGGACTTGGGTTTCCATCAAGGCTTTGTCAAGGACATCCTTGTGGAGGGGGGATGTATGAAGTAATTCAAGAATGGAAATTTGTGTAGGGGTTTTTCCAAGATGGTCTAGGATGTTATACTTGTGGGTGGATGGTGGATTGGTTGGTGCAGATGTAGAAGGTTGATCATTGGTAGGGGCTCCACGGATGGAGACATGGCCACGACGAGTAGTAACGACACAATTAGGTGTTCTGGCTCTAATGGTGATGGTATTGATGTGGTTTGAATAATCTTCTATTCAACCCACAACGAAATCGAAGGAAGAAGGAGGTGGCATGACATTGTAGGTTTGATTGGAAGATGACGCTTTTCCCTTGTTATGATCGGGAATTGGATCCTTGTATGCTCCTAGGTTGGCATTAGGTGATTGTTTTGGTGGTTCGTCAATGGTTATATCACCTCTATATATAAGGTCTTGGATGCAATGTTTCAACCTTGTGTAGTTAGATGTTTTATGCCCTTTCACACGATGATATTCACAATAGGAATTTTCATCAAACCAAGAGGGTTTAAATTGATTTTCATCATAAGGCTAAATAGGGGGTAATGTTATCAAATCCGCCTTTACAAGGTTGTTCAAGACATTTTTGATGGGTTCCCCTAAAGGTGTGAATTTCCTCTTAGGGTTGTTTTGTCTTGGCGGTCCCCTAGGAACATTGACATTATTGTTGTTTGTGGATGTACTTGGTGGAATGGGATTTTGTACATTTTGGATGGCCTTCACATCGGTGACACCGTGATTGAGGGTATTCTTGTTTTTACCCCAAAAGTGAGGTTTG
Organism: Cunninghamia lanceolata; assembly: GCA_027924645.1. NCBI lineage: Eukaryota > Viridiplantae > Streptophyta > Pinopsida > Cupressales > Cupressaceae > Cunninghamia > Cunninghamia lanceolata. Next base: position 3,334,761 of record BSBN01001040.1, on the reverse strand, counting down.
TTGTTGGATTGTGTGTTGTTGTTTGTATGGGAAGTGTTGGTATTATTGTTGTTGAATTTGTTGTTGTTGTTGGTCTTGTTGTCGTTGCTGTAAAGTTTTATAGATCCTTTAGCAATAAGGGATCTTTCAATGGTTGTTCCTTTTTCTATAACCTCCTCAAAGGTTGATGTGCATTAGATTTGTAAATGGAACCCCATTTCTTGGTTAAGGTTAGTCACAAACATAGTGACTAATTGTTTTTTAGGAATTGGCCAAGGGAGTTTGCTTTCTAAGCTTCTCCACCTCTGTAAAAAGGTGACGAAGGATTCCCCACTCTTTTGTTTTGTGTTGCAAAGGTTGGTCATGTATATTTCATGTTTGAAGTTATAGATCTCAATGATTTACAAATTTCTTCGCAAGCTTATGGAATGTCTTAATACCGGGGGGGAGATGAGAAAACCATTCGGTAGCTTGACCACTGAGGCTTCTAGGAAAGAGTCTCATTAAATATGTGTAGTCGTATGAGACTTCTAGGAAAGCAATGTAAAACTCCCTAAGGTGTTCCCTGGGGTCTCACTTTCCTTTGGATTTGTCAAATTTTGGTGTTTCAAATTTTTTAGGAAAGGGTGGCATATGTATGGTTCTATCAAATGTGTATGGGCAAATATCCTCGAAAGAATATTGCTTTCATTTGTGTCCATGTTGCATATCATCAACATTTTGGATCAAAGATTGCACAATGCTAGGTAAATCTTGGGTAGGTGGCAGTTGTGGAATGTGGGTTTGTCAGTTTTGGATTAATTGTTGAAGAAAAGGTGGAATTTGATTTTGATTTTGATTTTGATTTTGATGAGCAAGGTATTGTTGGTAGGTGAGGAATTGTTGTAGAACATGAGGTGAAATTTGTTGGTTTTGATTGGGATTTTGTTGTGAGGTTTGGATGGAGGATGTAATAGGTGTTTGGGAAATTGGAGGTTGTAAGTATGTGAAGTTGGATGAAGGGTTGTTGCATGGATTGTTGTTAGGAATGTTGGACATATTATAAGGTGGTTGGGAGAATAATTGTGTCATGAAGGGTATGGTGTTGGCATCAAATTGTGGCACACTTGTGGAAGCACTTGTGTGCATGGTGTTGTTGGGAATGTTAAGGGTGATTTGTGGCGTGGATGTAGTGATGGTAGATGTTGATATGGCCATGGTATTTGGTGTGGTTGATGTGTTAGTAGGGATTGTGGATGTGGTGACATTTGAAGTTTGGGATGTGCTAGGAATATTATGGGATGTAGATGGTTGTGATGAAGTAGTGACATTGGATATACTAGCACCATTTTTTATGAGGAATTCAAGATATTTCATGGGGTCCAATTTTAGGAATCTATCTAATGTCCATGGAATCGGCATCTTACATGAAGTCTAAAACATCTTGATCCACATTGTTGATGTTGTATGGTGGGGCTAGTGGTTGGTTGGCAAAAGGATTTAACATAGCATTTGCATCAATGAATGATTGTGGTTGATTTATGGGAATGTTGTTTTGATCGGTTTGAGGCATCCCTATGCCAAAATTAACTCTAAAAGGTTCCATGTCCTTGTTTTTCTTAGCTTGAGACATTGTCAAGGGTATACAATGGATTGGGTGTGAATTTGGTTGGATTGTTGAAATGTGGATGAAGGTTAAGAACTTAGAGAATGGATTTCAAAATATTGGACCCAAGGATAAGTGATGGTGGAATTTGGTGTGATGAAAGGGAATAAGGATTTAGCCTTTAGAGAATAAAATCTCAAAATTCTAAACCTAAGGATGAGCAATGATATGATATGGAAAGGTTTGGTATAGGTTTTAGCTTTATAGAATAAATTGCAAAAGTTTTAAACCTAAGGATGATGTAAATGATGAGGGTATGAGGATGGATGGGAGACCTTAGAGGTTAAACCTCAAAGATAAATGGATGAATTGATTTTCAAAAAATTTGGACCTAAGAGGATAGATGAGTGGAAGGATAAATTGAAAATGTGGGATAAAGGGTGAATGGAGTGGATAATGACTAGAAATTTGGGCAATGACTTTGGGATGAAGGTATAAGATAACCTTTAGAGATCAAATCTTAAAAGGATTTCTTAGACCAAGGTGATAATGTATATGTAGGTGAAGAATGATCTTGAGGATGACCTTAAGATGAATTTGAAAGGGATGGTGATTTAGACATAGGTGACTAAGGCATGCTTAGGATGGTTTGGATGATAATCAACCAAGGAAGACCTTAGATGATTTGGATAAATGGACTTGGATGATAATCAACTAAGGAAAACCTTAGATGACTTTGGATAAAAGGATCTGGATGATTAAGGATGTTGGATAATTTTGATGATGTTTGAAAAGGATTTTCAAATCAAAGGTGAGCTTGAATAAATCTAGATCTTTGGATTATAAAAGGATGGTCCTTCTTACCCAAGGTAGACTAATGAACTTAAGAAAAAAGGGAAGGATTATTCTACTTGAGGGTAGACTAATGACCCTCAAGAAAAATGGGATACCTTAGAATATATCAACTTAGGAGTTGTCTAGGCTCCTAAATCAATTATTCTGAAAGTTAATAAAGGCTAATTTATAAAAGCACTTAAGGTAGACAAAGTCTTAAGTACCCTATAAACTAGAGATTTAATCCTTGCACAAAACTGATTTGAGGTATGGTTTTGGATGTTGATTGATTTTTGGATTTTGGATGAATTTTGATTTTTTGGAGGTTGATGTTGGATTTTGGATAATATGGATAGGATTTTGGACAATGTTGGATAATATTGGGGGATGTTGGAAAATGGATTTGAACTTGGATTGAAAATGAATTTTGAAATGGAGGTGCAAAGGTCCAAGGATGAAAATCAAAATGTTCACCTAAGGAGAGATTTGAATTGGGATTTTGGAATGACAGGATTAATGGTTGGACAAGGTATGACCAAAGATTAAATACCAAAATGGTGTTTATCTAAGGTCAAATGGGATGGGGATAAATGGAGTTGGACAAAAGTTTGGACTATATTTGGGGATGAAAATGTGGACAATCAATTGATTGGTGATTTAAGATGAAAGAGGTATAATCAAGGGTCCAATAATCAAAATGATTTTCTCTAAGGTCTAGATGAAAAGGATGTGGATAAATTTTGAATAAAAGGTTATGGATTTGTGATCAAAGGTGAATTTGGATTTTGATGAATTTTGAGAAGGTGACCACGGATTTGGACTGAACAGAGTCCAAGGATTCCATGATAGGTCAAAAGACGTGTGGAATCTGCCCTGCAGATGGTGCTAATTTATGGATAGAAGGCATCAAAACATAGGCAAATGGTGTTAGAACGGAGATAGATGGCACTATAATACAGGTTTATGGCACCACAGGAAAATTTTATAGCGCCAAACAGAGGAGTTATGGCATTGAAGTGAGACAGTCTCTGAGATTCCAACTAGGGATTTGGCAATTTTTGGATTTTTGACTCAAGATTTTGGGTTTTTCAAGGGTTAAATGCTCTAATTTCAAAGGTTCAATGTTTGATTTCCAAAAAGGATAAAATGTTCAATGGTTTGATTTTCAAAATTTCAAGTGGTTTTAGATAGTGTTGATAAGATTTCTTGGCAAGTAGATACAAAAAACCAAACAATCAAACACAATGGCCTTTTGACTCAATGTACCAAATTAACTTTTCTTTTATGGAGTATAACATGAAGACACTTCAAGCACATGAACATCCTAAAAATTATTCAAGTAGGAGTGTATGAGACCATAAGCCCACTTCGCTGCCTTTATATAGGCGTAACGTGCAAGTCCCATGAGGAGGAAACTAACCGGTTTTGATCACCCAAGATCGCTCATTACGTCATGAGGGGAGAGCATACATGACATGCATGCCCATTTCTAGAGGGCATTTGAACTTGGTGATAAATTAAAAGTGGCTTGTGTAGTGAGTAACTTCACAAGCCTAACTAGTATCCATTGCATTATAATCTCATACGGCTGAAAGGTCTTAAGCTAAGATGATTACGAGCTTCTAGGGGAATCCTCTAGTATACACAAGGTACTTGAGGCCTGAGTCCATGAATGGGGGTGTCCCAATCGACTGACGCTCAACCACTCAAGTCTTGGCTAACCAAGGGTCTTGGAGACGAGAGGGTCCTTCCTTTGAAGCTATCTTTCGAATCACAACGTTTATATGCCGCACCGAAACATGTGGTTGAGGTCATCCCTTGGGGTGATGAAATCCCCAAGTAGGCCTCCTAAGAAGAAACTACCCTCTTGTTTTTGATCCCCAAGATCGCACTAGGCGTGAGGGGAGAGCATACACAAGAAAAGTAACCCCTTCAGGTAACACTTAAAAGCATGAAAATGTTCACAAGTAGACTTTTGATCCCCAAGATCACCCTAAGGTGTGAGGGGAGAGCATACGTCTACAAGTGAACCAAACAAAGCACACAAGTTAATTATCCTTCTAACTAATTTATTGTGACCAAGCTAGTGAGAAAACAAAGAGTCTTCTACCAATGCAACCTGCAATAAATCAGTTAGTAGTTTCAAGATTTGCCTTTGACTTGCATTCTTTTACCTGCACAAACTTGTTAGTACCCTACATAGATCCCAAAAATTTGTTAACCAGATGGCACCAATACAGAGATAAAAGGTGCTAAAAAGAACAGTAAGGCACTAAAAAAGAGTCAGATGGCGCTCAAAATCAACAAAAAGGTCCTAAATTAGCAGAAAAAGGTGCTAAAATTCTCATAATCTAAGATTAAATAGATGACAAAGAGAAAAATGAATATGATGCTAAAAATACTTGGCAAATGGTGCTAATTTCAAGCATGGCATTGAAAGTTTGAAAAATAGCGCTAAAATGTTTCTTGCCTGTCTTACCTAGCCAACTAGTTAGGTGGTGTCTTTCTGTGTGAATATGGCACTAAACCAAAAATTTTCCCTAAAACCTGCTCAAAAAAGGATGTTAACTCAAAATGAACAAGTCAAAAGGCAGTTAGAAGGCTTCTCATCCTGTCAAAGAATACCATGAACTGGATTAGAGCATAAAACTAGTTGGTTTATAATGAAATAACCTAGGGTCATACAAAAACTCATAATCATCCATTCCTAGGTAAATTTCACCATTATGACCCCTTGTGTCTGTTGCTTTCTAATAAAAACAGAGAGCTAAAAACTCTAAAATGTGTTAAAACTTCTAAAAATGACCTAAATTTTTTTTTCTAAGCCTAACATGCACAAAAGGTCGTGAGATTATGGTGCCAAAACAACACTAGATGGCGCCAAAATAGTGGATAAAGGTGCTATTCCATAGAACGATGGTGCCAAACCAAGAGGTTTTGGCCCTACAACTCCTCCTTGTTCATCTCCTTGTAAGAAAACTCAAACAAAAGGTTAAATTGGGACCATAGGGTCCCACCAGGCATGCCAAATGAAGATGAGAATTGTTAGAAATGCATAAAAACATGAAATGAAACAAGCAAACAAGAGATTTATACCTTGCAATGCATTCCAACTCCTCTTTCCTTGATAAGGTGGAGGAACTTGTACCCTTAGTCCCTAGCTATACCCAAACTATCATTTGCAATGTGAAATCCTCTTCTATGCCAATGCAAATTTCACTATAACCTAGCTATGATGAAGGAATTGAAGGAAAATTTGAGTATAATAAGATTACTCTAAAATTTGATGATGAAATGGCTTGTGGAGGCTTGTATTTATAAGCAAATTGGAGCAGATTTTGATCCAATAGTGGATATTGAATGTTGAGATCAATGGATGAGATTGATTGTGAGATGGAGGGCTAGGATTTGATCAACAAAATTGGATGGCGGAGAATAAAAATGAATCTTTTATCATTTTGAGGACTTAGCATTAAATGTGATTTAGATGTGTGAGGAAATTAAAAATTAATTTCCTTGGGATGAGATGGAATTAAAATTTTTATTTTATGTGGAAGTGTGAAGGTCATAGGACACATGTGCATTTTTAGGCTCTTACATTTGTAAGCTAAAAATGTGGAAGATGTTTTATCATGAAAATGGTAAAAATGAGTTGGAGGGTTTATGTATTTTTTGCAATTTTTAATTTGTGGGTGTGGGAGAAGGTGTTAAATATGATTTGATCAAGTTAATCAGGGTGATTAACTTAGTTAATGTGGCTGGAAAAATTAATGGATGAGGTAATCAGGGTTTAGGATTAATTAAATAATGATTTATTTAATTAATCCAGGTCTAGGGGTCATGTAGGCTAGGGTAGCTAATTAAATAATAGCTATTTAATCAACTAGGTTAGGGGTAGGCTAATTAGTAGGGCTGATTAATTAGATAAGTATGATTTATCTAATTAATTGGGTTTAATGAGATGGACATATTTATTTAATTAATTAGGATGATGTTAGTAAGGTGTGACTATTGAATTAATTAAATTAATTCAATTTCAGGGTTAATTGATGAAGGATGGATGAATGGTCTAGGGGTTGGATGAGATAATTAATTAAATAACAATTTAATTAATTAATTAGATGAAGAATTAGTGGTGTGGATGATGTCAGAGGGTGGTTAGAAGGGTTGAGACATTTTTAGGTGTCTACACAAGCTTTAAAAAGAAAAAAAGAAAGAAAAAGAAAAAGAAAGAAAATTAAAAGAAGAAAAGATTAGAAATGAAGGGGAGATACATGCAAAAATCAGAAAAGACAAAATAAAGTATAGAAAGAAGCTAAAATTAAAACCAGAAGAAGATCTTTAAAAGTGAGGAAAAATGAACCATTGAGGCAGCGAAAAAGATAAGGGAACACATAATTTTTTTCTGGAGAAAGACAGACATCGAGGAATCAAAGAAGGAAGGGAGCAAAGAGGACTCTTGAACTAGGCATTTTCTTGCAATTACCGATACCTTCAAATTATGGAATCCATTTTAGATTTATCTTTGACTATTGTTCCATTCAGAGATGGCTCCTTTTTCGATAACAGGTAGCCATAGCTGTATTAGAATCTTGTTTGTAATTGATACCTTCCATGTATTACTTAAACTCAAAGTTTTATTTCCTCAGAAGAGATCAACCAACTTTGAAATCATTTAACTGTGATGGTTTAGTGTTTTTCTTATGATACAACAAAGCTCTCCATTCATTTCTGGTTGTCTCTGCTTCTAGCTAACCTCTATTTATACTCATACTTATGTGGAGCAAATCGATTTACTCTATTGCAATCGGCCTTCACTCTGTTAAGTTTGAGATCTCTTTGTGGGGGTTATGAGACCCCCCTGGCACACCAATTCAGCCTCCCTAATGCATATCCTTGGCCTTATATGATTTTCCTTGCAAGCTTTCGAACCTGTGAGCGGACTTTTTAAACTTAGATCGGCCTAAATAATCTTCTTATATATATTGTATCGGCCTTTACTATAGGATGGAACGACCTGAAATAAATAGTTTGGCCAGTGTTTTAACATCTATCATACTTTTATTTAACTTTTATTTGTTTCAAGAATCTAATCGACCCTATAGAATATGAACGGCTTTTTTTTATGTAAATGATCTGTATTTCTCTGATTGGCATGTAGTTGATCCCTTTGACACCTCGAATTAAAATTAAAACCAGAAGAAGATCTTTAAAAGTGAGGAAAATGCACCATTGAGGCAGTGAAAAAGATAAGGGAACACATAATTTTTTTCTGGAGAAAGACAGACATCGAGGAATCGAAGAAGGAAGGGAGCAAAGAGGACTCTTGAACTAGGTATTTTCTTGTAGTTACTGATACCTTCAAACTATGGAATCCATTTTAGATTTATCTTTAACTACTGTTCCATTCAGAGAGGGCTCCTTTTTCGATAACAGGTAGCCATAGCTGTATTAGAATCTTGTCTGTAATTGATACCTTCCATGTATTACTTAAACTCAAAGTTTTATTTCCTCAAAAGAGATCAACCAACTTTGAAATCATTTAACTGTGATGGTTTAGTGTTTTACTTATGATACAACAAAGCTCTCCATTCATTTCTGGTTGTCTCTACTTCTAGCTAACCTCTATTTATACTCATACTTAGGTGGAGCAAATCGATTTACTCTATTGTGATCGGCCTTCACTCCGTTAAGTTTGAGATCTCTTTGTGGGGGTTATGAGACCTCCATGGCACACCAATTCAGCCTCCCTGATGCATATCCTCGGCCTTATATAATTTTCCTTGCAAGCTTTCGAACCTGTGAGCGAACTTTTTAAACTTAGATCGGCCCAAATAATCTTCTTATATATATATTGTATCTACCTCTACTGTACGATGGAACGACCTGAAATAAATAGTTTGGCCAGTGTTTTAACATCTATCATACTTTTATTTAACTTTTATTTGTTTCAAGAATCTAATCAACCCTATAGAATATGAACGGCTTTTTTTATGTAAATGATCTATATTTCTCTGATCGGCATGTAGTTGATCCCTTTGACACCTCGCATAACAACCTGAGTTGTATCTATGTTCTACCTGCATTTCTTTCTTGAAACTATCTCCCTCAAGGTTTTATTAATCCTTCCCTTTTGATTAAATGTCCAGCTCTCCTATCAAACTGAATCGCCCTGCCAAATGGGTCTCTTCTCTTGTTTTTTAAATCCATAATGACTAGCCTTTCTTCCAGTCTGATTGATCTTCTTCCCCTGTTATATTGGCATTTCTACTATTATATCTACCTTCTCGTAGATCATTTCTAGTTTTTTTTACCGATTGCACCTAAATAATTATGGAAGTAAGCTTGTGGCTTAATACTCAACATTCTATAGCAAGGCCAAAACCTGCTATAAAAATAAACAGTGAACTTTTCAATTTCCCTATTCTAAGCTTCAAATGTTTTCAAGGAAATTACGGCGGCAGAAGATGTATTGTGTCAGAGATTATACTTAGTCTCAAAACTAGTTGTAGTTGTTACTTCCTGTAGTTTTCCTATAATCCTGTCGTAGCTTTCTTATTACTGTAGTTGTGTGCTTTCTTTCTATTTTACTGTAGCCTTCCTGGTTCCTGTCGCAACTGACTCATTCCTATCACAACCGACTGTATTCCTGTCGCAACTTTCCTTATCCTAGGGATGCATTCTTTCTTCTATTTTTGTTTTCTATAGTTTACTGTAACTCCTATAGCAAGACAGTTGGGCTGCCATAATAACTATTTAGTCACAGTTAAACTGAATAAAACTGACTTATTTCCTTGTGAGTATTGAAAAGTATGAACCGGAAACTTATTAAATATATAATTTCCTAATTCTTCTTAGTCATAAATTTGATCATTATCGCATTGTAAACCAATCTTGTTTGCTGATATAAATGCGTAGATCTAATTATCTCTCATATAATTGTAAATATATATATATATATATATATATATATATATATATATATATATATATATATATATATAAGGACTTTCATGATCAATTTTGACATTTTTTCATTATTTAAATAGTGGAGCTTTTGGTTGTTGTATAGTATGCTTACATCATCATAGTCTTCATTCTTGTTAAGTAAAAGCATAATCACACCATCTTTTGGAAAGAAAGTAACTAGTAGAATGCATGCGCTATTATGAATTGGTTTTTGCAATAGAATTAATTTGTTTTTCTATGTGAATACTGATCTTACCTTTCGGGATAGGATGCCGAATGTGGGCTAACAAAGAAGGTAGTCTTCTTTTTCAAGACTTACCAATTGTTTTCTATGCTTTGACCAAAGCTATGTTGTATCATTGAAATAGATCGATAATTAATGCCTAGCGATTAATATTGTTCTCTGCCACATCCTGCTTGCAAGAAATATGATCATTCTAGATTAGAATGCATATAGGCATCAGGCATTCATCAAGTGTTTCCCTCCTACCCATTTGTCTGAGTTTCTAGGTGCCTCGTGCAGGGTCGATTATTCTTCTAGATAGGAAGAGTTTTGGGGAAGTGTAGTGCTTCGTGGTTGGGTGGAAAAAGCACCTTAACGATGCTCTTGACCTTCATCTTGCGGAAGTCCAATGGGTTATGGCGGTTGAAGATGGATTTGTATATTTGATCATCATTATGTAATTCAAACATTATATGAAATAAATGTATGGCTTGTTTAGCCAAGAGATGTAATTTTACTTTTTCTTGTAGTGCTATTTTGGTATTGACACTTGAGAAATTGTATGATGATATAGCATTCTTGATTATTACTATTAATAGAAAGTTTCATCCTTTCCATTTAAAGGTTGTGAATCAATCTACTTCTGTATATTTAGTAAGTGGAAATTTCGTACTTTACAACCATGCTAATCGTAGGGCCATAATCACCTTGAAAATTACAACATATATTTTTTATTGTGATCCAAATCATGCAACATTTATATGGACTATTTTACCATCACAAAGGATTCACCAAACGTTTGCTCCACTATTTTACAGTCATGTGTGATTCACCATATATGTATTCATATAAATGCAATTAAAACTTTGAATTAATCTTTTGCACAATTTATTCTTTTCCCAATTTGGATCATAAACAAGTTACAACTACAAGCATTAGCGAGTTAGTGAAAGGCAAGTGATTATTTCTTTATTATTTTATAATATAAAATTCCTCATGTTTATTTATCTGTTTGTTGGTTTGGTTTCATTGTTATAGATGCTATTGAGTAGGAAGGCATCTAGAATTAATGTAGTGTACACTATAAACAATGAAGGAGATAAAGTGTAACATGCCTTCTCATATTACTCGCATAAACTCAAGAATTTACAAGAAAGTAAATAGAAATGGTAAACATGAGATATCTTTTTTTAATTGCATAAATACAAGGAAATAATTACATATCATTTCTGAATATTCTTCAACCTAGAAGATCAATATATTCAAAGATAAATGTGAGACATATTTCACTTTACAATTAAAATACATGATTTGCACTTGGGAATGATAATAATTTTGCATAAATACATAAAGAATACTACATCTGGAATCTTGACATATGTCACTCAAATCTCAGCGAGTCTTCTGCTACAGAGGAGAGCATCATCCGAGTGCTCAAACTCCAACCACAGACCGGCGGTCTCCGCACACTTGCCTTCCTAGAAGTGGCCCTACCCTTCACGTGAAAAGTATAGAAATAAGGAACCAATAGGTTTTGCCATTTGATTCCTAGTGTTGTGTCCTACATAACACAATTGACCATACAACTCTAGACAATCTTCTAGCTAAGTATGATCCTACTGACAGGTTATGCCATCTAGACACTATGAACCGACTAATGCATGCAGAGACTTATGCATCACTTTGGCCAAATTTTCTATATAAATAGACATTTGTAATAAATGTAGTCATGTGTTCACACACCTCTAACTTGACTTGAGGACTATCTCATCCTACAGTTGATTTATTTGACTAAGACACTAGTCATGAATCATCCTTTCTAATTTTAACTTCTAGTCCATCTGACCTAGAATTTATTCCTGGATTCTAGGATATAAATACAATGAATAGGTTTAAAAAGACTTAATCTTTTGAAAAGTTCTTCGTTGCATTCTTATAAACATCAGAGTCTATGACTTCCTGTCACTCTACTCATCAACTCTACATTACGCATTCTGGTGCTTGATGTCACGTACCGACTTCAAAAACTTATTAAACCTTTCCTAATGTATTCTTGTCTTGAATTATGGGCTCTCGACTATACATTGTCGAGCATAAGTCTACTAAGTTCAATCAATGACATAATTATATTGAGAGTTTACTAGACCCATCTGGGTTGATCTTAGGGATTTATCCTCTCTTAACCCAATATACAAATTCTTATAAAAAACTTTCATTATACAATGATGTAATAGGTAAAATTTGGATAGTTGAGTTTTTGGTAGTTTTGTATGTGTATCCTCCTTTCACTCTTTCATTCAAGGACCTAGGGCTGAGTGGCCATGCACTATCATATCCTAGGTCACTATGAGATATAGGGAAACTTGGATTTTTATGATTTGATTGTCAATTATGCTCACTTATGCTCAATTATACATTAAAACTGTAATTATGCAAATACGACAGCAAACAAACAAATATTAGAAAATGTTGCTACAGAAAGATGTAAAATGACAAATAACTATGCACCTGTTTTCAGGGTTCAGAAGTGGAATAGTCAGGGACTAAAGAGCGGGCGCCCAAGTCCAAGGCCCTACTTTTTGTCGGGATCTGCAAACAAGATCTGTAACCTATTCCTGTTGTACCAGAGGTTTTCTTGTCACGATTCAAGGACTAATGAGTAGGTGCCCTAGTCCAGGGAGCTATTTTCTTCTCTGATCTACAATTCCAACACTCTGAGATACCCTCCTGCAACTTCACTTTTCCTCTATCCTCGACCTGTAACCTGCAATCACGAAAACTTTGGGAGGGGGTTGTGGTGTTTAGAGTCTTGCCTTAGTTAAGCCTCGAAGAGACATTCAAGTCTTCCAAACACCATTGTCAGATAGAGAGTGTGTGCCATCATGTGGCAGAGGCAAAACCCAAATGATAAATGCTCAAAAACACAAATGATGTCACATTGTAGTGAAAATCTCATGGGAGGAAGAAGATTTTCATACCATGAGGAGATGATTGCTCAAATCTACAAATACAAACACATAGACAACACAAATCTACTCTTGCAACATAATGAAAGCCTTGAATCACCTTTAGAATGCCAATGCTCATCTAGTAATGCTCTAGTTTACAAATGAATGCCTAAACATGCTTTTATATGCAACTTCAAACACTCGCGCCAAGAATTTCGTAATTCAAACTTACCGTGTCGACATAGGACCCAAATAACGGTCACAAGATGACACCCAAAATTTAGGACTGACCCAAAATAGGGCAGGACTAGGGCTTGGGCGCCCAAGTCCTCCCCCCTATTTTGGTTAGGGTTAGGTTCAAGGGATCTCCTTAGGTCCCATTTGTCATGAAACTTAGGGATAATTTCATCGGTATGTCAAATTATGATGCAAGATGTCCTAAATGTAGATAAGAGACCTGGGACCTAAACCTTATGAGGGAAAAGCTCCCAAGGGGACATTTTCTAACATTACATTTAGCCCCCACTTTAATGTATGTATAAACGCGAGGCCAATACATGCATTAAAGTTCGGTCAACAAATACAACAAATATGCCAAGCACAAAGAAGACACGCCAGACACATTAAAGACAATGACAGGCATGCAAAACACGGAGAAGATAGTTACAGTCACGCAAAGCATGGAGAATATAGCAGATGCATAGAAGATAGTTAATGCATAGAAGACAGGAATGATTTCTTTTCTTTTCTTTTTCTCATATATATGAAATGTAGATGCAAGTACAAGGAAAGTAAACACACCTCCCATAATGCAAGATGCACTCATCGCGCAGCTCTTTAAACTGCATATATGGGGCAACACACATGCAAGACACACCAAACCTCCCATAATGCAGGATGCACTCATCGCGCAGGTCTTTAGACTACATATGGGGCAACAAACATGCTAAACAAAGAAAGCACACCAAACACACATTTTTAAGACACGGAGAAAACACGATAGTCAAGCGATGGAGTGCTCCTATTTCTAGGTTCAACACCATCTCAGGCACATTACAAGCACACATCGATGATTGGCCTTCACCACAACAATCACCGAAGACATGCTTAAGGGTTGAGTTAGTCATAGAACCGCTCCCTGCCTCCACAAAGGACTTTTGAAAATGATAGGATGGGCACTCTTTGCAAGAGATACACCATCCCCACCTCTATAGAGGGCTTAAGATGATTGATTGATTGATTGCAAACAAACTCAGAGTGTAGGAAGTACTCATCGCACTGGTCTTTAAACTGCACCTGAGGACAAGCACATTGCTAACATCTACAACAGACATCTTACCTTATATATGCCCCCACCTTAAGGTGGTTGATATTAGGTATTGATATCAAGCACGTTAAGGTAGGAAGAAAACACGCAAGGGAACATGGACTTTCGCAAAGCCCATGCCCCCCAAAGGTGACATGTACTTTACAATCACCAAATGTTCCCACAAACACATCCTTGCAATAAACATGTTACTGTCTACAAAATCATGGTAATGCATATGAAATCTTAGGCATGCAAGATTCAAGATAGACAAAGTGCACGGAACAACAGTATTGTTATGATTTGTAAATGAGATAAAAACATCATCAAAATCACTACGCAAAGAGAAAGAGTACTTCTACTAGCCAAGCGTCGGATAAGATATACAACCCCATTGTCATATTAGGAACTAAGTCCAATTTTTGATTTCTCGCTAAAGGGACACTAGGTCCACATCAATATAAATGTTTTTCTTCATCCGCCCACTAGATAGAAACACTAGAGGAAGGGAAACAATAAATAAGAGAGGAGAAACAAGTGTCTTAGGGATAGTCATGTAGGAGGGTGCCCCCAAGTCACCAACTGCAACGCTATGTCCGTAAGACACTACACACAACAATGAAATCAGAGAGAGAGGCAATATAGAAGAATGATGATACAAATAGAAGAAGGTCACAATAGAGGCGGTCTCCTAGTATCCCAGACCTTACAAGAGAATCAAGGGTCATCCTAGGAGGCATAAACAACACAACACATCACAAGGGAAGCACATCATGAGAGAGAGATAAAGGGTTAGAGATACTTACCTGGTAGCACCATCATTAAGAACATACATATCTAGAATATCTTTGATGTTGATTTAGTCTTGTTGATATTGCATTAACATTAAGTTTAGGATGACTAGAGGCTTTCTTTTATTTAAAAGGATTATATCCAATTCTGCTTGAGTAATGTGTTGAAGTAGATTCTATAGGTACTCTAATTCCTTGTTGATTTACACCACAACCCTTACCTATATAGGCGTTATGTTTGTACAAAATTTGAAATCGACAACCATATAGGGAGTCCAGTTTCTTAGAAGAAGGTGAAGCCTTGTAGGTATCATAATTTGTAGTGTAATTGAGAGTATTTTCTTTATTTTCTACTAAGGAGACTTTACATTTTTTAGATGCTTCAAAAGATTGCTTAGATGAGATCGATGCTACTTTTGATGTGTCGAGGTTATTAATTTTATATTCCCCTACACTGCAAGGATTAAAATCTAATGAACCCCAATCATCACCAGAAAGTGCATTTGATGGATCACCTCACAAATTGTTTAATCTCATATGATAGTAAACTGGTTTTTGTGTTTCGATATGTAAACAACTATCAAGTTTAGGATTGACATGAATAGTGTGGAGCTTATCATTGAATATGAATTTAATTGAATGACGTAAAGTAGAGGAAACTGCCCCCAATGAATGAATCCAATGTCTACCAAGAATCATGTTGTAAGATAGAGAACAAGGCATGACATGAATTAGGGTAGGCACTATCACAGATCCTACTTTTATAGGTAGGGTTATAGTACCTAATGATTGACTATGATGATTATCAAAGCCATGAATGTTGAGTTTGTTTGGCTTGATTTGTGATGTGTCAGCTTTGACTTTGTGTAGTAGATCAATGCTACAAACATTAAGAGCTAATCCATTGTCAACCATAACTTGTTTTACCAATGTTTTATTTATTGTGACAAGGATCATAAGTAGATCATATTGGTTTTGAACTTTGATTGATGGTAATTCATGTGGTTGGAAGAGAATATCCATTTTTGTCGCATGCATACAATCTAACAGAGCTACTACATCATTTGGCTTAACAACAGGTGGCACAATCATCTTTTGTAAAGCTTCTTGGAGCATTCCATGGTATGTAGGTGATGTTTGTATTAAATCCCAAAGAGAGATCTTAGCCAGAGTAGCACGAAGTTGTTTGACAAGATCATACTCTTGACCACTTTTATGAGTAAGACGAGGTGGTGGAGGGAGCATAGATTGAGACATTGGAAGAGAGACATGCAAATGTGGTGTTTGTTTACTTTTCTTGTTATTATAGGTGTTATATGTATGAGCAATCGCATTGTGGTGTGGTTGTTGTAACGCATTTTGAACACCCAGATTTCTTTGAGCAATTTACTTTGCATAATCATAGATGTGATCAGGAGGTCTAGGTGGTTTTTGAGCACCTTGGATAGTAATCACCGGTTTTAAGCAAGAGGGTGCACTAAGTGCTCCTCGGACAATCATTTTAGGAATATTGCTACGAAGTCTATTAACAATTATTGAATTAACATTGTTTTCCTCTTGATTGCACCCAATATCCATCCCTAAAGGTTTTAATGTGAGAGACATTTTTTCATCCACTAATGCTACATCTTGGCCCGGGAGAGCAATGGGATGAGAGGAAGGTACATCATCATCATCATCATACTCTGTGGTGGAAAAAGGTTTTTCACTCTCATCTCTCTCATGAGTATTATTAGAGATGAATTTGGTTAAATATTCTAATATCAAAGGATATGCTCCTATGAGTAAAGTGAAGCTTTTAAAATCATGTGTATAACAAAGTAATTGCAACTCATATGTAGAACATATAGAAGCATCAATACCACTGATATAAGCTATATGTTCTAGAACATGAGGATTCTCATTAGTGAAATTAGAGAAATTTTCAAAATCTAGGATATACTCATGCAAAGATTTTAGAGATGAATAACATGAATATGCCATAATGAAATGCAAAATCAAATTTTAAAAGTTTTTCAAATTTGATGTAAAAGACAAGTGCAAAACTATATGCAAAAAATGATCTAAAATGCTTGATTTTTTTGTACTTTTTCAATGCAAATATATGAAAGAAAAGTTGTTGTAAGGATTTTGATCAGGGGTATATCAGTCCAATACAGCCATAAGATCCTTTGCAACACTCTTTTGATGCAAATCTATAATGATGACTAGTCAAAACCTAGTGAAAGTGCCCTAAAATATGTAATTTTTCACCGTTTTTCAATCCCAAGAGCTAATGATAGAAGTGTTGTAAGGAATTTTATGAGGTGAAACAAATAATAGCAATGGTATTAGTCACCTAGAAGCATAAAATCTGTTACAACACGCTTATGGTGCAAACTAGGCCAAACTCTAGGGCAAAAATAGCAAAAATGTGCAATTTTTCACCAAATTTTTAATACAAGAGGCTAATAACAAGGTGTTGTAAAGAATTTTAGGAGGGAAAGAAGATAATACCCCTAATATCAGCAAATTACTACAAAAATATTCTTTACAATATGCCTATAGTGCAAATTTAGAGAGTTGATAAGGCCAAATTTAGTGAAAATCAAGGTTTTTCAAGCCCTAGGTTTGAGATCTTGATGTAAAATGCTATATGACTGTCTTGAGATCTGATTTATGATGAAAATTAAATTCACTCAGATCTGAAAATGATTTCCACACCCTATCATGCAAAATGCAAGTGCAAATCTAAGGAAAAATCAATGAAAATGCTAGTTTTTGTTGAAATTTTCTATGTAAAAATGCAAATTCACACTAAAATTCAACACTACAGCCAAATGCAAATTTGAATGAGTGTCTAAGATTAGTAGAAAAATCTGAAACAAGATTTTTCCTACAAACCCTAGTTTTTGGAATTCTAGGTTATATGAAAAAAATGCAAAATTTCCAACAAAACCCTAGCAATTTTATGATGAAAATGCAATGCAAGCTATTGAATTTTTGTAATTTTCTGTAATTTAACTCAGATTTAATGCAAAAATTAGAAATTTGATGAAACTCAAATTAATTGATGCAAAATAGAAGCCCTAAAATGCAATTTTTTTTCAAATTTTCCAATTTTTCAATGTTTTTGTAAGTTTTCCAATGCAATAAGATGAATGATACTATGAATGAATGAAATTAATGTAAATCTGAAGCACAACACTTAGAAAGGTGCAAACAAGTCTAAAAACATGGGTTCACCAAAATGTAAAGGGTAGAATTTGGATAGTTGAGTTTTTGGTAGTTTTGTATGTGTATCCTCCTTTCACCCTTTCATTCAAGGACCTAGGGCTGAGTGTCCATAAACTATCATACACTAGGTCACTATGAGATGTAGGGAAACTTGAGTTTTTATGATTTGATTGTCAATTATGCTCACTTATGCTCAATTATACATTAAAACACTAATTATGCAAATACAACAGCAAACATACAAATATCAGAAAATGTTGCTAAAAAAAGATGTAAAATGAAAAATAATTATGCACCTATTTTAGGGGTTTAGAAGCGGAACAATTGGGGACTAAAGAGCAGGCACCCAAGTCCAAGGCCTTGCTTTTTGGGATCTGCAAACAAGATCTGCAACCTGTTCCTATTGTACCAAAGGTTTTCGCGCCACAGAACTTCAAGGACTAATGAGTGGGTGCCCTAGTCTAGGGAGCTATTTTCTTCTCTGATCTGCAATTCTGACACTTTGAGATACCTTCCTACAACTTCACTTTTTCTGTATCCTCAACCTGTAACCTACAATCATGAAAACTTTGGGAGGGGGTTGTGGTGTTTAGAGACTTGCCTCAGTCAAGCCTCGAAGAGACATTCAAGTCTTTTGAACACCATTGTCAGATAGAGAGTGTGTGCCCTTGTGAGGCAAAGGTAAAAACCAAATGATAAATGCTCAAAAACACAAATGATGTCACTTGTAGTGAAGATCTCATAGGAGGAAGAAGCTCTTCATGCCATGAGGAGATGATTGCTCAAATCTACAAATACAAACACATAGACAACACAAATCTACTCTTGCAACACAATGAAAGCCTTAAATCACCTTTAGAATGCCAATGCTCATCTAGTAATGCTCTAGTTTACAAATGAATACCTAAACATGCTTTTATATGCAACTACAAACACTCCCACCAAAAATTTCGTAATTCAAACTTACCGTGTCGGCATAGGACCCAAATAATGGTCACAAGCTGACACCCAAAATAGGGCAGGACTAGGGCACAAGTGCTCAAGTCCTCCCCCCCCGTTTTGGGTAGGGTTAGGTTCAAGGAATCCCCCTAGGTCCCATTTGTCATGAAACTTAGGGATCATTTCATCGGGATGTCAAATTATGATGCAAGATGTCCTAAATGCAGATAAGAGACCCGGGAGCTAAACCTTATGAGGGAAAAGCCCCCAACCGGACATTTTCTGACGTTACAAATGATAATAATATTACATGAGTATATTAGCCTCTAGTCTTCTCTAGACCACTTAGGCTTTACTCAACTTCATGTTTCTCATATATTTACCATAGAACATCAGTTTCTAGTTTTACGCAAATAAACTCTTGTAAATATTCTTCATAACATAAATACTATAAACAAAGTTTGATCTCCAAAATAGATTATGAGTCTATAGAGAATAATAAACCGATTCAATTAGATGGTCTCCTTTCATCCACTAACTCTGGATATAGAAAGGTTCAATACCTGTGCACTTCATCCTTGCACAAGATATAAACATATCTATTTTATGAGCATATATAATACTATGGTCATACCTTAATGATCCAATGATAACCAATATCAATCTATTTTTCTTAAAAATAAAGAGACCTTATGCTAAGTCTTTAAAATAAAAACTAAACCATCGTGAATGTAATAAAAAGATACATAGGATTCATCACTATCCTACCCATTGATCTTAACTCCTATATGTCCATAGATTTCTCTAGTGACTCGGTTGGGTTTAGACAGATAAAAACATCTCAATTATATAATAAAAGATAAGGTAGTAATAGCAAATCAGCCTACTACCAACATACATCTCTTTGGCCTGTAAAAGTATACATCTCTTCGGCATGTATAAGTATACATCTCTTTGGTCTGTATAAGTATACCTCTCCTTGACCTGTATAAGTATACATAGTGAGTAAAAAAATAAGTCTTTGAGTTCCCTATTGTGGTTAATCTTCGACGTGATAATAGAGATAACTTACTCTCATTATACTAAATAGAAAGCATAGCTAGTTGTTTGTCTATCTCGATACTAACAAACATAACTAATCGGCCATAAGTTTACATTGGCTTAACAGGCTATCGGCCTTGAGTTTGCACAGAGATAAGGTATGATTTTGCCCTTAAGTTTACATAGAGATAAGGCAAAGTATCAGCCTTATATTTACACAGAGATAAGGAAAAGTATCAGCCTTATATTTACACATGGATAAGGCAAAGTATCAACCTTATATTTACATAGAGATAAGGCAAAGTATCAAAATTGAATTTGTGTTGAGTTAAGATAAAATATCTGCCTTGATCTTACACAGTAACATGGTAAGATAATGGCCTTATATCTATCGACTATAAAAAAATACTAATAGTCATTAGACACAAGAGAGCTTTACCTGCATCGTCCATAGAACACAATAATGTTTGACCTTATACTTAAAGAGTATCAACCTTATATTCTTCACCTTATAAGATACAAAGTATCAATCAAAACATACACTGAGTATTGACTATAGTAAAGTAGAGTAACGACTCTAAACTGATGCAAAGCATCGACTCACATGCAAAACATCAACTGTGACATAAACTAAGCATCTGTTATAACATATACAAATCAAAACTATTAATAAAACTAGCATTAAAAGAGAGGAACCTATTTGATATCAACCACAGACTCCTTTCTTCCGTGCTCAATTCCCTCTCTCTCATTGTCCAAGAACTTCTTGTTCTCCTCGAATTATCTCCCTCTCTACACTATTAGTGGCCTTCTCTGAAAACACTCCCATGGTGTTTAAATGACCACACCATGACCACCTTCATGTCTCCTCATACTTAGCCTATAAAGACTCTTCGTAGACATGCAAAGAGAAGGAAGTGATGGTCATTAAAGACCACTTTTCATGTCAGTTTAAGAGTTCCTCCTTACTCTCTTAATCGATTAGGGAGTGACAACTTCTCTCTCAAGACAATGATGACAGGAACCTCTCCATACTTGGATCAGTGATAGGATCCTCAAATGAACTAATTACTATGACAGGAACCTTCCCGTGATAGGAACTCAATCTAAAATGAAATACAGTTTGACACCATTCAAATGATTGAAATTTGATTACCAAAAACTGTGTTAACAAAAATATTTTATTCAAATTCTATATGGGTCATAAGTACAGAGATGACACATTCATCGATTCTTAGACTCATCATTCTTTACATAATTTAATATACCTAGGTTTTTACTCACATACCCCGTATCCTCTCCATTTGCCATCGACCTCCTTCCTATTCTCAACATCTGCCATATCTTCTTCCTCTCATGTCCATGGCCCTACATTTTGCTTGCGCATTTGATTCCCTTCCTTGATATTCTCTTCTGCTATTTAACTTTTTCCCAGCATTCTTCTCTTCCTCGTTCAAGGGTTCGATCTCCTGCAAACCATTCTCTTCCTTTTGCCTCCTTTCCTCCTGGCCATTTTCTTCCTTCTTGCAACCTTCTTCCGCCAGGTGAGAGAGGCCAACTCCATTTTCAGATGGATTTCATTTAGGTGGAAGTAAGAAGAACTAATTAACTTCCCAAATGATCTCCTTTTACCAGAATAACTACCTCAAAGAGGCCGATAAGAGTAACAAATAAAACTTAAACATCATCAACTAAACAAAACCAAATTTGATGGGGAACGAGAACAATGCCCCTACATTAGAATCCCCAGGAGACAAAAGAAAACATGTTCTCCTACACATGAGGTTATCAATCAAACTTATCTGCCACTGTTCTTTTCTTCCTCTTCTTCCACAATCATTCTGGAACCATCATCATGCTTTTCCAACATTTTTGTTCACTGTTCTATTCTACTCTTATCAATTTATTTCCACTGTATAACATCCTCCTCCAAAGTCTTCTCACCCATCTGTCCTCACATACGTCAATACAAACAACTTTCAAAAATTTAACGCATTCCATGTCTTCCAACTCATTCATCTAATCCACTTGTCTGACCACTTGAACAAAATCATCCTCCAACATAAATTCAACTAGGACTTCACCATACACATTACAACTCACATTATCCCTATTAAAATCTGTATATACAACATTATGTTTCTTTCCAGACTTCCCATCATGCAACATATCCAATGCTAATGAACCAATGTTTTCATGTAAGACCAGTAAGTTTACCTTTTCTGCATCTTTGCAATAAATTCTTTATCATTAGCTGCAAACTTTATTTCATAGTCTTTCGATGTCCCAATTGTTTGTACATCTTCACGAACAATCTTCCTTCCTACATCCTTTGTTGTCCCATTTATCTTCATACCTTCAAGCTTTTCTATCCACTTTTTCTCTATCGCTGTAAATTGTACCCACAAATCATCCTTACTGTCATTATTTGTTGTACTCATTTCCATCTTTGTAATGTCTTCCTTATACTTTCTTTTAACTTCCTTATTTGTAATTTTTGCTGCACCAATATCTACTTCTGAATTTGCATCTGCATCCTCATTTTCTTTTACACTCCTTATTCCTTCATTCCATGCTTCTGCTGTCCTCTTTTTCTTTTCAATACTCTTATCCAACTTCTCCTCTAACTCCATGCCACACTTGTATCTATTCATTCTGAACTTCCCAATCTACTTTTGTTTATTTACCTTTTTCTTTTCATATTTTTTCCTTCTCGTGCCTTTTTCATCTACAAGCCTCCATAACTCCATCTCCCATTCATTCATCTCATTATTAGTACTTGGTTCCACATCCTGCCCATCTTCTTATTTCAAACTCTTTTCTTCAATAAAATCATACAAGGATTCATAAGCATCATTATTAAAATCATCTAATTCAATTTGTTTACCTTTCACTCTACCCATGTTTTCCTCCATCTTCTTCCAAGTTTCTCTTGGAATTATTTCAATCTTCTTGGGCTCTTCTTCACAATTTGCAGCTTGTTGACTTGGGATATCCTGCTGCAATATCATCTTTTCCTCTTTGGCTAATTCAATCATGTTCTCTTGTTCATTACACTTGACCCTCCTTTCATATTTTACCCTCTCTTGAAGTCTTTTCTCATTACTATTTCTTGTAACACTATGTTCTTCTACCTCTTTCCTACTCTTAACCATCCACATTTGTTTTCTCATGGCTTGGGGTTGATAACTGTTTATTGCTGCACTTGTTCTCCTTAATCCATAGACTAATTTATGCTCTAGGACACTTCATTTGTGCTTCCATGCTTGCCAACTTACCCTATCTTCATGTCTCCTCTTGAATTCGGTCATGCCTTTCATGTTGGGCATTGATTTGTTGTTACAAATCCTATTATAACCATCTTCTTGTTTACACTTTGTTTGTTGCCTCTCAACTATCAATTTCTTAAGCCAACTTGGAATTATATACCCATGATTTAGCAATTTCCTTCTATCCTTATTAACTTGCTTATCCACATTCTTACTTCTACTTATATGCTCAAAACCAACATTTTTATTTCCTCTTACATAACAAAAATCAATATTGTGACTTCCTTTTACCTATTGTCCCGATTTGCTTCCACCATTGGCTTCTTTGTCTTCCAAGGTATCATGAAACTTTAGGGTTTCTTCCTCACCTTCATTATCATACCAGAAATCTTCAACATCAACCTTTTCTTCAATCTCAGATCCTTTGCAATGTACCTTTGCTGCAACCTGTTGCTTTACATCTTCTTGATATACCGTTGCAACTTGCCTCCCCTCTTTTCCTTCTTCAGCAACATTCTCTATGGAATCATGGAACTCTAATGCATCTTCATTGTCATGCTGAAAGACTTCAACATCATCATTATGTTCATCTTCTTCAGGAACTTTGCAATGCATATCATCTTGGTGGATTGCTGCAAACTGATTTTGTATCCCTTTGTGGTAAACTGCTGCAAATGGTTTCCTCCTCTCACATTCATCTCTTTCTATGGGTGCTCTACTTGTCCCATATCTTGTCAACTTCTAGGTCTTATCTTTAACCTTCCTTATAAGTTTTCTCATACCTACATGTACACACTTAAACACAACATTAGATAATAAAACTAGACAACAAATTGTCTCTATGAGTGCCTCCTTCATGGACACTCTCCTCTCTTCTTTACTCACTTCTTCAAGTGCTTTTTTTACACTTCTTCCTCTCTCCACTCTTTCTTATTCTTCCTCTTGTTCTACATAATGAGGATTTCCTTCACCACTTATGGTGCATGTTGCTCACTTGGCAACTCCCTTTCCTTTGGCAACTCCCTTTCCTTTGGCAACTCTTTACTTTTCAAACCTCTATGGTTTTATCTCATACTCTTATCTTCTATTCTCAAGGCAGCCATCTTTTGCCTTCTTTTTTTTCTCCACAATCAACTTTATGGGCCACTTCACCTTCTTTTTCATTCACCAAAACCAAACATATTCGGCTTCTTTCCTCAAGCCACTATTGTACCATAAGTTTACACTTCTCAATATCTCTTCTTAACTCTGCCATTTGTCTTTCAAACTCTGCATCTTGTGTCTTCATATTTGTTTTCATGTTGTCTTTCTTCTAGTTGCTTCCGTTCTTGGTATGTTGTTGCATCTTTCTTTCTTTTTCTAACTTCTTGATAACTCACCTAAGGCTTCTCTCCTTTTCTTCTCTACCCAATCTTTTGGTACCCAAGTTCTTTCTTGTAACCCGTCAATGTGCAACCCACATATCTTTCCAAGAATTTATGAACATAAATAACTTCTTTACCCAAACCTTTGGGATTCTCAACTTCCTCTTCCCAAACCTTTTAGGCTCTGATACCAAATTGATGACTTCTATCTCAGGACAATGATGACAAGAACCTCTCCATACTCGAATCAGTGACAAGATCCTCAAAGGAACTAATTACTGTGGCAGGAACCTTCCCATGATAAGAACTCAATCTAAAATGAAATGCAGTTTGACACCATTCAAATGATTGAAATTTGATTACCAAAAACCATGTTAACAGAAATATTTTATTCAAATTCTGTATGGTTCATGAGTACAAAGACGACACATTCATCTATTCTTAGACTTATCATTCTTTACATAATTTAATATACCTAGGCTTTTACTCACACGACCTGTATCCTCTCCATTCACCATTGACCTTCTTCCTATTCTCAACATCTGCCATATCTTCTTCCTCTCATGTTCATGGCCCTATGTTCTTCTTGAGCATTCAATTCCCTTCCTTGATATTCTCTTTTTCTATTTATCTTTTTCCTAGTGTTCTTCTCTTCCTCGTTTGGGGGTTCGATCCCCTATTGACCATTCTCTTCCCTTCGCCTCCTTTTCTCCTGGCCATTTTCACCTTTCTTGCAACCTTCTTTCACCAGGTGATAGAGGCCAACTCCATTTTTAGATGGATTGCATTCAGGTGGAAGTAAGAAGAACTAATTAATTTCCCCAACAATCTCCTTTTACCAGAATAACTGCCTCAAAGAGGCCGATAAGAGTAACAAACAAAACTTAAACATCATCAACTAAACAAAACCAAATTTGATGGGGAACATGAATGATTCCTCTGCATCAGGGAGTAAAGGAGTTGAGGCAACTTACAAAACTACTTACGTTATGATGGAATCTTAGCCATGTTATAAGAAGTCGATTGACCACCTCAAAGGTTTAGCTTCTTAAATCACATATATATATATATATATATATATATATGAACATAACCATAGGTGTAGAAAAACACCCAAAACTTACGTTGTCACATACATCCGTAAGGATACGAGAATGGGCTTGAGGTTTCTCCCCCTCTCTATCTCGCAAAAACACCAAAGAAAGGATAAGTTAACTTAGCGGATCACTTATCAGAAATCACCGACAATAAAAATACTACATAAAAATAACCTCTAATAGAATAGTTATAATAACATAATTATAATCATAGCGCATGAGGAAAATAATGACTATTGACCTTATCTCATTGGGAGTCATTTTATCCTTACTCGGTTTTTGATCAAAACGAATGCTAATGATTTTTGACGTCAAATTGACGATTGTCGAGTCAACACTCAAAACTTTGATCAAATAGTTCTAACACAAATTACCACTTACATCAAGGTTCACTAGACATTGAAAGCACAAAACTTAGATGGCAACAACCCGTCCCTTCCAAATGTCTATTCACTTCTCTCTAATGATGCTCTCTCTCTCTTTCTCGAAGGGCAAAAATTTGTTTCCTAGTTACAACTCATAATCACCAAAGTGGGATTAGTGTATCATTACTTAATCCATATACATCATGAATAATCACATGTCTAAATTCTATGTATTTAATCATAAACTTATGAAATCATAGATTTATCATGACATTTTCACTAAACGTCAAATCATTAATCCTTGCAAGATTATCTTCTAATTGCATAAAAGTGAAAAGTAAATCATAATCAAAATTAGGGATGTGACATAAAGTGTGGGCCTACTGATCAAAATAATTTAATTTCTATTACAACAAACTTTATGCACTATAAGAAAATTAGTCCTAAATCTCTTTATCTTTGTTATGTTGCATTTGCCAATATAACTTAAGCTGTCTTTTTTACATTTTTTTGGTATATATTTATTCTCATGTCAATTATTTTATGCAATTTATGCATTACATGAAGTGATCTATCCTTATTAATTATCTTGTGAAGAAAATATTAAGGTTGGTTCCTCATGATTGTGATGACTCTACTTTTTGCCCTATGTGTTTTATGTTTGTGGTAGCCCATCTTTAGTTGATGGTGATTTTATACAAGTGCATGCTGGTCAATGTTGATTGAAGGTGCTCCTATCCTTGTTGCAATGTCTCTTATGGTGACTATTATCTTTGCAATGGGCTCTATGGTTCCCTATAGTGGTGTGTTGATGATGATTTTTTGGTTCCTTAAATGTTTGATGTTCAAGGGTGACCATTCATCACCAAGGATTGTTTAAGGTGATGCAATTGTTTATTAGCCATGGATTCTCTTGTTGATCATGCGTGGTTCAAATAGTTTACTTGTCCCATCATCCACAATGCATCTTGCCTAACACTATCACTATTCCTAATTGGTAGGATATATTTGAATATTTAAACATCAAGGAAGGACCAGTTGTTGGTGGCATAACCTGATGTGGTCCTTTATCTTCCATTCATGGTCATTGAATGGGTACATAATTTGATCACCTTAGTCAATGTGTGATTCTCTCATTTATGGCTCAACAAAGGGTTTACTAGGGATGTGATAATTGATATTGGTCATGTGGTTTAATTATCTTGTCCTCCTTGACCTGTGTGAGGTCCCAGGTGGATTTCTTTCCTCTATGGCATCTTTTTGTTGTGCTGACCTCTTGGATGTCCTACTGACAATTGGACCCATGTTTGAGTTTCCTTCCTTTTTCTCTTGGTCATTGAATTGATGAAGGTGCTATATATGCATGGTTTAGCAATATGTTGTAGGTTGGTTGGTCAAGGAAACCTTCTCCTATCTTGGTGACCAAGGGTGTACTTTAGGGGATCAAGAGATGTATGTCTAGCATTGTAAGGAAAGGACTAGTTTATATGGGTAGTTGTAAGGATGTCTCCATGGTAGGTGGTAGTATTTTAGAGGGGTGCTCGAACATAGTTGTGGATCCCCTCTTATTGGAAAAAGGGAAAGAGAACAAGGTAAAGTTGTAACTATGTAGGTTTTAAATGTTTTCAAATCTGAAATAAAAGCATGTGTAAATCTAAAAATTACTTTCAATTTAGATGTAATAGTATTTCTCCAATTTAATCAATGTAGTAGAGAAGAAAAAACATGATAGAAGTAGACACATAATTTAGACGGAGAAACCATTGCGGGAAAAAATTCCACACCCAAAAAGATTATGCTTGTATTAATTCCTGTAAATGAGTTTACAATAATATTGAAATCTTCTCTAGATTCTACCAGCACTCCGTTACTTCTTCAAACTTCAAATACATGTCCTTCCTATCATTACCTGTTTGTAATCTGTAATTCCTTTGATGATTTTTCTACCAACGCAAGGCATCATTATATAGAAGCCATGGATCTCAAACATACAATAAACTGTATCCAATAAGATGAGAAGAATCCTCATGTAAATTCAAGCACCCAATATAGTGAACTCCAAAGTTGCATAGTAGAAATCAACGGTTAACTACAAGTCTCAAACATGGGCACCCAAGAAGTCCCAATCAAACTTAGTTAACTGAAGTGTTATGTGACAATAACAAAGCACAACTGAAAGTCTCAACATGGGCACACAAGAAGTCAAACTCAAACTTAGTCATCTAAAGTGTTATGTGACAATGACAATGTTGAACTGAAAGCTTCTTCATGAGTGCCTAGTAACTCCCAATTAGACATAGTCAACTAAAGTACCAACACACACCAATGTAATGCAAACAACATGCATTATTGATGTCCCCAATATTATTCTGTAACAACTTGTTCTGTAACATGCAAGAGCCATGCAACCACCTGTAGCACCATACAAGAGTTATCCAAAACTGATCCTGAGTTAGAGTGCAACACCATATAAATGACATGCAATAACATGCAAGTCCATATAACTGACATGCAAAAACATGCAAGTCCATATAACTGACATACAACAACATGCAAGCACATGCAAGAAACATGCAAGCAACATGCAACAACATGCAAGTTCATATAAGTGACATGCAACAACATGCAAGTTCATATAAGTGACATGCAACAACATGCAAGTCCATGCAAGTAACATGCAACAGCATGCAACAATATGCAAGTCCATGCAAGTAACATGCAAGCACATGCAAACTCATACAAGTGACTTTCAACAACATGCAAGTCCTTGCAAGCTTTTATGAGTTCATGCAAGTATTTGTGAGTTCATGCAAGCAATACGCAAATATCATGCATCTCTAACTTCACTGTTAACTACGACATCATATTCATGCAAATATCATGCATCTCTAACTCCATTATTAATTGCCACATCATGTTCATGCAAATATCATGCATCTCTAACTCCGTTGTTAACTGCTACATCATGTTCATGCAAAGTGTATCAACATTACCCACTCATGTACACAAAAAAACAAACTCCTAGTCTTCATTGGAAACAACTCCAAAGTGAGCACCCAAATTAGCTCCCACTTCCTCTAGGAAGTATCACCAAGTCAAGATAGACATCAAAGAGTCAACTACAAGTCTCCATGGACTCCACTTCCAAAGTGGGCACCCAAATTGGGTCCTACCTCATAGGAGTTATCAACAACATGTCATAGTGCTATAATTAAATATTATTGTCTATCAAGTTCCTATGTGTTGGAGAACACTTTCCAAGAACATTGGAGACACATGAATTTGGTTAGGATTGCAAAGGTAATGACAACTTATCCCAACACCTCTTGCCACATTATCTAGCATGATGTAGTAGAAAGTTGATTAGTGTCACAACACTCTAATGCATTGTGAACTCTTTTGCAATGGTCTTCTTTTATTACATGTGGGATGCTGCTAATCTAAGATGGATTAGGAAGTATGTATGTGTCTGGCTTCCCTATTTTAATGATACAACTATAGCTCCATGTAGATGTCTTTCTCGTTGAAATTTGTGACTATGTTTCCTAATGGACTTCACACTAGTTTGGCTTTTAGATTCAACCACCACATTCATTAAAAAAGTATTTCCATTTCTATTTTAGTTTAGGTTTCCTTCCCTGCTTGCATACACAAGTTAGCTTTAGAACTTTGGATTCATCCTAAGAGTGCTACACTTGAGTAAACTCTTAAGAGGTTTGTGTTTGTAGGGGTCTTACTTGTCGCACAACTCATTGTCTCATCAAAGGCATAATATTAAGCGAGCCCATGTTAGATATATCTATAGAGAACTATGTTGGAAAAATGCACAATGTGTGTGTGTAAGAAATGATAAGGGAACTCATCTTAAGAAATGTAATCAGTTCATGTTCGTACGTGCATGTGCATTCTAATCTATATCTACTATCAGTGAGGTATTATAGGCTTATCCCCAGTTGTTCTCTAGGATGTAGTATCCAAAGCCTTGTCCTACCCATTTTATGACCTCAAGGGAGTTACCCCCTAGGTTCTGCAAAAGCTTAAAGAATAGGGTTTTCCCTAACCCTATGCATTGTCCCAAAACTGTCCTCTCCTTGTTTTAATGTTTCATCCCCCAGACCTGAGATACCTTATTTCCCTTGTCTCAACTTGAACAATGATGCTAGAGAAGAGGGCCTACAGTTTTGATAGCCAACACTATCTATGCTAAAGTGAACTTGATGAAATTCATTCTTGCTCCTACCAATGTTTAGTCAAATTTAATTGGATTTATCTTTGAAGCTTAGTGTGAACATGAAACCTAGGGGAACCAAATTGAAGTTTGAATGCCATCTTTACTTGGAGATTCTAGACTCTATAAATATAACTAGTATATTTTACTTGTACTCATTTGAGGGGTTCTTACAAACAAATATTTTATGGATATGTAAATAAACAAATGAAATTTTAGAAAGAAGCTATTCTAAAGAAATGAATAAAGCCAAGACAAAAATGAAGAAATATAGTGTAGATATCTTTTGCCTATATTGGAAAATTGACATTTTAAGAGGGAAGCTTTGGAGATGAGAAAAATCTTTTGGTGAAATCATCTTTTCTTATTTCTATAGGGAAGCCAATTTAATGGACTTGTTGGCTAATGAAGAGCTAGATCAAGAGCCTATCATGGCACTTTATAATGAGCAAATTATTTCTTGGATGGTGTTGGAAAAGCAACTAGCTTTTTGTTGATATGTTTGTCATTTGTGTCAAAATTGGATTGAGTTGATTGGTGTATGAGCTTTCAAGATATGTGCTCTTGGTTTTGTGATCTACTGTCTATAGTTGGTTTTGTGATTTACAGTTTGAATTATGCATACTAGTGATCTCATGGTGCTATCATTTTTGTCAAGATAATTTGTTGATATGTTAGAGCATAAAAGGATATTTGAGGAGATAGTCTTTATCATGCAGGGGACAGTTGTTAAGGAATTCATTCAATACTTTTTAGGGTTTTATCATTGTTCTAATCTCTAAACCCTAGTGAACTTCTAAACACCCTAGAATGCACTTTGTTGAAGACAAATAAAGGTTGAAAGCTTAAATGATTTAATCCTTCTTGGAACTTACTTTGTCAGTCTACATTCTATGTCATAGATCTCAAAGATTTTAAGTATCACTTGAATTTAGTTCCAAGTCCTAGAGCTCTTAGAAACCCTAAAAACCCTAAAAGCATAACTCTGTTTTAAAATCCAAAGACTAACTCTCAACCCGTTACTACAAAGACTTACTTTTTGTTATATTTGGATATTGATCGGCTTAGCAAGTTATATGTCACTTAAGTGACTACATGAAGGATTTGTCAACATTGGGGAACCGACCCTAGTGCCTAGTCTACTTGATGATGTCGATGATCAAAATGTTATCGTGCGCCAAGAGTCAATCAATAGACATCATTTAAATGTTAATAGGGTGCGAAAGTATAAATCAATGGTGATGTTTTAAATTTATTTTGAAAACCAAGGGCCATTCAATGAACAAATATTTTGACAGGCATCTTGTGTTACAGGGATACAAAGACTGTTCTTAAACATTTTTATAACTGTCATATTGATCCAGCTATTGAATAAGGAGAGCAAGGGTTGGATGAAAGCAAGTTTTCTATGAATATGATGTGGTACAGGGAGTTTTTGTGAGGTTGGTTTTGTTAGTTTTGAAAATACCAAAAAGCCTCTATTGTACATTGTGTTAAAAGGAGTTGTTTATGACTGATTGAATATATGTTTTTTAAACTCTTCATAAAGTAGACATGCAATAGAAATGAAGTGAATACAGAGGCTCTTATATATTGTGAGGAATAAGAAAAAGAATTCATTGTCCTTTGTCATGTGTGCAGAAAGTAATAGCATAGAAGGATATTTATGAAGTAGCTTTGTTTGTAGGGTTAGATCTTATATGTCTGATGTGATCTTATTGAGTGTATGATGCAGAGAGAAAGATTTGTATGACTATACTTATGAACTGTGTGTAATTATGTGTCAGAGTCGTGCCTTGTGAAGACATCTTGATATATGTGTGGTTATGGTAAATGAAAGTAAAATAATTGCAGAGATTGCATTTAATAATTGTAGCAGAGGGTATGATGCATGAAATATGATCTCATTGACAGAGGCAGTGAGATAATAACATTATACATTGGTTGCAGAAATTGGGTATTCTTGTTTATGATAAGTTAGTCTATTATACTTATTTATTTGTGACAAAGACATGATATATCATGTAGATGCTTTGAATTCTTGAATGTTATGATGTTAGTAGTTATTGTATTATTTTCAAGATAATATCCTTTTGTTTTGAAGATTTTGGTGGTCCTAGAAAGGGAGACATAAGGTGTATTGTACTGCAGTGAAACAAAGTGTCCCTCTGTGATTTCTTTTTCTTTTTCATTCAAATCAGTAAAATATCATGTCAGTGAGATGGATGTTATGTCAATGAGAAACATTGTACCTAGTGAAGGTTTTGATTTTTGCTAGTGAGACATTGTACCTAGTGAAGGTTTTGGTTTGTGCCAATGAGGCATAAACAAGTGCAACATTCAAGAGTGGTTTTTTATCCCATTTAAGGGTTTTCCACTCATAAATCACGTGTATGGTTCTTGTTGATTGTCTCTATGTTTGTGCTCTAATGTTATTTTTTATCAAGGTCTTATATATCATACTTATCATTATACATGTGTATATGTATTTGATGAATCCCTAAAGTATCTTTTATTTTCTGTTTAAGTGAACTAAAGGTGCAAAAAGTGCTAAAATTTATAGACCACTGATTCACCCCCCACCCCCTCCCTCTCAATTGTCATGTACTCTAACAAGTGGTATCAAAGCATTAGGTTCCTTGTTCAAAGTTTAATCAACTTAGGAGATCCCGATAGTGGAGTACTATGGGAAAGTGTAGAAGAAACAGAGGAAGGAGAGATGTCAAGCAAAAGGTTGTAAAACAAGTCCTAGTCAAGTCAAGTAATGAGTTGTTGCATGAGTCACCCCTAAATATTGACACAAAGTGTGATAAAGAGAATGGTCTTGTAGTTGAGAGTTTTGACAAAAGAGAAGATGATTTTGTTGTTGAGATTGATGACGAAGAAGGAGACCTCTTTGTAGGTGAAGATGACTATGAATAGGACTATGATGAACAGGAGTGTGAGATTGATATAGAAGGTGAACTCTTGTGTGCTTTGGATACAATTAAGCAACTCAGAAAAGAAAACCAGAGATTAGAAGACCAACTTCAACAAGAAAAGGACTTCAAGGAAAAGGTACTTTCAGAACTTGCAAAATTTTCTTTAGATCTTGAAGAGTCTAATAAACTTATTATCAGCCTAAAGACAGAGATAGAAGAATCAAAAACGGTAGTTGATTTTACAAAATCTGATCTTGAAGTCAAAACTAATGAATGCCTAAAACTAGAGTTAGAAATAGTCTCTTTGAGAAAGGAATTGGAAAAAGCATCTTCTAAGTTGCACAAGAATCTGCAGTTTGAAAAGAGTATTAAATGTTTAAATGACATGTTAAGAAAACAAAAATGTCATAAGGACACTACAGGCTAGGATATGAAGAAGGGCAAACTTCTAAAGTCATGAATACACCAAGGAAGAAGATAGATTTGGGTCATCATGCTACTTCTCTTGAAGATAAGAAAAGATAAAGTTGCTGATGTTGGAAGAAGAAGAATAAATAGGACCTCAAGGCCTCCACCTCTCAGGGAATACCATTCAATAAGGTACAAATATTCTCAGTTTCATGGTTATTGCTATTCCTATCATATTTATGGTCATAGAGCTAGAGATTGTAAAACTTATACAAGAAATGGTTTTGAATGGAATAAGAATCCTTATGAGTGGTCAAATAGAAGAAGCAATGTTCTATGCTATAAATGCAATCAACTAGGTCATAGTGCAAGATTTTGTTATGTTCAAACAAGGAATGATGTTCCTAGTTTTTCAAGAAGACATGTTACTATTAACCCTCTTGTTGGGAATAATATCACTTGTTTCAAGTGTCATAATTTTGGGCATAAGGCACAGTTTTGTAGGAATAAATTGAAGACATCTAGAGAAAACACCTTGAGCAAAGAAAAGAAAAAGCCTATACATGTTTGGAGAAGAAAACAAAGTCAAGAAGAAGGAAAAACTAATCTTGTACATACCACACAAGAAACATCCATGAGTGCATAAAGAGGAGTATGAGGTTAGGGGGAGTGTTTATAGTTTTATCTTTCAAACCCCATAGACATCAACCAAGAAGGTTGTAAAGGTTGTGGTTGTATCAGTTGTTCTATCTTCCATGGTTTGCTCTTAGTGACATTCACAACTTAATTCATTAGACTGTCATCTTCAGGAGGCTACTTGAATCTCAGATTGTCTTTAATGTTCATCTTGTCAGGTTATTATCCTCTGTTAGAAGTTTGAATTGTTTCAGTTGAAGTTCTTTGGTTATATGATCATCAGGAGTTGCATTTAGTTGGTTCATGATATGTTCATCATGATCCTCATGTCAGGATGTAAGTCATGGTGTTAAGGCACAAAGTTTCCATGATCTTCATTTACTGCTTGGTTTAGGAGGTTACATGTGCTTCATGTTGTGTTCTTGCCAGTATTGGGAATGACTTGTTGTAGTGAAGAGTTTTCTTGCATATGTAAAGTGGAGTGCACAGTGAAGTATCTTTCATACTATTCATTTGCATGATGTTCAGTAACAGTACTCAGTGCAATCTCATGTTCATTGTGGAGTGTGGAGTTCTTTGTCTGATGATTAGTGATTACATCACCATGTTGGTCTAACAATAGTCCTATGAGATGACCTTATGATCTTTCAAAAGTCAAGAGATAGTGTTATTATGTGCTCCTTTTGTTGCTCTTGGATGCTATTGACTGTCTAGAGGTTCATTGACAATAATATTATGTGGGCAAGAATAGAAAATAAAAAAGTGTTTGTAACAGTGCAGCGCAAGCAATACCAGTGTCTTTCATGTTTTCAGGTTTTACATAGTGCCTTTCATGTCTTGTGACAGTCTCCCTTTCTTGTTAGCACAATGATTCAGTTTGTAGAGGTTTTAATGTGTTTGCACAATAGTGTTGGTTGAGGTAGAAGCTTGACTATGTATGAAAGTTGCAGTGTTATATATATGCATCTATTATCTACTGACAGTGGAATAAGTTGAGGTATGAAAATGCAGATATGAGTACAGTGATCCTATTGGTCTTGTGATATCTCTTGTGACAAGTTGCAGTGACTTGGTGTTTGGTAATAATCTTCATATACATTTGCACATATGTGAGTACATTCATAGTTTGTCATGATTCCATTTGATTTGACAAAGTCTAGGTCAGTGATTTTTGGGTCAATTGGTGGTATTGCTTCTACTCAAATGAAGTATTTCTATTACAGTTAGGGGGAGCTTGCTTAAATAGGACAGTAGTCATTATGATAGTGTTTGGACATTGTGACAGCATAATAGCCTATAATACTTGTAATTTCCATCTTCAATTGTGATTATTTATGCAGAGGACAATGATAGTTAAAGGTTAAGCTACATAATAGTCATATAAGTGCAACATTTATACTCCTAGTTATGAATAGCTTGTATCAGTTTGTGCACTCTTCAAACATCTTTTACAATTTACAACATTTGTTTTCATTCAGTCAGTGACAATGATCATTTGTCCTTCTATGGTGTGTGTGCTTGTCAGTCTTGTAGTTTGTTTGGTCTCTAACAATCTGCAGCTTTTGAATGGTACTGCTGTGATGACAGTGATGTTTTTTTGTGAACAGTTTTATGATGAATGTTTGGGAGATAATGCTATGTAATACTTACTATATTGTAGTGGTAATAGTGGTATGTCTTGATAGTGCTATAGTGGTCATGTAGTGGTATCCATACTGATCAGTGTGAATGAGTGATACCTTTGGATGTCGTTGTATGTGTTCTGATAGGCATGGATGCAAATTGTAGAAGGATAAACAAGACCCATGAACATTTTATTGAAAAACCAGTGATCTAATATTGTCTATATTCATTCTCATAGTGTTGAGCAGACATGTTGGGACATGTGAAATGGAGTAAGGGACAAGATTTATTGTATTAAGAAGAAATATGTGTAGGACTGTGATGGTTTTTTTTGTTCTTGAAAGTGTGACTGTGAGTAAGGAAGGACAAGAGCAATGACAAGATAGAAGTGACAAGAGTTGCTGAGTATATGAGATTTATAACAGTGGAGTTATGTGTAACATCCACGTTCTAAAAACATAGTAAAACCCAAAAATTCACCATAAAGTAAATTTACAAGGTAAAAATGAGACAGAAAATTTTTCTTTTATTCAGCATATAGTCGAGTAACTACAAATACAAGATATCTCATAACAAATTTAATCAACCTTATTGTCTTTCTCAAGTACAATGTTTACAAAATAAACCAATTATAAATACCTAAAACATATAATGTTTTACTTAGTCTCCATAAACACAAGTCTCAGAAATATACTGCATCCAGAAAT
Organism: Cunninghamia lanceolata; assembly: GCA_027924645.1. Taxonomy (NCBI): domain Eukaryota; kingdom Viridiplantae; phylum Streptophyta; class Pinopsida; order Cupressales; family Cupressaceae; genus Cunninghamia; species Cunninghamia lanceolata. The sequence continues at coordinate 3,298,312 of BSBN01001040.1, read as the reverse complement.
CTGACATCTTTATCGCAAGCCTCGACATGTCTTCTGCTAGAGAGAGAGAGAGTATCTTTCCAGTGATTTACCTCCAACCACAGACCATCAGTCTCCCGCACTCCTTCCTAACCGGAAGTGGCCCTTCCCTTCGCGAGAAGTATAGACCAAGGTGACCAGTGGTAAGTTGCTTTTCCGAGTACATAGTGTTGTATCTTACACAACTCTATCTATCATACAACCCTAGATACCCTCTAGCTAAGTATGATTCCCGATAGGATGTGCAATCCAGATACAGTGAACTAACAATGCATGCAGAGACATATGCATTACTATGGCCATAGTTTCAATATAAATTGATGTTCCCAATGAACGTTGTCGTAATGTTCACCCACTCCAACTCGACTTGGATACTATCATATTCTACAGTTCAACTTGGTCAACCTACATTCAACTTATGAAGTCATGGTGATTTCATTAATTTAGTCTTCCCGACTCATACATGATTTCTTTCATTGTCTATAATCCATAGACCTATTCAATTTTCTTTGTTTACAAGGACTCTCATTGCATCATCGCAAATCCCAATGTCCACGACTTGTTGTCTCATAATATATAATGATAGATTAATTACGACTACAATGATAACCTTACCCAAATTTAGCAATATAGTCCAGGAAACCAATTCCCTTCTTACAAGTAAGAATAATTACACATAGTCAGGGCACATGACCCTTTAATCACGATCTAAATAATGATCTCAATGTCTTAATATAACAATTACCATATCTATGTTAAGACAAGGTTTAACTAAAGAGTTTTGACTAACTCAAACCTAGTCTTTCTAACTTAGGTGAATTCACAAGATACTGTCATTGCTCTATTAATCATTATGGATTGACTATCCATTCTTAGGTTTTTCTCTTTGCATCTTTGCAATGTTGGAGATTTACCCCCTTGTCGACAAGTAATAGCTTAGAGAAGTTGTCATAAAAAGGTGTAACGAATTAATGTTTGACTTAACCATTTAATGGTACCTCTTGCATGCTTGCAAAATCTGAGGCTCACGGCTTGTGATTCAATTTGACTTGTAACTCTACAGGGTGATTTTCCCTACCTAAGGTTAATCTTTGTTGACTAGTAACAAATCTCATTCCAACAAGATAGATATGAGTATTTACTAAAATTAGGGTTCACGTCACATTAATGTCTACTCACGAAATGAGTTCACCCACTTATAAGCTCTATAAAACATCCTCGATACCCTCAAGGTGTTTGAATTCCTCATGCATTAGCGCATGGCGCAAAGGTTTACTCTATTTCTGATTTTATGGATTCATGTCCGTTCACACGATAAATAAAGGGTTTTCTATTTCATTGGATAGCATTTGTAATGCAATCATAATCCCATAACCGTCTAAAACATCGTTCAACAACACCCACTCCTAAGTGGTTTCAATCTAGGCTATTTGGTTCCCAAATGTTTATACAACATTCTCAAATATATAATACAACTTCCCGTAAGCCTGAAGTTTAAAGTTTTTGACTCATAAAGGTCTTCAAGAGAGATATATCTATCCCTAACAACTTACTCATCTTGACTCCAACCTTTAAAAACAACCTTTAAAACAATGAACTCAAAAGATTCGACCTCTAAATTTCTTAGATATAAATGTATATATAGCATTGGTTAAATTGGTTTAACGATGGTTGTTCCTTCAAACCTCAGCCTTTTAGTAGAGACATAATTATAAACATTGATTTGGCCGGAACAGGGTTATACATGCTATCGACTTGAATCATTCATAAGTACCCTTGGTATATTACTCTAATATGGCCTTTTGGCTTGTATAGTTTACCTATACAACAGTTATTATACGTTGATCTATTAGGCTTTCAGCTTATTTTAGTTTACAAACTGAATGTTTATAATACAGAAATCAATAGCCTTGCGGTCTTTTCTAGTTTACTATACTGTATATTAATCTTAAACAAAGGTCTATAGCCTTCAATAGATGTAGAGAGAAAAGGTAAACTTAGTCACTACTATGAACAGTGTCTCGACTTAACAAACCAAGGAGATTTTAGTCTAAAAAGACCTCATTCCACATAGTTGACAATCACGCTTTTTGGCCATAAACAACATTAGCTGTTAAGCCTATCAACTTGATACAATCTCAGCATTAACAAGGTCTATCGGCCTTATGCAACTGTAAACGATATTAAATATGGAAGTATAAGCAATATGTAACTCATCGGTCTTAATCACGTAATAAACAAAATATACACACAACTGAACACATTAGTGAGTTCTCAAAGTATCATTGAGTTTTCAAGAAAATGAATGAACCTGATGAGTTCGAAGGAGTATGTTATGATCTTTCCTTCTGTCTTCAATAAGCCACTATATAACTTTTCTATCGGCGTTCCTCATCGAACAACTTAGTGCAATGCTATCCTTATGAACATTCAATACACCAAAGCTCTCACTTCTCACTATGGTAATCAGAATTCTTCCTCTCTATTAAGGTCAATTTCCATCACTCGTCTCTGCCTCCACGCATCAACTGTCCCTCCTCACAAAGGCTTTTGGCAGAGTTCTTTTGTATGTCTCTCTCTATCTATCTCTTGAGAAGACTCCCGTGGGAAAAACCTCCAACCACCTTTTGTGAGACACCTTCCAGAAACAAATCACCTCCCCTCTCTACCCAAATAAATCATCCCAAAATACAAGATGTTTTTGGGTCCATTCAAGTGCCCTCTAGTCAATTTGAGACAGGATTTCGGCCGAGTTGACAGGGTGTTTTGACATCTTGCAAAAAAACTACACGCCTAGAGAATCCAACATGGCAAACAAGGCAAAACTAACCTACCAAATAGGGGTGATTTCAACCTAGCCTAGGTCTGAGCCTGCCACCGCAATACCTTGCATCCTAAACACCACCAGATGAGTCTACATCTAGAAAGAGAGTGAAACACATAGAACAAAACAATCGCAATTTCAATGCAATAATCAAATTCGTAATCCTCTCACCTGTCCCTCGGTGAAGGAGATTAATCCCCTCACTTCATGGTTTTATTTTCCCATTTCATAACCACCGAAACTCCCCTTTTCTGGCTGCGTACAATGATGAGGATCCCCTGGCATTCACTCGCCGTTCCACTTTATCCTCCACAGCGGGGAAGACCCCATGGTCATTTCCTGTGGTTTTTAACTTCTAAACCACAGCAAAAACTCATGCCTCCTCCCCACGATGATGGAGTATCTCCTTTAACTCACAGTTACACTTTCTTTTAACAGCATTCCCACCACCTCCGACTTCCCACGGTGAAGAAGCACTCCAACCTTTACTCTGCCATCCCATGCCTTAGAAAAAGGAGATCAGTTGCTGCAACCACCCGTCTCCCTCAACAACCGCGACCACTAAACATGAAGAAGACTCCTATAATGCGACGTGGCACAACAACCTCGTCCACTACTCGCACAAGAAGGCTTCCTAACTTCCGAGTATGGAACTAACACGATTAGAGGAGTTAAATTCATACAAGGTGATGAAATAATAAATGCTTATTGTGTCTCCAAGTTTGAAAAGAGAGGAGTAAAAATTGACTTAATAAAGAAGGTGTAGGTTTGATTTATGATAACTCAAGTCTTAAGCTTGAAGGGAAAAGACGCATTCGCAATGGAAGACGTCCCAACCGACAGAGCTTGGGCGAAAACCACTTGACTCGACGAAAAGCCGACATCAAGCAAACTGGCGAAAAACTACATCCCGTTAGCCGAATTACGACTAAATGATTTTGGAATATCCTTCCAAATGATGACCAAAACAGTTATAGCATAAATTGACTTCACATTCGATTTCCGTCGATTTACAAAAGGGAAACAAATTCACAACACATGATTAACGCGTTTTGACGGCAGTCACGACGGATTGGGCATAACGCAACACAAGTTTTCTAAATCGTTTGATGCACAAAACGACTTCTTGCATCTTTCGACTACGAGATGTGATCCACAAATCTGCCACAAATAGGTTCATCTGCTGACGTTTAAACGTCGACAATATTAGCATCATCTAACTTGATGGGAACGTCTTAACGTTCAAAAGGCGACAATAAAACCTCAAGTGACTCAAGAAGAATAACGCAATTTATTTTACGGCTATGACGTTATTTACTTCGCAACGACTATGTCAACTCATCATCGACTTGACTAAATGAAAATCGAGATATCGACTACCTGTCAATTAGATTCGAAAGTAACTAGCAAGACAAGACTTACCTCATACGACTCATTGGTTCACATTATTGTTTAACACTAGACTCGTTTGGCAAATTGACCACTCATAATCCAAGGTCTATCTCTCTCTTCTCGAAAGATACTCTCTCTCTCCTCTCTAAGAGTCGATAACCTGTAATCCTATTTCACTTGTCATCAAACAATAAGAGATCAGTGCATTTTTATTCGATAAATTCAACTAGTAAATCAAATCTTATAATACAGTTATTAAATTGACCATAACATAATCATTTCCATGATTTCATAATTGATATTCAATACAATTCCATGTCATATCCTGTCTTAAGTCTATAACATCTCAACAAATTTACTTATGCCCAAGTAAAAAGTAAAAGTATAGCAAGTCAAAAAATAGGGATGTAACATTATGTTACTGGCAATATGATATTATGCAATGCAATGATTTCTTGTTTTTCATCAGGATCCTCATTCACATTAGTGCTTTCATGACAGGGGGAGTGTTTAGATATTCTTTGTCCTTGATGTCAAATGGGGAGAGAGCAAATGGAGTGGTTTGGTTTTTGCCATCAATGATAAAGGGGGAGATTGTTGATATGTTTGTCATTGATGTCAAAATTAGATGGAGTTGATTGGTGTATGAGCTTTCAAGATGTGTGCTCTTGGTTTTGTGATCTACAGTCTATAGTTGGTTTTGTGATCTACAATTTGAATTATGCATACCAGTGATCTCATGGTGCTATCATTTTTGTCAGGATAAGTTGTTGATATGTCAGAGCATAAAAAGATATTTGAGGAGATAGTATTTATCATGCAGGAGACAATTGTTAAGGAATTCATTCAATACTTTTTAGGGTTTTATCATTGTTCTAATCTCTAAACCCTAGTGAACTTCTAAACACCCCAGAATGCACTTTGTTGAAGACAAATAAAGGTTGAAAGCTTAAATGATTTAATCCTTCTTGGAACTTACTTTGTTAGTCTACATTCTGTCACAGATCTCAGAGATTTAAGTATCACTTGAATTTAGTTCCAAGTCCTAGAGCTCTTAGAAACCCTAAAAACCCTAAAAGCATAACTCTATTTTAAAATCCAAAGACTAACTCTCAACCCGTCACTATAAAGACTTACTTTTTGTTATATTTGGATATTGACTGGCTTACCAAGTTATATGTCACTTAAGTGACTACATGAAGGATTTGCCCCAATGCCTAGTCTACTTGATGATACCGGTGATCAAAATGTTATCGTGCACCAAGAGTCAATCAACAGACATCATTTAAATGTTAATAGGGCGTGGAAGTATAAATCAATGGCAATGTTTTAAATTCATTTTGAAAACCAACGGCCATCTTGACAGGCATCTTGCATTACAGGGATACAAAAACTGTTCTTAAACAGTTTTATAACTGTTATCTTGATCCGACTGTTGAATAAGGAAAGCAAGGGTTGGATGAAAGCAACTTTTCTATGAATATGATGTGGTACAGGGAGTTTTTGTGAGGTTGGTTTTGTTAGTTTTGAAAATACCAAAAAGTCTATGTTGTACAGTGTGTTAAAAAGAGTTGTTTATGACCGATTGAAGATATGTTTTTTAAACTCTTCATAAAGCAGACATTCAATAGAAATGAAGTGAATACAGAGGCTCTTATATATTGTGAGGAACAAGAAAAAGAATTCACTGTCCTTTGTCATGTGTGCAGAAAGTAATAGCACAGAAGGATATTTATGAAGTAGCTTTGTTTGCAGGGTTAGATCTTATATGTCTAGTGTGATCTTATTGAGTGTATGATGTAGAGAGAAAGATTTGTATGACTATACTTATGAATCATGTGTAAGTATGTGTCAGAGTCGTGCCTTGTGAAGATATCTTGATATATATGTGGTTATGGTAAATGAAAGTAAAATAGTTGAAGAGATTGCATATATTAATTGCAGCTGAGGGTATGATGCATGAAATATGATCTCATTAACAGAGGTAGTGAGATAATAACATTATACATTGGTTACAGAAATCGGGTATTCTTGTTTATGATAAGTTAGTTTGTTATACTTATTTATTTGTGACAGAGACATGATACATCATGCAGATGCTTTGAATTCTTGAATGTTATGATGTCAGTAGTTAGGGGAGAGGACCCAGTAGTTGTGCACCCTAACTTCACGCCTCTCAAAATCATACGTGGCAATTTCGAATCACTCCAAAAATTTTACAGTAGCTTATTTGGCAATGTCCCTGCTTATAACTAATGTTTCAAGGCCACATCATCAAATATGATGCCACATCAACATGCTTTTTGTTGAGGTGTCAAATAGTTCCCCCCCAAAAAAGGTGGACCAATAGGTGTGCATTAAGACCCCCTTTGATGGTGCGTTGATTTGGCATCACATGATTGGTTGCTTTTTAAATCTAAAGGGCACATTTCATTCAATTATTAGTACTTATAGTAACACTAACAACCTTAAAGTCACAACTACTAGTGCTAAACTTCAAAAAATATTGGGCCTTAAGGTCACAGCTCCTATCTCAACCATTGGAACTATCTCACCTATTGGGTCTTTTCCCCTATTGTATTGTTTTCAAGATAATATCCTTTTGTGTTGAAGATTTTGGTTGTCCTGCAAAGGGAGACATAAAGTGTATTGTACTGTAGTGAAAAAGAGTGTCCCTCTCTAATTTCTTTTTCTTTTTCATTCAAATCAGTAATATATCATGTCAGTGAGATAGATGTTATGTTAGTGAGACACATTGTGCCAGTAAGACTTTGTACCTAGTGAAGGTTTTGGTGTTTGCCAGTTGAGGCATAATAAAGTGCAACATTCAAGAGTGGTTTTTTTATCCCTTTTAAGGGTTTTCCACTCATAAATCATGTGTTATGGTTCTTGTTGATTATCTCTATGTTTGTGCTCTAATGTCTTATTTTTGATCAAGGTCTTATATATCATACTTATCATAAGACATTTTTGATCAAGGTCTTATATATCATACTTATCATTATACATGTGTATATGTATTTGATGAATCCCTAAAGTATCTTTTATTTTCCGTCTAACTGAACTAAAGGTGCAAAAAGTGTTAAAATTTATAGACCACTGAACTAAAGGTGCAAAAAGTGATAAAATTTATAGACCACTGATTCTTTACGTAACATCAAGTTTCTTGTTTTCTTTACTTAAAATTAATTTTTTTTAATTTCTTTACTGAAATTGAATTCAGATGTACCATCAACATACACCTACCAGGGTAATTTAAAATTTAAATGTGGTAGTGGTTAGGTATGCTTCTCTATCATGCACTCAATATATTTATTGAGGCAAGATAAAATTCCATGTACATAGCATGCATCGCACATGGCATCCGTATCGAATTCTCACTCATAAAATTGCAACCAAATTTATAACAAAAAGGCGAGCTCTTGAATTTTATTTATTTTTATTAAACATAGGTTGGAAATATACTCCACTATTTAGCCAAAGTCCAACACTCCTCTAAGGGGGAGGAAATTCAATTAAAAAATGAATATGCTACAGTACAGGCTTGAAGTTAAACAATACAAAGAATGAATTTTGATCCACAAAGCTACACCCACAAGCCTTGCAAATGACTGTCCCAACTCAAAGGCAGCATTCATCCAACACGCAGCAGCAGCACAGGGCAGCACAGCTGCATAAAAACAACAAAGAAAATAATTAATCACATCTGAAGTAAGGTATTTTTTATTCCTGTCATTTCTGCAATGATCTATTTTTCCAAATCAGTAAATTGTGGATGCTCACATGAAGATGGATTAAAACTACCCGTCAAGAGTGAGATTCAATTCATTCTGATTTAGAATTGAAATTGGTTATAAGAATGACTTGCTAATTAATTGCTATAAAATTCATTTCTTTAAGATTACAACTAATTAATTGGCTTAAATCATTTCTCTAAATTCAAACACTCTTCTTCAATCACTCATACCCATGACAGATCTGTTATAAAAGAAACAAAACCCATGACAAATGAGTAATTGCAAGAATGGTTGATAATTAACACTAGACAGATACTGAAGAAACTTGTTCCACAAGCAATTTTTCCCTAACACTAGACAGATACTGAAAAAACTTGTTACACAAGCAATTTTTTCCCCCAAGAAAAAGAAGGGACCCCAATTAAGAAAGGGTAAAGCACCCCAGCATTCCAGCATAATCCAGAGAAGTAATCATAGTCCTAACTAACTGGTTTATTGACATAACCAAAAAAATCATTAGTTAATTACTATGAGAACTCACCATCCCTTCCAGAAGCCATCGCCTCTAGATTGTGTCTGAGGTGGGGGTCCTCCTTGGGGAGCATAACCCTGCTGTGGATACCCAGCTGGAGGATAGCCCTGTGGTGGTGGAGGATAAGACTGTGGATACCCAGCTGGAGGATACCCTGTTTACATATTAAAAAAACCCATAAAACTATTAAGACTGAAACATAATCAATATTAAAAAAAAAAAGCAAAATTGGGTAAATCTTATCAAGAAATCATTAGAAAAACAGACAGTCCCAATCATGAAATGTTTCAAAAAAATCCCAAATGACAATGGAAAAGATCGAACATAAGAAACCCACAAAAACTGAGAATGAGAAATACCTTGTGGAGGAGGAACTCCAACAGGGGCTTGTTGCTGATTGTAAGAACTCATTCTCAGTAAACTGAAGAAACAAGAAACAAATCTTGCAAATAATACGCGCAAGGAAATGCAATGAATGATTTCTATGGAAGGACTACCCAGCTAGTTATTTTATAGTGGTGTTTGAATAAGCGGTGAACCTTCCGCGCAAACAACATCTTAGTTAATTCCTCACGTGGCCGACTGTATTTAGATTTATGTGTCGGTTAGGGAATATGGGATAAATCTTTAAAAAGCAATCCGTTTACGCGTTTTTGCATTCTGGGACGGTGCGAGCGAGTTGGCTTATAAGAATGTCGGTTAAGGGAAATCGGAAAGAAAAGACAAAAATTGAGAACAGCGAGAAAGCGAGGGAACAGGCTTGAATTTGATGGTCTGTGGACCCTTTTTTTAACATTTTATATTTGTTTTACAATTTTAGAAGTTATTTTTTATCGTAATTTGGAAATTTTTTATATAATTATATTATATTAGCATTTAGAAAAATCTATGTAAAAAACATCTGATATCATTCTTGAAGGGCCTATTCCAACTTAAATTTTAGATCCATTAAAAATATGCACCTCCAGAATGATAAATGTCAACCTCTTTTGCATAAATTTTCTGAAGATAGGTATGCTAGTTTATTAGTACCTTCCTTCGGCAATACTATTGCATCAGCTCAGGCTTATCTAGTTATTAATCTATTAACAGTAAACCAATCAAGACACAAGATTATTTTTCTTGTTGGCCAAATTTGATATAAATTTAAACTTTTCCTATGTCAATGATAAATTTTTAACAAAAAATCATTGAAAAATGATTTATCTCTATTGTGATTGGCTCAAAAAAATGACCTCTTCTTGCTAATTGTCGGAGAGTGCAACAAACACCTATGAATGTGGAGAGAAATTCAGTTTGAGGGGAGGATGTGGCAAGTAAACAAATTATGAACACTAATCTTACCTCCCACGAGTTAAGTCATGCCTAAACGGATGGAAGTTAAGTTAGTTTTTTAGAATTTAATTTTTTACTTCATTGCCTAAACTTCAAAATTACTTTTTGTCAAAGGTACAAAATCGTTATTATTTATAGTTATAATTTTAATAATATTATTAATATCCATAATATCAACACTTCTTCATATATTATCTTAATTGATATTATAAAATTATAATAATATTGTATAATAATATAATAATAAGCATAAACATAAATATAATATAATATAACAATATAATAAAAAACAAAAATATAATATAATACTATATAAAAATATTATAATATTAGAATAATGTAATAATATAAATATATTATTAGTTTTTGCTAGGCGAGCCCTGTTCTTAACTAGTTATTAATAATTCTTTTTGCAACCAATGAGAACTGAAATAGTTTTCCATTTAAAAAATATTTAGCTATTGCTATTGTATAGATGCAAATATTATAACAAAACATATTTGAAAAATTATTTTTCTTTAATCTAATTGCGCAGAAAACTTTTACTTGATAAGGGCAATTAATGTGCATCCATTATATATTTAACAATATTTTTGCAACACTTGTAATTATATTTCGTTATACTTAATTTATTTATATATTTCCCATGACATTGTTAATTGAAAAAATAATATTGTTTTGTAGTTCACCATCGCCGCATCTTCATTGAAATATATGTATATAGAATGTGTTGAATTTGTTAATCTTACCATCACCTTTTCCCTACTCTAGTCTTTGCATTCTTTAACCTTGTAGGATTGTAGAGGATTCGATAGCCTCCCTGAAACCATTGGGAACCTACAACTAACGAGCAAAACACCTATGAATTTGACACGATCACATGACCCCATTAAAACTGAAAAACAAAACTATACGGAAGAATGGTGTAGTTGGATCAAAATGGCAAGCCAACTAAGTTTAGCTAGCTACGCATCTCTGTAACGGTATTACCCCTGCCTTTTCTATGTGTATTTGCATGAGGTCGAGGTCGAGATCTGGTCAGTTTAGTACCCAAAACAATGGAAAAACAAAAATAGTTTAAAGCCTATTATGTTGCTGGAAGACAGTTGGTGTTTGGAAGACGGTTGGTGTTAATCGTACTGTTGGTACAACTATTTATGCCTATTATATTTAACAAAAAATACAGATTTTTACTGTGTGCAGGTAGTAATTCTATGATTTTTGTTCTTTTAGGGAACAAATCACTACATTTGTTCATTCATTTTGCCCTTGGAATGATATAAAAATGACTTGAATACTGCTTTTGTATCAATATAATCTGCAGATGATTATTCACAAACCCTGAAAACTCAAAGTTTTGGTCAAGTGAGTTTTCTTCATGCATAAGTGGTTGAGTATTTTATACCAATTTTGAATTGCAGTTTTGAAGTTTATGGCCTAAAATGATCTAAAGCATGAAGTATCTGTGAAGGCCTAAAATGCAATGCTCTGTGAACATTGAAATATCGCATAAAATGGGATTTTATTAGGAAGCCTTGAATATGTAACATCCATATCCGAATTGACAAGAAAAACTAGGTTTTCACAAAGGTAAATTTTTTTTTTTACTAGGTAGTCAAGTACAAAAGAACTTATCTACTACCAAGTATGACATTTTTCACTTTAACTTAAACATAATTTCATTTTTCATAAAATTGAAAGAAATGATATACAATAAAGATTTTGTTTTCTAACAATTTGAAATTTTCTTGAAACAAATACAATATTGGAAACATACCATTATCATGCATCTCGATTGTCAACCCATCACATTCAAGACTCGGCAATCCTCAGTATTTGGAAGAGAAAGTATCTTCAAGGAGCTTAACCTCCAACAACAGACCGTCGGTCTCCCGCACTCCTTCCTAACCGGAAGTGGCCCTACCCTACTCAAGAGGATAGACTTAGGATAACCATCGGTGTTTGCCATCTGAGCTCTGGTGTTGTAACTTACGTGTCTTGTTATCGTGCAGATCCCTAGATACCCTCTAGTCATGCACGACTCTCCACAAGAAACGCCATCCAGTCACAGTGAACATTCGATGCACTTAAGGATCGTGCACCACCTTGGCCAAAGGATTTGTTTTTAAATAGCGTTCTAAGAACGCATGAACTAGTTCACCCACCATACTCGACTTGAACTGATCGAAATCCTACAGTTTCCTATTTGTAAGGTTTAAACAAATGTCGACCTCGATGACCTCAAGGTTTTAGGATTTTCTCCTGCAATAGCGCATGGCACAACGTTTACTCTAATCCTGAGTTTATGGTTTCATAATCCCATATTCATGTAAAAACATCGTTTAATAACGCCACTCCTAAGTGGTTTCAAACTTGGCTATTCGGTTCCCATGTTTATACAACAACTCAAGTATCTAAAACAATTTCCAGTTATCCCGGAGTTAAGGTTTTGGACTCAAAAAGGTCTACAAGATATAACGACACTAGAATCATCGCATGCAACGTAATCCAGACTCAAAATGCGGGTTTTCCCACCCTACTTGTTCATTACCAAAAACATGACGGTTTTTGACCAATACTAATACTTTAACTTCCTACTCCCCTTTCCAAGTCAAATAGTTTCACATGGTTCATAGAGATAAGAGTCGTATATAAGATAATAAAGGGTTTGGAATCTTTCTTATGACATTAGAGATGACCAAACACAGGGTCGACCTCTAACTAAAAATATAAGATGAATAATACACTAGCTGGTTACAACTACATCTTCGGCTGTCAAACACACTAATGTTTACGTCAAAACATGCTTTAAATCTGAGGTTTTTAACTCCTACACAACATGCACGTGGAGCAATGTGTTTTCTCGCTATGGAGCTATCGTTTCAAGTGCACCAAAGGCAGTTTTAAGTTGATAACACAGTCTTAAAGGAAACTCTTTAAACTTACGTCATTGCCAACTATTTGTAGTTTGTAGTTTACATTTTGTATCAAGCAGTGATCATTCCTAGATGTGTACATTAGAGAACTGTGTTCTATCATCATACGGTGTCGTTCATGACAAGCAATGATACAGTTTCTGAGAACTCACGTATTCTAAAAGACAGCAATGTTTCTATTTCTGAGTTTTCGAATATCAAAGCACAACAATGATACCATTTTATGGATAAACCTCACACATAAATCGTAATAGAAGACATTGTCATCATATTCTATTTGGTGTAAACGTATTACTTTATCTTTGCAATGAAGAGCCATAAAAACTGACTTAGACCGTGAAGAAAGAGGATAGAAGAACCTGTTGACGGGATTTACTGACTGTAGTTTCAAACTCCCGGCGATCTCTACAGACTCTCTACCCTTTGTACACCTATCCACGTCCTCCTCCGACAAGGCATGCCTCCTCAGGTTGTCAAAACACTATCTGGTTTGCTAGTTGAGCATAGCGAATGCCAAAAGACTCCAATCCACCTTCCTCTTTGCCGTCTTTTCTTGTTTCTACACAGCGACCGTCTCCAACTAACTATCCTCCTTGCCTGTCGATAGAGTATCCCTCACATTTAACTCTTGCTTTCAATTTCTAACTCCACCTCTCTCCTCTCTTCCCGTGCCCATGATGAAGGAGTAAATAGCATTCAACTCCGTTCCACTAAATTCTTCCCCGACATAACTCCCACACCGCTCTGCGAAGAAGGAGACTTCACCCCCTCTACGGTTTTAGTTTCTTCCTTTTTCTAACAACAACTCCCAACTAACTATATTCTTCACCACGACGATGGAGTATCTCCTACTCTTCAGCAGCGAAGCTAGAAAAAGACTCTCCACACTGCGGTTTCTATGGTTTCTCAACAACCATTGCGCCCTCCATGATGATGGAGCCTCCCCATCTATTTCAACGGTCACACTTATATGACAACCACCTAACCTCCTCCCTCTTGCGCCCATGAAGAAGAAATAAGAAGCGTTTATGATCGGTTCCACTTTATTCTCCACGACATCACTCTTACCGAGTTCAGTGAAGAACAGATTGGTCTATGTCTGCGGTTTTAATGATTCTTAACAACAGCCACACCGATACCTTGCACCCTCAACGATGATGGAGCAACTCGGCCTTGAACTCACGGCCGGCACATGCTTAAACACAAGGGTCGACATAACTATAGCTACCCGACTCCACATTTGCTACGGCCACAAACAAAAAGGAGGTTCTAAATGACGACGTGGCATAACAACTTCATCATTCTACCACAAGGAGACTTCTAACCTTCAACAAATGCAACCTAACAATGCTAGTGGAGTGAAACTCACACAAGGTGATATCTAATAAATGCAAAAGATGACACCAAGGTCGACAAGAACAATTAAAGCATAAATCAACTTCCCATTCGACTTCCGTCGATTAACAAAAGGGAATAATTCTCAACACATGATTAATGCAGTTTGACGACAATCACGATGGATTGGTTGTAACGCTTCACAAGGTTTCTAAATCGTTTGCTGCACAAAATGACTTCTCGCATCTTTCGACTACGAGACATGATTCATGAATCCGCCACAAGTAGGTTCATTTAATTACCTATAAACGAAATAATAATCATCTATATAAGTTGACTCGCTTTGGTGGACTTACGACGACATCGTCGATTCCAAGATTCTATATGACGACTTACGAAAAGGATGTTACACCTTATCTTCAGACGTCGACATCTAGTCTAAAACTATCCCAATCGAAAATAAGACTAAATTGATGGCTTCAAGGTTTATCTACCTATTTGGCGTTCTCAGTAAACAAACACCGATGGTTAATTTCCAGAGTCTATACTCTCTCTCAAAGATACTTTCTCTTCCTGTCGAACATGGTCCACCTGTTCCTGCAACGACAGTCTCACATACAATTTTGTGGTCAAAGCACCTATGTTCCAAATCAAAGCATAATATATCCAAAACATCATTTCACTTAACAAAAAGGACATTTAGTCTACAATATCACATTGATCATAATCAATAGATTCTAAAATTTCATAGAATTAACTTTGTATAATAAATCATCAGTTTCTATGTCGTCCACAACATATTATATTACTGAAATTTGCAAGAAAGTAAATAGCATAATCGATTCCAAAAAGAGGGATGTAATATATCCTTCCCCTTTAAAAATCATCATCGCCGATGATTAAGTTTATCAAGCAAAATTTAAACTTAAAACAAAGTTTTTATAGTGCAACATTAATGTCTTTGAAAAGTTTAGGAAATCTTTGGTAAATGTCTTTATAATCTTCCCAAGTGGCGCTTTCCTCGCCATATTGGTCCCACTGGATTTTGCATTGCAAAACTTCTCAATTACGTAAACGAAGTTTACACATTTTGAGCACCTTGAGTGGCTCGATCACAACCACCCCGGGTTCTTGCATCTGTAAGGAATTCCAATTAAGGATGTGGTTATTACCTACAAAATATTTCTTTAAATACGAAACATGAAAAACATTATGCATCTTGGACAAGGCTGGAGGTAGAGCAACTTTGTAGGCAACTGGATTGATAATCTCAAGAACTTCGAAAGGTCTGACATAATGAGGAGCCAATTTCGAAGATTCACCAAATTTTATTGAACTCTTTTGGGGTTTCACTCACAAAAGCACCTTCTCGCCAACAGAGAAGTGTCTAGGCACTCGTTTGCAATCTGCATAACTCTTTTGCCTGTCATTGGCTTCTGCCAACCTCTTCCTAATCATTTTTACTTTTTCTTCCATATCAGCAAGCATTTCAGGTCCAATGCTTATCCTATCTTCCAGCTTATCCCAGCTTATAGGAGTTCTGCATTTCCTTCCATATAATGCTTCAAATGGTGCCATCTTAATGGCAAAATGATAGGAGTTGTTATAGGCAAATTCGACAAGAGGTAGATATTCCTCCCATCTGTATTGTTGATCCATGCAATACATTCTCAAAAGGTCTTCTAATACCTAATTCACTCTTTCTATTTGTCCATCAGTTTCGAGGTGATAAGCAGTACTTACATTCAGTTTAGACCCTAATGCAGAAAATAAGATTTGCCAAAACCGTGAAGTTATCCGTGCATCTCTATCAGATATAATCTTTTCAGGTACCCCATGCAATCTAAAAATTTCTTGAACAAATTTTCAAGCCAAAAGATGAGCTCCATCCATCAAATTTCTGGTATGAAATGTGCGACCTTGGTTAGTTTATCCACAACAACCAATATTGCATCATGCCTATTCTTAGACATTGGTAACCCCTGGACAAAATCCATACTAACAACTTGCCATTTCCATTCCGGAATATCATGCGGGTATAACAATCCAGCAGGATGTTGGTGTTCCGCTTTAACTCTCTGACACTCCAAACAGCTAGCTACAAACTTTGTAGCATCGCTTTTCATTCCCTTCCATAAATATAGGAGCTTGACATCCACTAATAGTTTTGTTACACCAGGGTGTCCAGAGTAAGGAGCATAATGAACTTCCTTCCACACAAGGTTTCTAAGTTCTACTGAATCAGGAACGTAGATTCTTCCCTTGAATCTCATCAATCCATTGGTTTCAAAACTAAATCCGTCATATCTTGGGTCCTTAGGGTTTAAGTGCAGAGCCTGTTTCACTTGCTCATAATACTCATTTCCAGATAAGTTTTGCATTACTAAATCTTTAAAGTTAGCATGTATGGAGATTATAGAGGCTATGTGCCTTCTTCTGCTTAAGGCATTAGCTACTCGGTTTTCCTTGCCTTTGATATAAGAAATTTCAAAGTCATAATCTGATATTAATTCCAACCATCTCCTTTGCCTTGCATTAAGATTAGGTTGTGTAAATATGTAGTGAAGGCTTTGATGATCGGATTTTAGAATAAAAGTCCTTCCCAACAAATAATGTCTCCACATCTGAAGGGCGTGAACCACTGCTGCCATTTCTAGGTCATGAGGAGCATAGTTCTGCTCATAGTTTTTCAGCTTCCTTGACTCATAGGCTACTACCTTGCCATCTTGCATAAGCACACCTCCCAATCCTTCCCCCGAGGCATCAGTGATAACCTCAAACTCTCCCTCAAGATCAGGAACTTTTAGATTTGGAGCGGTTGTTAATTTTTCTTTTAACAAGTCAAAAGCCTTTTGACATTCATCCGTCCAAACAAACCTTTTTCCTTTTCTCTGCAAGGAGGTAATTGGGCTAGCAATGCTTGAAAAATTCAACACAAATTTCCTGTAATACCCTGCCAATCCCATGAAACTTATCAAGACAATCTCTAAAAACACTATTCATGAGATTCATGAAAGCAATAGGTGCATTGGTCAATCCAAATGGCAACACCGTGAACTCGTAATGACCATACCTCGTTCTAAATGCTGTCTTGGGAATGTCTTCGTCTTTCAACCTTAACTGATGGTATCCAGATCTCAGATCTATCTTAGAAAAGACTGATGCACCACGCATTTGGTCAAATAGATCATCAATACGTGGCAAGGGATACTTGTTCTTTATTGTCACCTTGTTAAGCATCCTATAATCTATACACAGCCTTAGAGTTCCATCCTTCTTTTTGACAAAAATAATCGGGGATCCCCATGGTGATACACTTGGCCTAATTAGATTCTTAGACAATAGCTCCTGCAACTGAGCTTTTAATTCCATAAGTTCAGTGGTAGTCATATGATACGAAGCTTTAGAGATTGGCTCCGACCCTGGTTTAATATCTATGCCAAAGTCAAATGTTCTTTTCAGAGGCAAGCCTGGTAGCTCCTCAGGAAATACATCCCTGAAATTGCATAGATATGGATATCTTTCCTGAAATGTTTGTTTCTCCAAGGTTTCCTCTACTAGGTCCATTTTGACTGCAAAAAGTTGACATCCCTTTCGCCTAGCCCGTTTTAGTTGTTTTGATGAAATGGATCTAATCCTTATTTCTCTTTGAATTCCTTGGAGATTTACTATTTTGCCCATCTCATCCAGACACTCAATGGTTTTATGAAAACAATCTACCTTGGCTCGATGTTTCCACAACCAATTCATTCCTAAGATGACATCGTAGGACCCTAAAGGCGCTACGTATAAATTTGCCTCAGTGGTGAAGTTAGAAACATCAATCTTAGCTTCAAACAAACATTGCTCTACCTAATTAAACATATACTAATCAGTTTTATGCTT
Source organism: Cunninghamia lanceolata (assembly GCA_027924645.1). NCBI lineage: Eukaryota > Viridiplantae > Streptophyta > Pinopsida > Cupressales > Cupressaceae > Cunninghamia > Cunninghamia lanceolata. The sequence continues at coordinate 3,280,318 of BSBN01001040.1, read as the reverse complement.
AACATATAATAAATCATCAAAAGAAAACAACAATTGATCATAATCATAATTGTTCTCAAACCAAAATTTGTCTTTATTCATTTTGCAAAATTGTTTCAACATTATTAGAGATAGACATATCTCATGTTTTACTCAGTATTTTCTAGTGGGGTGTAACCTTCGGATTCATTGTCCGACACATAATTATGAGGTGTATACCCCTCAGACTCACTATCAGAAGATAGCTCAATGATCTCAGCTCTAGGTACTACACGAGGCCTAGTGATCATGGGTATACTAATAGGTACACTCTCAGGTACACTAACAGGTACATTATTAGGTACAATACTGGGGCAGCAGTTGATCATGATTCGAGCTGCCGTCACTTCTCCCTCTAGGAGTTCTCTCCTCACTTGTTTAAGTCGTGACATTGCATTGGCTAATGTTTCCACATCATCAAGCTAAATGTAATTTTCGTCATTAGTTTTCTCAATGGTCTTGATCATCGCAATCCGTTTCTACTTAGCTTGCAGATAGCACTTCTTACCCGTGAAAGATTTTCTTGCGGTTTTCTTGATGTATACCATCCTGGCACAATAAATCAAATCATTAGCTACCCGCATAATGTTGATTTCCTAACGCAAGTTAGTGGACTCATCAGCCCTAGTGCTGAACCTGGTTAGCTCTGGATACCATATGTAACATCCATATCCGAATTGACAAGAAAAACTAGGTTTTCACAAAGGTAATTTTTTTTTTTTACTAGGTAGTCAAGTACAAAAGAACTTATCTACTACCAAGTATGACATTTTTCACTTTAACTTAAACATAATTTCATTTTTCATAAAACTGAAAGAAATGATATACAATAAACATTTTGTTTTCTAACAATTTGAAATTTTCTTGAAACAAATACAATATTGGAAACATACCATTATCATGCATCTCGATTGTCAACCCATCACATTCAAGACTCGGCAATCCTCAGTATTTGGAAGAGAAAGTATCTTCAAGGAGCTTAACCTCCAACCACAGACCGTCGGTCTCCCGCACTCCTTCCTAACCAGAAGTGGCCCTACCCTACTCAAGACGATAGACTTAGGATAACCATCGGTGTTTACCATCTGAGCTTTGGTGTTGTAACTTACGTGTCTTGTTATCGTGCAGATCCCTAGATACCCTCTAGTCATGCACGACTCTCCACAAGAAACGCCATCTAGTCACAGTGAACATTCGATGCACTTGAGGATCGTGCACCACCTTGGCCAAAGGATTTGTTTTTAAATAGCATTCTAAGAACGCATGAACTAGTTCACCCACCCTACTCGACTTGAACTGATCAAAATCCTACAGTTTCCTATTTGTAAGGTTTAAACAAATGTCGACCTCGATGACCTCAAGGTTTTAGGATTTTCTCCTGCAATAGCGCATGGCGCAACATTTACTCTAATCCTGAGTTTATGGTTTCATAATCCCATATTCATGTAAAAACATCGTTTAATAACGCCACTCCTAAGTGGTTTCAAACTTGGCTATTCGGTTCCCATGTTTATACAACAACTCAAGTATCTAAAACAATTTCTAGTTATCCCAGAGTTAAGGTTTTGGACTCAAAAAGGTCTACAAGATATAATGACACTAGAATCATCGCATGCAACGTAATCTAGACTCAAAATGCGGGTTTTCCCACCCTACTTGTTCATTACCAAAAACATGACGGTTTTCGACCAATACTAATACTTTAACTTCCTACTCCCCTTTCCAAGTCAAATAGTTTCACATGGTTCATAGAGATAAGAGTCGTATATAAGATAATAAAGGGTTTGGAATCTTTCTTACGACATTAGAGATGACCAACCACAGGGTCGACCTCTAACTAAAAATATAAGACGAGTAATACACTAGCTGGTTACAACTACATCTTCCGCTGTCAAACACACTAATGTTTACGTCAAAACATGCTTTAAATCTGAGGTTTTTAACTCCTACACAACATGCACGTGGAGCAATGTGTTTTCTCGCTATGGAGCTATCGTTTCAAGTGCACCAAAGGTAGTTTTAAGTTGATAACACAGTCTTAAAGGAAACTCTTTAAACTTACGTCATTGCCAACTGTTTGTAGTTTGTAGTTTACATTTTGTATCAAGCAGTGATCATTCCTAGATGTGTACATTAGAGAACTGTGTTCTATCATCATACGGTGTCATTCATGACAAGCAATGATACAGTTTCTAAGTTCATGTATTCTAAAAGACAGCAATGTTTCTATTTCTGAGTTTTCGAATATTAAAACACAGCAATGATACCATTTTATGGATAAACCTCACACATAAATCGCAATAGAAGACATTGTCATCATATTCTATTTGGTGTAAACGTATTACTTTATCTTTGCAATGAAAAGCCATAAAAACTGACTTAGACCGTGAAGAAAGAGGATAGAAGAACCTGTCGACGGGATTTACTGACTGTAGTTTCAAACTCCCGGCGATCTCTGCAGACTCTCTACCCTTTGCACACCTATCCACGTCCTCCTCTGACAAGCCGTGCCTCCTCAGGTTGTCAAAACACTATCTAGTCTGCTAGTTGAGCACAACGAATGCCAAAAGACTCCAATCCACCTTCCTCTCTGCCGTCTTTTCTTGTTTCTACACAGCAACCGTCTCCAACTAACTATCCTCCCTGCCCGTTGATAGAGTATTCCTCACATTTAACTCTTGCTTTCAATTTCTAACTCCACCTCTCTCCTCTCTTCCCGTGCCCACGATGAAGGAGTAAATAGCATTCAACTCCGTTCCACTAAATTCTTCCCCGGCATAACTCCCACACCGCTCTGCGAAGAAGGAGACTTCACCCCCTCTGCGGTTTTAGTTTCTTCCTTTTTCTAACAACAACTCCCAACTAACTATATTCTTCACCACGACGATGGAGTATCTCCTACTCTTCAGTAGCGAAGCCAGAAAAAGACTCTCCACACTGCGGTTTCTATGGTTTCTCAACAACCATTGCGCCCTCCATGATGATGGAGCCTCCCCATCTATTTCAACGGTCACACTTATATGACAACCACCTAACCTCCTCCCTCTCACGCCCATGAAGAAGGAATAAGAAGCATTTATGATCGGTTCCACTTTATTCTCCACGACATCACTCTTACCGAGTTCAGTGAAGAACAGATTGGTCTATGTCTGCAGTTTTAATGATTCTTAACAACAGCCACACTGATACCTTGCACCCTCAACGATGATGGAGCAACTCGGCCTTGAACTCATGGCCGGCACATGCCTAAACACCAGGGTCAACATAACTATAGCTACCTGACTCCACATTTGCTGCGGCCACAAACAAAAAGGAGGTTCTAAATGACAACGTGGCATAACAACTTCGTCATTCTACCACAAGGAGACTTCTAACCTTCAACAAATGCAACCTAACAATGCTAGTGGAGTGAAACTCACACAAGGTGATATCTAATAAATGCAAAAGATGACACCAAGGTCGACAAGAACAATTAAAGCATAAATCAACTTCCCATTCGACTTCCGTCGATTAACAAAAGGGAATAATTCTCAACACATGATTAATGCAGTTTGACGACAATCACGACAGATTGGTCGTAACACTTCACAAGGTTTCTAAATTGTTTTCCGCACAAAACGACTTCTCGCATCTTTCGACTACGAGACGTGATTCATGAATCCGCCACAAGTAGGTTCATTTAATTACCTATAAACAAAATAATAATCATCTATATAAGTTGACTCACTTTGGTGGACTTACGATGACATCGTCGATTCCAAGATTCTATATGACGACTTACGAAAAGGATGTTACACCTTATCTTCAGATGTCGACATGTAGTCTAAAACTATCCCAGTCGAAAAACAAGACTAAATTGATGGCTTCAAGGTTTATCTACCTGTTTGGCGTTCTCAGTAAATAAACACCCATGGTTAATTTCCAGAGTCTACACTCTCTCTCAAGGATACTTTCTCTTCCTGTCGAACATGGTCCACCTGTTCCTGCAACGACAGTCTCACATACAATTTTGTGGTCAAAGCACCTATGTTCCAAATCAAAGCATAATATATCCAAAACATCATTTCACTTAACAAAAAGGACATTTAGTCTACAATATCACATTGATCATAACCAATAGATTCTAAAATTTCATAGAATTAACTTTGTATAATAAATCATCAGTTTCCATGTCGTCCACAACATATTATATTACTGAAATTTGCAAGAAAGTAAATAGCATAATCGATTCCAAAAAGAAGGATGTAACAGAATATTTGTTTAACATCTAATGCCATACTATTTTTATTTGTCAATAGGTTTGGTGCAATGGTTGCATCCTCAGCTATAGAATTTCCTTTATCTCTATAGGTTTGCGTTCATTCATTCCATTTTTGAGGACTTAGCTTTTATTTGGTCGAATGGATAGGGTTGCTTTTTGTAAAGGAAGTGTCAGATCACTTTTTCAATTAAATGGTTCTTTTGATGTATCTGTTGTTCATTCTAGAGTAAGTTTGTATTACCATGTAGTTAAGCTAATCATGTACTAGCTGCAGATGATTTGTGTGACAATAAACTAAGCAAATAATTTTGCATGGCTACAGTAGTATTAAACAATCTTAAAGCATTTAGCAGTTTGGGCTAAATTATCACTAAATCAAAGTGGCAATAGAGATGGATTTGAAGTGGTACACAACATAGACTGGTTGAACTCAATTATTTTATTCACTGTGCATCGAATATTATATATAATATAGTTACCATTTCAAGGGATTAAATGGATAAGGGTAGGGCTATATTATAAATCAATGTAGTTATCACAAGATGTGGAATAGGGATAGGTCCTTGCCCCTGTACTGGAGTTTTCCATGGTGATCATGGATATTACAAAGACATTATGTTATAACTTATTTTTCTCATATGGTGTTCACACAGATACATTTCAAGTGGTTCCAGAAAACTTGAGCTGTGATTTTTTTCCATTGTGCTCATTGCAAGAATATTAGCAATAAACACCCCCAAAAAATTATGCTTGGCATTTATCCAATGTTGGCAGTGACAATTTCGAGAGTAAATCCGAAAAGTTTTACAGTGCAACTTCAAAACACAGAAAGAGAGGAAAATAAAAGGAATAGACACTCTCATCAGTTGTTAAACTAACTACTTTGTTTAGAGAACATCAAAACTATTCCTTCATTCCATTTCATCTCTGCCTGGTTTCGATTTAATTTTTGCCTATAACTGATACATGCAACAAACAATTCCCTATCAGAATATGAATTTCTTTCTAAATTCATTAATTCTTTATTTTTCTTGGCAATTGCTACAAGCTTCACTTTCATAAACTTCTCTTTTGGTGTTGTTTCAATAGTACTTTACAATCAACTATCAAATATAGCATAAATACTGAATGAAGAAAGCATATGTAACAAGTATATGATGGTCTGAAGAGAAGCTTTGCTTTTTATTGCAATTTCTGTTCTCTGCCTTTAAAAACATGGGACCAGTTTTCAATAGAGACCACCTGCAAGTGGAAATTAGGGGCTAGAACTCCTTCCATAGACCCCATCCTTAACATAGGCAAAAACAAATAACACACTATATAGTTGTAGCAAGATCATATATCCATTAATAAAAATCAATATTCCATATTAGTAAATGGTTATCTTAAAACTGATATTTGAAGATATTCAAAACAAATATTTGAACATATTCAAAATCTACTTACTATTTCTAAATATATTTTACTTTATTAAATGTGATAAAATGTACTAAGCAGAAATCTAACATTAAATGTAGAATCTCAAAGGCCTTCAATTTTCAGCATTCAGTGCAAATATTACAACACTGTCAACTCTAACTTAAACAAAAAAATTGACAAATTTCAAGATTATTATAAAGTTATTATATTATCAACATTGTTGCTAAAACTAAGCAAACACAACAAATTAAAACATGACTATTCATGAACATTTTGGCAGAAACAACTCTTGTTATCATATTTATAATATAAACATTGTTTATTATCAATAAATAATTAATTATACTATTTCATTAATATTTAAACTAAAAAAATTTATAAATTATACTATAAATATTACAATTTTGTTATAATATTTATATTGACTTTAAAAAAAAAAATTAACATTATTGGAATCTAATTTGTCTATACAACAAATATTTATTTTAAGAGAAGAAAATTAAGTCAAATATTATATCAATTAATATTATACTATATTATAATACTATAATATCAATTAAGATAATATATTAAGTGTTATAATAAATATTAATAATATAATTAATATTATAACTATAAATAATAACGATTACTATAATTACAACACTACAAGGCAGGTACTCAGCCACTACTACATGGCACTTGTTTTATTTAGAACTATTTTATTTACTCCATACATAACCCTAAATCTATTAATAAAATGAAAATATTTATAATAAGAAAATGTAATATATTATTTTAATTTATAATACATATTATTTTATAATTTTTTAAGTTCTAATATCTTTTTATAACTAGTATACCTATCTTTAGAAAATCTAGTAAAAGACACCTGGAAGATATTATTCTCAAGGCCCCTATTCCACTTTAATCACAAATCTATAAAAAATAGGTGCCTCAAAAATGATATCTCTATATGTCTTTTATATAGATTTTCTAATGATAGGCATGCTAGTAATACTTATATATGTATGTGTGTATGAGTGTACCTAATAACCCATTATATTACATAAAGTATATACAGAAAGAGGAGCTAAAATATATACATATTACTATATAATACTATAGGATATTAGAAAAGAATATAGGAATGTACTTTTATATATTATAATAATATTAATTTATTTTATTTAATTAAGAGTTATTTTATTTTATTTAAATATTTAAATACATAGTTACATTCAAAAAATAAAAGAAATATTACAATGTACATTTCTAAGATATAGAAGCATCCCTTAATCTCACCCACCCTTTTTTTCATATCACTTGTTATGCAAATCTATATACATATGTATATACATACATACGTACGTACATACATACATGTATGTATGTATGTATATATACACACTCTCACACAGATATACATATAGTGAGGCATTATAATAATATGAGTTTATTTTAGCCTTAATTTGAAGTAAATTTTTGAGATATAAAAGCATCTCTTAATCTCATCCAACATTTTTCCATATAACTCAAATAACTTTATATTAAGAACAATGTTTATTTTATTTGAAGAACTATTTTTATTTACTTATTTTTAAAATTAATTTATGTTTTTTTTAATTGAAGAAAACTTTATTAATGAAAATTAATATAAAAATACCATAATGGCAAACACGGTTCACTAACAACCTTATTTACTTAAGAGTTCTTTTATAGTTACTTTCTTTATTTAAGAGATTTTTATTTTATTTTTATTTTTATTTACTTAAAGTTATTTAATAGCTTTACCTTTTTTAGCTATGTTTTAGTTTTTATTATTTTTATATGTGGGCTTTTAATAGTTTTTGTTGTAAAAATATATATAAATTTGTAATATATTATTATTTGATCCCATGTGATTTTTTCTTTTTTCTATTTTTCCATTGTAATAATAAATACACGAATTTTAGAATTTTTTAACTCTTAGAATATAAAATTATATTTGAACAATTTTTTTAAAATTTTAATATATTAATTTAGAAATTTGTCTTTAATTGTACTAGTCCATTTGTTTTGCTATTATTGTTCTTCATTTGATTTTATTTTTTATTTTGATTTCTCTCCACCTCTTTTATATAGATTTCTTGTAAAGATAAGTAAAAATTTAATTTTTACTTAAGAATTATTTTATTTTATCCATATTGTTTACTTTATTTTTCTTCTTGAACAATTTTAAATTTGTATCCTTTTATTCAAATTATTTACTTTAGACAACTAAATAGATGAAGAAAATATGCTCACTTATCTAGTTATTAATCTATTGATTGTAAACCAATCAAAAGATAGGATTATTTTTCTTGTGGGCAAATTTGATTTAAATTTGTACTTTTCCTATGTTTTTTAACAAAAAATTATTGAAAAATGATTTATCTGTATTGTCATTGGTTGAAAAAAAATGACCTCTTCTCTGTAGATTAGAGAGTGCAACAAAAAGCTATAAATGTGAATTTTGTCTCCCACTAGTTAAGATGCCTAAATGGATGGCGATAATTATGAGAGGGAAGATCAGACAAAGTTATAATATTAATAATACTATTAAAAATATAGGGTTCTACACATTTTATTTTATGAAATTAGATTATTTTTGGGATTTCAATTTTATTTACTCAACAGTTAAAAATCTATTATTTCAATTTTATTTATTAAAAAGTTAAAAATCTACAATATCATGAAAAATATTTCGCCATGTTATTACATTTTTTATTTTATTCTTCAAACATACAATATTTTAATGCATTTTAAATTATCATAGTATTAATATTATTAGCCAGGGCTTTGTAAAGTTTAGTTTTATAGCTAAGTAAATATTTTAGTGTTATTTTATTTTTACCAAATTAAATTATTTTTGAGATTTCAATTTTATTTACCCAAGACATTTCAAAATGAGTTATGAATATGTTATTGTTATTATATTGTGTAATTATTATTCAAACTTACAATATTTTAATGCATTTTAAATTTTAATAGTATTCAATATTATTACATTTTAATATCTTAGGCAGACATTTCAAATCTCTCCACACCCAACTAGGGTTAGGATTCTACACATTTTATTTTATGAAATTAGATTATTTTTGGGATTTCAATTTTATTTACTCAAGAATTTCAATTTTATTAGTCAAAAGTTAAAAATCTACAGTGTCATTATTTCGCCATGTTATTACATTTTTTATTTTATTCTTCAAACTTACAATACTTTAATGCATTTTAAATTATAAAAGTATTATTATTATTCATTTTAAGGAAATATTTGTGTTATTTAATAGACTTTGTAAAATTTAGTTTTATAGTTAAGGAAATATTTTAGTCCTATTTTATTTTTACCAAATTAGATTATTTTTGAGATTTTAATTTTATTTACCCAAGACATTTCAACACTCTTTGAAAATTAGTTTTTCAATTACTGGAATGCAATTTGTCTATACAACCAATACCTAATCAACAAAAAAATTACAACTACACACATACTATATACAACCAATAGCTAATCAACAAAAAAAAATTACAACTAAACAAATACTATAATTGTTATATAATTGTAACAAAGATAAACCTAATTTGACTATACTACCATTGTACTCACAACCACCTTAAATCTTTTTCGTATTTTTTTCACCTCACTCTATATTCTTTTCATAAAATAATCAAACTACAAATTAATAAATTTTAAAAATATAAATTTAATTTAATAAAATCATAAAATTTATTATATAATTGTAACAAAGAAAAACCTAATTTGACTATACTATCATTTTGCTCATAACAAAATTAAATCTTTTTCCTTTTTTTTCACCTCACTCTATATTCTTTTTCATCATTTATGAAATATATAATTAATAAAATAGTCAAATAGTGAAACTATAAATTAATAAAATTTTAAAAAATATAAATATAATTTAATAAAATCATAAAATTTATTATATAATTGTAACATTTAGAAAAACCTAATTTGACTATGCTATCATTTTACTCACTCTATATCAGGGCTTAAATTTGACAGTCAACCTTGCATGTCAAGCAATTTTTTTATGAAAGTTATCTATTCAATAATGCCTTTAAAATACTATGACATATTTTAGTATAAGTAAATTATATAAAAACCAAATATATATGTCATCATAATCCTATATAAATTTTGATAGTTTGTCCAAAATCTCTCCTTTCATATACGGTCTTTTCAAAATTTCAGTTGTATTTTACAGCTAAAATGCCTAAATACAACTATACAACTGTCAAATTTAAGCCCTGCTCTATATTATTTTCATCATTTAGATAGATTTTTCTAAAGATAGATATGTTAATAACATAAACAACATTATTTTAATGATTGGCACATTTTTGTTTAAATAAAATAAAAATGATTAAAGCTAGAATTAATATTGAAAAAAGATTGCTTTTATATATATAACCTCATTGACCCTTTTTTCATATAACTTATCTACCTCACATATATATAAGGTATTATCATAATATTGCATTTTTGTATATTCTTGTCAGGCATGTGTTACACATTTCTTTGAAGAATTCTATGAAATAGATCAGATGCCTTGTCTATTCTTTCATATTTTATGCTCGTGTATATTCAAACAGTTGCAACTATATCATCTAGCAAAATTTCTTATCTTTTATGACTTACCTTTGGATATATATAAAAGTTTGTATATATCTTAAAAATGTACTTTAAATAAATTCATATATATATATATATATATATATATATATATATATATATATATATATATATATATATATATATATATATATATATATATATATATATATATATATATATATATACAAAAATATCTCTACATATATTATAAATAAGTGGAGAATAAAGATTTAATTAACCACTATATATTATTTAAGAGTTACCTTATTTTCATATATATACTTCAAAGTTATTCTATAGTTATTTTGTTTACTAAGAATTATTTTAAAAAATTTATAGGATTATATATATATCTTAAAAATCTACTTTATTTTCTTAAATATATGTTGAGTATGTTTTGTTTATATGTATAGGATAACATTATGTAATATAGAAAAAGTGATACTTTCACTTTCTACACTACATTCATATGGGGGTTAAAATAAAAAAATATTGATTAACATGAAATTGAAATACAAAATCAACAAACTGAATGCAGAGCAGTAAATAGCAGGAATAGAGAAACCTAACACTGAAAGATGGGGCAAAAAGTCCAAGATGCTACAACATTGCTAGGATGTATGTGTGGCATGCTGGAGTAGGCTGATAGAAATAAAATTCAAAAAGGTCATACAGTACAGCTTTGTAGAAACGTGTAGCATCACCCAATGTGCATGAGTAACTGAAATAACTTCCTAGAAATCAAATTTAACCCAAAATACACATAAATGAGGCATTTAACATAAATAAGAGAATAAATGACAAATAAGGGAATAGAGAGCAAACTCCAGTGTGTTTGATCTCTTTTCACAACCTGCACAATGCACAAACCATAAAAATTGTTGGGTTGTTTTAGGGGTTTGCCTTAGTCAAACCCCTGTTTTGGTTTTCCAACTTCCACAAAATATCAAATGAAATAAAAGAGAAAAATCTAGTGTGTGCTCTTATCCTACACGCATCTAGGAATTTAGAACAGTAACAATAAAATAAATCTATAAGTATTATCCCTGGTCTACGGGGAAATACCCTAGTGTGTGTGAAATCAAGCAGGTGGTGGTCTACACGAAGATTTTGCCAAATAGAACTATAGAAACAAATGATAAATAAGATCTGCAATGTTATTCAAAATGAAAGCAAGAACAATATTACCAGCACACTCATGGAAGAAGAAGAGAGAATGGACTCTTTGGAGGAGTCAATCAAAGTGTAGCAATGTGGTTCCTTGAAACAGATTCAAAATAGAGTCATTTCAATAGCATTTAAATTCAGAAAGCTCAACAATGGAGGTTCTTATGTAATCAAAACATTGCCAAGAGAGCTAGATTGAGAGAAAGATTCAAAATTAGTTTTGCATAAAGGTTTTTGGGAAGCCAAAGGGCAAATTTGAACATTGAAGGTGTTTCTCTAACAACTGAGCATTACAACAGGTGACAACAGGCAGCCGGGTGGGAAAACAACATTCTTTTTAATTTTTGGGACTTTCGGGACTCTAGTGGTTGTAGTATCCTCCAAAAATTGCATGAAATTTAACATGTGTTCCCAAGTCAGTGAGAAGAATTGGAATCAAGTCATGAATTTTGGCAATCTGGTGAAGGAAAAAGGTTAAGGCTAGGCTCAAATTACTCCTACAATATGTTAAGGGAATGGACACTAAAGCAAGCCCAAAATGTAGCGTGAAATTGCAAGGCTATGCAATTTTCTACGCTACATTTAGCCCCCACTTCAGCAAGCTGATGACACTAGGAGATATAAACTACTAAAGTACATAAATGAAATACTAAAAGTAAATAACATCACAAAAGGATACCCAAAAAAGATACTATAGAGGATGCAGATCTCTTCAAGTAGAGGAACCAAGCCCCCAGGATGAGAACCTACAAAACAAATATGATAGAAAATAAAACCTACAAGACAACAAAGTTAGCAGGGATAAACCTGCAAAACCACTATGTTAGAGCATCACAAACATATACATAAACAACATATACATAGAGAATAAAGACACACAACAAACAAAGAAAAATTTTGAGTCAACAAAGTGAAAGAGACCTCAATGTGTTCAAAAGGTTGTCTCAATTACCATGTGTCGTCCCCAAAATACAACAAAAATAAAGAAAACCAACAAATAGAGGAATTCTTAAACATGGATAGAAGAATATAACGAGTTGATCAATTGCTTCAAGGAGAGAATGCATACAAATAGACAGGGAAGCAATCAATACGAACAAAGAAGGGTACATGACTTAGGCACTAACTTGCTCTATCGCTAGGGGTCATGCAAATCAGAATACCCTCATGGATCATAGGCTAGCAAGCTGTGTTATGCTAGGTGACTATAGGTGTAAAAAAGGTAAGTCATATGAAGCACATAGGCCAACAAGTTGTATCATGCTAGGTGATCATGAAATACCAACTCCTCAAGGAGTGTACCAACAACCAAGGCCTTAGGGAGCATTGAAATAAACAACACCGTGCACGAGGGTGAATAGATAAGCTACACCTCAAGGGGTGCAAATAAAGCAAGGTGCATGTATGGATGCACATGTGAGGAGAATATATGCCCCCCTTAAAATATTAGCATGCATAATATGCAAATATTTTAAGGTAAAGAAAAGGGGAGAAAAGAGGAGGGGGATCCTTAAAAAGAATGCACACCCCTAGAATGAGTTGTCTCTGCCCCCTAGAGTACGAGTGAGGACAACCATGAAAAATAATATTGTGTTGTTAACAAAAAAAGCATGGTTGCACATGAGATTGTACCACCATGAATGGCAACAAGTAAACAAAGAAAGCTACAAGTGCCACATAGTGGGTAGCAACACAATAGTCTCATTAGAAAATATAGGAAAAAGAACCATGAATCGGATAGAGGTGAACTCAATATCACTTGTCATGTAGAGAAGAGATAGGTGCTTTATCAAATGGAAGAGTGAGAGCATCCATGTTAAGAAGATGCATTTTTTCTTTCAAGGCATGGCATTCACTGGTAGAATAGCCAAGCACTTGATGATATGCACATAAAGGAAGTGTTGGTTCAATGTGTTAAGGAAACTTTTTACGTGTAGGAGGGGAAGAGTGATCAAGTGGGCTTTGAGTAGCCTCAAAAAAATACACTAGATTGTTTAGATAGAAGAGAAGAAATAGGTGGAGTAGGAAGCAACCCTTTCTATTGTGGAGAAAAGGTTTGATTTAGAAGAATCCATAGAGACCTCAAACAATGGAGAAGGGGATGTAAATAGAGGAGAAGGTCGAAAACCTAGACCCACTATAGAAGACAAGTGCAGTGTAGGTTCCATATGCACTTTAACTCCTTGTTCCATACACCCTAAACCATTTCCATTGTATCCATATTTAGAAAGAATTTTATATCCAAGCCCATAACGTGTCTCCAAATCAGATAGAGGGGAAGAACTTAGAAACGTGGAAATCATATTAACATCTATGTAGTCATAGTAAGAGGCTTTAGAGGGCTGAGTAGGATGGTATACAAGACCTGATGTGGAGTTGTGTGGATTAGGCTCTAGAGGGATCTTGATACCCTATTTTTTTCATCCACATCCATTACCTTTATAACAGATACTGGAGAGAATATGAAAACCACGACTATAAAGAGATTGCACCTCCTTAAAGGATGGAGAATCACCATTAGTGGTGTAATCAATGCAAGAAGTATAGTCACATGAATGTGTAGGAGTAGAATGGGAAGAAGTCTTTGTTGAAGTAGAAAGCTTGTTTAGAAATGAAGAATTTGTTGGAATGTCAGGATGAGAGGGGTTGAGTTTATACTTGGGTAAGTGCACAAAGATGAGGGACCAAAAGGGGGTCTTAAGATGCCACTTTTTTCTAAAATCAAGAAATACTGATGCTGGATGAGAAATTAAAGATAGTTACACTCAAAATTTGAAGATACAACAAAAACAAGAGTTGTAGTGCTCTGAATCTAGTTTCTAAACTACTAATTTTTGTCAAAAATGGTTGAGATTAAGGGGTTCAAAAATGGGGAGCACACAAATTGGTCATGTTTTTTATCAAAAAAACATAACACAGTGTCTGGTGTGCTCCCCCTAAAATGTTAATTTTTTTTTAGTATTTCAAAAATCACTTTGGTGAGAAATTAGCTAACACCATGTAGTTTATTGATTTTTTACTAATTTTCAAAGTGGATGCATCCTGAAAAATAGAAAATTGAGCATGCTCCCCCTTAAAATTTCTGAAAACTAATAAAAAATTAAAAAAATTTTAATACGTGTAGAATGGAGTCTAGTTTCTAAAAATGTAATTTATTTGAAATTTCGATGAACAGTTAAAAAAAGTCAAAAATACCAGACACTGGTTTTTGACAAACAATAGATACACTAACAAAAGAAATTAAAGATGAAATTCTTAACATACTCAAAATGTGAAAAAATTATATGGTTAAATAGCTAACAGAGAGCTTAAGATTATGGTGGTATTTTTTTGACTTTTCATTGAAAAAAGTGCAAGCCTGATGAGGAGCATGCTCCAGATTATGTGAATTTTGTTAGAATCTGGAAAAACATGTCCTTGGACAACCTAAACATAGTCCAAGCCTTTGGGTTGGAATCCCAAGACAAATCCAAGCCAAAGGCTTGGAAATTACCAAGGCAAAGTATAACGCGAGCACATTATAATGCGCTCGCGTTATGCTTTGATAAAACATGTATGTAAAGTGTGGACGCATAGACATTTTCATGTTTCCATGTTCTTTGTTGACAAGTGAGAGAGAGAGAGAGACCTAGTTTTCTTGTTTTCATTTCCTTCATTGATTAGGGAGAGGGAGAGATAGAGGGGAGAGATAGGGAGATAGAGGAATGATAGGGGAGAGAAAGGCAAGAGATAGGGAGATAGGGAGAGATAGATAGGTAGAGAGAGAGGAGACATATATGGAGAGATAGAGGAGACAGAGGGTAGAGAAAAGGAGATAGAGAGTGAGCAAGATGTCCAAAGAGATAGGGAGAGAGATTGAGAGGTAGAGGGACGATAGAGATAAGGAGATAAGGGAGAGACCTAGATAGAGGTTTAGGGTTGCTTGGGTTTAGGGGTTAGGGTTTTGGGGTTTTGGGGAGAGAGAGAGGTTTAGGGTTGCTCAGGTTTAGGGGTTAGGGTTTAGGGGCATTATTTAGGGTTTATGAGTTTAGGGTTGCTCAAGTTTAGGTTTTAGGGGTTCGGGTTTAGGGGAAATATTTAGGGCAACTTAGGGGTTTAGGGTTGCTCAAGTTTAGGGTTTAGGGGCCAGTGTTTAGGGGCATTATTTAGGGTTTATGAGTTTAGGGTTGCTCAAGTTTAGGGTTTAGGGTTGAGGGGTTAGGGGCTAGGGCTTAGGTGAATTATTTAGGGTTTAGGGGTTTAGGTTTTCTTAGGTCTAGGGTTTAGGGTTTAGGGGTTTAGCATTGCTCAGGTTTAGGGTTTAGTGGTTAGGGGTTTAGGGTTTAGTGAGAGATAGAGAGAGGGGACCAATAGAGATTGGGAGAGATATAGAGGAGACAAAGGGGAGAGATAGGGAGATAGAGAGTGAGGGACATGTCCAGAGACATAGGGAGAGAGAAGATAGAGATAGGGAGATAGAGGTTTAGGGTTGCTTGGGTTTAGGGTTTAGGGGTTTGGGGTTTAGGGTTTCTCCAGTTTAGGGTTTAGGGGTTAGGGGAACTAGGGAGAGAGATTGAGAGGTAGAGGGATGATATAGATAGGGAGATAAGGGAGAGATAGGGAGATAGGGGTTTAGGGTTTAGGGGCATTATTTAGGGTTTAGGGTTTATGTTTTAGGGGTTAGGGTTAAGGTTTAGAGGTTTAGGTTTTAGAGAGAGAGAGAGGACCAATAGGAAGATATAGAGGAGACTAAGGGGAGAGATAGGGATATAGAGAGTGAGGGACATGGCTAGAGACATAAGGAGAGAGATTGAGAGGTAGAGGGACGATAGAGATAGGGAGATAGAGGTTTAGGGTTTAGGGTTTAGGGGTTAAGGGCATTATTTAGGGTTTATGGTATATGGTTTAAGGTTTAGAGATTTAGGGTTTAGAGAGAGAGGACCAATAGGGAGATATAGAGGAGACCGAGGGGAGAGGTAGGGAGATAGAGAGTGAGGGACATAGCTAGAGATATAGAGAGAGAGAGAGATTGAGAGGTAGAGGGACAAATGAGATAGGGTGATAGGGGAGAGATAGGAAGATAAAGTATTAGGGTTGCTTGGGTTTATGGTTTATGGTTTATGGGTTTGGGGTTTAGGGTTTAGGGGTTTAGGGTTGCTTGGGTTTAGGGTTTAGGGGTTAGGGGTTAGAGTTTAGGGGAATTATTTAGGGTTTAGTTTTTATGGTTTAGGGGTTAGGGGTTAAGATTTAGAGGTTTAGGGTTTAGGGTTTAGGATTTTGAGAGAGAGGACTGATAGGGAGATATGAAGGAGATCGGGGAGAGATAGGGAGATAGAGGTTTAGGGTTGCTTGGGTTTAGGGTTTAGGGTTTAGGGTTTAGGGGTTTAGCATTTAGGGGTTTAGAGTTGCTCGAGTTTAGGGTTTAGGGGTTAGGGGTTAAGGTTTAGGGGCATTATTTAGGGTTTATGGTTTAGAGGTTAGGGGTTAGGGTCTAGAGGTATAGGGTTTAGGGTTTAGAGAGAGAGACAGTATAGAGACCGAGGGGAGAGATAGGGAGATAGAGGTTTAGAGTTGCTTGTGATGGTGTCAGATTGTCATTGATGTCAAAAAAGGTATTGCAGGATCTTGGGTTGATCTTAGTAAACATCTGAAGGTCACTAATCAGGAGCTTGGTAAATGTGAATGCTTGGTTATCAAGGTTGGAACAATGATGATCTTTGTTGGAAGTGACCTATCAGTTGAGTTAGCATGCATCTTCATAAGGTATAATCAGGGTGGCCTGCACTGTTGACACATGTTGTTCAAGATCATGTCTCTCACATTGTTCACTCTATTAGGAAGATCATTCAGGGGTTGTTCATTTGGACAGAATAAGTGTTGTCAGTTGGTTTGGCTTGATTAGTGTATATCTTCAAGAGATGTGTAAAGTTGTTGCAGGAGTACATCATCAGGAGTCTATCTTCTTATGTGTTGTTGTTGTGCTAGAGTTGATAGAATGTTAATGGATGTGTGTTGGGTTGCTCCATACTTCATATAAAGTGGTTGTTAGTGTTTTTGGATTGGTAAATGAGTATGTTATTGAGGGTTGATCAGATGGATATTGATCATTCATGATATAGATATAGTTTGATGAAGTTGAAGGAGGTTGTTGTTCATCGAGTTCATGACAAGGTTATAAATGTCAAATGTTGGTCATTGAAAGATTCATGACAAGGTTCTCTATCATCATCATCATCTTATACAAGATCAGAAGTGGCAGATCAGAAGTGGCAGGTTGATGTTCAAAGTTATCTTTGAGTATCTTATGGTTTCTTACAAGACTAGGGCTTATATTACAAGGAGGCAAAATTCTTTAAAACTTTAGCTTCAAAATATATTAAGTCTTCAAAAATCTCTTTTGAAACAAACATCACTTTTTATGTTTTATTTAAGAGATGACTTGAGCTTGCAGGTTAAGTCACTTAATGTGACCTTCTAATGTGTTGGTAAAACGTTGTAAACTGGCCCCTTTCTCCTAGCGTTACCGGTGATCAAGGAACATCGGGTGCTTTAAGACTCATAAGATATGGATGGAGCGGTTTAAGTTTGAATTTCGTTTGATGACTATTAAAAGACCACCTAATTTGAAAGGAGAGCATGTTTTTTGGAATGCATCAAAGGGGAGCTTAATTTAAAGAAAAAGGCATTCGTTGTGGGGTGCGAACAAGCCATTTCAATTGGCTTTGATTTTACTTTTTCTAAATATTTAACCCTAATCTTTATCGGCCCCCTTTTGTCCAATAACTTCGGTCATTTATATGTGGAGAGCATCGTTTGTGTAGCATTGAAAATGTTTTGAGCTCGAGGCATTAAGTTCTTTTGAAGCCCAATTTAATAGAGTTTTTTTTTGGTATTTATAAAATGCATTTGGAGCTTGAAAAGTTGTTTTTTTAAGGGAGTATTAAGTGGATGATTTTTGTTTCTAAAATTTAGAAACTTATAAAATTTCTATTTTTTAAAAAAAGCATGAGTTCAATTAGGAAGTTTATGAGTTTTTAAAAGGAGATGGTTATTGCTTTTTAAAAGCAATTTTTTTTAAAACTATTGAAGAATTTAGTAAAGATTTTTTATGAAAAATTGCAGAGAAGAATTTGAGGTGATTTTCTTTTGAAAGGCAGATTGGATAAAGAGTTTGAATGCAGGATTTGCAGAGAAGGAGATAAAAATGAAAAGACTAAATATTCAAAGAGATTTTATTTTTCTCCTACAGGTCCTGATTGAAATGTTAGAGAATATGAAATGATCTTGTCAATAATGTTGCAGAGAAGTTTGATTGACAAATTAGAGCTATTTATGCAGATTGAAGAGATTGAAGAGTCATCTTCGAAGGAATATAAAGAGATTTTGTTTATACAGAGAATATATTTTCTTTGCAGGATTAAATGGTTTCAATGAAGGGGTTTGACTTCTTACACATGGAGATCAGAAAGAGATTTTATTTTTCTCTTTCAAGAGCAAATTGAAAAATTTTATTTCAATTAAAGATTTTTTTTAATTATTGTTTTAGATGATTTGTCTGTGCAGAGTAAGTGAAAGGTTTCGAAATTTTTGAAGAAGATTTACATATTTTTGCAAGGGATAATTTGAGATGTCAAATAATATGAAAGGGCTCTAAAATGGATAGAGAAATAATATTTTTTATTACAAGAGATTGATTTTTGAAATAAGAAAAATTGCAGAGAGAAGGTGAAAAGTTTTTGTTTGCAGGTTCTTCATTGAGAGAAGATGAAAATGTTCATACAGAAGAGGAAAGGTGAAAAGATATTCAACTTGTATAAAGTTGTTTTTCAGGTGCATTGATGGTGTGAAAAAAAAGAAGGATAGAGATGAAACATACAGTGTTGTGAAGTGTTGTTGAGAATCAAGAAGTGTTGTTGAGAATCAAGCAGTGTTGGTGTTGTAGAGTGGATTAAGGTACAAGATTGATTTTGAATATTTGAGTTTGTACATGATTTGGGTTGATAAAGAGAATGGCCATTTGACAGAAACATGAGACAGAAGAAATGTTTTTGTATTGAAACAGAGAAACCCTCTGAGTTTTTGTTTTCAGTTTGTTCTGTTTTAGGGGTTGGTGCTCCTTGAAGCTGGTGCTTCTAAACTTTGTTTCCAGTGAGGCACACAGTATGCCAGTGAGGCTTGTAGGTCAGTAAGACCTTTCAATTGTCAGTGAGACATAATATTCAGCCAGTGAGGCTTTGTAAGAAGTTTTTAAGGTTAAGCCAGTGAGGCACTTCATGAGTGGTTTTTCTACCCCGAGAGGGTTTTCCACTCCAGAAATTTATGTGTCATAACTTGTCTCTATGTGTGCATATTTGTGTTTTGTTGATAAGTTTTTGGTTCACATCTTTCACTATCAGTCTTGTGCATATGAGCTCAAACTGATCATTAATGTCTTTCTTTCTACTTGTCTTGTAAAGTTTGCAAAAAGTTAAGAATTTACACAACACTGATTCACCCCCCCCCTCTCAGTGTTGTCATTGACTCCTATAGCTTGGGTTTAGGGTTCAGGGTTTAGGGTTGCTCAGGTTTAGGGTTTAGGGGTTAAGGGTTAAGGTTTAGAGGCATTATTTAGGGTTTAGTGTTTATGGTTTAGGGGTTAGGGGTTAAGGTTTAGAGGTTTAGGGTTTAGAGAAAGAGAGAGAGAGGACTGATGGGGAGATATAGAGTAGACTAAGGGGAGAGATAGGGAGATAGAAAGTGAGGGACATGGCCAGAGACATAGGGAGAGAGATTGAGAGGTAGATGGATGATAGTGATATGGAGATTAGGTAGAGATATGGAGATATAGGTTTAGGGTTCCTTTGGTTTAGGGTTTAGGGGTTAGGGTTTAGGGTTGCATGTCAAAAGTAGTCTCTCTATCTTGATCTCTCTCCCTCCCCTCTTTAAACACTTAAAACACTTATAAGTTTCTATGCATGAAAGCACATAAAGTTTCCATGCTTTTCAAAACGCACTTGCGCTATAATGCTAGCATGTTTTGGGAAGAAAAAAAATGAGAAAAAAGCTTGTGGGATCTGTGATTCAAACCCCACATGTTTGTTATTCCCTACTTTTCATGCGTGCTATCAGATAAGAAAACACTTTTTCATGGTGTTTGATATTTTAAGAATCATTGTTTGATCAATCCACCACTTTTTTTGTTTTTTCAACATAGAAGAACTGCTTTTGTATGTTTTTGGAGAAAAATTGATTATGTAAACTAAAAGTTTCATGTTTCATATTGTTTCAAAGCTAATTTTGATGTATTTAGATCAAATTTGATGATATATGTTTGTTTTTTTCATAAATTTCACTAATCCTATCAGAGTTATATAGAATTCAACATTGAATATGAAGGAACTTGCTAAAAAGATCAAATTTTTGAGGATTTTGAAGCCAAATTTTGGAGGATTGGTCAACTCAAAGCTTGAATTCTAAGGTATGTTCTTTATATATATTCGTTTACTCCACTTTATGTTCTTTAGAACACTCACAATCACTAAAA
The DNA here is from genome assembly GCA_027924645.1 of Cunninghamia lanceolata. NCBI lineage: Eukaryota > Viridiplantae > Streptophyta > Pinopsida > Cupressales > Cupressaceae > Cunninghamia > Cunninghamia lanceolata. The sequence goes on along the minus strand of BSBN01001040.1, from coordinate 3,259,315 downwards.
GTGGAACTATCTAAGTTAAAAAAGTCATCATTATGTGGATTAATAGAATTAGAATCATTAAAATATGATATATACATGAATTTGCTGTATCTTGATTAGTTAACCCTAAAGAATTGTAAACATTGTCAAAATTGTAAGTGCACATCCCTGATTCTTCGTCTTGTCAATGTGGAAGTGAACTATGACCTTAAGAAACAACATGACATTCAAGACTCTTTTGTACTCTCTCAATTTGAACTATGTAATTGATACCTCCTTATAACAAACTATTATCATCATTCTCTCTAATGTAACTAGTTGTATTGATGTAACATTTAAAATATAGTGCTATTAATGCTACAAATCTGATATATTTGGTTCTCATATAGTAATGAGTTGTCACTATCATCCTCTTGGCCATTTACCTCTAAAAAATTTGTTCAAGTTTCATTTACTGGACCTATATTAGATAAGTTCTTTGTTGTTTTCAAGTACCCTCTAAATTTTTTGGACTACCATCTCTAGGTTTCTCCAAGAAATTAGACTAGTCAGGTTGTAATAAACTCTATATTTTAGTCTTTTTGTTGTCATAAAACTCAGTCAAAAGATCACCAACAACTCTGTCATCATAATTAGCCTTAAAATTACTCCTTTCTTGATGATTTCACCCCTTGGCTATCTTGAATAGCTAATTCAAACTATAATTGATGCTCTTTACATGTTCACCATGATTTTCTTCAAGTCTTGTTTCATAAAGCTAGTTTCTAATGTTAGTTAGTATTTTGTCTCTTAACATTTCAAACATATCTATTGAAGGCAAGGAGTCTTGATTAGTTTCTTACCACTTAGACCAATTGTCACATCATTGCTAGTCAAACCAAGGACATTCTCCTAACTTTTGAAGATTGCACCATAGTTAGGATTACACAAAAGAGATGAAACTTTAAGAGTTTGATCATGGTAGAATATGAGATCAACAATCAACATGTGCTCATCTATGTCATCAAGAACATCCAGGCCTAGACTATCATTACACATTTCACTTCTAATCTAATCATGTCAAAATCAACAAGTTTGGAATCATTTATTAGACAAACATAATCATAAAAGCCCTCTTCATTTCCACTCTCAATAGTGACATATAAACCATTCAACTCATGCTCATAATTGGGACTAGGTGTGCCATCATACTCAATGTCTTCTTTACTTCCAATTGACTGATTTGTATTCATTGCTTGTGATAATTCAACACTTTCGGTCCTTACAAGGGTACACCATACTTAGCTTGTTTGTCATAACAATCATCACGCTGATTCCTAATTATGCTTCTAACATCATCATTGTGTTTCTTGTCATGAAATCCATTATTTTTTTTTAATTACCTTTGTGATCATTACTCCCATGACCTTGATTGACAATAGATTGCTTATTTGAAATGACTTCATACTTGTCTTCATGAACTACTCTAACTAATTCACCACCTACAATATAAGAATTTGGGTTGTCCTTTAACATGCTGGTAGGTCTAGTTTTACCTTGTGAGTCTCCATCTGGAGTGGTTGGTCCATCACAATGTGCTTGTCATAACTCTCCTTAGTGCTAGTGACTTCTTCTATCTTGTCTTGAGTAGGTGTATCCATGGGAGGTTAAGAAAGCGTGTTTGAGAAGATATGTTAAGAAAATGTGAAACTAACCTAGAGATTGTGCCTACCACCATTTATAAATTAACATCAACAATCAACATGTGCTCATCTATGTCATCAAGAACATCTAGGCCTAGACTCTCAATACACATTTCACTTCTAGAATCTAATCATGTCAAAATCAACAAGTTTGGAGTCATCATATATGCTGATTATTCATATGCTGATTTCTATATGTTGATTATTCATTAGTCATCATATGTTGATTTCTATATGTTAGTTATTCATTATGCTTCTAACATCATCATTGCCTTATTCATGATGCATATATAAATCATCATCATGCCAAGGAAACGAGCAAAGACTCTAACACCAGAAGAGCGTGAAGTTGAGAATGAGAGGAAAAGAGAAAGAATGAGGTGAATTCGTGAAAGTAGGAAATTGTCAACCATAGAAGAAGACATTCCACCATTGTCAATTGAAGAGGAACATGACACATATAATCAAGCTAAGAGAGAGATGGAATTGGCGGCACAAAGGGAATGAATGCAAAACCTCCATTCAATAAGGAAATTGAATCTCAAAGTTGGAGGCACTCCATTGTCCATAGGTCAAGTTGAAGAAACACCATCATTATCTTCTCAAATTGGAGGCACTCCTTGTTTAACAGGTGAAGTTGAAGGTACATCTTCATTATCTTCTCAAGTTGGTGGCACTCCATCATTCACACGTCAAGTTGAAGGTACACCATATTCTCCATCTCAACTTCAAGGCTTTTCATCTTTTTCATCTCTAATTGAAGGTACGTCATCTATCCTGTTGGTGCCTGGATGAATATTCAAATTTCAAGCAACTAATCTTGCAGGCACCTTCCCAAAAAATCCAAAAAATTCTAAGGCAAAGTTTCTATCAGGCCTGATATTCTTGTGGGGGGTGATATTACAAATATCAATCATCTTGTGAAGATCACCCCGGTGATGCTGCGAGGTTTCAATATGACCCGATATTCCAAAGGGGGGGTCCTGTTTCAAATATTGGGTGATCTTAGTTAATATCACCCCTTTGTTGCTCTATCACCTCATCATCACTTGATCTGTGAAGTGCTTGTCCAACGGATTCATGCATCTTACGGGGGGTGATATTCCAAACATGAGTCATCTTACGAATATCACCCTTTGCAATATGACGATGACGTCATCCAGATCCGGTGGGGTGCATCATGTGGTCTTTGGCATGATATTATCAGCGGATATGATGAGGGTCCCATTGATCACCGATGAGGGTATAAATATGATGAGGAGGATCTTTCTCTAATGCATCAAGTTGCGCTAATAGAATATCGGGGTGATATTTCATATCGGGTGATGTTTCCCACAAGGTGATATTTCATATCAGGGTGATGTGAAATATCAGGGTGATGTGAAATATCAGGGTGATATTTCATATCAGGATATCATGTAGGAGGTTCGCCGATGGCACGGGTCATCATGATGGGGTCTTAGTGGATGGTTCATTGGTCGCTCAAGGTAAAATTGTGCGACATCATATGTGCTCATGACCTAGTATATAAAGTATTGAGGAGGTCGCTGCGGGATGAATGTGGGATAATTAGTTCCCACATGATTTGAAAAATCAGGTCATGAATCTTGGCAGGAAAATTTCAAAGGTGCATAGTCTACTGCATTTCCCAAGGCCACGGGTTGGTATGCCTTTAATGGTGGATGTTACAGGGTATGGGCGAAGGCATGGACAGATCAACCACTCGATTAAAGATGTGAATCCCCAGGCGGTGGCACGGGGCTCGAGTCTAACCACTCCCTGCCTCCTCTCCCACCTACTACATTTAACGTGTTGAGCGCCATTTCTCATGATGCAATGTATCTGGCGAATTTTGAATTGCCATGTACTTTTAATGTTGAGTACACCTTTCTTGCTGTATATAGAAGATGGTGTTACTCATTTGTTGTTGTTGAAGACCTAGGCATTCTGGTGTGAATAACGAAAAATAGGGCATGTCCTTGCTGTTCTATCTTGTTTTGGAGTTTATGAGTTGCATCATGAATGTATATTGCAGACATTCTCAGTTTCATTGTTGTTTAATATGAAAAATGCATTGTGCATGTGTTTATCTGCTTGTCTCCATGTGTTGCATGCTTTTCCTTCTTTTGAATCTGGCTACTAAGGGTTTCTCAGGTTCTAGGGTATGGATTTCTGTATCACATGCTTCATCTCTAACTTCCATTCAAGGAGTGGATTAAATAGTTTTAGGTGAAGTATGGAGAAGGTTGTATGTCAGCTGGGATATATGTAAGTAGAAGCAGCTAAATACCTATTCTTGGGTGATGTTTGTAAGGCAAGCATCAATCTAACCTCTTGAAACTTGAATCCAAATTGCAATCCATTCTCTTGTATATGTCTAGTTGACTCCTTGCCCTGAGATAGGCACTGGTCTACTCCTGGGTTAGTAGTTATGACCCAAAACACCCTGTCTTGCATCCAAAGCATAAAATCCATCTTTTCATAACCTCCATCCTGTTAGTTTGTAGGAGTAGGATTAGGACCCCTACATACTCTCATCCTCAACCAGTCAGATATGTCCAAGAAGGTTGCCTAACTTGTGGTGTATCATGCACATCTTGGTCCACACATGAGACTATTCTGCCTGTTATTGAAAAGCTAATTCCTTCTGTCATTGGGATAGTCAATGTTACATCTTTAACTATAGGGATACCCCCCTTGGTGCAACAGAACCAGAAGTGAAGGGGAGGCAGCTCACGCAACCTCCCATATCTGTTGGCCAAATCTACCTGTGCATTGGAGTTGGCAAACCCTCTGCCGATTCAGAAACCAACAGAGATGGCGACTCCATTGGGGAGAGTCAAGTGTTTTGAAGGCTAGAAGATCTAGTTTCCAGTGAAGTTGTTGCAGCAATACCAAACAATAACCATGTGGTGCTCTATTGGTGTGATGGACCTAGAAAACAAAAGGTGCCTTGTTGATATTCTGTCCTCTCTGTGAGAGGTGGCGACTTTGTTGATTGAACCTATCAATGCTGAAACATATTTCCAGGTATTCATCTTTTGATTCAAAAATAATGATTCAAACAGAGCAACAGTCCTAGTTGTACTCTCAGAAAAGGGCATTCTTTATGGAAAGATATAAAGCCTTAAATTTCAAATGAATATATGGTTACCCAAATGTTATTCCCAATAAGATTAGAAAATGTTTGCCAAAATACAGTGGATTAAATTCTGAGTCAGCAAACAAACATCTGCAAAATTTTTGTAATTTGATAGAAGATTATGAAGTTGAGGCTGAAGATGTAGTAATGAGACTCTTTGTTCAGTCATTAGAGGATGATGCTAGGGTCTAGTTTTCAAACCTACATGTGTGTTTAGTTTCTTCATGGGTAGATTCAGAAATTGCATTCCTAGAGTAGTTTGGTGAAAGATTTGATTTAGCCTCATTGATCATACATTTCATGAACATCCAAAAGGAAGATGAGGAACTGGTTCTAATCTTTAATCTTAGGTTTATTAAGTTGCTCAAGCAGGTCCCTGAATATATGAGACCCAATAATGCATTGTGCTTGACAATTTATTTGGCTCCATTTGATAAGAAAATGAGTTATAGATTGAGAGAAAAAGAACCAACTACACTTCACCAGGCTTTCAAATTTGCTATGGATATTGAAAATAATCAGAAATATGGAATGGCAGTAGGTTTCATGGCTACAAGTTTTCAAAAAAGTTTTCAAGGTGAATGTATTTCTACTTTCCCAGTGTGTTCATTGAGAGATGATTCTGTAAAGGGTAATATATCTCACAACAATGGGTGCAGCCATGATGTGATGCATAAACATGAAGAAAATGTAGGCACATCCTATAATGGTGAGGACAAAGATTGTTCTCAGCCTCTAGAAGAATAGCCTGCAGATGCAAAATGCTCTTCAAATGATGAAATGAAAGATGTACATGAAGTTGCATCTTGCAGCAATAGGCATATCCCAGTTATTCCTAATTATTTATACGAAATGGATATGCAAAGCTTCACTCTAAATATAGAGGATGTTGCTTCAAGGGATGACAGTGAATATGTTACTGACTGTCAGCATTCATATGCATATATGAGCCTTTCAGATGATGAAATATATATGGATGTTGAATATGAGTGTTTCCTTGGAGATTCTGACCACCTTCACAATGCAGAGGTTGAAAAATTTGCTTTTGATTATCGGTGCATTGGTGAAGAGGAAAAACAGGGTCACTATTCAGATGTGAATGAACATGTTGCGGATGTGTGTACTCATACAGTTGGGGATACTGTTGGTTGCAGGGGTAATTATGAAGCTTTTAGTGAAGGGCTGCATTCTGAATATTTAGGCCTTCTTTTGAACATTCCAGGTGGACCTTAATGATAAATTTTCTGATCACAATGATAATGGATATCTGAATGTTTGTAAAGATAAATATGATTATGAGATGTTGCTTGTGCCTGAATATTGCATGTTTGATATAGAGGAGCTCTTATTTTTTGAAGAAGGGCTAAATTCTGATGTGGATTCATTTGTTTCATGTGAGTCTGTTAGTTTTCCAAGCAACATCAGTAACTCATATGATGATGATGACATTCTACAGCTGATGATAATGCATGCTGATGAATCTTGTTGTAGATTTATCAAGGAAAGAGAAGTGGGCAGCAGCACAATTAATTGCAATGCTGGGTGTTGCAGACAGCAAAATGCTTTTAGGCTTCATTTGAAGAAATTAAAAGAAAATCAAGTGTTTGACAAAGGAAAATTTTGGTTTTTCCTTTTTGGTGGCCCTGGGCCGCCATGTTTAAAAAAAAATAATGTGTTTGTGATGCAGGTTGGTGCAAGTTTGACTCAATGCCCAATGGACAAGGGATTGGTCTACATCCCAGAGATCTATGGTTCTCGCCATGCCTGCAAGAGGCATGCGTCCCCAGACAGAGCCAATGTTGGTGCCTGCATGAATATTCAAATTTCAAGCAACTAATCTTGCAGGCACCTTCCCAAAAAATCTAAAAAATTATAGGCAAAGTTTCTATCAAGCCTGATATTCTTGTGGGGGGTGATATTACAAATATTAGTCATCTTGTGAAGATCACCCCGGTGATGCTACGAAGTTTCAGTATGACCCGATATTCTGAAGGGGGGGTCGTGTTTCAAATATTAGGTGATCTTAGTTAATATCACCCTTTGTTGCTCTATCACCTCCTCATCACTTGATCCGCATGATATTATTAGCAGATATGATGAGGGTCCCACTGATCACCGATGAGGGTATGAATATGATGAGGAGGATCTTTCTCTGATGCATTAGGTTGCGCCGATAGAATATCAGGGTGATATTTCATATCAGTTGATGTTTCCCGCAAGGTGATATTTCATATTAGGGTGATGTGAAATATCGGGGTGATATTTCATATCAGGATATCATGCAGGAGGTTTGTCGATGGCGCGGGTCATCATGATGGGGTCTTGGCGGATGGTTCATTGGTCGTGCAAGGTAAAATTGCATGACATCATATGTGCTCATGACCTAGTATATAAAGTATTGAGGAGTTCATTGCGGGATGAATGTGGGATAATTAGTTCCCACATGATTTGAAAAATTAGGTCATGAATCTTGGCGGGAAATTTTCAAAGGTGCACAGTCTACTGCATTTCCCAAGGCCGTGGGTTGGTATGCCTTTAATGGTGGATGTTACAGGGTATGGGTGAAGGCATGGATGGATCAACCACCTGATTGAAGATGTGAATCCCCAGGCGGTGGCGCGAGGCTTGAGTCCAACCACTCCCTACCTCCTCTCCCACCTGTTGTATTTAATGTGTTGAGCGCCATTTCTCATGATGCAATGTATCTGGCAAATTTTAAATTGCCATGTACTTTTAATGTTGAGTACACCTTCCTTGCTGTATATAGCAGATGGTGTTACTCATTTGTTGTTGTTAAAGACCTGGGCATTCTGGTGTGAATAACAAAAAATAGGGAATTTCCTTCTGGTTCTATCTCGTTTTGGAGTTTATGAGTTGCATCATGAATGTATATTGCAGACATTCTCAGTTTCATTGTTGTTTAATATGAAAAATGCATCGTGCATGTGTTTAGCTACTTGTCTCCATGTGTTGCATGCTTTTCCTTCTTTTGAATCTGGTTGCTAAGGGTTTCTCAGGTTCTAGGGTATGGATTTCTGTATCACATGCTTCATCTCTAACTTCCATTCAAGGAGTGGATTGAATTGTTTTAGGTGAAGTATGGAGAAGGTTGTATGTCAGCTGGGATATATGTAAGTAGAAGTAGCTAAATACCTATTCTTGGGTGATGTTTGTAAGGCAAGCATCAATCTAACCTCTTGAAACTTGAATCCAAATTGCAATCCATTCTCTTGTATATGTCTAGTTGACTCCTTGCCCTAAGATAGGCACTGGTCTGCTCCTGGGTTAGTAGTTATGACCCAAAACCCCCTGTCTTGCATCCAAAGCATAAAATCCATCTGTTCATAACCTCCATCCTATTAGTTTGTAGGAGTAGGATTAGGACCCCTACATACTCTCATCCTGAACCAGTTAGATATGTCCAAGAAAGTTTCCTAACTTGTGGTGTATCATGCACATCTTGGTCCACACATGAGACTATTCTGCCTATTATTGAAAATCTAAATCCTTCTGTCATTGGGATAGTCAATGTTACATATTTAGCTATAGGGATACCCCCCTTGGTGCGGCAGAACCAGAAGTGAAGGGGAGGCAGCTCACGAAACCTCCCGTATCTGTTGGTCGAATCTGCCTGTGCATTGGAGCTGGCAAACCCTCTGCCGAGAAGGTGAAAGGATATGAACAGAAGGACAAATAAAAGGAGAAAAGAATACAAGAGTCGGAGGAGAGGATTCAGACCTATGGCCATGGAACTAATTTAGATTTGTTAGCACAGATGGCTGTAAGTAAAACAAATGCTGAAGAAAATGAGGTACTCACTCCACAATCTCCTGTAACAAGAACTCCAGTATAACACACTACTTTGTCTTTAGGTTTTGAATTAATGAAACTCACTCATGAATTCAAACAAGAAAAGGAAAACTGGGAGAAGGAAAAATAGAATCTCAATGCATCAATAGAAGATACGAATTTGGTGATAAAAAGGTTGGAGGATAAGCTAACAGAGGTAATTGATAGGGCCATACAGATCATTGGGTGTAGACCTCCACCAAGGGTCTATGCATTGTTTTTGAAAGAAAAGTTTCTCAGTTTTTAGTTTAATAGGTTCATTAATAATCAGCCTGCTTTACATTCAAGGCATATTTTATACACCCATTTTAAAGAAGTCAGTTTAGAGGAGCAATACCAATTGTCTAAATATTGTTTACATAATTACTTAATGGAAGAGGATACAAAATGGAACCCTTCAATGTATGTTGGGGATTTACAGGTTAGGGCACTGTTATCATATCTCAAGAATGAAAAGCTCAGAGGGGAATTGATGGATAAGTATGAGGAACAAAAGAAAATAGTAGCACTATAGGTCAGAAGGGAAGCACTAAATCCTGATGTAATCCTCACCCAATGGTTAACACTTCTCTCACACAAAGGCCTAGGAAAAATAATTATGGATTTAACACTACGAGATCATAGGAGGATACATTAGTTAGCAGGGCCTATGCTTCAAAATTGTCTCAGGTATGTGCAAGATAGATGGAATAGTCTGACTCCAGCACTACAGAGGAAAAAGCCTCATTCTTTTCATTCTTTTCATAATTTTATGAATATGTTTGAGAGACTGCACAAGTATATCCGTATTTCAGAGCAAATAGGAGAGGGATGGCTGCCACTTACATTTCATCCTCCTATTCTCCTTTATCTAGTACCACACTGGACATGGGAAAAGGGTGATGAATGTAGGAATGCAGAGTCAATTAGATTGGATAGGCTTGCTTGTTACAATGGTTTTTATCTTAAGCAGCGTTCAGGAGTTAGAGAAATAATGGACTTGAGCGAGATTACTTTGTACTACAATCTTATCCCCCAAGTGTTCAATTCAATGTTTTTGTTTGAGGGCAAGCAAAAGGCTAAGTTGGGGGGAATGATGGGCTGAAATATTGACCTCTTTTTATGATGTTTTTATATGCTTTTAGAACTTTTCCATATGATCCTCCAGACACTTTACCAACATCACCATCATTATATGTTGTCTTTTTATATACTTTGCAAGACTTTGAACCTATGTTATTAATATGGAATATGGTGATGATATTATCAATTGAATGATTTAAATATGAGTATGCATGCAATATAGATGGAATCCTATGGTTTAGTCATGAAGGTTATTTGTGTGCATATTTTTTTTGAATTAACCCCTGTGCAACAAGAACGTGTCATCAAGGAAATGAGCATTTGCAATGAAGTTGAAGACAAGAGAATTAAAGGAAGTGAAGATAGGACGCCAAAAGTGCAGTTAGCTGGAGGATGAATGTGAACCATCATGGACATAAATAAATTTAGAAGAAGTAGACTATTTCAAATGTAGCTTATGTGTGTCCTTCATGAGAACCATTGCATAAGAATTCTTGTTTTGATAGGACTCTGCTTCCTCTGTTTAGTTAAATTAATAAATCAATCTCAAACCTGTATCCTAGTATCTAGGAATGGATTGATGGTTGAATTTAGTTAGTAGTTGCATAAAACTCTCCCATTTCTATATAAGTTAGGAGGGATGAGTTAGATATCAAGTTAGTTACTTTGGTTTCTGGTTACTCAGTTATTACTCTATTTTCTATATTAGAAAATGTAGACATGTTTTATTAAGGAATGTCCAGTCCCCTGAGCTGGCCACTCAAGGTACTAATCCTCACTTCATTTATTTCCTTGTTCCTTTATGTATTCATTGTTAAATCCACTTTTCATTTGCATATAGATACATCGCGAGTCACTTAGATTTGTTTAATTGTCAAATTACAGTAGTATGGTTCATGAACAAGTGCATGCTTTATTAACTTTAAGTCCTCTGGAGGTTAGCTTTAGTTCTCTTATCATTCTGGATGTTTTGAGTTAATTTTGTAATTTCTTGTTGATAATAGTCATCTATAGCTTATGCTGTAGGTGCCCGTAGCCACTAGATTTTGTAGCTGTTTTTATTGTTCCTGCATTGTTGTGAATTCGAGTAGAGCAGAATAGCCTTAGTAGGTTTGGATAAGATAGTATAGGAAGAATATGAGCCCTGAAGGCACATATAGTGTAGTGCCATCATAAGCTTACGCTCCTTAGTTGATAATTTAATGTAGGAATGCAATGATAGAGTGGACTGTTCAGATAGGTTTACCCCTGAATTATGTTAATTCTATAACACATTAGTTTTCCTCTACACTCGACACAATAAAGAGTAGAGTAGACTCAGATGGTTCATTGGATTTAATTAGTGGAATGACAGAAAGGTATGTTATTTTTCTTTGCTATTCTCATTTCACCTTCTATATGTTAGCTATTCATTTTGGCTAAATAGTACAATTGCATTTGCATGCAGGATTTTAGTATGATGGAGGTAGGGAAAATCCTTATGAAGTTGGCTATGGAAGGAAAGTAAGGTAGGTTTTCATGATTATTTCACGATGATACGTCCTCTACTTACTTTTTCATAATGAGTTTTAATGATGTTCCTATGAGTTTTAATTCATTTTAATGATGTTACTATTTCATAATGAATTTTAATGACAAACCCTCATTTGTTTCTTCACATTTGGTGCTAACAATTGATAGCAGCAGTAAGGGCAACCTCAATTATTGCTCTACAAGACATTGGATCAAGTGAGAACACCTTTATAGTACTAAATTTTCATCTACTAGAAAAGTATTATGACTGAATTTTTACATTTGACATCTCCTGGGGCCAAATGGATGGCACCAACGCATAGGGGTGGGTGGGTAAATGTGTGGTATATATATATGCATGTGTGTGTGTGCGTGTGTACATATATATATGTGTGTGTGTGTGTACATATATATATATATATGTACACACACACACACATATATATATAGATATATATATATATATATATATGTGTGTGTGTGTGTGTGTACATATATATATATATATGTGTGTGTGTGTGTGTGTGTGTACATATATATGTGTGTGTGTGTGTGTGTATATACACACACACACACAATTGATAGCAGCGATAAGGGTAGCCTCAATTGATGCCCTACAAGACATTGGATCAAGTGAGAACACCTTTATAGTACTAAATTTTCATCTACTAGAAAGGTATTATGACTGAATTTTTACATTCGACATCTCTTGGGGCCAAACGGATGGTGCCAACGAATCTAGGTGCGTGGGTAAATGTGTGTGAGATATATATATATATAGCATTAGAGAGAGGGAAAGATAGAGAGAGATTATTACACTATAAAAAAATAATGAAACATAGAATGCATTATAAACGTATGATTATTACACTAAAACCAGGTGATTCTATTCTACTTTTTCCAAACTTATTTTATTGAAATAAATAATAACATGGCCACCCATTCGTACAGGACTTTTACTCTAGGCACACATGATAAATCTCTATCAAGTTTTGATGGAAAAGTCTAGTCTCATCCACAAAACAAATTGACTTCTAGACAACATCATTGTGGGAAAGGTCATAATAATAGTAGAATTATTACCATACAACATAGAGGAGGAGGTCACAAGCATTTATATCGTCAAATTGATTTTCGACAGAGTGAGAAAGACATATTGGGAAAAATTATATCAATAGAAAGCGACCCTAATAGAAGTGCATATATCTATCTTGTGCACTACAGAGATGGTGAAAAAACATATATTTTGCATCCGAGAGGGATTATAATTGGAGATACTATTCTTTCTGGTCCAAGAGCTCCCATATCAATGGGAAATGCCCTACCTTTGAGTGCGGTTTGAATTATTAATTTATATAATTAGAAGTAACCGATTGGGTTTACAACAAAACCTAAAAATCTATCATTGATCCAACTAGGAGACTTTGATAGTCACCTGCCTTTGTCTCGATTGATAGTGCATGTGGTAAGAGAGGAAATTAGCCCATTTCACTTGACACAAGATCACCTAGACTCGCCTAGCTACTTTAGGATTATTTAAAGTGAAAAGATATATGGTTAGAAAATACTTTAGGTGCACCGTTCAATAACTTATTTCTAATGAACAGATACCATACTCCTTGGCATAATAGCGGAACCCACAACAGAGACTAGGTGGAAACCTTGGCTTCTCGAAGGAAGACTCACGATTATTCACCCATCAAAGAAGCATTTGCAGGTCTGCATGACTGCCACCACATCAGAAACAAAGACCCCGTGAAGAGCAAGCGCAGCAGGCAAAAATGAAAGGACAACTAAACTAAGCAAAGCACCTAACTCCTAAGGAAAGCAAAAGTAGGAAAGCAAACTAAACTAACGGCAACCTAAACTAGCCAAAGGAAACAAACCCCTAACTATGTACACTAAAATGAGGCATGACTACCTCTCAGGCTTGAAAGTAGTGCTTTAGGAAGTGGCCATTGACAGGCAGTGGTAGCTCCTCACCAGTAAGGCTCTTGAGTTGATATGTACTGTCTCCAAGGATCTCATAGATCTGATAGGGACCCAACCAGAGTTTGTCAAACTTACCATGTTCTCCCTTCTTCTCATGTGCCTTGTCCCAATATAGGACCAAATCAGAAATGCGGAAGGCTTTGACCTTGGCTCTTTTATCGAACCACCGTTTTACAACTCCCTGATGTTTGGCAAAGTTTTCTATAGCAGCGGCGCGTTTCTCTTCAAGGTGCAGTAATTGTGCCAACCTAGAGAATAATTGATCATCAGTGTCGAGGTAATCTTGCATGAATTGAAGTACCAGGATTCTCAAATGGATGGGAAAGATGGGTTCAATCCCATAGACCAAATGATAAGGAGATGTGTTCAGAACTGCTTTGTGTCAGATTCTATCAGCCCATAAAGCGAACCTAAGCTGAGTATGCTAGTCTCTGGGGTTTTTGTCCAAAAGTTTCTTAATGACCTCAAGCAGGTTTTTGTTTGTTGATTCAGCCACTCCATTTCCTTGTGGATAGTAATTAGATGAGAACTTAAGAGTAATCCCATAATCGAATGCCCAGTTAGAAAAATGTAATGATGAAAAGGCAAAACCATTATCACAAACTAAAGCAAATGGACAACCAAATCTAGTGATAATATGCTTTTCAACAAATTCAATAACTACCTCTGTGGTGCATTGCTTACAAGCTATTGCCTCAGACCATCGAGTGCAGTAATCAGTAGCGGTCAGAATATACCTGTGGCCTGTAGAGGAAGGCGGATTGATCATACCGATAAAGTCAAGGCCCCATTGAGCAAATGGTCGTACCTCCACCACTGGTTACAAAGGCATGGCTGCGTGGCATTCTCTGTGTGCAACAGTCTGGAATATATGGCAGGTTCTCACATGTGAATGTGTGTCTTTGAACAAAGTTGGCCAGTAATACCCAGCACGAAGAACCTGATTAGCTGTTGAGTGTGCTGACCCATGACCTGTCCTGAACCTCTTGTGAAAACTGGTTAGCACTTGATCAACCTCTGATTTGTCCAAACACCTTAGATAGATACCCTCGTGATTCTTCTTGTAAAGGACTAATCCTTTTATAATATAACTATCGCTTTTGAGCTTGAGAGCTCTCCTTTGTACTGAATTGAGCTGCAGTGGGTAGCACTGATTGAGTAAATAGAATATGATATCTCTGTACCACTCATCTTTTGAAACGTCTTCTAACAGATATTGTTGAGAAACTAGGTCTGGTCCCACTTCGGCCATTATTCTAGTCAAGGCCTGGCCTCTTACCAATTTCATGGGTTGAATATCTATGCCGAACTCTTGCAGTATGGTGACCCATTTCCCTCTTCTTTCTCCTAATTCACTTTACATCAACAATGCTTTAACTGCTGTGTCTGGGACTATGGAAATCACTTGACTTCTTAGGATGTAATGACAAAATTTATTAACTGCCTTTACTAGAGCGTATGCTTGTTTTTCCACATTTGGGTATCTTAGCTCTGCATCTTTCAGTGGAGTGCTCATGAAAGCAATGGGCCTTTCATCGTCCACTAACCTCTTTTGTGTCAACATTGCAGCACAAGTATGCTCTGAAGCAAATGAGTATATATGAAATGGTAAAGTGTAATCAAGACCTACCAAAATAGGTGCATTAGATATGGCTTGTTTAATTTCTGTGAAGGCAGCCTTGGCTTCTGGAGTCCAGTCCATTTTAGCATCTTTCTTCAGCATGGCGTTGAGAGGTTGAACAATCTCAGCAAACCTTGTAATGAATTTACGTACAAAGTTGATCTTACCAAAATATGACTTAAGTTCCTTCTTGTTGGCTGGGGAAGGTATTTTGAGTATTTCTTGGATCCGGTTTGGGTCAATAGATATTCCTTTCTCAGATATTACATGCCCTAGCAGCTTTCCTTCAGTTACCCCAAAAATGCACTTCTTGGGGTTGAGTGATATGCCATAATCCTTGCATCGCTGCAACACCTTTCTCAGATCTGCTACATGATCCTCTCACCTTTTTGAGAACACTATTAGATCAGCCATGTAGATGATTATACATTTTCCAACCAACCCTTTGAAAGCAATATCCATCGCACGCTGAAAAGTTGCACCAGCATTAATTAAACCAAATGGCATATGACGGTAGGCATAAATACCCCATTTACAGGTGAAGGATGTTTTTAATCTGTCTTCATATTCTACCATCACTTCGTTATAACCAGAATACCCATCCAAGAATGACATCATTTGGGACCCATTAACAATCTGCAATACTTCGTCTAATGAGGGCAGCGGGTAATTGTCATTTTCAGATGCTCTGTTTAGATTACAGAAATCAACACAAAGTCTAATTTCCCCATTTTTCTTTCGGATCGGAACTAAGTTCGCTACCCATGCAGAGTGTCTGACCAGAAATATTATCCTTGCTGATAGCAGCTTCTGAACTTCTTTAAAAATCAGCAGCTCTAGCAGAGTATTCACTGGCCTCTGCCTTTGTCTGAAAGGCTTTGCTCCTGGCTTCAGTGGAATGGTGTGTGTGATGATCGAGGTATCGTAAGTCTTTAGATCTTCATAACTCCAAGCTATAACCTCATGATAATCCCTTAATACATGTATGATTCCTATCCTTTCTTCTTCAGTACTGGCCTTCCTAATGAACACGTTCTTGACATTTTCTTCTGTCTCTAAGTTAAATGTTTCACACTTTCCTCCTAAGGATTATCCTTCTTTTCTTTGAGTCCCTAAATTATCTGCATCAAACAATCTTTCCAATTCTACCATTCCGTGTGGGATTATGTTGGTTTTCAAGTTTAATACTCCATCAAAATCCATTTCAGCAGGTTCCATCTCTTCTTCATCTATTATTTGAGCAGGGAACACATCTGATGAAGTAAGAAAATTAATTATGTGTTGATCATCTTTGAAAACTTGGAAATTGGTAACATTATCAGGCACAGACGGAGTAGCCACAAATTCTATAGAGAACTTCTTTAATCCTGCCATTGACGTTGGTTCTAGTGTACTTGCTATTTGAGCTAGAGCATTTGCAACATGATTCTATCTTCTGGGGATGACTTGGATGTTAAAACCATCAAAGCACTCAATCAAATCCCAGACTCTGTTCCTGTACCTATTCAATCTCTTATCATTGCATGAGTATTGTTCTCACTTGTTTCACCACTAACTCAGAATCACCAAACACCTGGACAACTTTGACCTTCTTCTGCAGTGCTAGCAGCAATCCCTGCACTAATGCTTCATACTCAGTGACATTGTTTGTGCATGGAAACTGCAGTCTTTTTGATGCTAAAAATGAACTCACTGTGGGGCTGATCAATTCAACCCCTGCACCAGACCCTTGTCTGTATTTTGAACCATCAAATCTTAAGGTCCACAAGCGAAAATCTTTGTTGTCATCAGCCTGTTTTACAAACTTCTCTTCATCGGGAAAAGGCTTGGGCTCTTCCTTCTTTTCGACAGTCAATACTTCTTTCGGAGTTATAGAGATCTTCAGTTATCTTTGCACTTGTTTGACTACTTCCTGACATAACTGGAAAGTAAATTCAGAATGAGATGCATCATGTATACGACACCAGTTGGGCAATAGTAGCTCTTCCATTTGAACCTGCTTTCCAACAACAGTCTAATCTTGCACAAATCTGGCTACAAAATCGTGAAATCCCTCAAATACCTCGGGTTCATCTTCTTCTGAAGAGTCCTCTGCATTTGATTGAATGTATGTTGCTGTACTTTCCGGTCTTTCGATAAGTGGCTTGGAGGGTCTTAAGCAGCTCAGCATGAGAACTTCTTCTGACTGACTACTGTGTGGAAGATAAACTCCTAAATCAACTTCTAAAAATAGAATTTCATTGGGTTGATTGAATTTTGTGATCATATGCTTCATCTTGGGTTCTCTTTCAATACGTATCTGATTGGCCAACCCCTTCCATGGTAACCACATATGAGAAAAGTTAGTTGCCATATTACCGTTCAAAGTTCTAGACCAATCTCTACTCAGAAGCATGCCATATTGATCTGGAATGTCCACTACTTGAATATCTATATATTGTTGTACCCTAGGATCAGAAGCCAATTACATGTGTATCCTGTTCAATTCTCCTACTACATTCACTTCAGTCTTGTCTAGTTGTGTCACTTTCTGGGATGACTTGGCTGGAGTGAGCCCAAGTGCTTTACAAACTAATAGTGGCATGACATTCGTGGAAGCACCAGAATCTACTAAATAGTTATGAAGGTTCTTATTGAATATTCAGAGTGTTAAGAGGAAAGGGGGACTTTCCCTCCTATCCTTATACAGTGTCATCTTCTATTCTACATCAATCACATGTATCCTTTCCTTCCCCTTATCAATGCTATCTTTGGCGCTATTCTCTTTTGGTATATAATCAGTCTTGTTTCCAGCACCTAGGTCTTGAAAGAAAGATGTCCTAACCTCATGTATCTTAAACAACTCATACATAGAAAGATTGGCCTTTATTTTCTTAAGTTCCTCAGCTACATACTGTCCCATTTTTGCTATGTCAGATCGTTAGGAATTTTCTGCAGCAGCACCCTGGCATGCTGATTGATGGGGAATTTTTGGTGGTTCAGGATTATTGGTAGCTTTTGGGTTAGGTGGAATCTGATAGCTATTTGGTGGGATGGAAGTAGTAAAAGGACCTTTAGGCTTGGTACTTCTTAGGTTGTAAGGAGTCTTGTTGTATTGCTGATATGCATTAACTTCTTCAGACTCTTCTTCCTCGAGCTGATTATCATCTTGGAATGGAAATGTATAACTATCAAGAACTAGGGTAGTATCATACCTTTGTGAAGGAACAATTTCATACCTAGTTGACGGAGTCTCCTAATTCTTAGCATTCTGAATCTCCATCTGGAAGATACTGGATGCAATCTGGAATTCTGAACAATCTAGTTCAGAATGAGCATTTGTGTTGTGCAGTCTACACCAAGTAGATAAAGCGGCTTCAGCTAACATCACACGTCCTGGGGGTCTGGTATCACTATTTTGATTCTCCAAGGGCAAAGACACCCCTCCATTGTTCGATCTGGTGTTCCAGGATTGATTTAATCGCTGCTAAAAGTTCTAATTTTGGTACTAATTCTAGTTTGGGAACTGGTTCTAACTTTGATTCTGGGAGTGTTGTTGGTTCTGGAAATGTTGCTGATTCTACCCCTTCTGCTGCATATAAGCGTTCTAATTCTTGAGGTGGGTAACTTCAGCAGTGAGCTTCTTCATTTGTTCAACTAGCTCCTTGATATCATCTATGTCTTCTTTGATCTTGGTTGCTTCTAAAGATTGTAGGAAAGGCATTTGTGCTAGAGGCATTTCAGCTACTGGGTTACCTGGGTGGATTACTAAGGCTTGTGTTGCAGCTAGGTTTGGAATTGGGTTCATCACAGGGGTATGATTGGTCAATGCATGATTTATCATTGGTATTTGATTTGGCATAGCAATAGGTCCCATATGATTCAGCAGACCAGAGGCTGTTTGCCCTAGCTGGGTACTTACATCGACAACAACTAAGTACACTTGAGCTAAAGTGGCAGGGATCGAGTTAGCTCTCTGGTGCAGGAGCACCTACAAAATCAAGTTTTCTTTTGTAATAAGGTCTTTTGACCAAAGCATTTTCATTTTGTATCTAGGTTCTTTTGTAAGTCCCAAGTGACTTAGGGGACATTCGTCAAGTTGTAATCACATAATGGTAAAAATAGCAATAATGCCAAAATAGAGATAGTAGGGTAGTTTTGGTCAGTTGTCTCCCAGCCGCTTGGATTGTTCTCCCAGCCACTTGGAGCTAATGTGGTACTACTCTGGCCGAGTTGATAAATGCCCAGAGGAATGATCAAATGATCATGGTATGTAATCAGATTGAAGAAGGATTGAATGTGATTGTGTTCAGGAGAAATAAAGCATTTCTGTTCTATCCATTTTGATTTCCATTTTTATAACTGTAAATCACGTGACTGTAAATTTCCATTCGTTTTGCATTTTCCATTGTTGTTGTATGTCGCTGTGAAGCATTCCACTGGTGAGATTTCTGTCGAAATCAGTGGAATGACTTCAATGTATCAGTATTTGTTTTGTTCCTTTTTTTGTTTTTCCTATTCAATGGTGCAGATGATCCGGATCGAGGGTTTCGTACAGTAAGAACGTCCTAGCATCTTCATGTGCTAGGGTTCGTAAGAGGAAAACTGTGCGACAACGGTTTTGGCGAATTGACCAAGGGTTATAAGCGTTCACTGATGGAACGTACCTCACCAAAGGGCAAATGCCATCGGGGCATTGGAGAAAGATGAAAGGCTTGGCTGATGAAGTTGAATCGGTGATTCATCAGCTATTAGTTCATAAACTGTGAGAATTTTAGGGCATCAATTAGGTATCCACTATGCGCTCCCCATCATATTGGTATTAGAGCCCGAAAAAAAGATTTGGGCTGCAAATTGAATTGAGGATTTGCAAGAGTGTTGGCATTTGGGTGTTGTCTGTGAATGTTTATGTCAGACAAAGAAAGTGAGACAGAGGTGGAGAGGATGCCTCTGAAAAGTATGTCACAGGACGCTGTCAAGAAGCTAATCGAGGAGATGCTTGCATCTAAGTTGGGAGAGTTCAAGCAGTCCAAAGGCAAAGAGAGGGAATATGAAAGTGACAGTGATGAAGGCGATGCGGAAATTGCTGAAACCAGTAAAAATATAGAGGAGATACCAGCAGACTAGAGGGCATTTTTAAATGTATTAAAGTTAGTCAATAGGGACACCATAGATGGGTTGCCTATGTATAGTGGAAATATGGAAGCTGAAGAAATGATTGACTAGATTGAGGCATTGAACAATCATTTTGAATATAAAGAAATCCCTGATGATAAGAGGGTTAAGTTGGCAAAGGCAAGGTTGCAGGGATCTGCTCTTGCATGGTGGAATTACGAACAAGGAGAGAGAGTCAAGGAGGGGAAAAATATGATAACCTCCTAGGAAAGGATGAAGACCAAAATCAAGGCACAATTCTTACCCCTGGACTATGATGTGCAGATGTATAAGAAATTATAGAACCTCAGACAGAGAGACCTTGATGTGAATGCATACACACAAGAGTTTGATAAACTCAGTCTCAGATCAAAGAGACAAGAAGAAGAGTCAGAGAAGGTGGCCAGGTATTTGAATGGCCTAAGGATGAACATTCAAGATGAGATCAACATCTTAGCACTAGACACAGTGAACAAGTGTTTCCAGATGGCCTTAAGGGCTGAAGAGAAGATAAAGAGGAAGAGTGAGCAAAACAATAGAGGTAGAGGTGGAAGGAATTTTAGAGGCAAAGGTAGTTTTGGAGGAAGAAGCCCTAACCAAAGGTCTAGTGGTGAGTCTGGCCAAGAAGAGCAAATTTGCGACTGAAGTAGCAGAGGAGGCTACCGAGGAAGAAGGCCTAATGGAAGAGGTGGGACAAATGGATCAGGTAGAGGATCCAAATTTTCCAATATGAGGTGTTATAACTGCAATCAGATAGGGCACCGAGCATACAACTGTCCAGAGAAGGCCTCAACTTCTCATGGTGGTGAGAAGAGAACCACTTTGATTCAAGAAGATCCAAGGAGTGTGACATCTCCTGAAGTGAATCTAGAATCAGAAATGGGAGAGAATCTGATGATCAAGAGGACGCTGCTCAAGGAACTAGCGCAGGTGGAACCATCACAAAGAAGGGCTTTGTTTAGAATCAACTGTAAGATCCAAGGTAAGGTTTGCAAAGTCATTATTGACTCTGGTGCTACTGATAACATTATATCCTTGGAAGCAGTGAATAAGTTGAAGTTAGAAAAGATACCCCATAGCAGTCCATATAAAGTCAATTGGTTGAACAAGGGGCAACACATACTCATCAATGAATAGGCATGGGTAGAATTTAGCATTAAGGGGTATAGAGACAAGATTTTGTGTGACATCCTTCCAATGGATGCTTGACATCTTTTGTTAGGCAGGCCATGGCAATTTGACAGAAAGGCTCATCATGACGGAGAAAAGAATGCTTACTCATTCCAAAAGGATGGTGCGACTTATAGGATACAATCATTGGTAGAAGAGGATCAATAGCATGTAGGGTCTAGTGTAATGCTGGTAGGAGAAAAAGAATTCATGGATACACTAAAGGAAGGTGGTGGAGTAGGTTTTGCTTTGATTGTGAAGCCTAAGGAGGAAAAGAAGAAAAGTGTGAGAGAAGTAGGGCCTAAAGAGGTTAGAGATTTGCTTGACAGTTACAAAGGAGTGATTGCAACGGATATACCTGATTCCCTACCACCTATCAGAGACAGTAGCCATCAAATAGATCTCATACCAAGAGTAGTACTTCCTATTAAGGAAGTGTATAAAATGACACCACAACAGAATGAAGAGATAGCAAAACAGATTCAAGAACTCCTAAACAAAGGGCTGATAAGGAAGAGTCTTAGTCCATGTGCAGTACCTACTATTTTATCCCCAAAGAAAGATGGGAAATGGAGACTGTGTACTGATTCTAGGGCAATAAATAGGATAACCATCAAATATAGGTTTCCTATTCCTAGAATAGAAGATCTAATGGATTGTTTGGGAGGTGCTACCTATTTCTCTAAAATAGACTTGAAGAGTGGGTACCATCAGATAAGGATAAGAGAGGGGGATGAGTGGAAGACAGCTTTCAAAACCAATGAAGGGTTGTATGAGTGGCTTGTGATGTTGTTTGGTCTTTCAAATGCCCCTAGCACATTTATGAGACTGATGAATGAGGTGTTACAAGAATTCATAGGCAAATTTGTGGTAGTCTACCTTGATGATATCTTAGTATTCAGTAAGAGCAAGGAAGAGCACTTGAAACATTTGGAGATAGTCTTGAAGAGGCTGCAAGATCAGAAATTACTGATAAACTTGGAAAAATGTGATTTCATGAAACAAGAATTGGTGTACCTAGGTTTTGTCATCTCTAAGGGTGATTTGAAAATGGATCCTTCCAAGGTAGAAGCTATTTTGAATTGGCCTACACCTAGAACAGCAGGAGAGGTCAGAAGTTTCCATGGGTTGGCCACATTTTACAGGAAATTCATTAAGAACTACAGTGACATATGTGCACCTATGTTGGAGACCATCAAGGGTGGAGGTAAGATGAAGTTTGTGTGGACGAGAGAAGCAGATAGGAGCTTTGAGAATCTAAAATAGAAAGTTGCTAAATTCCCTGTCTTAGTGTTGCCTGATTTCAGTAAGGTTTTCACAATTGAAGGTGATGCAAGTGAACTGACCATAGGAGCAGTATTGAGCCAAGAAGGCAGACCAGTAGCCTTCTTCAGTGAAAAGTTAAATGAAGCCAAGAGGAAATACTCCTCTTATGATTTAGAGTTGTATGCTATGGTACAAGCTCTAAAAAAATAGAGGCACTACTTGCTTCCTAAGGAATATATTGTATACACTGACAATCATGCTCTCAATTTTTTGAATGGGTAGGAAAAGCTTAGTCATCGGCACATGAAATGGGTAGAAAGTCTTCAATCCTACACCTTCATCACCAAACATAAGAAGGGAATAACAAATAAGGTTGATGATGCTTTAAGCAGAAGAGTGTTGGCAGTGCAACAAGTGCAGCTACAGAGTATGGGTGTTGAGTCACTCAAAGGATTGTACAGAGAGGACCAAGATTTTAAGGAGATTTATAGGGTATGCAGCGAGTTTGCCAATGCTTTCCATAGTGACTTTTCAGATTATACATTGCAGGATGGACTTTTGTTTAAGGGAAGTCAACTCTGTATCCTTAAGTGTTCAATGAGGGATAATATTGTGAAGGAAAAACATAGTGGTGGTTTAGGAGGACATTTTGGGCTCAATAAGACCTTAGATCTTGTCAAAAGGTTTTACTTTTAGCCTAGGATGCAATCTGATATCAAAAAGTTTATTGAGAGTTGTATGATTTGCTAGCGAGCAAAGCGAGTCTCAACCAATGCAAGACTGTACCAACCTTTGCCCATACCAAACAGACCTTGGGAAAGTTTGAGTATGGATTTTGTGATGGGATTGCCCAAGACAAGGACAGGTTATGACAGGGTGTTTGTTGTGGTAGATAGATTCAGCAAAATGGCGCACTTTATTCCTTGTAAGACCACTAATGATTCTAGTTATATTGCAGGTTTGTTCTTTAAAGAAATTGTCAGGATTCATGGATTACCTTTGAGTATTGTATCTGACAGAGACAACAAATTTGTGGGACATTTCTGGAGAACATTATGGAAAAGATTGGATACAAATTTGTCTTTTAGTTCAACCTATCATCCTCAGACTAATGGTCAAACTGAGGTTGTCAATAGGTCTTTAGGCAATCTGCTAAGATGTTTGACAAGAGAACATGGCAGTAGTTGGGATGCGGTGCTCCCATAGGCAGAGTATGCCTATAATGATTCTACAAACAGAAGCACAGGTTTAAGTCCTTTTGAAGTTGCTTATGGTAGTCATCCTAGAGGAATTTTTGAATTACAAGATGTTCAAGGGTTGGACAAAAGGAGTGGACATGCTGATACATTTGCAGAGGCTATGAAAGAGATCCATCAACATGTCAGAGATACTCTACACCAGAACAGTTAGAAGATCAAGGCTCGAGTGGATCAATGAAGACAGGATGTGCAATACCAAGTAGGAGATATGGTCATGGTTCATCTCAATAAGAACAGACTACCCAAGGGTAGCCATAGTAAGTTGATGCAAAAAATTGGCCCATGTCAGATTCTGGAAAAATATGGTTCTAATGCTTACAAAATTGAACTCCCTGATGACATTGCTATTTCACCTATATTCAATGTTGCTGATCTGACATTATATAGAAGTCCTGATATAGGCCAAGGTACCGCAGATTCTATTCAAGACAATGCAGAGTGGGTGCAGTCTTTGCCACCCAAGGAACCACCGAAGATGGAGTATATCTTGGATAGTAGGATAGCCAAGAAGACCCGAAGTCAGACATATTTTGAGCACTTGGTCAAATGGCAAGGACTTCCAGACTCCGAAGCCACATGGATGCTGGAAGAAGACATCAAAAAGTGGGGTGGTGATTTGCAGCAGTTAGTCTCTAAGAGGACTTGAGACAACTTTCACCCGGGGAGTATGGTGCAGGAGCACCTACAAAATCGAGTTTTCTTTTGTAATAAGGTCTTTTGACCAAAGCATTTTCATTTTGTATCTAGGTTCTTTTGTAAGTCCCAAGTGACTTAGGGGACATTCGTCAAGTTGTAATCACATAATGCTAAAAATAGCAATAATGCCAAAATAGAGGCAGTAGGGTAGTTTTGGTCGGTTGTCTCCCAGCCGCTTGGAGCTAGTGTGGTACTACTCTGGGTGAGTTGATAAATGCCCAGAGGAATGATCAAATGATCATGGTATGTAATCAAATTGAAGAAGGATCGAATGTGATTGTGTTTAGGAGAAATAAAGCATTTTTGTTCTGTCCATTTTGATTTCCATTTTTATAACTACAAATCGCGCGATTGTAAATTTCCATTCATTTTGTATTTTCCATTGTTGCTGTATGTCGTTGTGAAGCATTCCACTGGTGAGATTTATGTCGAAATCAGTGGAATGGCTTCAATGTATTAGTATTTGTTTTGTTCCTTGTTTTGTTTTTCCTGTTCGATGGTGCAGATGATCCGGATCGAGGGTTTCGTGCAATAAGAACGTCCTAGCATCTTCATGTGCTAGGGTTCGTAGGAGGAAAACTATGCGATGATAGTTTTGGTGAATCAGCCAAGGGTTATAAGCATTCACTGATGGAATGCACCTCACCAAAGGGCAAATGCCATCAGGGCATTGGACAAAGATGAAAGGCTTGGCCGATGAAGTTGAATTGGTGGTTCATCAGTTGTTAGTTCATAAACTGCGAGAATTTTAGGGCATCAATCGGGTATCCACTGTGCACTCCCCATCACTCTCCTTGCAAACATGAAACCAAGCTTATCTAGAGCAGCATAGTAGATAGGCAGGGAAGCAACCTGATCTATAGCGTAAGGAGCCTGCAAACGGTTGTAAGCTTTTTGGAATCTGTTGTTAAAGGAACTTATCATCTCACCTTCCTCTCGATGAATCTCCACAAAAGACCAATAGAGATCAGCTGGGGTAGTAGACATACAAAACCTATCCAGAAAAGTAGTCTTCAGGTTCACCCACGAATTTATGGATGCTACAAGGAGGTTGACGAACCAATAATAAGCTTCTTCCTGTAATGAATAAGGGAACAACTGGCATATCACATCCTTGTACTGCACTTGCAACATGAACATGTTAGCTTCAAAAATCTTAATGTGGTCATCTGCAATCCTATCAAGATCATGTACTCTAAACTTCGAGCAGAACTTATCCGGGTTCTTTGGCATGTCATGGTAATCATTGAACAGAAAAGGGGACTAGTTATTTCCTGCAAAGAAAGCCATGGTGGGAGGATTAATGGGAGCTGCAGTAGTATTCCTAGGGGTTGACTGAGCTGGAGGGGCTCTAGGTATTCCTTGATCCCTTCTTGTTCGTCTGAATTCTACTAGGGACAGCAATTCTTCTCCAGCTGAGCTAGATCTAGCGTGCCTCTGTCTAGTCCCCAAACTTGCTAATTTTTAGCATAGGGAAAATAGGGCCCTCCTTCTAGCGCCAATTCTGTTGATGGTGGTTTTAGCACGTAACAACACAGGTGTGATGGCTGGTTTTACACCTCTCTTGAAAAGTATCTTACCCTAGGTAAGACTACTCCAAGGATAATACAACTAGGTCTTAGCTTGCTTGGAATTTCTCAATTGGTATGTTCTAGCTATTCCTACAAGGGGTCTTACATGCAATCTGCAAATCTTCAGGTTTGGGGCAGCAAATACACATAAACCCTATAATGATTTTCAGCTGATGATTTTCAGCTGATAAATAAGATTAAATGTTGTTGAGACTCTTATTCTAACAACTAATAATGATTTAAAAGAAAAGGGAAAAAGGTTAGAGTTCAAGAGGGATCCTAAGTGACATTCACAATGCCAAGGTTATCTTCAATAGACAAACATTCCAAAACTTTGAACCAACTTCCTGAGTTACCAAACTGAAATGGGTGTTACAGTGCTGTAGAAAACGGTGCTATCTTCAATGGAGGTCAACAGATTTTCAGATCGCATTCATTTGTTAAATACCCAATGAACGGCGCAACTTAACTTGTGAAATGCAATTGAACTTTAGCACAAATAATCAGCCCAAATTAACTTTACATAGCTATTTACCATCAGCAAACAACTAAAAGTATGGACTTAGAATGTTCATCAAATACTTCAGCAAACCATGAATATTATGAAAGCACAATTAATCTAACTATGGGAGAGCAAGATGCGAACCATGAAAACCAAAAGATGAATCAACACAAGATACAAATTCTCAGATTTACTACATAAACTTGCTTTGTATTAGCTCAAATGGCATAGAGTCAACAATTTGGTATCAAAATCTCTCTTACAAAAAGTGGAAATGGCAGCCCTTTATATAGAAAGCAGCATACCCTAGCCCTCAAATGAACGGTGGAGATTAACTCAACACCGACGGTCCATATACATCAATAATAGCTCACATCAATTCTTGGATTACATTTTGTCCTTTATGAAAAAGATGAAAAACAGTCCCCAGATACATTGAATCTAGTCATTTTGACTAGCCAACTCAGTATATGAATAGAAAAGAGCATTTTGGAAGCAAGAAAAGGACAAAATAGAGTCACATGCTGCCCTGAATACAACAATTTACAATTGTGACGGGATTGTATCATTATAATGTTCGAAATAATATTAGGACTCCTTATCCAAGTCAATTTTGTCTTCACTGGCCAGCTTGTTGCGGTAAGTCAACCAGGCATCGAGTGCAGGATTAATGTCAGATGGGTTTGGATCCTTCAAATGATGTATCCGGTAATCAAACACTTCTAGCTCCCAACTGAATTTGCCATATATTCTTTCTATCTTTGCCCCTACTTTCTGAAATGCCCTGAATTTAGCTTTGAGGTCACTTGCCTTATCCAGTCTTTCTTCCATGCTGAGTGCAGTGTCTTCAAACATTACCTTATGCAACTTATTCTTGCACTTCTCGACATCAAAAGGGGCATAATCATCATAAGATGCTTCCCTGCAGTCCCTTAAAGAGTCATTGATGTCGTATATGACTGATCTTAATTCTTCATCAGCTGGTTTATACGCTTCCTTTATGTTCTCAAAGGTTTCTTTTCTCAACAGTAGTTGTTGATACCACTCAATAGCCTTTGGTAGCTTATTCCCAGTCAAAATGTTCTCTGTGACTAAGGTCTGAGCTGGCAAATCTCTGATACCTTTGATTCGGGGATACATATGTGAATAATATTCATCAAAAGTATCGCATTCTTCATGCAAGTCTTTCCACTTGGTATGCAATTCCACCAGTCTTTTATGTGCTTGAGCAGAGGCGCTTATAGCTTCACATCCCAATTCAAAAACCTTTTGTAACCAATTTTCTGTGTCTTGGGATTTTGATCTTACCTTGCCCAATTTAGCCATCTCATCGGTAGACAAGAAAGTAGGTATTGTCCTTATGTCTCCTTCTGCATCTACTGGCTTTATCAAAAATTGAAGACATGCTCGTAGTTCTTCATTTTGTTGTTTCAAGTCTTTCTTAGACATTCATCTTTGTCTAGTTGCTCCAAAATTGATGTGACTGATCCCTTGAAATCATCCACCCTTTGAGCATGAGTGGTTGGACCTAAATCAACTGTAGATATGATATAATCTTCTGATCTGACTTGGTCTCTTGCTGCGTTAGCTGGCAGGACTGCTATCTCCGCTATCCTTGATCCTGCTTCATTCTTGTAGATTCTTGATTGAATCTTAGCCTTTTTCTACTTCTGAGGTTTCTGAGCCTGCGACAGGATAGCACTTAGGTCAAGCTTCATTACCTCTACCTGTGGTTCAGGATATGCCATTCTACCTTGTAGCCACTCAGGAGCAGAAGATTTGTTCAATTCAGAACCTCCATCTTTATCAGACATAGCCAATTCCTTAGATTGCTCCTGTCCTTGTTCTTCATCCTTCTCTGGACTTTTCTCTTTTTCCTCTTCTTGTGCCAAGTCCTTCAAATTTATAACTACATTCTCCTGTGCAATCTTTAAAACTTCCTCTATTGGATCTTTGTCGAGAGGACTATCAGATATATCAACAACTTCTATGTTAGCTGAAAGTTCCTGGGAGTCATCATTATTTACCTCAGTCAATATCTCTTTCTCCTCCTCAATTGTTGTTTCAAGCTCCTGTAATCCGAATTCTGCACACACTTTCCCAATCCCCGGCAATAGGGGCACTGCCAATGAATCAGCTGGCATTTGTGAAATGGGGACAGCAAAAGAGATGGTCAAGGAAGGTGAACTGACCTGTGTCAGGTTAGTCAAGACCAGTGATAAGGAGGAAGAAATAACAAGAGGCGAAGGGAAGGTCAGTGAAGGTAGAGGAAGAGGGGGTGAAAGGATGGTGGAAATGGGAGGTAGTGGTAAAGAGGAAGTAGGTGTAATGGTAGTGGAATGGTACGAGATGGCAAGAGTGGAAGAAGCAGGGATGCTAGAGTCACTGGAAAAAATTGCCAATGAACAAGAGGTGGTGGTGATGGTAGAGGTAGGAGAGGTGGCAGGAGATGATACTTGAGTCATGGAGGCTGAGATTATGGGTAAAGTGGATGCAGTAGAGGAAGGATGAATGGGAAAAGAAGTGGCAGCAAAGGTAGCAGGGGTTGAGATAGTAGTGTCTACACTTTGTGTAGGAGGTTAGGCAGTTGGAAGATTGGAATCATCTTTAGTTATGGTAGCCTCCTTGTTAGCTTCTTTCACTTTTATTTTCTTAGCCTTGGAGCTCTCTCCTACACCACTTGGCATATCTTTTCTCTTGGAAGTCCTAGTCCTAGCTGAAGGAGGTTGGTCTTTCTTTGGGGGAGACCTTACAGATGGCTTCTTCATCTTCTTTGCCTTTTCTACCAGAGATGCATGCTCTTCACTATCTGATTTCTGTTTCTCAGCTGGCTCTGCCTCATCTGTGACCTGAATGGGTTCATCCTCTTCTCTCCTAGAGTCTTTGTCTGATTCTACTACTATGTAAGTAAGTTGGACTCCTTGTTCATTTAGAATAGCCACCTATGATCTAACCCAGGCCTTACTCAGTCTGATTGATTCCCTCATAACAACATCTAGGGAACTTTCTTCTGCATTTGCCCAGTTTGGCTGTGGAATGGGTTGATGGTATTGTGCTTCCCATGGTCCTCTAAGCATAACATTTTCATCATCTTGCAACTGATCAGGGACTACCATTATATGAAACCTTTTGATGAAGTCCATGGGCAACCTTGCATGTGCCTTCTTCATAATCTCATAATCATCAGGGCAATTGGCCCAAAAGTCTTCAATGTGCACTTTATGAAAGAGCTTCTTACTTACAAATCTCTCCATCACTTTGTTTGGATGAAAATGACCCCTTGCATTGTAGTAGTGCAAATTCAAGAGTTGAAGCACTTTATTTGAGTGTTGTGTTGATGCCAGAGAAGGGCATGCATAAAGTCCTTTGCCAAAGTTGATAGGAAATTGAACACTAGGCGTATGCAAGTGTTTAAGTTTCTCTGCATAAGGTATCAATTACCTCGACAGCTCCAGAAGCACTGTCTTATCATCAGGGTACCAAGGAAGTCTATAGGCCATTCCAGTGAAGCCTTGTATCTTTATGTATGTAAACTTCTCAAATTGGATATACCACCTGCCATATCTGGTTATTTCATTCATAGCCTCGGTGAA
Organism: Cunninghamia lanceolata; assembly: GCA_027924645.1. Taxonomy (NCBI): domain Eukaryota; kingdom Viridiplantae; phylum Streptophyta; class Pinopsida; order Cupressales; family Cupressaceae; genus Cunninghamia; species Cunninghamia lanceolata. Next base: position 3,229,286 of record BSBN01001040.1, on the reverse strand, counting down.
ATCCTCAAGGCTGTGTTGCCTTACAACTTTCTAGCTATATACATGGTGAATGCATCATTTACCCTTTTGAAATGTATCAATGATTGGGATGAGGTTAGTTGTGGATAGCATTCATATACTTTGATTTATGTCTTCTCATCATTCCCAATTTCACCAATCTTGGACAGTCCATCATAGTGATTCATTCTTGCCAGTGCATAGACAACATAGGACGTCCATCTGAAGTATTTGTTTTCATTGAAGTTGTTGAAGGCTTCATGGATGTTGTCACTGAGGATTTGAGCCTAGTGGAACTTGGTTCCCTTCAATATCTCAGAGATTATGACAAACATCCAATCCTCAAAGGTAGAGGCAGTTGGTAATCCATAGATTCTACTCAAAAAGGTTACTATGTCCCATATTTCATTGTGGAAATCACTCTTGTACAGTACTTTGGGGAGCTTGATGAGAGCAAACTTCCTGCTCTTAACCCAATGGTCATTTATGTACTTCCTGCATCCCTCTACATCCTTATTATAGGTTGCATTTGACCCTTGTTTATCTGGCATTGTCACAACTTTGTGCCAAGGGATGTCCAACATTTCTGCCAGAGAAGGTGGGGTCAAGTCAGCTAAGACATCCCCATTAGCTGTCTGAATCTGCCTAGTCATAATGTCGTATATGTCTACACAGGTGGCCATCAATTCTGCACACTGCACTGAGGTAGGGAAGGCAGCTGCTTGTGCAAGTCCACTATCTCTAATTACTCTGGCCCTGGGGGTTAGAGTTGGACCAAAGACTCTTAGTCTGAAGTTGTCTAGGTCAATGTGACCCAAGTCTGTGTCTCCAACATTACTCCACCCGGAGTGGACCTTGGTCTCCGGAGGGATTCCTTTGAACTCGTACTTCATTGCTTGGGCTCGAGCAGTCATTTAGTCTGCATGACCGGACCCTATAAGTTTGATACACTGAAGAAATTCCTAACATACTCCTAAGTTTCAGATAAATCAATGTAAATTTGCCATTTACTACCAACATGCTTCTGAAGGAAATTTAAGTCTAACTGAAACATCATTGCATGTAATCAAATATCTAATGTTGCAAGAAGATTTATGAAAATTACCATTAACACTGCATCACAACATTAATTTCATCATTTTGAACAATCTTCCCTTTGAAAATTTCAAGAAATTCGGTCATTTACACTGTTTTGCGCTAATTTGAGGGTTGTCTGACCCTCAGAAGGAAAAGCACTAAAATTGAGGTCATCTGACCTCAGTGGGGAAATTAGATAGGTCCGACCTCGTGTTTTGCTTCCTTTCATGCTTTCGAGTTTTAGCGTGGATTTTGGCAAGGTCTAACTTGTGCAGAATTTGGAGGTCTCCGACCTCTGGTGGTTGTCAAGTCGGTTGGTTGATATTTTAGCGCAAAGCTTTATAGATGTGAACTATTTATTGCACTTGCGCGAGAATCAGCTTGGTCTGACATGCGCAGTTTTACGCAGTGTCCGACTAGGTCGGAAGGAGGGTATTATAGCGCAAGTCGGACAAGGCAATTTTTAGCGCTAAAATTGAGTATTGTTTCCCAGTGGGGTTTCAGGACACTACCGACCTTGCGGGGGAATTTGAGTCATCCGACCAAGTCAGAGACCCAATCTTTAAGCGTGAAGTCATACGGGTCACCTTCTAGCGCAAAAGCTATTTTCAGATCTTACGGGGCTTTTTAGACCTTCCGACCAAGTTGAAGAAAAGTGTTTTAGGTGCGTTGGTCAGACGAGGTCAGTTTTAGCACCAAACGAAACTAAACACCCGACGTGGGTTTTCAAGGTGTCCGACTGACTAATGAGGTTTTAATTTGTAGGTCAGTCAGAGTTCATTTTAGCACCGGAATGAGACAAGGGTTTCAGAGGGAAAAATTCCCTAAATTTAAGCCTTAACATATGAAATGGCACATTTGTTTATTCAATGGGCCCAAACTAGGGTTTTTCAGACAAAATTCTCTCGATATGCACAGAAACCCTAACCCAAAATGCTGGAAAAATGACTATTTTTTAATAAAACCTGTTGTCTAACCCAAACCCCTAAATATTTCACAAGAAAAAGCTCGTAGAAATGGGTTAAAACCCTACCTGTTAGAAGCGGCGGCGATTTTGGTTTGAGCAGGAGGTGGCAGGTTCGAGCTCGGGCAAGTCTGTGGAGTGTGAACGCAACTCCAAAATTTTCAATCTAAAATATGATCAAAATGACTAAAACTTGATTAATTCCCTATTTAACCCCTACAAAATCTACCATTAATGCCCAAGTGTATGACCTACAATATAGATTTTGCGCGGATTTCCCTCAGCTTGGACCTACAAAGAATTTTGGTATGTCAAACTTGGTCGGACGAGGCAACATTTAGCGCAAGGCTTGGAAGTTCAGTTTGCACAAATTAGCAGAGGAATCGGGTTTATCCGACTTGCGGGCCTTTCGGGGTTGTCTGACTTAGTCGGTGGTCGTTGTTTTCAGCATAGGTCAGATGAAGCCATTTTTAGCACAGAGGTCTGAATCGATGATTTTTAGCGCTAGGTCAGACAGTGAGGAAATCAGCACAAAGGTCGAAGCAATAGGCTTTTAGCACAAGGTCAGACAAAGCAGTTTTTAGTGCTAAGGTCAGTTGAAGGTCAATTTAGCGCAAAATGTCAATTCAAGGTCTTCAAAGGGAAAGTAAGAACTCATCCTAGCAGATTTTGAAGTGTTTCTTAATAACATCTTTCCATCAAGGTCAAAATGCACTTTTGACCACATAACCACTTAGGAGATCAGAGGATCAAATGACTCTCTAGCCAAATCAAAAGAGGGGGTCTCCATTCTTGAATGGGGCATGTGTGCAAGGCACAACAGTTATTAATACGGAATATGGTGATGATATTATCAATTGAATGATTTAAATATGAGTATGCATGCAATATAGATGGAATCCTATGGTTTAGTCATGAAGGTTATTTGTGTGCATATTTTTTGCAAATTAACCCTTGTGCAACAAGAACGTGTCATCAAGGAAATGACCATTTGCAACAAAGTTGAAGATAGGAGAATTAAAGGAAGTGAAGATAGGACACCAAAAGTGCAGTTAGCTGGAGGATGAATGTGAACCATCATGGACAGAAATAAATTAAGAAGAAGTAGACTGTTTCAAATGCAGCTTATGTGTGTCCTTCATGAGAACTGTTGCATAAGAATTCTTGTTTGGATAGGACTATGCTTCCTCTGTTCAGTTAGATTAATAAATCAATCTCATACCTGTATCCTAGTATCTAGGAATGGATTGATGGTTGAAGTTAGTTAGTAGTTGCATAAAACTCTCCCTTTTCTGTATAACCTAGGAGGGATGAGTTAGCTATCAAGTTAGTTACTTTGTTTTCTGGTTACTCAGCTATTACTTCATTTTCTATATTGGAAAATGTAGACATTTTTATTAAGGAATGTCATTATTGAATATAATCTGAAAGAGATTTTATTTATGATATGAAGTGAATGAAACTACGTGTTGTGAAGATGCGTAAGAATCTGAACTAGATTTGATTTCCAGTTAAGTGAGTCAGTCCCCTGAGCTAGCCACTCAAAGTACTGATCCTCACATCATTTTTTTCCTTGTTCCTTTATGTATTCATTGTTAAATCCACTTTTCATTTGCATATAGATACATCACGAGTCAATTAGATTTCTTTAATTGTCAAATTACAGTAGTATGGTTCATGAACAAGTGCATGCTTCATCAACTTTAAGTCCTCTAGAGGTTAGCATCAATTCTCTTATCATTCTGGATGTTTTGAGTTAATTCTGTAATTTCCTGTTGACAATAGTCATCTACAGCTTATGCTGCAGGTACCCGTAGCCATTAGATTTTGTAGTTGTTTTTACTCTTCTTGCATTTCTTGAATTCCAGTAGAGTAGAATAGCCTGAGTAGGTTTGGATAAGATAGTATAGGAAGAATATGAGCCCTGAAGGCACATACAGTGCAGTGCCATCATAAGCTTATGCTCCTTGGTTGATAATTTAATGTAGGAATGCAATGATAGAGTGGACTGTTCAGATAGGTTTACCCCTGAATTATGTTAAGTCTACAACACATTAGTCTTCCTCTACATTTTTGGGGCCGTACGTGTTGTCAAATTTTGAGATGCACTGATCATTTATTCCATAACGTGTGTACATAAGGTAACTTTCAATGATTAAACTTAGCTTTCTTTTTATATTCATTATTACTTTTTGTTTATTTCATGCATGCGAAAATGTTTATCACCATTCCAATTAATAATTCCTCTTCCTTGCATATCAATTGCCACATGAAGTGAGGTCACTTCACAGTTTAGTTGGGGGGAGGGGTTTAATTTTTTAATTTTTGCCATTTTGCTATCTTTATTTTTTAAGATACCAGATAGACCATCCTATGCCATTTTCTAAAACAATAAACCTTCCTTGTTTTGCCAAAATATGAATTTGTTACCCTGAGAAAGTTGCAGTGGGAAGAATAGAAAAGGGGCAGTAAATTGTAGGTTAGTTCTCTTCAAGGTGGTAGAATTGGAGTTTAGCAGAAAGTGAGAAATTAAGACTTCAAGAGATTACAAAATACAGAGATAAATTACAGAATACAAATATAATGGGGGGTGATGTAGTATGACGAGAACCATCTGCACATAAAGAAATATTAGAGGATGTGTTAGTGCTACCACTCTTTACCAGAGTAGGATGGTTGGATTACTTTTTGAAGTTGACAGAGTATGATAACAAAATGGCAAAGGAATTTGTAGCCACATTGCAGTATGATGAGGGAATGGTTAGGGGATTGATAGTAGATGCTTCAGAGATGGCCATTGCCCAAGTCACAAGATTGCCATGCACAGGGTTCGAGTATCCAGCTCGTGCTGATGCAGTCGCAATGAGGGAAGAATTCTGTGAGAGAGGAGAGCACCTGGACTTAATGACACAAGGTACAAAAAGATTATCCCTTCCATTTTCTCAGGAAAATGTGCTTCATACATCATTAAATACATTACCTGTGATGGCTGACATAATTTGTTGTAAACTATACATTTTAGGTTGCTTAATCATCTATGCCATGATAAGCTAGTCAACATCCCCAATTTTCTGTATAATATATTGAAAAGGATGGCATCTAAATACCAGAAGAAGCAAGAGGATACAACATTGTCCCACCGTTGTTTAGTAGCCTTATTGTTAAAGAGGAGCATAAGAATTCAACACCCTCAGGTTGATTGGGAAGCTTTTAAACAATGTGTAGATATCACAACACTGTTAGAAGAACCTGAAGCAAAGAATGAACCCCTGTATGAGTCTGAAACTAAAATTGAGCCTGAGTAAGAGAAGCCACAAGAGGACAACACTCTAGAGGATAGGCTAGTAACAATAGAGGAACCCTCATCTTCTAAGCCTAAACCTATGAAAGGCACTAATTCAACACCTGTTAAGAAAAAGAGAAATAAGAAAAGTGTTGAGAAGCCTAAAAGCACTGAGAAGGTAGAAGATGTAAGTGAAAAGAAGAGGAAGAGGAGTAAAAAGAAAAGGAAAGATGAAGCCAAACAGGAGATTTCTACTCCCAGGTGCTTAGGAAGGTTAAAGAGGCGGAGTGTGAAGGAAAGAACTGTTAAAGAACAGGGGCATGAAAAAGGTGAAGGACAATAGCATCATGATCCAACACTAGTGAATTTAGACTCGGATGAAGGAAGAATTGCCCCTAAAGATGTCACAGATGATGTTCTTGAGGATGTCTTTGCTGATTTTTGTGAAAATGTTAATGTATCTACTAAAAAGAGAAGGTATGTTTCTTCGACTTCTAATTTTGATTCAGAGGATTTATTTATTGCAAAGAAAATGGGAAAGTTAGTTCCTAGCAGTTCTGCTAAGGAAGTTTTTGATATAACTAGGAATGATAATGATGAAGGTCTAAATTTTGAGAAAGAAAAAGAATTGTTGGAGGATAGAAACATAAGAAAAGAACTGCAAGAAGCTCTTGATAGAATAAAACACTTGGAAGAGTAGGTGAAAGGATATGAAGAGAAGGACAAAGAAAAGGAGAAAAGAATACAAGAGTTGGAGGAGAGGATTCAGACCTATGGCCATAGAACTAATTTAGATTTGTTAGCACAGATGGCTGTAAGTAAAACAAATGCTGAAGAAAATGAGGTACTCACTCCACAAGCTCCTGTAACAAGAACTCCAGTATACCACACTACTTTGTCTTTAGGTTTTGAATTAATGAAACTCACTCATGAATTCAAACAAGAAAAGGAAAACTGGGAGAAGGAAAAATAGAATCTCAATGCATCAATAGAAGATAAGAATTTGGTGATAAAAAGGTTGTAGGATAAGCTGATAGAGGTAATTGACAGGGCCATACAGATCATTAGGTGTAGACCTCCACCAAGGGTATATGCATTGTTTTAGAAAGAAAAGTTTCTCAGTTTTCAGTTTAATAAGTTCATTAATAATCATCCTACTTTACATTCAAGGCATATTTTGTACATCCATTTTAAAGAAGTTAGTTTAGAGGAGCAAGACCAATTGTGTGAATACTGTTTGCATAATTACTTAATGGAAGATGATACATAATGGAACCCTTCAATGTATGTTGGGGTTTTGCAGGTTAGGGCACTGTTATCATATCTCAAGAATGAAAAGCTCAGAGGGGAATTGATTGATAAGTATGAGGAACAAGAGAAAATAGTAGCACTACAGGTTAGAAGGGAAGTACTAAATCCTGATGTAATCCTCACCCAATGGTTAACACTCTCACACAAATACCCAGGAAAAATAATTATAGATTTAAGACTATGAGATCACAGGAGGATACAGCAGTTAGCAGGGCCTATGCTTCAAAATTGTGTAAGGTATGTGCAAGATAGATGGAATAGTCTGACTCCAGCACTATAGAGGAAAGATCCTCATTCTTTTCATAATTTTATGAATATGTTTTAGAGACTGCACAAGTATATCCAAATTTTAGAGCAAATAGGAGTGGGATGGCTACCACTTACATTTCATCCTCATATTCTCCTTTATCTAGTACCACACTGGACAGGGGAAAAGGGTGATGAATGTAGGAATGCCGAGTCAGTCAGATTGGATAGGCTTGCTTGTTACAATGGTTTTTATCTTAAGCAAGGTTTAGGATTCAGAGAAATAATGGACCTGAGGCAGATTACTTTGCACTACAATCTTCTCCTCTAGGCATTCAATTCAATGATTTTGCTTGAGGGCAAGCAAAAGGCTAAGTTGGGGAGAAGGATGGGCTAAAATATTGACCTCTTTTTATGATGCTTTTATATGCTTTTAGAACTTTTCCATATGATCCTCCAGACACTTTACCAACATCACCATCATTATATGTTGTCTTTTTATATACTTTGCAAGACTTTGAACCTATGTTATTAATATGGAATACGGTGATGATATTATCAATTGAATGATTTAAATATGAGTATGCATGCAATATAGATGGAATCCTATCATTTAGTCATGAAGGTTATTTGTGTGCATATGTTTTGTGAATTAACCCCTATGCAACAAGAATGTGTCATCAAGGAAATGAGCATTTACAGTGAAGTTGAAGACGTGAGAATTAAAGGAAGTGAAGATAGGATGCCAAAAGTGTAGTTAGCTAGAGGATGAATGTGAACCATCATGGACAGAAATAAATTAAGAAGTAGACTATTTCAAACGTAGCTTATGTGTGTCCTTCATGAGAACCGTTGCATAAGAATTCTTGTTTGAATAGGACTTTGCTTCCTCTGTTCAGTTAGATTAATAAATCAATCTCAAACTTGTATCCTAGTATCTAGGAATGGATTGATGGTTGAAGTTAGTTAGTAGTTGCATAAAACTCTCCCGTTTCTGTATAAGTTAAGAGGGATGAGTTAGATATCAAGTCAGTTACTTTGTTTTCTGGTTACTCAATTATTACTCTATTTTCTATATTGGAAAATGTAGACATGTTTTATTAAGGAATGTCATTATTGAATACAATCTGAAAGAGATTTTATTTATGATATGAAGTGAATGAATGAACTATGTGTTGTGAAGATGCATAAGAATCTAAACTAGATTTGATTTCCAGTTAAGTGAGTCAGTCCCCTGAGCCGGCCACTCAAGTTACTGATCCTCACTTCATTTATTTCCTTGTTCCTTTATGTATTCATTATTAAATTTGCTTTTCATTTGCATATAGATACATCATGAGTCACTTAGATTTCTTCAATTGTCAAATTACAGTAGTATGGTTCATGAACAAGTGCATGCTTTATCAACTTTGAGTCCTCCGAAGGTTAGCATTAGTTCTCTTATCATTATGGATGTTTTGAGTTAATTCTGTAATTTCCTGTTGATAACAGTCATCTACAGTTTATGCTGTAGGTACCCATAGCCACTAGATTTTGTAGTTGTTTTTACTGTTCCTACATTTCTGTGAATTCCAGCATAGTAGAATAGCCTGAGTAGGTTTGGATAAGATAGTATAGGAAGAATATGAGCCTTGAAGGCACATACAGTGCAGTGCCATCATAAGCTTATGCTCCTTGGTTGATAATTTAATGCAGGAATGCAATGATAGAGTGGGCTGTTCAGATAGGTTTACCCCTGAATTATGTTAAGTCTACAACATATTAGGTTTCCTCTACATTTTTGGCACCGTACGTGTTCTCAAATTCTGAGATGCACTGATCATTTATTCCATAACGTGTGTACATAAGGTAATTTTCAATGATTAAACTTAGCTTTCCTTTTATATTCATTATTACTTTTTATTTATTTCATGCATGCGAAAATGTTTATCACCATTCCAATTAATAATTCCTCTTCCTTGCATATCAATTTCTATGTGAAGTGAGGTAACTTCACAGTTGATTTGGGGGGAGGGGTTTAATTTTTTGGTTTTCGTCATATTTGCTATCTTTGTTTTTTGAGATACCAGATAGAACATCCTATGCCATTTTCTAAAATAGTAAACCTTGCCTATCTTGCCAAAATATGAATTTGTTACCCTATGAAAGTTGCGCAATGGGAAGAATAGAAAAGGGGCAGTAAACTGTAGGTTGGTTCTCTTCAAGGTGGTAGAATTGGAGTTTAGCAGAAAGTGAGAAATTGAGACTTCAAGAGATTGTAGAATACAGAGATAAATTATAGAATACATATATAATGGTGGGTGATGCAATACGATGAGAGAAATATGCACATAAAGAAATATTAGAGGATGTGTTAGTGCTACCACGCTTTACCAAAGTAGTATCGTTGGATTACTTTTTTAAGTTGACAGAGTATGATAATGAAATGGCAAATGAATTTGTAGCCACACTATAGTATGATGAGGCAATGGTCAGGGGATTGATAGTAGATGCTTTAGAGATGGCCATTGCCCAAGTCACAGGATTGCCGCGCACAGGGTCCGAGTATCCAGTTCGTGTTGATGCAGCCGTAACGAGGAAAGAATTCTGTGAGAGAGGAGAGCACCTGGACTTAATGACACAAGGTACAAAAAGATTATCCCTTCCATTTTTCTCAGGAAAGTGTGCTTCATACATCATTAAATACACTACCTGTGATGGCCGGCATAATTTGTTGTATACTGTACATTTTAAGTTGCTTAATCATCTACGCCACGATAAGCTAGTCAACATCCATAATTTCCTATATAATATGTTGAAAAGGATGGCGTCTGAATACTAGAAGAAGCAAGCAGACACCACATTGTCCCACCATTGTTTAGTAGACTTATTGATAAATAGGAGTTTAAGAATTCAACACCTTCAGGTTGATTGGGAAGCTTTTAAACAATAAGTAAATATCACAACACTGTTAGAAGAACCTGAAGCAAAGAATGAACCCCCGTATGAGTCTGAACCTGAAATTGAGCTTGAGCAAGAGAAGCCGCAAGAGGACAACACTCTAGAGGATAGGCTAGTAACAACAGAGGAATCCTCATATTCTAAACCTAAACCTATGAGAGGCACTGATTCAACACCTGTTAAGAAAAAGAGAAATAAGAAAAAGTGTTGAGAAGCCTAAAACCACTGAGAAGGGAGAAGATGCAGGGGAAAAGAAGAGGAAGAGGAGTAAAAAGAAAAGGAAATATGAAGCCATACAGGAGACTTCTACTCCCAGGTGCTCAGGAAGGTTAAAGAGGCAGAGAGTGAAGGAGAGAACTGTTATAGAACAGGGGCAGAAAAAAGGTGAAGGACAACAACATCATGATCCAAAACCAGTGAATTTAGACTCAGATAAAGGAAGAATTGCCCCTAAAGATGTCACTGCTGATGTTCCTGAGGATGTCTCTGCTGATGCTTGTGAAAATGTTAATGTATCTACTAAAAAGAGAAGGTATGTTTCTTCGACTTCTAATTCTGATTCAGAGGATTTATGTATTGCAAAGAAAATGGGAAAGTCGGTTCCTAGAAGTTCTGCTAAGGAAGTTTTTGATATAACTAGGAATGATAATGATGAAGGTCTAAATTTTGAGAAAGAAAAAGAATTGTTGGAGGATAGAAACATAAGAAAAGAACTGCAAGAAGCTCTTGATAGAATAAAACACTTGGAAGAGTAGGTGAAAGGATATGAAGAGAAGGACAAATAAAAGGAGAAAAGAATACAAGAGTTAGAGGAGAGGATTCAGACCTATGGCCATAGAACTAATTTAGATTTGTTAGCACAGATGGCTGTAAGTAAAACAAATGCTGAAGAAAATGAGGTACTCACTCCACAACCTCCTGTAACAAGAACTCCAGTATAACACACTACTTTGTCTTTAGGTTTTGAATTAATGAAACTCACTCATGAATTCAAACAAGAAAAGGAAAACTGGGAGAAGGAAAAATAGAATCTCAATGCATCAATAGAAGATAAGAATTTGTTGATAAAAAGGTTGGAGGATAAGATGAAAGAGGTAATTGATAGAGCCGTACAGATCATTGGGTGTAGACCTCCACCAAGGGTCTATGCATTGTTTTTGAAAGAAAAGTTTCTTAGTTTTTAGTTGAATAGGTTCATTAATAATCAACCTGCTTTACATTCAAGGCATATTTTGTACATCCATTTTAAAGAAGTCAGTTTAGAGGAGCAAGACCAATTGTGTGAATATTGTTTGCATAATTACTTAATGGAACAAGATACAGAATGGAACCCTTCAATGTATGTTGGGGATTTGCAGGTTAGGGCACTATTATCATATCTCAAGAATGAAAATCTTAGAGGGGAATTGATGGATAAGTATGAGGAACAAGAGAAAATAGTAGCACTATAGGTCAGAAGGGAAGCACTAAATCTTGATGTAATCCTCACCCAATGGTTAACACTTCTCTCACACAAAGGCCCAGGAAAAATAATTATGGATTTAAGACTGCGAGATCATAGGAGGATACAGTAGTTAGCAGGGCCTATGCTTCAAAATTGTCTCAGGTATGTGCAAGATAGATGGAATAGTCTGACTCTAGCACTGCAGAGGAAAGAGCCTCATTCTTTTCATAATTTTATGAATATGTTTGAGAGACTGCGCAAGTATATCCAGATTTCAGAGCAAATAGGAGAGGGATGGCTAACACTTACATTTCATCCTCCTATTCTCCTTTATCTAGTACCACACTAGACATGGGAAAAGGGTGATGAATGTAGGAATGCAGAGTCAGTCAGATTGGATAGGCTTGCTTGTTACAATGGTTTTTATGGACTTGAGGCAGATTACTTTGCACTACAATCTTCTCCCCTAGGTGTTCAATTCAATGTTTTTGTTTGAGGGCAAGCAAAAGGCTAAGTTGGGGGGAATGATGGGCTGAAATATTGACCTCTTTTTATGATGTTTTTATATGCTTTTAGAACTTTTCCATTTGATCCTCCAAACACTTTACCAACATCACCATCATTATATGTTGTCTTTTTATATACTTTGCAAGACTTTGAACCTATGTTATTAATATGGAATATGGTGATGATATTATCAATTGAATGATTTAAATATGAGTATGCATGCAATATAGATGGAATCCTATGGTTTAGTCATGAAGGTTATTTGTGTGCATATTTTTTTTTAATTAACCCCTGTGCAACAAGAACATGTCATCAAGGAAATGAGCATTTGCAATGAAGTCGAAGACAAGAGAATTAAAGGAAGTGAAGATAGGACGCAAAAAGTATAGTTAGCTGAAGGATGAATGTGAACCATCATGGACATAAATAAATTTAGAAGAAGTAGACTATTTCAAATGCAGCTTATGTGTGTCTTTCATGAGAACATGAGAACCGTTGCATAAGAATTCTTGTTTTGATAGGACTCTGCTTCCTCTATTCAGTTAGATTAATAAATCAATCTCAAACCTATATCCTAATATCTAAGAATGGATTGATGGTTGAATTTAGTTAGTAGTTGCATAAAACTCTCCCATTTCTGTATAAGTTAGGAAGGATGAGTTAGATATCGAGTTAGTTACTTTGGTTTCTGGTTACTCAATTATTGCTCTGTTTTCTATATTAGAAAATGCAGACACGTTTTATTAAGGAATATCATTATTGAATACAATCTAAAAGAGATTTTGTTTATGATATGAAGTGAATGAAACTATGTGTTGTGAAGATGAGTAAGAATCTAAACTAGATTTGATTTCCAGTTAAGTGAGTCAGTCCCCTGAGCTGGCCACTCAAGGTACTGATCCTCACTTCATTTGTTTCCTTGTTCTTTTATGTATTCATTGTTAAATCCACTGTTCATTTGCATATAGATACATCGTGAGTCACTTAGATTTCGTTAATTGTCAAATTACAGTAGTATGGTTCATGAACAAGTGCATGCTTTATTAACTTTAAGTCCTCTGGAGGTTAGAATTAGTTCTCTTATCATTCTGGATGTTTTGAGTTAATTTTGTAATTTCCTGTTGATAATAGTCATCTATAGCTTATGCTGTAGGTACCCGTAGCCACTAGATTCTGTAACTATTTTTACTGTTCCTACATTTTTGTGAATTCCAGTAGAGTAGAATAGCCTGAGTAGGTTTGGATAAGATAGTATAGGAAGAATATGAGCCCTAAAGGCACATACAGTGCAGTGCCATCATAAGCTTATGCTCCTTAGTTGGTAATTTAATGTAGGAATGCAATGATAGAGTGGACTGTTCAGATAGGTTTACCCCTGAATTATGTTAAGTCTACAACACATTAGTTTTCCTCTACACTCGACACAATAAAGAGTAGAGTAGACTCGGATGGTTCATTAGATTGAATCAGTGGAATGACAGAAAGGTATGTTATTTTTCTTTGCTATTCTCATTTCACCTTCTATATTTTAGCTATTCATTTTAGCTAAATAGTACAATTGCATTTGCATGCGGGATTTTAGTATGATGGAGGTAGGGAAAATCCTTATGAAGTTGGCTTTGGAAGGAAAGTAAGGTAGGTTTTCATGATTATTTCATGATGATATGTGCTTTACTTACTATTTCATAATGAGTTTTAATGATGTTCCTATGAGTTTTAATTCATTTTAATGATGTTACTATTTCATAATGAATTTTAATGACAAACCCTCATTTGTTTCTTCACATTTGGTGCTAACAATTGATAGCAGTATTAAGGGTAGCCTCAATTGATGCCCTACAAGACATTGGATCAAGTGAGAACACCTTTATAGTACTGAATTTTCATCTGCTAGAAAAGTATTATGACTGAATTTTTACATTCGACATCTCCTGGGGCCAAATGGATGGCGCCAACGCATACGGGTGGGTGGGTAAATGTGTGGTATATCTATATGTGTGTGTGTGTGTATATGTGTGTGTGTGTGTATATACACACACACACACACAATTGATAGCAGTGATAAGGGCAACCTCAATTGATGCCCTACAAGATATATATGTGTGTGTGTACATATATATATATATATATGTACACACACACATATATATGTGTGTGTGTACATATATGTGTGTGTGTACATATATGTGTATATATATACACACACACACACATGATAGCATATGTGTGTGTGTGTACATATATGTGTGTATATATATACACACACACACACACAATTGATAGCAGCGATAAGGGCAGCCTCAATTGATGCCCTACAAGACATTGGATCAAGTGAGAACACCTTTATAGTACTAAATTTTCATCTACTAGAAAGGTCTTATGACTAAATTTTTACATTCCACATCGCTTGGGGCCAAAATGATGGTGCCAACGCATCTGGGTGCGCGGGTAAATGTGTGTGATATATATATATAGCATTAGAGAGAGGGAAAGATAGAGAGAGATTATTACACTATAAAAATAATAATAAAACATAGAATGCATTATAAATGTATGATTATTACACCAAAACCAGGTGATTCTATTCTACTTTTTCTAAACTTATTTTATTGAAATAAATAATAACATGGCCACCCGTTCGTACAGGACTTTTACTCCAAGCACACGTGATAAATCTCTATCAAGTTTTGATGGAAAAGTCCAGTCTCATCCACAAAACAAATTGACTTCCAGACAACATCATTGTGGGAAAGGTCGTAATAACAGTAGAATTATTACCATACAACATAGAGGAGGAGGTCACAAGCGTTTATATCGTCAAATTGATTTTTGACAGAGTGAGAAAGACATATTGGGAAAAATTATTTCAATAGAAAGTGACCCTAATAGAAGTGCATATATATGTCTTGTGCACTACAGAGATGGTGAAAAGACATATATTTTGCATCCGAGAGGGATTATAATTGGAGATACTATTCTTTCTGGTCCAAGAGCTCCCATATCAATGGGAAATGCCCTACCTTTGAGTGCGGTTTGAATTATTAATTTATATAATCAGAAGTAACCGATTGGGTTTACAACAAAACCTAAAAATCTATCATTGATCCAACTAGGAGACTTTGATGGGATTAACCCCAAAGGGAAACTGAGGATAAAGAGCAGCGGGTGATTCAGTTCAATTGTTTCTGGAATTATTGACTCCAGAGATATGATAATATGGAAAACACTAAATTGTCTAAAGCAGAAACAAATAAGGAAAAGGAGCCCTTGTTATAAAGAGAAAGACAAGTAACTCACATTTGATTTGATGGTCAAAGGTAGATTCAAAGATGAACAGTGAAAATATTTGTTAGAGAATAAAGAAAATTTCTATTTCAAATGCCTCCTACATTATCCAGAAGATGCAAAAGCATTAATGTAATTTGATAAAGTCATTCATTCTGAATGCTATGTGAAAAAAAGAACATAAGCCAAATGATGGAATAAAAAAACCTAGGATGTTCAGAATAAGGACATAAGGGATTTAAAGTATGCCCTTCATCCTAGATCTCTATATAAAATATATAAATAGAATCTTATATATTTACATTGAGTATATGAATATTCATTCACATCCAGAAAGCTATATGCCTTGAGAGAGGCTTGTATAGTTTGGGAAGGGATTTTTACAAATTAAAGGTCTACTTAAACCAATACACCTTTAGGCACAAATATACATAATGTCAAAGTACAAGTCGGAAAAGGTGGACTATTAGCTAGAGCAATAGGTGCTATGGTAGAATTGATTGCAAAAGGTCGATTGACCACATTAAGATTACCATTTGGGGAGGTCTATTTAATATCTAAGAACTGCTCAGCAAAAATTAGACAAGTAGGCAACATTAATATATATATATATATAGCATTAGAGAGAGGGAAAGATAGAAAGAGATAGAGATATAGAGTTAGAGAAGGAGATATAGAAAGAGGTAGGGGAGAGGGAGAAATAGAGAGAGATAGGGAGAGGGGGACATAGTGAGGGAGAGGGAGAGGGAGAGAGGGGGAGAGATAGAAATAGATAAAGGGAGCGATGGAGAGATAGAGTTAGAGAGGAAAAATATAGAAAGTGGGCAAATAGAGAGAGAGAGAGGGAGGGAGGGGAGAAAGAGAGACATAGAGGCAGAGGGAGATATATAATGGCATAGATTTAGAGAGATAGAAAGAGATGGAGGGGGAGAGAGAAATATAGAGATGAGAGAGAAATATAAAGAGATAGAGGGAGAGGGAGAGATAGAGAGATAGAGAATGCAAGAGAGAAGGGGGAGAGATAGAGAGGGAGGGAAAGATATAAAGATGGAGTTAGAGAGAGAGAGAGATACAAGGTGATAGAGATACAAAGAGATAGAGGGAGCGATGGAGAGATAGAATTAGAGAGAGGGAAATATATATATATATATAGAGAGAGAGAGAGGGGGGGAGATTGAGAAATATTGAGAGAGGGCAAAATAGAGATAGATAGATGGGGGAGATGGGGGAGAGAGGATATAGAGAGAGGAAGAGATGGGGAGAGGGGAGATAGAGAGATAGGGATAGAGAGGGGGAGATGGAGAGGGAGAAAGAGATAGGGGAAATAATTAGGGAGAGAGACAATGAGAGAGAGAAGGGGGAGATTAAGAGATATAGATGAGACAGAGAGAGGGAGAGATGGGGGAGAGGGTAGATAGAGAGATAGGTATGGAGAGGGATATATATATACATGTATATATACATACATACATGTGTATATATATATACATATACATATACATATGTATATGTATACATATGTATATGTATACATATGTATATGTATACATATGTATATGTATATATATATACATATATACATATTTATATGTATATGTATAGATATACATACATATATATATGTATGTATATATATATATATATATCTATACATAGTATACATATACATATATATCTATACATATACATATATGTATATGTATAGATATATACATATATATATATGTATGTATGTATGTATATATATGTATATATATATGTATATACATATATACATATATATACATATATATTGTATATATATATATGTATATATGTATATGTATAAGTATATATATGTATGTATATGTATATATATACATATATATATGTGTGTGTATATATATGTGTGTATATATAGATGTATATATATACATCTATATATATACATATATATGTATATATATAGATGTATGTATATATATGTATATATATGTATGTATATGTATATATATACATATACATATATATATATGTGTGTATCTATAGATGTATATATACATCTATAGATACACACATATATATGTATATATAGATGTATGTATATGTATATATATGTGTATATATGTGTGTATATATATATATAGAGAGAGAGAGAGATACAAGGTGATAGAGATACAAAGAGATAGAGGGAGCGATGGAGAGATAGAATTAGAGAGAGGGAAATATATATATATAGAGAGAGAGAGGGGGGGGGGCGAGATTGAGAAATATTGAGAGAGGGCAAAATAGGGATAGATAGATGGGGGAGATGGGGGAGAGAGGATATAGAGAGAGGAAGAGATGGGGAGAGGGGAGATAGAGAGATAGGGATAGAGAGGGAGAGATGGAGAGGGAGAAAGAGATAGGGGAAATAATTAGGGAGAGAGACAATGAGAGAGAGAAGGGGGAGATTAAGAGATATAGATGAGACAGAGAGAGGGAGAGATGGGGGAGAGGGTAGATAGAGAGATAGGTATGGAGAGGGATATATATACATACATACATGTGTATATATATATACATATACATATGTATATGTATATATATATATACATATACATATGTATATGTATATATATACATATATACATATTTATATGTATATGTATAGATATACATACATATATATATGTATGTATATATATATATATATCTATACATACTATACATATACATATATATCTATACATATACATATATGTATATGTATATATATATATATATGTATATGTATAGATATATACATATATGTATGTATGTATGTATGTATGTATGTATGTATATATATGTATATATATATGTATATACATATATACATATATATACATATATATACATATACATGTATATGTATAAGTATATATATGTATGTATATATATGTGTGTATATATAGATGTATATATATACATCTATATATATACATATATATGTATATATATAGATGTATGTATATATATGTATATATATATGTATGTATATGTATATATACACATATATATATATGTGTGTGTGTATATAGATGTATATATACATCTATATATATACATATATATGTATATATAGATGTATGTATATGTATATATATGTGTATATATGTGTATATATATGTATGTGTATATATGTGTATATATGTGTGTATATATATATGTATATATATACATATATATACATACATCTATATATACATATATATGTATATATATAGATGTATATATATACATCTATATATACACACATATATATACACACACATATATATATGTATATATATATACATATACATACATATATATACTTATACATATACATATATACATATATATATACAATATATATATATACATATACATACATACATACATACATACATACATACATACATACATATATATGTATATATCTATACATATACATATATATATACATATACATATATGTATATGTATAGATATATATGTATATGTATAGTATGTATAGATATATATATATATACATACATATATATATGTATGTATATCTATACATATACATATAAATATGTATATATGTATATATATACATATACATATGTATACATATACATATGTATATGTATATATATATATATACACATGTATGTATGTATATACATGTATATATACATCTATATACACACACACACACACACACACATATATATATATATATACAGAGAGAGAGTGAGGGAAGGAGAGATATAAAGATAGAGAGGGAGAGAGATAAAGAGAGAGGGAGGATAGAGAGATAAAAAGATAGATGGAGAGATAGGGATATAGAGAGATAGAGATAGATAGAGGGAGAGGTAAAGAGATAGAGAGATATTGAGTAGAATAAGCTTTTACAAAAAGTACTTTAGAATTTGAAAATCTATACATACTTAAAGCATTTGAAGTGAAAATAAAGGCATTAGAAGGCTAGGTGACCACAGTTGTAGAGCAAGCCATTGAAGTTGAAGATACATAGGTAGAAGAAACTAAAAAACAAATCAGAGGTTAAAATAAAATTTACTAAAGTAAGAATAGAGTTGGAAGTAGGAAAAAGCTATATGGTAACTAAGACAACCACCAAGAATGCATTATCAAAGAAAGTGGAAAACTTGGAGGTATAATTGAGCCATGAAAAGGATAAAATTAGTGACAAGGCTATTGAAATAGGATCCCTAAATAAAAAGGCCTCTAGCCAAGATTATGATCTAGTGAAGATAAATAATCAAGTGGACACCTAGGCCTAGACACTCAAGGGCCTAAGAGAAAAAGAGGCTAACCTAAAGAATATACTAGAATAATCAAAGGAGGTCAAAAGATTAAAGGACCAAATTAAAGAGCTCAAATAGTTAGTGTCTTCCCTTGACCACATCAAGGTCTTGTGAAGATCATATTGCAAGGCCACAATGGAAGTTGTTGGAAATATGCAGCCATATAGACTAATTATGGATAACCTAATAAGAGATTAAATGTGCAGCATAACTAGAAATCCACATGCAAAAGAAATAAACAATCATACCATCAGTGGTGACACAAGATATTCCCTAGGAAAACCCTCATAGAGGGAAAAATCCATCCTCCAAAAGTAGGCATCCTCATGTATTATTCAGCAATAAAACAACAAATACATATGCAAATATCACCTCTGAAACATCAAGCTCTCTCTATCTGCACTCCATGTGAACAAGCATATAACCATACATCCCATTCCATGCTTCAAACCCTCACACAACCAACCTACAAGAGAAGCTACAAGCCTAGCCAAAGGCAATAAGCCCTCACCTCACTCTCTTAACAACAACTACCTGTGTGTTTGTTTTTATAGACATAAGCTCACACAAATACAACATGTGGTATGGTAAAACCATCTTCCCCAAAACCATGTGTCTACAAAACTATTGACCCCACATTTGATTATTGGTACTAAGTTTTCCCAAATAATCAAATAATTACAAATAAAGTAATTAACCCAATGTTACATACAACAATTACAAGTGGCATCCAAATAAATATCCAATGTGGCTAAACACATCACATGATGCACCACAATTAAATATTTATTTTACATAACAATGTTATTCAAGGTGTACAACACACCTACTCCAACATTCTCCCACTTGTTGTATACATTGCATAAGGGATCAACATGTAAACTCAATACATCAAGGGAAACCATCCATATGCCCAACATGTACCATATAACCATCCATGTTCTCCATGTGCTCCAAGATATCTACAACAATAATCAAGGTGTCCATCATCTCAAACAAGAATCTCTCCATCCTCCATCTAGCCAATCCATGAAGAATAAGATCCTCCAAAGAGATACCACACTAAACTGTCACATAGAAGCAAGAAACTTGCATCAGCTGATATCCAAACACAAGGACCAAATCCAATGGTAACAAATAGGCTCGAGTAGCTGACAAGAATCAATCACCATAGATGAAATAACAACCACAACTAGTTACTAATGCATCAACTAACCATACCTCCAAACCAAGGTATACAAAAGATAACAAGTAGACCTTATGCCAACAACATATCCAACTCAAATCACAATGATAACAAGTCCCTGTGTATACTCAATCCTGCATAAAGAAGTCCTCCAAGGTAACAACACAAAGCATGTGATAACAAACCTCAAGAACCTCCAAAATGCATCATAATGAGAACATCCAACAAAGGAATCATATACATCATAGAGCTCCCACTACATGAGTAAATGTCAAATGTCAAAATAGATCAAGGCATCCAAAGATCACTAATAGAATGCATATAGAAGATGTGGTTGAATCCTCTATCACATAGTGTCAAAGAACGCACACATAGATATGCAAAATCTGCAAACTAAATAGCTACAACATAACTCTCTCCTCAAGTCCATATCTCTCCCAAATCCTCCACATCATAAGAGAAAGAAGCCAAAGAGACTCAAAAGCTCCATACAAATTTCAACTCCAATTTCATGTGAACATAAATATCCAAGAAGAAGAATAAGACAAATCAAGAGAGAACCTGCAAATCATAACCATGTCTTTCTATCCACACTAATGTGTTATAGATGTGAAAAGTATGATCTCCTTTACAACCCAAAGACAAGAAGCCTCCACAACATCCAACAACAAGATGCAAGCCTCTCAAATTAAAATGTAGATCAAACTCATAACCATCCCAAAGAAGGAATAAGCCCAAAGCCACTAACCATCTCCATTACACACAATGATCTCATAACAACTCAGGATCAAACATAATGAGATAACTAATCATAACCATGCATCTACTCCTCAAACAAGTCCTCACAACCATAATCCATAGCTCAAGACTCAAGCATGAGAAGATACGATACAAAGAAAGAATGTATTTGAAAATCAGGTGGGCATGCCTATCAAAACATTCACCACCAAGTGGACCAAGAGTGGGAATGAGATTTCTCCTCTAGGTTGCACCAAGCCTCGAAGACTCTCTCCAAGAACAATCTCCTCAACAGGTCCATGTTGGACTCACGTCCAACCAAGGTGTAGGCTCCTCGGTCTTGCTGCTAAAATCCTCATCAAAGAGTAACCATATCAACACATATCTCTAATCCCAAGAGAACTCAAGCCTCACCTATGTCTCCAAGTATCCATGAGTACCTCCATGATCAATCCATGCTAAACTCCAAATGCAAAACCGCACCATCATGAATCTCCCAAGCACATGACCAATGTACCCAATACCAAGAGAACCATCAAGATCATAGTCAAAGCTCTCACTGCACATATGCATAACCAAGGAACATATCATGACATCATGATCTAATCATCTCCTCAAAGGAAGATAACATGCACCAATGCACACATCCTGTCTTAAGAGAACCTGTATCATGCCAACACTCTAACACGTGATCAAGAGTAAAACAAGACACAATACCAACCATCCTATAAGCAAGAATCACCTATCAAAACTGAAAAACATAACCAACACCTCAACCAAAGACTCCAAGAGTCCTCCATGGTACCAAGATGTCAACATCTCCAAATCACATGAAGATAACCATAGCATGCCAAAGCTCCCATTGAAGTGTGATATTGAGATATACATGGCAACATCATAAACATCAAACCATCATTGTTAGAATCTCCCACTGAAACATGTAACCAAGCTATCCATGACATCATGATAACCATCTCCTACATGAAGATCATCCATGGCCCCAACACAATCAAAGAATCCATTGTTACAACAACTCACAAAAGGTCAAGTACACCATAATCTCCAAACCAAGAAGATGAACAAAACCTATAAACCAAACATCAATCCAACACCACCAAAACTGCACTTGTAAAACAATCATGTCATGTCAAAGTCCCAACCAAACAAGGAACATCCATGACACCATGATCACCACCCAATATACCTACACCAAACTCCCATCAAGTCTCACACAACCGTACCATATAGTCAACAAACATAGGTCTCGTATCATGACTGTATGAGGTAATTCCATCTCTCTATCTCTCATAATGATAAGCAAACAAATGCAACATGTGACTAAACCAAGCCACAAATGAGAATCTGCATCAACACTAAAACATCTATGGGCATAGACAACCCACATCCAAGTCATAAATGCAACCTGTAAGCATAGACAACCTACAACACTGTATGTAACATGTAGATCTCACAATGCAACATGCAAACTCAAAAATACATGTATAATGCTATCAACAAAGGATAATCATAGATAAACCTGTAAGTTTGCAATGACTCAAACACCAAATCATCCCAGATTTGATTTGCCATCAACTCACAAATGCACCAAAAGTCAAAGGAACCAAAATGAGCTCAAACTGATACAAACTAAACAAACCTTAGAATATCATCTCCAGACCTACTCCACTGCGTAGTACTCAGAAATACCTTTCCAACACTTATAAGAAGTCTGAAATCTGACTCCGTATGCACTTGTTATGCCTGGTCAAAGCTCAAAATGAATATCTAGCTTCCAACTTGAAAAAACTGGTCAAAATGACAAAATCTAGAAATTGTTTTGAGACCACTGTGTAGTACATAGAAAGAGCTTTCCATCGACTATAAGAAGTTGAAAATATGACTCCGTGGGTGAAAGTTATGCACCCTAGAAAACATCTGCCCAATAAGGCTAAAAAATAGGCCCTAACCTCTAGTGGCTCTGTGGTGGTAGAATGGTGGCCCACCGACGGCGGCGGTTAACCGGTGGAGCATGGGCAGCACCCAAGTGGCAAAATTGAAATGTTTAAAGACCAAAGTTTAATTTTTCTTGTTTGAAATTTAAAAAACAAATTAATATTTTGAAATGAGTAGACCCAAATTCTATTTTAAGGCTAGTTTTTAAAACACTTGGGATCCGGAGATCCCTGCTGGCGGGAGGCCTGCCCCTGCCCACCTGGGACTCTGACTTGGGTTATTGACCAGGCCATTAGCCAACTGGAGGCCTGGCACTGGCGGGCTTAGAGCCCTGTCAACTAGGGTACTGCCGGCCAGTACCGACGAGTTGTACGCTGATAGTGTCTGCCACAGCCACAATACCCAGGGGTACAGGGGTCTACGAACTCTGTACCACTTGAAAAATTCATTTTAAAAAAAAATTAAAACAAAAAACATTTGTAGTAGGATGAAATTTTTTTCTTATTAAAAAATTCCTGTGGATCGTACCTGCGACTGCGCAAGTCGCATGTCAGACGGTCATACGGTTGTACCACAGATTCTCTACAAGATTCTATCTAGGGTAAAATAGGGCAAAAAAAATTGAGTCCAAAAATAGTCAAATTTTATGTTTTTATTCGCCTGCGGGACCTCCTAAATCCAATGGCAGGGTCTGTTTTTGCCCGGAAGGCTTCTTGCAAAAGCTAACCTCCAAAACCCTCCATAGAAAGAGCCCAAATCAAAAACCCACATACCAAATTTCTATCAAACCCTATATATGCACCAACCCAAGTCTTCAAACAACCTTGTGACCCTAAAAGTGCCTCATTCTTTCCTACAAAGCCATGGATTCCACTATACACAAAAAATCCACTCATAGCTAGGGTTATCAAATAGGGATTTCCTCCCAAATCATGGCAACAAAGCTCTGATACCAAATGTTGGAAATATGCAGCCATATAGACTAATTCATCATAATCTAATCAGAGATTAAATGTGCAGCATAACCAGAAATCCACATACAAAAGAAATAGACAATCATACCATCAATGGTGATACAAGATATACCCTGGGAAAACCCTCATAGAGGGAAAAACCCAGCCTCCAAAAGCATGCATCTCTCATGTATTATTCAGCAATAAAACAACAAATACATATGCAAAGATCACCTCTAAAACATCAAGCTCTCTCTACCCGCACTCCATGTGAACAAGCATGTAACCATATATACCATGCCATGCTTCAAACCCTCACAAAACCAACCTGCAAGAGAAGCTACAAACCCAGCCAAAGGCAATAAGTCCTCACCTCACTCTCTTAACAACAAATACCTGTGTGTTTTCTTTTATAGACATAAGCTCACACAAATACAACATGTGGTATGGTAAAACCATCTTCCCCAAAACCACGTGTCTACAAAACTATTGACCCCACATTTAATTATTGGTACTAAGTTTTCCCAAATAATTACAAATAAAGTAATTAACCCAATGTTACATATAATGATTACAAGTGGTGTCCAAATAAATATCCAATGTGGCTAAACACATCACATGATGCACCACAATTAAATATTTATTTTACATAACAATGTTATGCAAGGTGTACAATGCACCTACTCCAACAGAAGCCATATCATCTAAGCATTGTGAATGAGAAGAGCCAAATTTCTAGAGCTAGTGAATGAGAAGAGCCAAGAAGAAACTATATTCAACATGTGGTTCTTAGCTCCTTTTATCAACGAGATTCAACTAGTTTTCAAGATATTGATAGAGATGGAGGCCCTTGTACAAACATCTATGGCTCAAGCATAGGAGGTATCCTATGAATGCACCATTGAACTAGAGTGCCACTTTAGACTCTTGTAGAAAATCAATTTGCCCTTGAAAAAATAGTGGGAGAAGCTTCTCGATTCTCCTTAGGTTGACCAACTTCCCTTTATGGGCATGGACTATCATTGTTGCAACCTATAGGCATTGGTTAAAAGTAAATTGAGTACACATGATTTGGACCCTTGGCCTTAATTTGATTGAATTGTATATCCACCATGAAATCTTCTCTCTTATTCATATACCTATTCATTGATCTTAGCTGAAATTTATATTCTTGCAAGTGCAATCTTTTTCTATAATTGTGTGTCAATCAAGATTTGTGTTTGATGTTAATCTATTATGCTTGGTCAAGATATATGTGGCATGATTTGACTGAAGATCTATGCCCTTAGTACTATATGAATTGAATTGAGACACAAATAGTTAGTGGCTTCCATTGACCACATCAAGGTCTTGTAAAGATCATATTACAAGGCAAAAATAGAGGCCATGTAACACCCCACTACGAAACCCTAGAGAACAGCTCAAAAATGCTAACAAGAAAGGGAATTTTTTTTTTAAAAGAAGGAAATAACAACAAAATGTAAATCATAACTATTCATAACATCTAATTTAAGCCTATCCTCTAGGGATTCCACAGTTGCTTTTCTAATTAATAACATGATCTAACTAACAACCATGGTACATTCTAAACCCAAATACATCAAATGAATCAACACATACATTTCTTTCATAATATCATCAGAAAAGTAAACATCGAGATCCTGTATAAAGTATTACAAGTACAAGTACAATTTCCTTTACAAGAGGGAGTAGACATTTGCATTGTTACAATATGTCTTTTCTGATTACATTAGAGTACAAACATTAAGACAATAGTACTTGATTCAACTGATATACAAGACTAGATCATGAACATAAGTAATTGTCCCCTCAAGCTAGAGCAAGATCTAAAATCTGCCATACAAGGTACATCCTTCTCGCACATGAACAACAGCAAGGGAAACCAATGGAGATAAAAGCACAACCACCCGACCATGTGGAAACCTAAGGTCCACCCCCCGTGCTAGGAGATAATAATAAGGTCCCACTAAGAAAATAATCAAGAAAGATAGTAGACTAACAGGTGCAAGGACTACACAAGACTTCAATACAACACGGGTCAATAAGAACATCACAAGTAACTCAAACAACACTTCTAGAGGCAATCACACAACAAAAGGGGAAAACACAATTAGGGAATGCTAGGCTATAGTAGGGAAGAGTGTCATCGCATGGACCTGATATGGGTTATCCCGACAGTCTCTCACTAGACGCCAACCCCCATCTATGGTTATCCTAACAGTCTCTCACTAGATGCCAGCCCCATAAGGTGACACATGCGGAACCAACCTTCCTTTCATGAGGACAAGGAACTTGATTTGCCAACCACAGCCTTCTCATCCCATCCTTAGCCTAAACGAGCACTATAGGCATGGGTGAGGCATCCAATTATCTTATTTAGTGTGGATACTGCCCAACCCTCTAAATTTATTATTGAGTTATCACTGGATTAAGAACTTCCAATGGGTTATCCTGACAAGCCACTTTGGGTGCCGGCCCCACACTAAAAGCCACTCCCCCTTCACTGCATCTAGATTCACAAAGCCCAAATCATAAACCAAGCATGAACTATCACATTTCTCAAAATATACATCATTTCACATTACATAGAGCAAGGCATTACCCATCTTGCATAATCAACATAACCACATGAATAGGTACACTGACCAAGGCATAAACCATCTTGCACATGTATCATACCAACATGAATAGAAGATAACATTACAGGATTGCATTAAACTCAACTCACATGATGCACACATAGCCAATCCCACACAAACACACCCTCCTAGGCCTCTGGAATCAACTTACCCAAATAACACAAACACTTGACACCACTAAAACATAATGGTCTCATGCACATCATAAACTAAGATCCATCATCAATATTTCAATTACAATACCACAAATGCAACCTATGATTTGATGCACTAAGAATGAACATTAATCCAATCATGATCAATCATCCAACAAACATAAAGTGAATCAATCTCAACAATGCAGAACAATAATTTTCTAACTACTAGAAGCAGTTACTAATATGATCATCCCTATAGCATGTGTTAAATGCATATACTGAATCTAAATCATGGTATGGCAGAGAGAAATAAAGTGTCAAACAATAACTATAACAAGGTTTGACCGACAAGCTTTGGTTAGGTCACCTTGCTATAAATAAAACATTTAAACCCACATATAGTTTCTTCCTAGTAACATTTACCATAGTTCAAGGAGAAAATACTACATTAACATCTAATACTTAAGTTCTAAAGATGATTCAAGAGTATCCTCATAAAATAAGATTTACTCTTTTCATATCTATTATAAGTAAGCATAAAAAGTCTTTGAACTTTCTAAGTAAAACAATAGAAAGGATTAAGAATGCACATAAAGATTAAACATATATATATAATAGAGATTTTAATAGGTTATCAGAAGTATCATAATGCTTTTTTAAATAGTATGATAATGACTAGAATAATTGCATTTAAACAATAGGGAGAAAACCTTTAAATATTTAGAAAAAATTAAGAACATGAAGGTTTGGATGCCAATTCTTGTTGTAATACATGACTAAGAAAATGATATCAACTTGATATTTATAAGGTCTATGGTGTTTTAATTCAAGTCAAAATAGTTAAAAGATTCAGAAGAGATCGGAATCAATTACTACCAAGAGTAAATAGAGTATTGCAATAATACTTGATTGGTCTTAAATCTTTTGAACAAAACAATAACATAATAGACTCTACAATTAAGCTCCTACAAAATTAAGATAACACTGACAAGTTTAGAAGTTATAGATATGAATATTTTATTACGGTGTGGAACAATTTTCCCAGCACTATATAACTTTCCTAATTAAGAACCTATCGGCAAGTAAGAAAATCTTTTAGAATCACAAGAAATAAGAAGGCTCATGGTTCGATGAGGTGAGAAGGGGCACTATAGATAATATTCTTGGAAGATTTTTTAACAGTAAGATTACTATGGGTGGACTTCGATATGATTCCTCTTTGCAAAAGCCATCTTTTCATTTATAAGGCCACAGCTTACTAGATATAAGCGTTGGAAATGCTATGGTAGACATGCAAGCAAAAAGTGCAAGCGTAAGCAAACTAGTTGACAAGATACCCCAAAGAGGTGTTATTTCATGAAATGCAACGATTGCAGAATATGCACAAAATGGATTCGTTGAAAAGACTTTAGAAACTTTCTAACGAATGCAATTAGCAAGTACACATAGTGGATTCGTAGAAGGAAGATTTTTGCGCATCCAACAAATCTTCTAACAAATCTTCTTAAGTGTTATAGAAGGAATATTTTCGCTCATCCAAAGCGCCAAAACAATAGTCATTTTAGACATGAGCGTAAACATTTGTGTCCTATATGGTTTTCTGTGGCAAAACCCTACAAGGATGCAGAAATCATTAATTTCTAGCGACATGCATGAGCCAAAATGGGAGTTAAGAACAAGGTATGGTCGTCCCTCTTAGAGAATTTTTTTTTGGGCTATCATCATGGTTAGAAATGCTCTAATAGACATGCATGCAAAATGTGACAGCATAACAAGCCACGCGAACTAGTTGACAAAAAGCCTCAAGAGACTTCGGTATTCATTGGTTACATGATATGCACAAAATGAATTAAGAAAGAATGCTCCCATAAGCTAAGAGTTGTTCAAGATTCAATCACATGTGTAACCCTTAACCTACTTTACTCCATTGACTCAATCATTCCATAAGGGCACAAGAAGAATCATATTATTGTTGCTAAGAAGGATAAGTATTACATACTGAAATTTTATAGATAGCTTGATTCATAAAAGGCAGCCTTAATGTAGCCATGAATGAAGGAAAGTATAGAAATGGTAAGTTTAAAAGAAATACTTCTAGGTTTATTTTGAGCATCTACAACAGGTAGACATTTTAATCCAAAATATTAAGATAAAGTCAGCCAAAAAGAATAACAAGGAGTTGGTAAAGGTTATGAGCACAAGGTCGACCTTCTTGCTCGAACGGGCTACCTTGAGGACACTCTAAACTTCTATTGAGATGCCAAGTACTATGTGGGTGAGTTTCTTGGTGCCTATAGATCACATATGAAGATAGGCTTAGGAGTAACTACAACAAGACTATTTCCTTGCATTTGGATCCTAAAAAAAATGTTGCAGAACGTAGGTTCTTCTCTCAAATGTCTACACAGAAGTGAGCAGATGCGGTGAGGTTAAAATGGTAAGGAGAATGATAAAAGATAGAGGAATATAAGTGATCCCTGGATACAATTGTTGGCGAAGGGTATGGACATCCATCAAAGCATAATAACGATAGAATAGATGGAAATGCTCAGGTTAACGTGCATGCAAATATGGATCTAAGACAAAGCACATAGATCAATCATGCAATGATATTAGGAGAAACACAAATTAGATTGTACATCACAGAATGTAGAAGCATAGACAAGGCATGTGAACTATTTAATAGAATGCCTATAGGGTTTAATCTCATGCAAAATATTATAGATTGTTGAGTGACCCAAATTACAAAAAACCACAACGGAAATAGTAGAAGGACGACCATAGAGACAATCTACACCATATTTTTAGTTCAAGTGCAGTAATGATTCCCATTATAATAATTTGCCAATCCTCAAACAAAAATAACAGAAGAGAGAGAGAGCCAGAGAGAGAAAATCATTCACAAAGATTCAAACTATTTCCAACCAAGAATTATTTAACCATACCAATAACATACCCGTATTTTAATCCTTGAGCATCCCAATATGCATGAAAATACAAAGACAAATACCCTTCTAGAATCTTCCAGTTGATTTCTCCCAAAACCCTTTAGATTTCCCCCCCCCTCGTTCTTCTCCAAACTTTCCATGAAAAATACAAATTTACATGTCCAAATTTCCCCACCTCGACCCCAACTACTATAGGAGTCCAGGACAACATTAAGAGGGGGGGTGAATCAGTGTTGTGTAAATTTTTGCAACTTATTATAACTTTTAAATTACAACACTCAGAAAGAGCAAGTCACCAATAAACTATTACACATATATGTACAAGTTTGATAATGAAAATTATGAGCAGGACCACATAGAGATAAATCTTAACATAGAAGCAAATACACACATAGAAGTATATAATTAAGACAAGAATTACTGGAGTGGAAAACCCTCTCGGGGTAGAAAAACCACTCAAAATTGCCTCACTGGCTATACAAAATGTATCTAGGAGCACCAACTCCAATACCAAAAAGAAGCACCCACTTCCTACACAGATATACCTCACTGGAAAACAAATAGGTCTCGCTGACCTACAAGCCTCACTAGCTAATACAAGGCCTCACCGGCAAACCAAATCACCAATAGAAGTAATAAACAAGATCAGAGGGATACTCTATTTCCATTCAATTCTTAATTCATTCACACCTGCATAACAATTCATCTGATTATCTTTGCATAACTCAACACTCTTTCTTCATCACATACCCAATATCATATTCTCATCTTTCTTTTCTCTTCAAGAGAATCTTGTAGAAAATGTCTTCATTTATGTATACAATTCCACACACACACTCTGTCAATGTACTTGTGAAGCCAATAAAAATAAGATCCCTCTCCGCATTCTGCAAAATCAATTTCATCTTTTCATGACCTTTCATATTCTCCAAATCACAAAACCCTTCAATCTGATTAACTTCTCTGCCTGCAAATTTATTCAAACAAATTTTCATTATCCTCTTTTTCAAAACCTTTCATCTTCTCACACTCAATCTGCAAAAAAAAACATCTTAAGAAAAATAAGATAATAATGAAATCAATCAATGTCCTGTAAATAAAATCTCTTGGATCTTCTTCATATTCTCTTCTCTCTGCACAAGATTAGTCTTCAAAAACTTTATCCAATCTACCTTTCAAAAGAAAATCACCTTATTTGTTTCCAAATCACAAGAATAGAAATAAATCTTCCATCTCAAAATAACTCCTCATAAAAATCTTAAAAATCACTTTAATTGATGATATCTCACGGGGTCAACAATTTAGGAGGTAAAAGAATTAAGTTTCTAATTTAAAAGAAAACTTATCATCTCCAAAAATATTCGGTGGCCTTTTAATATAAATGTCATAAACATATGACATAAAGGGGCAACTTAAATACAAAGTTTTCTATTTTTAACAAAGCTATTAATATAGCTTGTTCTAACACCCTTATCTTTTTCTCCCCTTCGAATAAAAAATCATTTAAAAAAAACTTTTTGAACGCTCCATATCATATGCATTGACGGGCTCTCCATATTTCATAACGCATTTTAATGCTTTTTAAACTCAAAAAAAAATGATGCTTTTTAAAGCAAAATCGGGCTCCAAACAATTTCTTATAAAGAATGTTCTTTTTATAAAAACATTCGATGCTCTTTTAAGAACATAACCTTCGACGCTTTGCTTTTTGCCACCATCGCACACAATATGAGACTTGTGGCATCAGTGAGAGGGAGGGAAGGGGCCGGTTTCCACATGAATATTAGGCACTCTAGCCGGTAAACTTAAGTGAGTGACTTATGATAAGAAGTCACAAAAAAGTAAACTTAGCTTATAAGATTCCATCTAGGTTTTAGGACTTTAATAATGCACTTAGGCTTTTAGATTAAAAAGATATGTAAATTTCAATCATCACAACTTCAACAAGAGTTACCACCACAATTCTTTGAGATCCTTGTAATTTTCTGAGTACTAACCTTGAATCACAAACATACTTTGTCATGAACCATTCCTTTTCAACACCAATAGCAAAAATTCATTTCAAACCATTTTGCTATGAAGCATCAATATATCCTGATGAAGGTGGAGTTAGCATGAAGTCAGCATACTATTCCTTCCAAGGAAGCCCACTAAACTATAAGAAGGTCTCCTAATCTCTCACTTGTATGAAGTATAGTAACAACACACATGAACCCTCTTTAGCTTGAACCATGATGAAGAATGCAGACCATGAAGACCATAAGATCATACCAACAACCCAATAACAACACCAAACATCAACACTTTTGCCATTACCAAGTATGAATTCCTGAAATGAAACTAATGAGATGAACATCAAAAACATCTATACCAATGCCAACATAAAAATATGAAGACCAACTGTATACCACTATCACTGTAAGACTGTATGTTACTTGCAATTAGAGATCAAGTCATCAAATGTCTCAGAGATAGAATCACCAAAGATATGCCACTGCATGTCATGTCATCTGTATCAACCTAACAAACTGTGAATAGAGATTTCACTGCAACATGACCACCTTTGCATATGATGATAATGATGATGATGATAGTGATCTATCTTGATATGATGTCATAAACTTATCCTTGTTCCAACCTTGATGAACAAGCATTCACACTGACCAAGCTGCGATATGACAATAGAAAGAACACATAAGATGATGTACTCCTGCTTATGTCAACAACTTCACACAACTCTTGATGAAGCCTAGACACACATATGAAGCAAGTCCTTATCTTTTGAAGTATAACCTCAACTTGCATCAACCTCTTGTACTTTCCTCCTAATTAGTGACCTTCAGATGTTCACTAATATCAACCCAAGATCCTACAAGACCTTTTTGACATCAATGACAATCTGACACCATCAATCTCCCCCTTTGTCATTGATGGCAAAACTTCATGAAGCATTCTCTCTTTCTCCCCCTTTTTGACATCTGATGATAAAGCCTGAATTAACTCCCCCTGAGAACAACTCCACTAAAAGATGTTATAGCATGATCATATTGCATTATGAGCACCTTGAAGTCATAAACTCTTGTTAACCTTTGAATAAGAATGATTTATAATGATAACAATCCTGAAACCAGTAAAAGGCAAACCTTGTTGAACATTATCATCTGTTATTGCTGATTCAAGACATACCTTTAACTTCCTCTAATGAAATACAAGATATCACCATCACTGTCATAGCTTGAAGAACTCTGTCTGAAACATATTAGTGAGGAAGATCATCAATGAAACAAGTGAATCACTATCTCCAAATCACCTGAAAGCTTCAAGATACAAAGTAATAGCTATGATCATCAAGCTGACTCCTTGATATGAATTAAATGAACTTGAATTTCATGCAAACACTACACTTTTCATCAATAAAAATTAGTATGAATTACTACACAAGAGATGTCCTTGTCAAAGGCTCCCAACATGAACTATCATCCAGCAACCAATCTTATTCTTGCACACCCTTTTTGACATGAAAAAGAATGAAGACCATCAGAATAAATGAAGACTATTTGATTAATACCATCCTCCTGTTCTGCACAAGACACTTTTCACAACATTAGAACTGATCCCTTTTTAACCTTGTAATTCAAATCAGCCCATCAAGACTACACAACAAGTTCTTCCTACAACAACACTGTGCAAAACCAAATGCAGAGACAAGAATTATGTATTGACTTCTTTCATTTGTAACCTCCTGAGCCAACATATCTGATTAGAACATCTTGAGAACAACTTAAGCAAGATCACACTGAACTACAACATAATTTTTGGAAGTACCAACATGATATGAACAGTATACAAATAAGTCACATCATCATCAAGCTCTTTGTGCAGAGAGATTTTGAACACCTTTATCACTGTCAAACATTATCAAAGATGAATCCAAAACCAACAAAACAAGATCATCAAATTGATAAACATCAAATGATCTACTTCCTAAAACCTTTTTGGGGATACTTCATAGAACATGAATAACTCCCCCTTACTTCATGCTCTCAGTTATCCAACTAATGAAGTGACTTGAGGAAGATGCACAAGTTTAGATTCTAACTTCTCTTTACTTTCTTTCTGCTTCCAAATTTTCACAGGTGCTTTCTTCTGGGCATGTTTCTTTATCCAAATCTTTTCAACCTTTTTCTTTTCCCAACCTTTCAAATCAGGTAATACAATTCTTTCAAACCTTCTACAACTATATGCTTTGTGACCAGAAGAGTTGCAATTATAACAAACTATGTTACAATCATAATCAAATGACTGATAGTACCTTTTTAACATCCCTTGAGTATTTATGTTATGCTTCCAAACATGATCATACCTTCTATTCATTTTGTAGTTTCTTTGAATGGGACTAGCATTATTGCACTTATAACAAACAATATTAGTATTCCTTCTACAATTAATTGATTTGTATCCAAATTGATTACAAGTATAACAATAACCATTAAATGAATAGTTATACCTGTACATGTATGCTTGTCTTATAGCAACAGGTTTTCTGAAATTTCTTCTTTGATTGTACACAAATTCATCTCTGGTTTTCTATTTAGCTTCACTCTTCATTTTACCTTCTGTGGCAGGAGCATGATAATTTAAATCAATTTTCCTTCTAGGAGTCTCTCTAGCTTTGGAACATTCCCCTTCTTTAAATCCTAAACTAGTAGTGTCCTTATGGTACTTATGTTTACCCAACATCTCATGCAACTTATTTGAGCTATCTTCAAACACTTGATATTTCTTGAGACCTTCATAAATTTTTCTCAGATCAATAATTTCACCCTCTAGTTTTAGATTCTCAATCCTTGCAATTTCAAGGTCAGATATTGAGACATTAGCTATCCTCTTAGCTTCTTCAATACTGACAATCAATTTGTCTGATTCACCTGCTTGATTCTTCAAGTCTACAATTAGGTTTCTAGCATCTTCAAGATCTATAAGAGCTTTGTCTTTTAAATCTCTTTCTTGTTGCAATTGCAACATTAATTTCTAGTTCTCCTCCTTATAATTCTTGAGCTCACTCACAGCATATATATGAGTTCTTCCGTATCAATCTCACAATCTTGTTCATCATATTTCTGATCATCATCACTTGTGATGTTAGCTTCTTCTAAATATGATTGAGTTTGAACTTCAACTCCTTCATTTGAAAGTCTCCTTTCATTGCCACTTTCTTCACACATGAGAGTGTCCTCTTCTTTATCATTATCTTGATAAATTCTTTTCAATCTCCTCCACATATCCTGAGCTGTAACACAATCAATAACTTTACAAGAAACATCATTAGATAGAGCAGACAATATGGCCTTCTTTGCAATATGATTACATTCAAGGGCTTCTTTGTCATTTCCATTCTCAACTAACATTAAAACATCATATCCTAAAGAGGATAAATAAATCTGCATTCTAACATTCCAAACTGAAAAATATGAACCATCAAACTGAGGAACTCCTGAAACTTTTTCTTGAAATACAATATCAGATTCAACTTGGGGAACCTCTTTATCAATTGACTTTATATCAACATCTGGTATGGATGATGTCTTTTGTGTCTTTTGACCAAAATGAAGCTTGACATTTCTCATGTTCTTATTTCTTCTGCACTTACCCATTGAACTCCACTACCAGGACTTACCTAAGCCTATTAGACTTCAAAAAGGGTACTTGGCTCTGATACCAATTGTAGGAGTCCAGGACAACACTGAGAGGGGGGGTGAATCAGTGTTGTGTAAATTTTTGCAACTTATTATAACTTTTAATTTGCAAGACTCAGAAAGAGCAAGTCATCAATAAACTATTACACATATATGTACAAGTTTGATAATGAAAATTATGAGCAGGACCACATAGAGATAAATCTTAACATAGAAGCAAATACACACATAGAAGTATATAATTAACACAAGAATTACTAGAGTGGAAAACCCTCTTGGGGTAGAAAAACCACTCAAAACTGCCTCACTGGCTTAACTGAAAAGCATGCCTCACTGGCTATACAAAATGTATCTAGGAGCACCAACTCCTTAGGGAGCACCAACTCCTTAGGGAGCACCAACTCCAATACCAAACAGAATCACCCACTTCCTACACAAATATACCTCACTGGCAAACAAATAGGTCTCACTGACCTACAAGCCTCACTGGCTAATACAAGGCTGGCAAACCAAATCACCAATAGAAGTAATAAACAAGATCAGAGGGATACTCTGTTTCCATTCAATTCTCAATTCATTCAAACCTGCATAAAAATTCATCTGATTATCTCTGCATAACTCAACACTCTTTCTTCATCACATACCCAGTATCATATTCTCATCTTTCTTTTCTCTTCAAGAGAATCTTGTAGAAAATGTCTTCATTTCTGTATACAATTCCACACACACACTCTGTCAATGTACTTGTGAAGCCAATAAAAATAAGATCCCTCTCCACATTCTACAAAATCAATTTCATCTTTTCATGACCTTTCATATTCTCCAAATCACAAAACCCTTCAATCTGATTAACTTCTCTGCCTGCAAATTTCTTCAAACAAATTTTCATTATCCTCCTTTTCAAAACCTTTTGAATCTTCTCACACTCAATCTACAAAAAAAAAACATCTTAAGAAAAATAAGATAATAATGAAATCAATCAATGTCCTGTAAATAAAATCTCTTGGATCTTCTTCATATTCTCTTCTCTCTGCACAAGATTAGTCTTCAAAAACTTTATCCAATCTGCCTTTCAAAAGAAAATCACCTTATTTGTTTCCAAATCACAAGAATAGAAATAAATCTTCCATCTCAAAATAACTCCTCAAAAAAATCTTAAAAATCACTTTACTTGATGATATCCCACAGGGTCAACAATTTAGGAGGTAAAAGAATTAAGTTTCTAATTTAAACTTATCATCTCCAAAAATATTCGGTGGCCTTTTAATATAAATGTCATAAACATATGACATAAAGGGGCAATTTAAATACAAAGTTTTCTATTTTTAACAAAGCTATTAATATAGCTTGTTCTAACACCCTTATCTTTTTCTCCCCTTCGAATAAAAAAATCATTTAAAAAAACTTTTTGAACGCTCCATATCATATGCATTGACAGGCTCTCCATATCATTAATTGTAGGAGTCCAGGACAACACTGAGAGGGGGGGTGAATCAGTGTTGTGTGAATTTTCAAATCTTTTGCAAATTTAACTTTCAAGACATGAAGAAAGAAAGATATCATTGATTTGTTACACACATATGCACATAACTAAGAATGAAGGAAGAAAATAAAACCTCATGAGTAAATCATACACATACACACAGAGAAGATCAATATGAATCAAGACACAAGATTTGCACGAGTGGAAAACCCTCCAGGGGTAGAAAAACCACTCCAAAACTGCCTCACTGGCTTTATCAAAAACCTCACTGATTACAATGTTTAGAAGCACCAACTTCAAGGAGCACCAACCCCTAATACATAAAAAACTAGAAAGTGTCCAAGAAGTGATTGCTGCTCAATCTGATTTGCACCATTACTCAACATGTCTTCTCTGAATTTGCAGTCATAGTCAATCCAATCTGCTTATCAATTTCATGATCTCTACATAATTAAATTACTTGATTCACAATACATTCTCAATGTCTTCCTTTGCATTTCATCTTCAATAAAAACCTGAGTCAGTTTATCTTTGCATATGGTCTTCAAACTTCATAAGAATCAATCTGTATCACAAGTTGTATTCAATTCAATTTGCATATTAATTAAATTCAATTCAACTGTATCAACATTTCATTTTCATCATTGGTCTACATTTTATCAACACATTTCCAAGGCACACCAGATGACATAAAAATCAAGAAATTAAATATCCTCTCCTAACCTTTCACATTCTCTGCACAAACAATTCATATCAAAAATCCATTGATAATCTCCTTTCATTTTCTTTTCATCTTCCTGAAAAAATCATTTCCAAACAAAATAGGATAATATAAAATCAATCAATGTCCTGTAAATAAAATCTCTTGGATCTTCTTCATATTCTCTTCTCTCTGCACAAGATTAGTCTTCAAAAACTTTATCCAATCTGCCTTTCAAAAGAAAATCACCTTATTTGTTTCCAAATCACAAGAATAGAAATAAATCTTCCATCTCAAAATAACTCCTCAAAAAAATCTTAAAAATCACTTTATTTGATGATATCTCATGGGGTCAACAATTTAGGAGGTAAAAGAATTAAGTTTCTAATTTAAAAGAAAACTTATCATCTCCAAAAATATTCGGTGGCCTTTTAATATAAATGTCATAAACATATGACATAAAGGGGCAATTTAAATACAAAGTTTTCTATTTTTAACAAAGCTATTAATATAGCTTGTTCTAACACCCTTATCTTTTTCTCCCCTTCGAATAAAAAAATCATTTAAAAAAAACTTTTTGAATGCTCCATATCATATGCATTGACAGGCTCTCCATATTTCATAAAGCATTTTAATGCTTTTTAAACTCAAAAAAAAATGATGCTTTTTAAAGCAAAATCAGGCTCCAAACAATTTCTTATAAAGAATGTTCTTTTTATAAAAACATTCGATGCTCTTTTAAGAACATAACCTTCGACCACCACTTTGCTTTTTTCCGCCATCGCACACAATATGAGACTTGTGCCATCGGTGAGAGGGAGGGAAGGGGCCAGTTTCCACATGAATATTAGGCACTCTAGCCGGTAAACTTAAGTGAGTGACTTATGATAAGAAGTCACAAAAAAGTAAACTTAGCTTATAAGATTCCAGCTAGGTTTTAGGACTTTAAGAATGCACTTAGGCTTTTAGATTAAAAAGATATGCAAATTTTAATCATCACAACTTGAACAAGAGTTACCACCATAATTCTCTGAGATCCTTGTAATTTTCTGAGTACTAACCTTGAATCACAAACATACTTTGTCATGAACCATTCCTTTTCAACACCAATAGCAAAAATTCATTTCAAACCATTATTGCTATGAAGCATCAATATATCCTGATGAAGGTGGAGTTAGCATGAAGTCAGCATACTGTTCCTTCCAAGAAAGCCCACCAAACTATAAGAAGGGCTCCTGATCTCTCACTTGCATGAAGTATAGTAACAACACACATGAACCCTCTTCAGCTTGAACCATGATGAAGAATGCAGACCATGAAGACCATAAGATCATACCAACAACCCAATAACAACATCAAACATCAACACTTCTGACATTACCAAGTATGAATTCCTGAAATGAAACCAATGAGATGAACATAAAAAACATCTATACCAATGCCAACATAAAAATATGAAGACCAACTGTATACCACTATCACTATAAGACTGTATGTTACTTGCAATCAGAGATCAAGTCATCAAATGTCTCAGAGACAGAATCACCAGAGATATGCCACTGCATGTCATGTCATTTGTATCAACTTGACAAATTGTGAATAGAGATTTCACTGCAACATGACCACCTTTGCATATGATGATGATGATGATAGTGATCTATCTTGATATGATGTCATAAACTTATCCTTGTTCCAACCTTGATGAACAAGCATTCACACTGACCAAGCTGCGATATGACAATAGAAAGAACACGCAAGATGATGTACTCCTACTCATGTCAACAACTTCACACAACTCTTGATGAAGCCTGAACACACATATGAAGCAAGTCCTTATCTTTTGAAGTATAACCTCAACTTGCATCAACCTCTTGCACTTTCCTC
This sequence comes from Cunninghamia lanceolata, assembly GCA_027924645.1. Classification (NCBI taxonomy): domain Eukaryota; kingdom Viridiplantae; phylum Streptophyta; class Pinopsida; order Cupressales; family Cupressaceae; genus Cunninghamia; species Cunninghamia lanceolata. The sequence goes on along the minus strand of BSBN01001040.1, from coordinate 3,189,599 downwards.
CTGATTAGTGACCTTCAGATGTTCACTAATATCAACCCAGGATCCTGCAAGACCTTTTTGACATCAATGACAATCTGACACCATCAACTACCTCCTCCTATTTATTATTTTTCAACAAGTATTTCTTTCATTTATAGCCTGACAAGAATCTTTTTTATTTAATATTTACTATATATGAGTTTTATGACAACTCATAAATGTTGTCTATTTTTATTGCCACTAACAAACATTTAATTATAATAATATATTTATTTATCTCTAGTTTGTAATTACATTTATTATTATTATTATTATTTATTAACTTAACTTCTAATATAATATATTTTCCATAAACTGAATTTACAAAAAAAAATTATATTTATTTAATTATCACAAATGCCTTCATAACTAATAATATTATTTGAATGCAACTATTAACCAAAGCATCAATCAAACAATCCAAACTAAATAACCCAAATGCCAAACAATACCTGACATAATGCACGATTGGAAAGCATGACCACAATGACAGTGACTGACCATCATGCCCATACAAACAACACTGACTGGGTACAAAACTAGATACTCATCCTTTTCAAGGATGATGGTTAACTTGGGGAACCACATGTTATCTCTGTTCAACAGTTTCCATTGGGTTTAAGGCACGCTTAGACCTGTCAATTCAGGTGGAGTAGATGCCTGATACCTGCATCCTGCAACAACCAAACAGTCGAACAAATAGACACACACAAATATATATATATAGTCAAATACACCGTGGAAGGGAATCACAACGTAGCAGGGTACTCATGCATGAGTAATGCGACAATGTCCCTTTCACCAACACATCAAACACGTAATCACAACACACATAGCAATCAGTTACTAAACAACTAAATAAGAACCATCATCAGATAATCACATGATACACATAATAAGATTGTTCCACACAAAACATCACAACATAACATCCTATGATACATAATCAGTCACATAAAAATCAAGTCTAACGTATGACAATCATAGTAAGATCAACATCATAATCACTGGAATGTAAGACAATGTCAGAGCATATGCATTATCAGTGTCGCAACAAAGATTATCGATAAAACATACTAACTGTCATATGAATCCACACATGAGCATAATCAGGAATGTCATCGTCGTGAATGTAACATCTACCATCATCACATAATGTTCAACATCAATTGTCGAATATACCCAAAGTATTCCTATAATTTACCTTCATGTTTATGCTCCTTAGCCCGACCACCTACACATCCATAGTGAGAATGGAGGGGCACTACATCCTCTCCCCCTAAAACTTGACTTACTCCTGGAAGTCACAGACTAGGGTGGAAACATAACATATTAGTATTGTAATTTTCTATTGCCAACATATGCATCCATATTAAGCAATTATTCGTAAGACATGCACAATCGTTCAATAAAGACAAGAAAGGCATCAATTCCTTACCATTAAGATGTATCATGTGATCTACTTATAACCAATCACACATATTTTGAGAATTTCATACGATTTAGAGAATTGCATTCACATATTAACAAGGAAAAATACATCTCATCTCTTATTTCCACTATGGTTCCACTAATTACCAAACATGCAAAGTACAATCCTTCACGGAGTCCTCCCTTGTACATACTATCAAAGGTTTGAAATGAACATGATAGAAACAACACTTAACATGAAACGAGACCAATAGAAACAAACATTCGGAATAGCCACCATAGAAATTTTAAAAAAATGCAAACCCAATTGGGGGAAAATCAAATCCAATCTTAAGTCACAAAATGCCAACAATTTACAATAATAAATCAAGTATAAAGAACAAGAATTTTAGGTGGCCACTCCTATCATAAGAAAGATCAAAGGAAATAAATTTCACTGTTAGCCCCCAACAACACATAAAACAACTATCAAAATTTCAAACAATCAAATCACGATGCGACTAATTTTAACCAAAAAAGGGAGTATCCGCTACACAACACCCTAGGACTCAAGTCCAGAATGCATTAGAGAATGTACACCAAACACATGAACAACTAAGCTTTCTATATCCTCATATCTAAGCAACTTTTATACAAGAATTTAAGGCAACACAGTCGCTACTTATTTACAAAAATTTTCTATCTTAAATGCAGTACAATTCCTTTTTACCAAACTATGAACATATGTAATTACTTCCTTATGCAAAAATATACTTACAGAGGGAATGAATGATGTCACACACAAGAATAATTCAAAACTTTAATTGATTTACAGTATCACATTCATGATACATAGGCATACACAATGATAACTTTCATAAACCGCAACAAAACTTCTACATGAGGTCGTGGCCAACTAGGCGATAGATATCAAATTATCAACCAACCACGTAAAGATACCCCACATACAACAACACCACATAACCACATGACTTGTGATGCATGATGCCACCAAATGATTAAATCATTCCAATACTTACACATATACAAAAGCAATGCAACTAACATAAAGATGGTATGGTGCTTCCACACCCATAGCTACACAAAACCCCCAAGTATGATTACTTCACCAAACCAGGGAACACAAAACACCACTGGCCTTTCACAACACCCCACACAGAATGGGTATAGGACATTCACATCACTAGAGGGGAAAATACCACACTCCTAATCACATGCACTAATAGTAATCATGCTTCTTTCTTCTAAAGAAAAATGCTTAACCAAGAGCAACAACAACAATCCAAAGACCCTAGTGTTGCAAACCCGGCTCTAACACCAAATGTAATGCCCCACTATAAAACCCTAGAGAACAGCTCAAAAATGCTAACTAGAAAGGGATCTTTTTTTTTTAAGAAGGAAATAACAATGAAATATAAATCATAACTATTCATAACATCTAATTTAAGCTTATCCTCTAGGGATTCCATGGCTGCTTTACTAATTAATAACATGATCTAACTAACAACCATGGTACTTTTTAAATCCAAATGCATCAAATGAATCAACACATACATTTCTTTCATAATATCATCAAATAAGTAAACATTGAGATCCTGTATAAAGTATTACAAGTACAAGTACAATTTCCTTTACAAGAGGGAGTAGACATTTACATTGTTACAATATTTCTTTTCTGATTACATTGGAGTACATACATCAAGACAATAGTACTTGATTCAACTGATATACAAGACTGGATCATGAACATAAGTAACTGTCCCCTCAAGCTAGAGCAAGATCTAAAATCTGCGATACAAGGTACATCCTTCTCGCACACGAACAACAGCAAGGGAAACTAATGGAGATAAAAGCACAATCACCTGACCATGTGGAACCCTAAGGTCCACCCCTCATGCTAGGAGATAACAATAAGGTCCCACTAAGAAAATAATCAAGGAAGACAGTAGACTAACAGGTACAAGGACTACACAAGACTTCAATACAACACGGGTCAATAAGAACATCACAAGTAACTCAAACAACACTTCCAAGGGCAATCACACAACACAAGGGGAAAACACAATTAGGGAACGCTGGGCTATAGTAGGGAAGAGTGTCATCGCATGGCCCTGATATGGGTTATCTTGACAGTCTCTCACTAGACGTCGGCCCCATAGGGTGACACATGCGGAACCAACATTCCTTTTGTGAGGACAAGGAAGTTGATTTGCCAACCACGACCTTCTCATCCCATCCTTAGCCTGAACGAGCACTACAGGCATGGGTGAGGCATCCAATTATCTTATTTAGTGTGGATACTACCCAACCCTCTAAATTTATTATTGAGTTATCACTGGATTAACAACTTCCAATGGGTTATCTTGACAAGCCACTTTGGGCGCTAGCCCCACACTAAAAGCTACTCCCCCTTCACTGCATCTAGATTCACAAAGCCCAAATCATAAACCAAGCATGAACTATCACATTTCTCAAAATATACATCATTTCACATTACACAGAGCAAGGCATTACCCATCTTGCATAATCAACATAACCACATGAATAGGTACACTGACCAAGGCATAAACCATCTTGCACATGTATCATACCAACATGAATAGAAGATAACATTACAGGATTGCATTAAACTCAACTCACATGATGTACACATAGCCAATCCCACACAAACACGCCCTGCTAGGCCTCTGGAATCAACTTACCCAAATAACACAAACACTTGAAACCACTAAAACATAATGGTCTCATGCACATCATAAACTAAGATCATCAATATTTCAATTACAATACCACAAATGCAACCTATGATTTGATGCACTAAGAATGAACATTAATCCAATCACGATCAATCATCCAACAAACATAAAGTGAATCTAGCTCAACAATACAGAACAATAATTTTCTAACTACTAGAAGCAATTACTAATATGATCATCCCTATAGCATGTGTTAAATGCATATACTAAATCTAAATCATGGTATGGCAGAGAGAAATAAAGTGTCCAACAATAACTATAACAAGGTTTGACCGACAAGCTTTGGTTAGGTCACCTTGCTAAAAATAGAACATTTAAACCCACATATAGTTTCTTCCTAGTAACATTTACCATAGTTCAAGGAGAAAATACTACATTAACATCTAATACTTAAGTTCTAAAGATGATTCAAGAGCATCCTCATAAAATAAGATTTACTCTTTTCATATCTATTATAAGTAAGCATAAAAATTATTTGAACTTGCTAAGTAAAACAATAGCAAGGATTAAGAATGCACATAAAGATTATATATATATATATATATATATATATATATATATATATATATATATATATATATATATATATATATATATATATATAACAAAGATTTCAATAGGTTATCAGAAGTATCATAATGCTTTTTTAAACAATATGATAATGACTAGAATAATTGCAAAAAAAACAACAGGGAGAAAACCTTTAAATATTTAGATAAAATTGAGAACATGAAGGTTTGGATGCCAATTCTTGTTGTAATACATGACTAAGAAAATGATTTCGACTTGATATTTATAAGGTCTATGGTGTTTTAATTCATGTCAACATAGTTAAAAGATTCATAAGAGATAGGAATCAATTTCTACCGGGAGTAAATAGAGTATTGCAATAATACTTGATTGGTCTTAAATCTTTTGAACAAAACAATAACATAATAGACTCTACAATTAAGCTCTTGCAAAACTAAGATAATGCTGACAAGTTTAGAAGTTATAGATATGAATATTTTATTGTGGTGTGGAACAATTTTCCCAGCACTATATAACTTTCCTAATTAAGAACCTATCGACAAGCAAGAAAATCTTTTAGAATCACAAGAAATAAGAAGGCTCATGGTTCGATGAGGTGAGAAGGGGCACTATAGATAATATTCTTGGAAGATTTTTTTAACAATAAGATTACTATGGGTGGACGTGGATATGATTCCTCTTTACAAAAGCCATCTTTTCATTTATAAGGCCACGGATTACTAGATATAAGCGTTGGAAATGCTATGGTAGACATGCAAGCAAAACGTGCAAGGGTAAGCGAACTAGTTGATAGGATACCACAAAGAGGTGTTATTTCATGAAATGCAACGATTGCAGAATATGCACAAAATGGATTCATTGAAAAGACTTTAGAAACTTTCTAACGAATGCAATTAGCAGGTACACATAATGGATTCGAAGAATGAAGATTCCAACAAATCTTCGTAAGTGTTATAGAAGGAAGATTTTTGCGCATCCAAAGTGCCAAAACAATAGTCATTTTAGACATGAGCGTAAACATTTGTGTCCTATATGCTTTTCTATGGAAAAACCCTACAAGGATGTAGAAATCGTTAATTTCTAGCAACATGCTTGAGCCAAAATGGGAGTTAAGAATAAGGTATGGTTGTCCCTCTTAGAAAATAAATTTTTTTTCGGGCTATCATCATGGTTGGAAATTCTCTAATAGAAATGCATGCAAAATGTGACAGCATAACAAGGCACGTGAACTATTTGACAAAAAGCCTCAAGAGACGTCGGTATTCATTGGTTACATGATATGCACAAAATGAATTAAGCAAGAATGCTCCCATAAGCTAAGAGCTATTCAAGATTCAATCACATATGTAACCCTTAACCTACTTTACTCCATTGACTCAATCATTCCATAAGGGCACAGGAAGAATCATATTATTGTTGCTAAGAAGGATAAGTATTACATACTAAAATTTTATAGATAGCTTGATTCATAAAAGGCAGCCTTAATGTAGCCATGAATGCAAGAAAGTATAGAAATGGTAAGTTTAAGAGAAATACTTATAGGTTTATTTTGAGCATCTGCAATAGGTAGACATTTTAATCCAAAATATTAAGATAAAGTCAGCCAAAAATAATAACAAGGAGTTGGTAAAGGTTATGAGCACAAGGTTGACCTTCTTGCCCGAATGGGATACCTTGAGGACACTCTAAACTTCTATTGAGATACCAAGTGTTGTGTGGGTGGGTTTCTTGGTGCCTATAGATCACATATGAAGATAGGCTTAGGAGTAACTACAGCAAGGCTATTTCCTTGCATTTGGATCCTAAAAAAAATTGCTGCAGAACATAGGTTCTTCTCTCAAACGTCTACGTAGAAGTGAGTAGATGTGGTGAGGTTTAAATAGTAAGGAGAATGACAAAAGATAGAGGAATATAAGGGATCCCTGGATACAGTTGTCGATGGAGGGTATGGACATCCATCAAAGCATAATAATGGCAGAATAGATGGAAATTCTCAGGCTGACATGCATGCAAATATTATAGATTACTGAGTGACCCAAATTGCAAAAACCACAACGGAAATAATAGAAGGACAACCACAGAGAAAATCTACACCATATTTTTAGTACAAGTGCAGTAATGATTCCCATTATAATAATTTGCCAATCCTCAGACAAAAACAACAGAAGAGAGAGAAAGTCAGAGAGAGAAAATCATTCATAGAGATTCAAACTATTTCCAACCGAGAATTATTTAATCATACCAATAACATACCGAGATTTTAATCCTCAAGTCTCCCAATATGCATGAAAATGCAAACGAATACCCTTCCAGAATCTTCCAGTTGATTTCTCCCAAACCCATTCAGATTTTCCCCCCATTGTTCTTCTCTAAACTTTCCATGCAAAATACCAATTTACATGTCCAAGTTTCCCCCCCTTGACCCCAACTACCTCCTATTTATTATTTCTCAACAGGCTATTTCTTTCATTTACAGCCTGACAAGAATCTTTTTTATTTAATATTTACTATATATGAGTTTTATGACAACTCATAAATGTTGTCTATTTTTATTGCCACTAATAAACATTTAATTATAATAATATATTTATTTATCTCTAGTTTGCAATTACATTTATTATTATTATTATTATTATTATTATTATTATTTATTAACTTAACTTCTAATATAATATATTTTCCATAAACTAAATTTACAAATATATATATATATATATAATTAATTATCAAAAATGCCTTCATAACTAATAATATTATTTTAATGCAACGATTAACCAAAGCATCAATCAAACAATCCAAACTAAATAACTCAAATGCCAAACAATACCTAACATAATGCACAATTGGAAAGCATGACCATAATGACAGTGACTGACCATCACACCCATACAAACAACACTAACTGGGTACAAAACTAGGTACTCATCCTTTTCAAGGATGATGGTTAACTCAGGGAACCACATGTTATCTCCATTCAATAGTTTCCATTGGATTTAAGGCACACTCAGACCTGTCAATTCATGTGGAGTCGATGCCTGATACCTACATCCTGCAACAACCAAATAGTCAAACAAATAGACACACATATATAATCATATGGTCAAATACACCATGGAAGGGAATTGCAGCATAGCAGGGTACTCATGCATGAGTAATGTGGCACTGTCCCTTTCACCAACACATCAAACAAGTAATCACAACACACATAGCAATTAGTTACTGAATGATTAAATAAGAACCATCATCAGATAATCGCATGATACACATAATAAGATTGATCCACACAAAACATCACAACATAACATCCTATGATACATAATCAGTCACATAAAAATCAAGTCTAATGTATGACAATCATAGTAAGATCAACATCATAATCACCAGAATGTAAAACAATGTCAGAGCATATGCATTATCAGTGTCGCAACAAAGATTGTCGATAAAACATATTAAGTGTCATATGAATCCACACATGAGAATAATCAGGAATGTCATCAACATGAATGTAACATCTACCATCATCACATAATGTTCAAGATCAATTGTCTAATATGCCCTAAGTATTCCTATAATTTACCTTCATCTTTATGCTCCTTCGCCCAACCACGTTCACATCCAAGGTGAGAATGGAGGGGCGCTACAGGCCACATCATCTAAGCCTTGTGAAGATTACACTGAAAGTGTTGGTAATGGAGCTTGATTATCTTCCTAGATCAGAGGTTTTGTTTCAACCGTGTTTGGGTCATAGTTCTTGAAGGGGGTGTGGGGGGCCTTGTCCCCCCACTTCTATTGATAGGGGGTCCAAGGGACGGCAAAATGTTTTGGAACCCCCTAGTGTGGGTTTGAGGGCAACGCCCGTGAAGATATTTTTAAAAAAATTTGTCTTGTAAAAGTGAATAGTGACTAGTAAAAATTATATAATGGCTATGTATCGAGAGAAATGTTTACTCTAGCCTTATAGTTTATGGAGATGGTGTAGGCTCTAAGTGATATGGTGAAGAAAGAGATTGATATGGTGGAGAAAGAGATTTTAATGGTTTTTATTTCTATAAAGAAATAACACGAGCGTGTTATGGCTCAGTAACTACCAAGCCATAACACAAGCACGTTATAACACGAGTGTATTATAACAGGCTCACATTATATCTTGTTTGGACAAAAAAGTGGTTTTGGCCACTTTTTGGTCCCCCATCTTTCTATACACGCCTTATGTTGGGATTTCTAGGGTTGTGAAGATATCTTTCTTCTACACCATAGTCTTATATTGTGCTAGAGTCTCATGATCCTAGGAGTGCTTGGTTAATACAATCTTACTCAAATTTCCTAGGGTTGTGTAGGTTTAGTACAATCTTACTCAAATTTCCTAAAACCAATTATTGGACACCTTTTGGTAATGCCACAACCCTACATAGAAGTATCACCAAGTATCTCTTAAACCCTTCCATTATATTTTAGATTAATATGTATACTATAATTGAGATATTTATTATTAGGGGGATTTGTTGCTAGAGTTGGTGTGGCAAGCATTTGCAAGTTGAGATGTATAAGTGTTTTTAAATTGAAGATTTATGAAAGATGACATATTTGTCATAGTTCATCTAGGTTTTCAATGTCGAGGCTTTAATGTATGGGATGGAAATCAAAATTAAATTTTTAGTTAGATGTAGGTGTGAGAAGTGTCCTAAGTTAATAGGGCAGAAATAGTATAGAAATATAGAATACCTGGCAAAAATAGGTATATAGGATACTTGGCAAAATTGGGGAGGTATTTAGGGTGATTTGACATTTCTGGTGGGAAGTTTGGAGGCAGCCGTGTAGGCATGACTCATTTTTAGAGGACTTCTGGAGTAGGTTGGGGAGTTCTTCGGCTAAGACTTCCTTCCTCCACACTGCTTGGACAATTGGTCCCAGCTTCATCATTTGGCATATCTAGCTAGAGCATAATCATAGGATTTTCTTGGATAAGAAACTTCAAGTGCAGCAGGTTTGGATGAAGATCTTGGGAGGTCTTCAGGAGACTTTAGCGGCTAGGTGTGATCTCTCGGCCCCTGTGGACCCTGGAGATATGGGAATTGTTCAGAGTCTGGGGCTTTTTGTTTGCACCAAGGGGGGGACTAGGCCTAGTTTGCATTGAGGTACTAGAGGGAAGGTTCAGAGAGATGGTTATTAGATACCTCCACCTTTGGAGGTACTAAACATCAATACTGATGGTTCCTCTAGAGGCAATCCAGGTCACGCTGGTGTTGGAGGCATTGGTAGGGACTACTCAAGAGTGGTTGTGTTCTTCTTCTCAGAGTATCGTGGCCAGCACTCTAACAATTTCATGGAGGCATTGGCTATCCTCTTGGCTTTGAAAAGGGCTTGTGCCCTTAGATGGAGAAGGATAATTTGTGAGTTGGATTCTCAGATTCTAGTAGATTTGTTGAATAAGCAACAGTTGGAGGATATAAATTAGTAGCTGGCTGGGGTGGTTAGACAAATTATCTCTCTGGGTAAGGTCCTAGATTCTATCACCTTCTACCATATCCCTAGGGAGTGGAATAAAGTGGCTGATGGTTTGGCTAAATGGGCTTCTAAACGGATGGGAAATTGGAAAGTGGATGACCAGAGATGTCTCCCTAAGGGCCTTTCTTGGGAGCTTGAGGACTTGGTTATGGAAGATATGAGATGTGTTTTGGGTGTTGCTTGATGTCTTTGTTGCTAGCTAGTGACCCTAGCGGGGGATTGTAATTTCTGGCTTTGTACTGCTTTCTTGAATTAATAAAGTTTTTACCCTCTTTTTATTAAAAAGAAATTGGGGAGGTATTTTAATTATACTAGTGTATGCAAAGGGGTACCAAAAACATAAGTTTGAGAGGTAGAAATCAAATTAGAGGTGTATATTAGTACCCTGCTGGAGACACCTAAAAATGACCTTTGCATATTTCACCTTTCATACATCATGTTCTTCCAAATCACTTGTACCTAACGTTAATTAAATAATCTAATTATTTAATTAATTTTATCAATTTCTCCTAATTCCCCTAATTCCAACATTAATTGAATAAATTCTATTTATTTAATTAATTTCATTAAATCACCACTTTATTCTTCTAAAGTAAACAATTTTAATTATTTAATTCAATTATCCTCTTTCAATCTTCAAATCCACATTAATTAAATAAATCAATTATTTAATTAATTTATCATTCAAATTCCTCTTATCCACAATTAAATAATTTTTAATTATTTAATTAGCTAAATATTCTTCTAAATTTAAATAAATTACTCAAATTTATTTAAGTTGACCTTATCTTCTAAAAATAAATAAAAGTAATATTTTATTTATATTCCTCTATCATGCAAAATAAATTAAATGAATTTATTTGTTTAATTTATTCTTATCTTCATATCTTATTCTTTCTTCCATCATGCAAGATAAATTAAATTTATTTATTTATTTAAATTGTTTTATCTTTCAATTCTTCCAAACTCAATCTTTTTCATCCATGCACACAAATTAAATAATTTAGTATTTAATTTTATTCAAATCATGCAAAAAAGCAAATCAAAAGTTGAGTTAATTGGATTTAATTCTTATTTTTTGTATCATCAACTCATAAATTGGAAAAAAAAAATATTCTAAATTTATGAAATCAAATCCTATCTTTATCAAAGCAAGCAGTTAACTCAACAAAACAACTTTAAAACATGACACATGTTGTGTGCATGTTCATCATGTTCTCTCAACTCATCTCATCCATCCATTTCATTGATTTATCTCCACCATTGATCGATCTTTCCCTAAAACCTATATATGCCCCCTTCACTTCATCAAAAATCCTCTTCAATCATTTAAGCTTTGGGGCATTCTTAAGCGCTTTGAGCATTCTAGCATCGTTGAGCACATATACCACATCTTTGAGTACATTATCATCATCACGTCTGCTTGTTGCAACCATGGGTACGCAATACTTTGAGCAATCCACAAAAAACCAAGGAAACAATACAATCTAGGTGAAAGCTTTCATTATTTTTGTGTTGTTCATTGATTATTGGTTATTATCTAGATCATTTTCTTGAAGGTTATAGGTTGAGTTTATTGTTATCATTTTTTATCTTTATCAATCTCAATTTTACCTATACACATTCTGACACACCCGGTGGTACCCACTAACTTGATCTAACCTTTGCTTTTTGAAGAAAATTGATTTTTTGAAGTACAGGTATGGAAAAGCACAATCATCACGCAGAAAATCGCATTTGAGCCATAGTAAAGTGCTTCTAGTCTGCAGAAACGCACCTTCGGGCTGCATTTCTGCGCCTTTAGCGTGCAGAAAGGTGTCTTTGCATCACAGTTCTACGCCTTTGGTCTGTTATAGTACGCCTTTGGTTTATTAGGGTTTCTAACTTGTTTTTGGTTCTTGACAGGGTTTTTTGACATTATCTGATCTTTTATTGTGTTGACAAGCTGACTTATTTGTCTAACACTCATTCTAGCATACTCCTTAAGCTAATTTATTTAAGGGTATTGTTGTTTTTTGCTAATCCATTATATTACAGTTTATTGATTCATTCTTGCTATAGACGTACAGATCCCCATCATCCTACAGCATCCTGGATCATCATGGAATCACTCAACAATCATTCGATTAATCATTAAACTAGTTTTTCTTGCTTTTTGTAGGTCTGATCCAGAAAAGTACATTTGCACCATAGTTCCATGCCTCTAGTAAACAAAAATGCGCATTTGTACCACAGTTATATGCCTCTGGTAATTTCTAACGTGCCTTTGCACCACAGTTTCGTGCCTTTGGTTCAGTCGATTATTTTTCGCTAACTACTTGATTTCTTTGGAACTAACATCACTTGTTACAACATCTTATCATCAATCAAAGATCCAGAAGAGATTCTAATATATTTTTGCAGGACGTTTGTCGAAGATGTCAATATTTTTCATACTAAGTCTTAGAAACACCTCAATTTTATAAAGGAATTTACGGCTATCTACTATGTTTGGGATTTCTTAAGTATGTATGCTCTTTCCTCACAATGCAAAGTGATCTTGGAAATCAAAAGTACTTAAGTCATTCATTTACTGCTTTTAGTGCTTATAAATCCTAGGGACTCAAGATCACACATATGCTCTTTTCTCGCGTCACAAGACAATCTTGAAAATCAAAAGTGCTTGATATCCTCTCTAGGGGGCCTACTTGGGGATTTCATCACCTTAAGGGACGACCCCAACTGCGTGTTCTGGCATAGTCTATAAATGTTGGGAGTAGCAAAAGCCTCAACTTCAAAGGAAGGATCATTTTAACTCCAAGCAATACACTTTCGGGATACTTGGTCTGTCAAGACTCACATAGTTGAGAGTCAATTAATTGGGACACCCTTGTTCACAGATATGTGTCTCCCATACCTTCAAGTATATTGAGGACACCCTAGACACTTTGTAAACCTATATAAGGCCATCGGTCATTTCATATTGTGATGCAAGGGCTATGAACAGTACCCTAAAGTTACTCACCATCTGTACTACCTTAAGGACTATATAGAAAATCTTTGGGCAAGGTGTCAAGACCTCCAAGGAGAAAGATACTGGGTGCATGCTCTTTATCTGTAGCTATATATTTAGGGGGAAGTGTGCTTAGTTAGGTAAACACATGGACAGGTATTCAATTGCGTGGGCTTACAATATGGATCGCTCCTACTTGAATAATTTTAGGTTGTTGCATTAAAGGATTGTTTGGTGTATCTTCTCTTTGTTATTGTTATCTACCCGTAATACCATTTGTTATCCACAGAGGTTAATAGCCTCGCGCAACCAACACCATTGAGTTAGTCCTCAGCCATTTTGTTTACTGTGTTTTCTCTTTCCAAAGAAATCAAACCAAATCTTATAAAAAATCTAGCCTTGAAAACATACTATTCTAAAAACTTGCCTCTACACAGAAAAAACTTGCATTTGCAATGTTTTGAAGTGCCTTTGAACTACAATTCTACGCCTCTGGTATGTTGGAAAGTACCTTTGGCCTACATAAAAGTGCCTTTGGTCCACAGAAGTGCGCCTTTGGCTCTATCTAAATTTTGTCTATCTATTAAAAACTCTCATATGAGCTATCTTGACGTGCATTTGGGCTATCCTGACACACATTTGCATTATCTGGATGCACCTCTATTTACACATAAATGTGTTTCTGAGTTATTCTATTGCACCTTTGAGCCACAGAAACACGCCTTTGGGTCACAGAAGTGCGCCTTTGGTCTCTAATTGTTACCTATTATCTATTCATCGTAGAATCCAGTAAATTTTAATTTTGATCAATTTTAACCTCTGAGCTAGTATCATACAGAACAATCAGACCTGTCCCAGCAATCATCAGACCATCCTCATCCATCATCATAGCTTAAACTTGGACTTTTTGAGTTGTTTATCCTCTTGAGATTACTATCAATCAAACCATCTTCACCAAACAAGCCTAAATCCTTCCGCTTTCAGAGCTTTGTAATTTGACTTTTACCATAGAGTCTAGATTATAGCATCCCCTAATTCATCTTTGATTTGAGAGTGATTACATCTCTTAAATCCTTGAAGAGGAATTAGTATCTATTAGTGGTTTTCTATTAGCGTAGAGAATTAACTTCTCCTGAGTTAGTTAAATGCCATTAATCCTATATGCCTTCATTGAGGTCAATAGTCTACTTTTGTGTAAGGTCATCAATTATCCAATCAGCAATTGATCTAGCTTCTATAATCTTCCACAAGCAACCCATATCAAACCATCAAACTAGTAATCTCAACTCAATAAAAAAAGTCCAAAATCAATCCCCAAATATCTGTCCTAGTGTATTTGAGAAATCTTATGGTTACCACTATACATCAACATCGTCATGCCATGGAGGCTAAGCAAAACACCCCTCAACAACATCATCAAAACATCCCAAACAACCCCCAACACACACTCCTAAACAGTTCTCATGGTACTGTCCAAAACAATCCCCCACAAAACACTCAAAATAGTCCTCATGGTACTGTCTAAAACAATCCTCAAGAGGATAATACTACATAGATAGATGCTACCCAATATACCACAGGGCTAAATCCTCAAGATTTCCTTGCAAGAGGATACATCATTGGTCAAAACCCATCTTATGAAGAGAGACAATTCCAAGAGGGTCAATCCTCTCAAGAAGTGTCTCGAGACTTTGACAAAACCATGCAAGATCCTAAAATCATGGCAGCTATAGATAAACTCTTAAGCTCCAATCAAGATCACTACTTCCATTTTCTTTCTCAAAAGGAAGCCAAATTGCCTCAAAACTTTGATACATATACTCTTAAGGAGAAAGATCCAATCCATGATGCTATTAATGCTATGGGTAGACCACAATTAAACCCCATCCAAACTATGTTTACCATATCTACACCATTTTCTGAATCAGCTTCACAAGAGGTAGTATTCAATCCCTTCACCGCTAAATATGTCAATCCTCTTTATCAAAATTAAAATCCCATGGGAGAAACATAAATTGAACCTCTCCTTAATCCCATGGAGATTTATAAATCTCAACAAGAAACCGTCCATCATCAAGCTAACCTAGCAAGATAAGCCAATCTAGCAAAACAAGCTCAACAATCAAACACCTTCTTCACCATATCCATACTTACCAATCCTCAAAATCCTCCACGCACATCACAAATTCACACAACTATATCTAATCTTGCATATGCTTCCCCACCACAAACATCTTTGCCTCCAAATTACACAACTAATGATGCTTATGTCACTCTGCCACAAGTGTCACAAATTCAAGCACCCCAAATAGCATCCAATCAAAATCTAAACAATATGCACATCACTGCACCCCAACACTCTTCAAATCTAAACACTACCTACATCACTCTACCCCAACACTCTTCAAACATAAACACTACCTATGTCAATCCACCCCAACATTCTTCAAATTTAACACTACCTAGATCACTCCACCTCAACCACCTCAAAACCTAAACACCACTTACATCACTCCACCCCAACACTCTCAAAATCTAAACACCACGTATCTTCCTCCACCTCAACGTTCTTCAAACCCAAACACTTACATCACTCCACCCCAACATTCTCAAACCCAACACTCATATGTCATTCCACCACAACCACCACAAAATCAAAACACATATATCATTCCACCACAGCAATATCAAAGTCAAACTTCCTTCACTAACCCCCCTTAACATTCACAAAGTCAACACTCATATCTAGCACCCCCACAAAATCCACAACTCAAACCTTCTTCACAAATCAACCCTCATCATTTGTATGACCCATATAATATCAATTCATATGGATTAAATTCCAATCTCTCTTATGGGCAGCAACAACCACCCCAAACTCAACAAAATTTGGCTTTACCAACACCTCTATCCAATCTTGAGCTTTAGTTTTCTGATTTACAAAAACAAATATCTGATCTTTCATTTGGTCACACCAAGAAAACTCTCTTTGGAGGAGGTTTGTCCATACCCATTTGATTGATCATTACCAATGATCCCTTTTCCTCCTAACTTTGACATGCAAAAATTTGACAAATACAAGGGAAAAGGAGATCCAAAAGACCATCTTAGAGAGTTCTACATTGCTTTCTTTGAGGTTTCTCATAACGATACTTATCTTATGCGCCTCTTTCCTCATAGTTTTGGAGGACAAGCAATAGAATGGTTCTCACACCTCCCCACGGGTATTAAAACATTCAACGAACTAGTTGAAAAATTTGCCACCCATTTCTCTTACAATAATGAACATGAGATTTCCATGACGGACTTGTGTAACAATAAATAGAGAAATAGGGAAACCTAAAAATGACCTTTGCATATTTCACCTTACATACATCATATTCTTCCAAATCACTTGCACCTAATGTTAATTAAATAATCTTATTATTTAATTAATTTCATCAATTTCTCCTAATTCCCCTAATTCCAACATTAATTGAATAAATTCTATTTATTTAATTAATTTCATTAAATCACCACTTTATTCTTTTAAAGTAAATGATTTTGATTATTTAATTAAATTATCCTCTTTCAATCTTCAAATCCACATTAATTAAATAAATAAATTATTTAATTAATTCATCATTCAAATTCCTCTTATCCACAATTAAATAATTTTTAATTATTTAATTAGCTAAATATTCTTCTAAATTTAAATAAATTACTCAAATTTATTTAAGTTGACCTTATCTTCTAAAAATAAATAAAAGTAATATTTTATTTATATTCCTCTATCATGCAAAATAAATTAAATGAATTTATTTGTTTAATTTATTCTTATCTTCATATCTTATTCTTTCTTCCATCATGCAAGATAAATTAAATAAATTAATTTATTTAAATTGTTTTATCTTTCAATTCTTCCAAGAATAATCTTTTTCATCCATGCACACAAATTAAATAATTTATTTTTTAATTTTATTCAAACCATGCAAAATAGCAAATCAAAAGTTGAGTTAATTGGCTTTAATTCTTATTTTTTTATCAACTCATAAATTGGAAAAAAATATTCTAGAATTATGAAATCAAATCCTATCTTTATCAAAGCAAGCAGTTAACTCAACAAAGCAGCTTTAAAACATGACACATATCGTGTGCATGTTCATCATGTTCTCTCAACTCATGTCATCCATCCATTTCATTGATTTATCTCCACTGTTGATTGATCTTTCCCTGAAACCTATATATACCCCCTTCACTTCATCAAAAATCCTCTTTGATCATTTAAGCTTTAGTGCATTCTTAAGCGCTTTGAGCATTCTAGCATCGTTGAGCACACATATCGCATCTTTGAGCATCTTATCATCATCACATCTACTTGTTGCAACCATGGGTACACAATACATTGAGCAATCCACAAAAAACGAAGGAAACATTACAATCTAGGTGAAAGCTTTTAATGTTTTTGTGTTATTCATTGATTATTGGTTATTATCTAGATCGTTTTCTTGAAGGTTATAGGTTGAGTTTATTGTTATCATTTTTGATCTTTATCAATCTCGATTTTACCTATACACACCTACAACTGCATGTGCTATGCCATTGGTTTATTAACTAAATCCCCCAAGTACAAAACCAATTTTAGGATGATCCCAAGGAAGGAGAAAATGTTGTTCTTACTAATTGGGAACCCATCGATGATGACAAGGATTTGTTAGGTGGAGGTGGGAAAACCTTGATGGGAAAGATCCCCCAACACTGGAGTTACCCTCGTTTCTTAATTGTAATAGTTTCTTTTTTTATTTTTGTTGAATTGATAACTTGATGGTTGTTTCCCTTGTAGAGTTATGATCTTGTTGATTTGTGTGGTTATTTCTTTTTTTTAAGCCACATGTCTATGTTGTTTTCGAACTTTACTAATTTCACTTTGGAACATGATCCCATACCACTTTTTGAAGATTATAACTATAATAATAATTTAAATCTATAATCTTTTAATATTAAACCAATAGCTACAGTATAGTAGGAGTCCCTACCAAATGCTAAACGAGGAGGGCTAGATTTAACAAAAATATCTGTATCAATAAATTTTAAGATGGCAAAGAAATATTTGCACCAATTTATGAATAATGGTTGGATATTCTCCAAATGCCAATGGATCCAAACTCCTACAAAGACATTACCTCACTTAATCGCATATACATGCAATTTAGAATTTAATTTATGGTAAAAATCTATCAAGCCAAATAGGTAAGTACGATGTATTGTGAAATGTAATAATTCTATCAGCAACTTCAAGGTCTCATGGGATGTTTTTGAGTAGTTCACCATGTAGTTGATGTAAGGGAATTTTGTCTATTCAAATCAAGGGTCTTTCAGGGTCGTTGTTGAGATAACGATTCCAATGAAGCCTCCTTGATGAGTTTGCATTGTTCCTTTAAAAAATTAGTCACTGTCAAAGAACGAGAACATTGTAATTGCTTGGTTTATACAACTTAGACGAAATTAGTTTTGTAAGGTTATCTTTATTGGGGTCAAATCTTGTAGAAGAAAGATGAGAAAGTTTAAAAATTATTTTTATCAAAAAATTAGGAGTGAAAGTTATAACCCCTTAATTCTATAATATAAGTAGACATATAGAGATGTATAAGCAGACATATAGAGAATCTAGATGTATACTAGCATTAGAGGCACTAACATAAAGATAACTGTAGTACTATTAGATACATTCATAGAAGCATAGAGAGGTATATTGTTGTTAAGGAGGAATGCACTATTTCAATTTGTTACTTGTGTATAATCAAAATAAAAATTTGAAGATGGATACTAAAAGGGTACAAGAAATTCTTAACTCAAGATAAAATGTTGGTACTATGATAGGATGAAATGGTTAAAAAGTGGGAATTGAAGAAGTGATTTACTTGACAAACCAACAGTAATTAAGGACTTTGGTACATGAGGATAGTAGAAGCTTTGGCAGAATCATGATAAGAAAATCAAATTTTATTAACATGAGATCTATTTAGTGATCATGTACCCTTTGAAGAGAAAATATCCACCTACAGAAACATGTTTTATGTTGAATCAGTTATGTTTTCATCATCTTACATGGAATGGAAAAATGCTAATCTGATCATGCTTACTATGAAAAAAGGAAAAGTTGAAGATCACCAATATGTGAAGAAGCAATGTCCAATGTATGGGTAAGTAAGTGAAACATAAAATCAATCTAGGTTGGAGATTGGGTTCTAGAACAGAGCAGAAACATGTCTGAGAGCTTGTGGTGCATGCAAGGAATGCTGCCCCTGCTTTGCCATCATGAACACTTGGCAACAAATACAGTTGTGTCTCTGCTTCAGCCACTGGTCCTCTTTGTTTATGGCTGTGTTTAATGTTGGCTGCTGTATCTGTTTCTTACAGCCATTGTATTTGTAGTGCTGTCTGTGCTTTTCTGGTCTCTGTGGTATGCTTTGTTGATTGTTGTTTGATCAGTGGTTGTTTATCAGTCCCATGTGGACCGTGTTATTATTTGTAATTTGCATTCAATCCAATACCAAAAAAAAAAATCTAGGAAGAGAAGAATAGTTAACCTAACCTATAATACATGTGGCTAGATAGGTTACAGATATTATATATCTTATCCCAAAAGAAAAAATGTTTTGATGGTTTACATATATTTCATAGAGATAGATTCAAGATGGAAGTGGTAGCTGAAATACTATAAATGACATTTAAGCCATCGAGAAAGCCTTTCCTACAATATTTCTCCTATCTATATATCCTACATAATGTACATAACCTATTATATTTTATTCTTAAATTACACTATACATGATATTCTCTTCAGTAGATATCCACGGCAACAGCATGGGCACGCAACATGTTGTTCATAGCAATGTAAGCCTCTATTGAAGAGTTGTCTATATTGCAACTCCCAAATGGACGTGAGCACCTACTTGGAGGAAAGTCCCTTGTATCATACTCCTTGAAAATGAAGACATTGGGCTAATTGAAAGTGGTCCAGTCTTTTACTCTGTCACCAAATATTCTGAAACATGGTTTACATATTGTGTGAAATCATCTCTGCAGAAGCCAAAACAAAACTCAAATTTCTTCACCACTGGCATCATACGATAAATGAGTACAAATAAAATAAAATAAATCATACTGGAGTTGCCTTCACCACTAGCATCATATAGTTGTTGACTTTTGGTATTTTCCCCTTGATGAGTCCCTTTTTTTTTTTGCTAATTAAGTTGTTACAATTAAAAATCACAACTCTAAGAGCCACCAAAATCCAAAACTATTATCGAACAATCGCGTCAAAAAATTAGAAATAATTGTATACAATGGCAGCAAGGGGTGGAGTGTAATGGCGTGAGCGTGTTAACAAAAACTCTTACCGTTTACCTTAAATTTGACAACCATTTACATGTCAAAGTATTAAAAATATAGCTGACATATATTTTAAAAAACTAAAACCATAAAATAATTCTTAAATAGTTCTAAAATAAAATAACTTAAAGTAAATAAAATAAAATAATTCTTAAGTAAATAATAGTAACCCTTAAATTTTATGATTTTATTAATTATATTTATATATTTTTAAATTTTATTAATTATATTTATATATTTTTAAATTTTATTAATTTATTAGTTTGATTATTTATTTTTTTATTTTTGAATATGACGTAGGGAGCTAGAACCCATCTGAATAGATCAAGAAATAATACCAAAATGGCTACTCATATATTGAGGGCCATATTACTATTAATCATAAAGTTTATACATAGATTTCCACCATTCGAAGTATGTCTACTTACAAATTACAATATATTTTATATGTCTATTTATATTTCAAAAAACATTATGACTGCCAACGTACTCAAGGCTTACCTCCACGTCCACCTCTAACCCCTCCTCCCTTGGAAGCTCCTTCGATGCCTCTGAGTCCCAAGCCTCCAACCACATTTTTTCAACATCGTCCAACCCTACCAAAATCTTGAGGAATGCCATGCCCACACGAGCTTCTTTTTTCTCAATATCATTGTCCACTCCCTTAGAAGAAACAACAAAGGGTATCCACAACCCATTATAGGCTGGGAGGATTACTGGCCACACCCCTTTCTCCGGGCAGAGACCAACTCTAGAGATTGCCAAGTCCAAAACCTCCTTCAAACCTCCTTCCATTCAGCCTTAACCAGAGCCCTAACCATAGCATGGACTGAATCTTTGGGATCACCAATTTCTAGCAAGACCCCCACGAACATCATAGCAATCTTTGGATTCACATGGTATTTCTATTCTGAATTCATGAATGCCTCCCCCAAGATCACCCCAATAGCCTAGAGACCAACTGGGGAGGCCATCTTGAAAAACTTTTTTAACCTGCTATTCGTGATTGGCCTCGAGAAGGCCATTTGTCTCTTCCCACCAACTAAAGGCCTCATCAAGTCCATCCTACACTAGAGGAGATAAGAGGGAAAGCAAAAAATATTGCATACCCATCTTCATCTGCATGCCTTTTCTTAAAATGCCTCCCTATGCAACCTCACACACCTGTGATTAATTGTACCATTATTTCTCCTGACTCTCCATCTATCTTCCACGAGCCAAAGAACCTCCCCTTACAATCTCCAAATTATATACGATACACTGAGCAAGATGGACACGATAGGCTTCCCTCCATATCTCCTCATTGACTCATCCTCATGTTGTCACATCCATAAATTTTGACTATGTTTTAATTTTTATTTGGATGTAATTAGTAGTTAATTTTGCATGATTTAATGGTTTGACGTTGAGTGAAAATGTCATGATAAATCAATGATTCATTAGTTGTATATGTGTGTGTGTGTTATGTTTGATAATCATTGAGGCCTTTTGTATTAGGTCAATGACCTATAATTAAAAAGGAGGTTAAGAGATGTGTTTAGTTTTTGTTGTGATATGTGGTCCTTCGACCCTATTATTCCTCAAACTGTTATTGTGAGTGGAGAATCTTTTGACCCAACTAATGTTGGTCTTTAATGACCATTACCTCTCTTGCTTTGCATGTCATCCTGGAAATAAAGACTGACATTATTACTATGGTAGTGGGTCAAGTTTGAGAGTGGGTGTTTTTATTAATTATCACAGGGAGTTCTCTAGAGACACACGGTGAGGTGCATCGAGAGACAAAGGAGGAATCAACAGCATTTTGAGACGCATTGATGAATAAGGATGAGCTCACAGGTTCTTTTTTTAAGAACTTATGTTTTTATGATTTTAATGAGTTCATGATTGATCATCAGCTTTTAGACTACTTATTATTGTGTTAATGAAATTGATATCATAGCGTATCACTGTGTTATGATATCCAAAAGCATAAGCATATACATATATCCCATTGTGTCATGATAATCAGCAACGTAGTCTTTATAATGTCATGATATTTTGAGTATTTGATATCATTATATCTCCATATTACATGACTGTGAAAGGAGTAGATATGATATATGTATATCTTTTATACTATATAAGCCGAATGATTTCTATCGTGCTCACTATAAACAATGAAGTCAGTAATTTGTGTCGTGCTCATTGTAAATAGTGAAGTCGTCAGTTTATGACATGATCACTGTGTACAGTGAAGTTGACAGTTATGTTATGTTCACTATATTATTAGTGAAGCCGATCGTATCCTTACCTTTTTGTTTTTAAAACTAAGAGCAAAAGTAGCTCAAAGAGTGAAGAGCCGAGATCTCTATGGACATCCATAACTGTGGAAATGGTTGTTTGTTTTGTCTCTGCAATCCAAATAGAAGTAGAGTCCATTTTACTTCTGCGCAAGTATTAATAATAGGTTGTCATATCTATGAGAAGCCAAATGGCTTAAATACTTTTATGGAGTCATGGGTAGTTTGTATAATCTCTAAGCTCGATGGAAACCAAAGAGTGTAGCTTCTTTGTTCTATTGAAAGCTAAAATGAATGACTACATACTCTAATCTTTGTTGGACAAAAACTAGATTAACTCAAACTCTAAGTAGCTTCTCTATTATATATGTATAATATTGTGGAGGATGACCGATTAACATGATTGAGTTTGTCATGATCAGGTCGAAAGGCAGATGTTCCTATAGGTTTTAACCTAAAGTTGTTAATCAATTTTAATAGTTGTTTAAATAGTCTATATGAACAACAGTGTGTTTTTTTGGGGAGGTCGATGTGCCTCTATTAAGACTAACTCGTAGGCTAAGACTGTGAGGAAATAAGCTATTGTCTATACTTTAATATTCGAGTGATATGTCGCCTATAGATGTCTTGCACTCAGAAGAGTGAAGGAAACCAATGATGTTTATTTTCTTCTAAGGCGTATTGAATCTATTCTTCTGATATTATGTTTGATCCTTTCAAAATCTTGAGTCTCATGATATTTATTTTCCTCATATAAATAGTGTATAGAAAGGATATGGATATCTTTGAAAACACTTGGAACTATGCTATATGTTTATTTAACCCGATTAAGTACTTATATTATGTAAGAAGATGATCTATCATTCTAAACTTTCCTATATCAGAGAACGAATTAGGGTGATTGTCAAGATCAAGCCATCTTTATTATATCTACCTAGTCTTATTTCCTTTATTGGATTAAAATAGTAATGTTAATTAAGAGTCGTTATACTTCAACTAGTTTATAATAAGACTTGTCATGAAGAAGGATAACCTTATATAATAGATTTTATGAGATAAAGGTGAATTAGATCAGTGACCAAGAAGTCAAGCTTTGACAAGTGGTTATCTTATTCACGTTATAGATTCAACTAATTATTTGTAAAGGTATTATAATGTTTTTGAAGTATTGAATTAAGGAATTGTAATGAATCCTAGATTACCCCAAAAGGGGATAAATCCTTTAACTCTTAAGTTGTTTTTTATAATGAAATTAGTCCTTTATATTCGTCAACAGACAAAAGGTTGAGAAATCATAGAATCGGACATTATTAAGAGACTATAAATCTCTTTGTTGATAGAAAGTTAATATTAGTTATATAAACCAAGTATGGTTAGATTTGAGTAGAGAGTGTATTGACAGGAAGTCTTAAACCTTGTTCATTGTGGTTATGCAATAAGGAACTCTCGAAAAGATAAGAGTAATTATTTTATGCATATCCTAGTTAAGGATAATATTTCTAAGTCAGATGGACTAGGAAATGAATGAAGATCATACAATCAGGACTAGTTGTACTAGCCGAGTAAAATAAAATGTAGGATGAGATAGTCTTCAAGTCAAGTTAGAGGTGTGTGAACATATGACTACATTTATAGAAAACATTTATATATATAGAAACTTTGGCCAAAGTGATGCATTTGTCTCTGCATGCATTAGTCGGTTCACAGTGTCAAGATGACATAATTGGTCAGTATGATCATACTTAGCTAGAATATTATATAAAGTCATATGGTCGATTGAGTTACGTAGGACACAACACTAAGACTCAGATGGCAACTTGTTAAGATCCAAACATCTATACTATTTGTGAAGGGTAGGACCACTTTTAAGAAGGAAGGTGTATGGGGGACCGCTAGTCTATGGTTGGAGGTAAAGCACTCAGATGATGCTATCCGTCTAAAGTAGAAGACTCGCCAAGATTTGAATGATAGATATCAAAATTCCAGAGACAGTACTTATTATGTAAAATTTCATGTTATGATATGATGTAAAATTCTATTTTGCCAAAGAGCAATATATTTGAGAATTTAATGTGAAATGTTATCACTAGAGATTATCTTTGAGTATAATGTGTTTCAAGTTTGAAACATTATTCCAAAACGATATGCTTTTATTTCTTTGAAAATTAGCAAAGGTTAAATAAAAAATATATATCTCTTTCTTGTTTATCTTGTTTCAATTACTTCTAAGTAATTTTATGTGTGTAATTCTGAGTAATATGAGAAGGCATGTTACACATGTATGCCTGTTGTCCTCAGAACCATCCATGTGACTAAATCCAAGAAATTAGAACTTATTCCTTCGAATTTCCAAATAGATCCCCTAGGGCCCACTCCATCTTAGCTCACCCTTAAGTCCTCTTTTAATAATTTACTCAAATCAGGCACTGCTTTTGCCACCTCTTCCTCAGAGTGACTAACAAGGATTTTTGCCTCCATATTGAAGGCATGGTTAGCTAATTTATCCCCAATCTTGTTGGCCTACCTAAAAATATGATTAATCTTGAAATCCCTAAACTTTTGCAGCAATTCTATCCCCCTGACCAATGAATTATTTAGCTTCCAATTTGGCATTTTCTTGTTTTGGATTGCATTTATTATTATCTAAGAATCCCCTTCTACATGTATTTTCCTTACTCCCACATATAGGCCCAATTGTAGGCCCATGATGAAGGCGTGCATCTTAGCTTCATTATTGGTATGCACCCTGATCGTCTTCGTTGCTACCCCAAGATGTTTCACATCCTCATTCCTTATTACACAACTAATAGAAGATTATCCAGGCTTTCCCTCAAATGCTCCATTGAAGTTTAGTTTCACCCAACCTCCTTCTGGTACTTTCCATCTTACTCTATTCCTTCCCTTCTGGATTATCTTGAAAAGCCCCTTGAATGGGTGAACAATAAGACCTGGCCATTGATCTCTCATAAATCCATCCCACACCATGAAATACCTTCCTTTGCACTTCTGATTCCTAATCACATTGTTTTCCACTTCCATTATTTCCCCTTCTATCTTCCTCCAGAGCAACTCCTTTTCCAAAGTCGTATCTTGGAAAATACGCCTATTTCTCACCTTCCACACCTCCCAAATGAGAATAGGACTTATGGTCCAGAGACACGAGAATACTACTTTCTTGTAGAGAATAGGCCAGGAATTAATAGTTGCCAATGTACTTTGTGGGAGCGCACTCTTCCAATTGTTCATCAACTTTTTCCAACAGTACTTGGTATACTTACAGCTCCTCAAGATATGGATTGCGTTCTCCTCCTCTTCTTTGCAAAGGCAACACATAAGGGGACCAACAAAACCAAACTTTCTCAACCTATCACCCATAAGGATCCTATTCTATAAAGCAACCCAAGTGTTAGGTCTTAAAAACACAGGTTTCAAACCCTAAGAGGTTGCCAAGCTCTCTTAATGCTTCTGGCTAATGAAACAAGGCTGATATGATTGAAAGTCCCCTTCCCTTTTGGTTCTGCCAGACCTAGGCAAGTGTACCTTAATAGTTAATGCAGATTTATATGACCTTAGTGATCTACTCACATTGGCATGTAAGTGTGAGATAGATATAAGGCTAAAAGTTATTCCTAATGCTAATGTTTGAAGTTTGAAAATGTGAATAAGGTTTTAAAATGTTGTTTTGTAATGACCAGTGCCTAAATCTATTAGGTTGATGGGGTCAAGATTTGTATGATTTGTAGATTTATCTTATTTGGCTTAACTCTTACTACCTGGCACCTTTTGAATGTTCACACTTTGTGTAAACGTGCAGGATTGTTGGTTATTAGACTCTTCTTCAAGATCCAATTGATATTTCTCAAAGTTATTGTGGTTGTCTGAAAGGAATTTAATTCTACTTTGAAGGAAACCAACTAAGATGATTTATTTAGAGGATTTTAACTCAGGGCAAAGACCAATAAATATGAATCATTTAGATGGACTTAAATCAACTTCATATAGAAGCTAATCAAGCACACCACACAAAGACAACAAATGTGCCTTGATAAATTTAATTGATTTAAATAACTGGAAAAATTCAATGTGGAGACAGTCAAACAACTCATAAGATTGAATATCAACAAAATAGTAGAACACCATAGATATATCCATAGATTTAAACCATCGTGCCCATTATATTATTAAAATATCATAAAAATTTTGTATCTTGCTTCTGAAAATATGACTGAAAGAGATATTATAGTATATAATAATTGTTATCTCAATGATGATGATAAACATAGGCCTTGGTTTCCCTTATATATATATGGGAGGCAACAAGCTTCAGGCTGAAGCAGTATGACTATTCATGGATCGCACCTTTTCACAAAACTAGAACATAATTAAGAAATAGATAATATGGGCGTAAACATTTGACCAAGACCTAGACAGGTTAATCATCGTAAAGCACCTGTGACCGCTGGCCTGGCAAGATCTTCCCTCCAATGTTGCAGTATCTGTCGAATATGCTTTGCCCGTTATTATTGCTAAAGCAATACATCGATTTATACATTGCAAAATATCGACAAAATTTCATTCTCGTTTCATTTGATCCCTTCATGTTGCTCTAGCAATGAACAAATTTATCTTAGAGATGTGATTAGTGTACTCCTGAGTGGCATAAGTATATGTAGAGATTATTATATGGCATGTTTCATCATTTTGCATCTTTTATACAAATGCATATACAGATGATTAGAAGATACACAATGGTGGGTTTGTATGCACTAGGAGTGCAAATGCATAAGTGCGAAAGTGGGTTTATCTCTTGTGTACATATGCATATGCGGTTAAGCTCTTCATTATGTTGAAAATTCCTTCGCATTGACTTTTGTATTTGTATTTTGTATATTTTATGTATTCAGAACATACATACAAATGCAGACTCCATTGGGTTTATGAAACAAATTCAAATTACCTTCAGATCTGTCTTTGTATATGTTTCCATCTGTATTACCTTTTTTCATATCATATACATGCACTTTTCACTTTATAAATTTCTTCTCTTTTGTTTTTCACATTTCCTTGTATATGTCTTTTGTATATCTTATACAATTGTCAAAACATACAAACACGGATGCCAGTGATTTATGAAACGGATCAGAATTACTCTTAGGTCTAGTTTTGTACCTATTACCATTTTGTATATCATATGCATACACCTTTCAACCCTGGCGATGTTGACTTTTATATCTTTCACTAATTATAAATGTACTTTATTTGGCAATTTAATCTGATTTCACATCCGTAATTGCATATTGCTCTTTTGTACATTTAATACATACATCTAAACATACAAGCGCGGACCTTACTTAAAGTTCACAATGTTTAACTTTTCTAATCACGCCTGAATTTGTATCTGTATATTAGATACAAATGCTTATACATACAAAGACCTTCTTACCTCCCTTTTTGAACTTAATTGAACTTTCTTTTTGAGTCTGCTCATGCATTTGTATAAGAATGTATATTACCAGCGATGTATCAACTATACAAATGATATGATTGTGACATCATATCCTTGATTTAAATATCTTTTGACATCTGCCAATGTATATTGTGAATTTGTATATTTAGTACATGCGTACAAGTACAGATTTCTACCATTATACAGCACGCAATAAGAAACCATTGGGTCTGGGTTTGTATACTCATGTTTTGACCGCTCAAGATACAAACACAAAACGAGACTTAAACCCAATGCAAATTATCACCTAACAGACATAAAAAATAATGTATACCAGATACATGCAAATGGAAATGTATATGAGATACATTCTGACCAAAGCAGCCCGGTGTTGACTTTTCACAAAAATTGGCATAACTCTTAAAATACGTAGAATTTTCAAACCGTTCAAAAGGAAACCCTAGCTAAATTTTGATGCTGATTCTAATGATTACACCCACTTGCCATGAAACACATGCAATCTTAAGTTTGACACATCTAGGGCATTTTACCAAAATCTTAAGGTTCCAACAATGGTTCTTACTTGGGGATGAATGTCTGTGAGGTCATTGCAAGAATTCAAAAAATATTCTCTGGGATGTAGACCAATAGTGGTGGGGAGGGTGGGAAATAGAAATCCTAACCTACTATGCATGGAAAAAAGAAAAAATTTTAAGAGAAGAAGTATTTCAGGAATTGTCCATGCACTGGCAACTCCTGTACTTCACCACTCATATTCTGTAAGTAATAAGAATCTTCACCACATTTACCAGTAATGATAAATGGGCCCATCCATAATGCCTCAAACTTACCATGTTTTCCTTTGTCCTGTCCTCTGGTATTCCACATTAGAACCATGTCATCCACCTTGAATTTCCTTTCCTTAGCCCTTTTATCAAATAAGTATTTCATCTATAATTGCTTTTTTTCATTTTGTTCCTGAGCTTGGGCCCTTATTTCATCCAGTTCAGCCAATTGTTCCATTCTTTCTTCCATAGGTTCAAGAATGTCTATATCTTCTTTAAGAATAAATTTATAAACTGGCAAGAGATTATGTATAGGAAGCCTGGCTTGTGCTCCATACACTAATTCAAATGGGGATTTTCCTGTAGCCTTTTTTATGGTAACCCTATCTGCCCATAAAGCCATTTTTAAATTTGAATCCCATGCCTTTTTGTTGTTTTCCAACATCCTCTTGATTATTTTTAGGATGCTTTTGTTGCTTGACTCTGCCTGCCCATTTGCCTGAGGATGGTATGGGGAGGCATATGAAATTATTATGCCATAGGATTCACATAATGTTTTGAATTCTTTTGATATGAAGCACATGCCATTGTCTGTAATGAGTCTCACCGGAACTCCAAACCTAGTGATGATGTTTCCTAATAGAAAATTAACCACCACTTTACTAGTGGCTTGTCTAGTGGGAATTGCTTCTATCCACTTTGTAAAATAATCTATAGCTACCAGGATCCATTTGTACCCACTACTGGATCTTTCTACAATCTCCCCTACAAAGTCAATTCCCCATGATGAAATGGAGCTTCAACTTGCATCGGTCTTAATGGTAAGGCTCCTTTGTAGTTTAATTTGCCAGAGAGCTTTTGACAGGCTTCACATTTTCTCACATATCTATGGGCATCCTTAAAGACTTTAGGCCAGTAGTATCCTGCTCTCATTATCTTTTGGGTAGTAGTCTTTGCGGAGAAGTGCCCTCCACACACATCTTAATGCATTTCTTGTAACATCTTCTTGGCTTATGTTTTATCCAAGCATAAGAGTAAAATACCATCTCTATTTTTTTGATATAATCTCCATCCATGAAGACATATTTTGGTGCAACGAGTTTCAAAGTTCTTTTTTGATTATCATTCAGGCCTTGAGGACACTTCATGTTCTTAAGATAATACATTACATTGGTGTGCCAAGGTGTATGCTCAATGCTTACAATAATGTTATCCTCCTCTTGTATGTTGCAAACTTGCACAACCTCCAAGTTTGATTTAGCCATCAACTTGGCCAAACCCCAACCTCGAACAAGCTTGGTGATTTGGATGTCAATGTCAAATTCTTGGATTCTATTGATCCATCTACATCTTTGTCCTATAACTTCATTCTGGATAAAAACATCCTTCACTGCAACATTTGGTACATAGGCTATCACATGAGCTCCAACCAAATATAGCCTGAATGCCTTCACTACTTTTACTAGGCCATAGGCTTGTTTCTTAGTAATGTCATATTTCAACTCTGCCCCCTAAAGTGTTTTACTAAAGAATGATATGGGTTGTTCATATCCTTCATTATTCTTTTGTAACATTACAACCGCCACTGTATGAAAAGATGCAAAAGAGAATATTTGGAATGGTTTATCAAAAGCTGGGGATTTCAATATAGGAGCCTCTTTAATAGCTTTCTTAATGGATGTAAATGCATCAATGGCCTCTTTAGTCCAATCCACCTTTCCACCCTTCTTCAACATTTTTGAAACTGGCTTGACAATTTCTGCAAAATTTGATATGCATCTCCTGACAAAATTTATTTGTCCAAAGAAAGATTGAATAGCTTTCACATTTTTTGGAATAGGAATTTTATCAATAGTCTCTACCCTTTCAGGATCAATCTTCACACCATGCTTTGAGACTATGTGCCCTAGCAGTTTTTCTTCTGTCACAACAAAAAGGCACATCTTTGGATTTAGGGAAATACCATATTCCAGAGCCTTGATGAAAATTTTCTCTAAGTGTAAACAATGGTCTTCTACCTTTTTAGAGTATGTTGTAAGATCATCCTAGTAGACTACCATTATTGTGTTAATCAAGTCAGCAAAAGTTACATCCATGGCCCTTTGAAATGTTACCCCGGCATTTGTAAGGCCAAAAGGCATTCTCACATAGACATAGGTACCCCAAGGAGTTGTAAATCAGTCTTATACTATTCTGATTCCTTAACCTTTACTTGGTTATACCCAGAGAAGCCATCCATCATGGACAACAGTTTGCATCCTATGACTTGTTGTAACATTGTCTCCATGTTTGGAAGAGGATAGTTATCTTTTAGTGATGAGATGTTTAAATTCCTGAAATCTATGCACAATCTTATGTCACCATTCTTTTTTTCTTACAAGTACCAGGTTTGATACCCATGAAGAGTGTCTAATTGGTTTGATAATACCTCCCTCTCTGAGCTTCATGAATTCTTCTTGCATCTTAGGTGTCAGTGTGGGGTTTATAGGCCTTTGTTTTTGTCTGAATGGTTTGGCATCAAGTTTCAATGGTATTGCATGTTGGAATAAGTCTTCTCTGTATGCCTTCAGATCATCATAAGACCATGCAAACACATGTTTATATTTCCTGAGTAAGGTTATAAGCATTTCTCTTATTTTAGGGCTGATCCTTTTCCTAATGTAAACCTTTTTAGGAGCTATCTTTGTTCCTAGATTAATCTCCTCAACACCCTTGAGATTAACTGTCGTAGGCTTGAGATTATATCTGTCCTATCCATCAAACACTCTTTCCAAGGCTACAAGGCCTTTGGGTATTTTGTTTGTTTTGAGATGGGCAACTTCTTTCCCAAAAAGGGTTTCCTTGCCATCAACTTCTTCCACAAATGCATTGAAATCAATCTCTTGGGATTCATATTGGTCTACACAATGAAGGAACTTAATCAGATCTTCATCATCATTGAATACTTGCCAATTATAAATATTATCAGGGATTGCAAGCCTAGTCTTGAATTCTACTGTTGTTATTCCTAATAATGTAATATCATCTCTCTTCAGGGCCACATTTGCTAAAAAATCTGCCATTATGTTTTTGGATCTTTCTATCCAGTCTATAGAAAATGCATCAAAGAGTTCATTGGTGTCCCATACAACATTTCTATATTGTTTTAATCTTTTGTTCTTTGATGAATATTTTTCCCTGATCTGTGAGATAATTAACTCAGAGTCTCCATATACTGTTAACATTTTGATTCCATGCCTTAAAGCAATGTTCAATCCCAACAACAATGCCTCATACTCTGCGATATTCTTAGTGCATTCAAAGGTCAACAAAAATGAATATTTGACTATCTTGCATGTTGGTGAAATGAATACAACTCCTACCCCATTTCCTCCTTTACTGCATGCACCATCAAAATAAATTCTCCATACATCATGTTTATCCAACTAAGCTTCTTTGGTGATTGGTTCTGTATTTTGTAATTCAAGCTGAGATTTTTCAATTCTAAAACTTCTAAGATCTACATCACAAAAACAATTCATCTAGTTTGGATCTAGTCATTCAATTATATTTTCATATCTTGGCTCTCTACATAACTTGACTTCCTTCCCGTTCACTGGTATTGTAGCATATGATAAATCAAGTTGGATATTTCCTCCTACTGCAGTAGTCCATTGTCTAGATAGCAACATACCATAGTATGGTGGAGTATCTATTACAATTATATCAGTTATATAGGTAGCTTTAGGACATGAGGCTAACTTCAATTCTACATCTCTCATGATTCCAACAACTGGAATAGATCTGTTGTCCATTGCATAACATTTACCATATGTTGTGTCTACCCACAGGCCTAATTCTTTCATGACTGCTATTGGCATGATGTTTATGGCAGCTCCAAAGTCAATCATACAGTTTCTTACTAGTTTGTTATTGATTAGTAGAGTTATGTAGAATGGATTAACCTGGGAAGGATTCTTTGTTATGGTATCACCAAGATAGATTTCTGGAGTTCTCATGACCTCTTGTCCAAGATTGTTTATTTTGTTTTCTAGCCTCTCTTTATTTTTATTATGACTTTACTACTGATTTGGTACATTAGAAATCATCTTGAGAGCATTGTTCCTATATTCATCTATCTTCATCATTTACATTAATGGTACTGATATCTTGATTTGGGATAATGCTTGTGTTATATCAAATGAAGGAGCATCGGTGATCTGTTATGTTTTTTCTTTATTGGAGATTTTCTCCTTAGATTGTTGCTTACTACCATCCTTCATCTTATTCTGCTCAATCTTGGACATTTCCTTATGTGTATTTTTCTGAGTTTCCTCTTTCTTCTTGTTATCTGGGGCACCCTTCTTATGATTTGGTTCTTTGATAAATAAACCTTTGGGTGTTCCTTGGTCTGCATTTACAGTTCTATTCCTCAGATTGTAATTATTTCTGGCCTGGGCCACAACAGCAATTGTAAGAGCTCTTTTTTCTTCCTCAGTGGGCTTTCTTAATTGGAACTATGGGACCATATTGGATACATGAGTGGTTCCTTCATCATTATCTTCCTAATCAGAGAAAACATCTTGTTTACCCATGTTAAAATTATACCTTTGGTTGCTCACATCATATTCAAACCCATCTTCAAAGGATGAGTATTCTTCATCAATTGAGTGAGGTCTCATTCCTAACATGTTTATGGTATGATCATCCCTGTCCTGATCATAAGATATTTCATTTTCTTGCAATGATTGGGCTACCACACAATATTCAGGTGAATGAGGTAGGTTGCATGTCATACACCATGGGTTACTTTCCACTACATGTATCCCATGTTTCTTTAAGGGATCAGGGGTGTCTTTGCCTGTAGTTCTGCTTCTGTCTGTTATCCACGGGCTTCCCATCCTTCAAATTAGTGTTGTAAGGCATATCATATACCCTAGGCCTTTCATTTCTATAATAGTTTGCTTGCCTAGTTTGATGGTTATTAGGACTTTGTGGAACTCTGATATTTTCCCTTT
Source organism: Cunninghamia lanceolata (assembly GCA_027924645.1). Lineage (NCBI taxonomy): Eukaryota > Viridiplantae > Streptophyta > Pinopsida > Cupressales > Cupressaceae > Cunninghamia > Cunninghamia lanceolata. The sequence continues at coordinate 3,155,482 of BSBN01001040.1, read as the reverse complement.
TACCAAGTTTTCTAGCAAATTTTCTATTGTTTTCAATATTAACAGCAGCCTTTTGAGCTTCTGCAAGAGTCATAGGAGCTCTATTTCGGAGCTCATATCTAGTTTTAGGGTCAAAAGCCTTAAGTATAGAGCCAGGGACATAACATCAGGAGATTTCATTTCATGAGAAATCTTGTGATATATCTTCGAAAACCTTTGGTTGAAATCCACTATTGTCTCATTATAATTCTTTTGAATGCTTGTCAATTCATGTCTAGCAAAATTTGGATAAACATGACTCCTATACTACTCTTTAAACTGATCTTTGAAATCTTCAAAAGAACTAATCGAGGCATCAGGCAAATTCTTGTACCAATCCCTAGCATCTTCAACCAGAGATAGCATAAATAATTTCATCTGGACATCTTCATATTGCACTTCATAATTGTCCATGACTATCTCAAAGTTTCTAATATGCTCTTCTACAGAGATGGCATTATTTCCAGAAAACTTTGGAAGTGCATTCCTCAAATCATTATCAATAGGGTCAGGGTAGATTTGGTATCTAGATAAATCCAGCTGCTTGTATATGTTTATATTCAGGGGTCCTTGCAGGTTTTGGTTTGGCTAGTATTGTTGGTGGTGAGGTGTATGTTGATGTATATTATGGTGTGAGTTTAAACTTACATTTTGCTAGTGAGGTGGAATATGTTGCTGACCAGGAGGTGGATAGGTATTAGCCATGGGTTGGGAAGTTGTATAAACATTATGTGTTCTTGGATTTCGTGGTGGAATGTTTTGCTGCACAAAAATAGTGTTACTTGGATTCAGTGATGTTTGCGAAGCATTTAGACCATTTACACTCTAATGTGACCCTTGTGGATTGCTTGTAAGAACATGCCCACTTTGCTTATGGGGAGGCACATACTTTGAGCTACTTGTTCTACTTCTAGACTTTATTTGTTGTAATTATTGTTTTATCCGTGCCTCCTCTTCCTTCATTTTGGCTAATCTTAGTTCTTTCTGCAAACTTTGTATGTCTTGTTGCACCTCACTAGCATTTCTTGTGTCCTTTTGTAGACTAGTTTAAGTTTCTATGGACTCCATTTAACTAAAATTCATCTTGAAATCCCCCACTCTGCTACAATGAAACTTTATAATCATATTCTACTTGCATTTGTATCATATTTATGTTGGTCTAGAATATCAAATATGTTTTGTTCAGACTAGGTAGGATTACCTTTTGATTGGAAACCTTCATGAAATTCTGATTCGTGCAGAGGAGTAAAAATGTTATGTGTTAGCAATGGTTGTTCTGATGCATTTTCTTGAGGATTCTGGTTATTAGTGCATTCAAACTGATTTGATGTCCATGTTTTCTTAGCAGGGCCCTTCAAAGGTGGGGATGACTACTTATCATTTGATTTTTTATCATTAGTATTGGATCTCCTACCATTCATGTTGCAAGAAACTATGATGAGTTTTTAGAATTGCTAACTCTTTTTAAAGAGGAATGATGTTATCTTCTAAGTCTTTTCCACCAACAGAGTTATAATTTCTTGACTCTATTGAAAATGGTCTTGTACCAGGTTTCCATATGTTGTCCCCAGTAGAGTCGCCAATTCTGTTAGGTCTCAAAAACATAGGTTTCAAACCCATTGCCAAGCTCTCTTAACGCTTCTAGGTAACAAAATAGGGTTGATGTGATTGAAAGCCTCCTTCTCTTTAGGTTCTGCCAGATCTAGGCAAGTGTACCTTAATAGTTAATGCAGATTTGTATGACCTTAGTGATCTACTCACATTGGAATGTAAGTGTGAGATAGATATAAGGCTGAAAGTTATTCCTAATGCTAATGTTTGAAGTTTGAAAATGTGAATAAGGTTTTGAAATATTGTTTTGTAATGACCAATGCTTAATTCTATTGGGTTGATGGGGTCAAGATTTGTATGATTTATAGATTTATCTTCTTTGGATTAACTCTTACTACCTGGCACCTTTTAAATGTTCACACTTTGTGTAAACATGTAGGATTGTTGCTTATTAGACTCTTCTTCAAGATCCAACTAATATTTCTCTAAGTTACTGTGGTTGTCTGAAAGGAATTTAATTCTACTTTGAAGGAAACCAACTAAGATGATTTATTTAGAGGATTTTAACTCAGGGCAGAGACCAATAAATATGAATCATTTAGATGGACTTAAATCAACTTCCTATAGAATCCAGTCAAGCATACCACACAGAGACAGCAAATGTGCCTTGATAAATTTACTTGATTTAAATAACTGGAAAAAATCAATGTGGAGACAGTCAAACAACTCATAAGATTGAATATCAACAGAATTGTAGAACACCACAAATTTAAACCATCTTGCCCATTATATTATTAAAATGTCATAAAAGTTTCGTATCTTGCTTCTAAAAATATGACTGAAAGAGATATTATAGTATATAATAATTGTTATCTCAATGATGATGATAAACATAGGCCTTGGTTTCCCTTATATATATATGGGAAGCAACAAGCTTCAGGCTGAAGAAGTATGACTATTCATGGATTTCACCTTTTCACATAACTAGAACATAATTAAGAAATAGGTAATATGGCTGTAAACATTTGACCAAGACCTAGACAAGTTAATCATCGTAAAGCACCTGTGACCATTGGTCTAGCAAGATCTTCCCTCCAATGTTGCAATATCTGTTGAATATGCTTTGCCCGTTATTATTGCTAAAGCAATACATCGATTTATACATTGCAAAATATCAACAAAATTTCATTCTCGTTTCATTTGACCCCTTCATGCTGCTCTGGCAATGAACAAATTTATCTTAGAGATGTGATCAGTGTACCCCTGAGTGGCATAAGTATCTGCAGAGATTATCATATGTCATGTTTCATCGTTTTGCATCTTTTATACAAATGCATATACATATGATTAGAAAATACACAATGGTGGGTTTGTATGCACTAGGAATGCAAGTGCATAAGTGTGAAAGTGGGTTTATCTCTTATGTACATATGCATATGTAGTTAAGCTCTTCATTATGTTGAAAATTCCTTCGTATTGACTTTTGCATTTGTATTTTGTATATTTTATGCATTCGGAACATACATACAAATGTGGACTCCATCAGGTTTATGAAACAAATTCAAATTACCTTCAGATCCATCTTTGTATATGTTTCCATCTATATTACCTTTTTGCATATCATATACATGCACTTTTCACTTTACAAATTTCTTCTCTTTCGTTTTGCACATTTCCTTGTATATGTCTTTTGTATATCTTATACAATTGTCAAAATATACAAACATGGACACCAGTGATTTATGAAACGGATCAGAATTACTCTCAGGTCCAGTTTTGTACCTATTACCTTTTTGTATATCATATGCATACACCTTTCAACCTTGGCGATGTTGACCTTTATAACTTTCACTACTTATAAATGTACTTTATTTCGTAATTTAATCTGATTTCACATCCGTAATTGCATATTGCTCTTTTGTAAATTTAATACATACATCTGAACATACAAGTGCGGACCTTACTTAAAGTTCACAATGTTTAACTTTTCTAATCGCATCCGAATTTGTATCTGTATATTAGATACAAATGCTTATACATACAAAGACCCGCTTACCTCCCTTTCTGAACTCAATTGAACTTTCTTTTCGGGTCTGCTCATGCATTTGTATAAGAATGTATATTACCATTGATGTATCAACTATACAAATGATATGATTGTAACATCATATACTTGATTTAAATATCTTTTGACATTCGCTAATGTATATTGTGAATTTGTATATTTAGTACATGCGTACAAGTGCGGATTTCTACCATTATATAGCACGCAATAAGAAACCATCGAGTCCAGGTTTGTATACTCATGTTTTGACCACTCAAGATACAAACACAAAATGGGACTTAAACCCAATGCAAATTATCACTCGACAGACATAAAAAACAATGTATACCAGATACATGCAAATGGAAATGTATATGAGATACACTCTGGCCAAAGCAACCCAACGTTGACTTTTCACAAAAATTGGCATAACTCTTAAAATACGCAGAATTTTCAAACCGTTCAAAAGGCAACCCTAGCTCTAAATTTTGACACTGATTCCAATGATTACACCCACTTGCCATGAAACACATTCAATCTTAAGTTTGACACATCTAGGGCATTTTACCAAAATTGTAAGGTTCCAACACCAAGAAAAGGTTCTTGCTTTGTGAAGGCATTGCTCATCCCACATAAGGTGATTTGGCCAATATTCTTTAGTCCTATCCTCCTCCTTGACAATATAACCAATTTTAACACTATGTCTCCCTAGGTTGGCATCGCACCAAATAACCCTCTCTTCTTCTTCCGAGATATCAACCTTCCTACCTGCAAGTTCTTGTTTCAAAATATCCTTCTACACTTGGGGGATATCTAGCTCATCTAACTCTTTCCATCTCCACTTCTTAAAGCCTTCTTGTTCATGCAAATAGACATAATCTCTGACCTTATCCCCCCAAGTCTGCCCTAGAACAATCTTGGCTTCCTGCAACCCCTAAATCTCCTTCAATGCTACATGTTCATTCCAGGAGTCTTCCCAGAATAGAGCCCTCCTCCCATTCCTAACTTCCAATGAAATATGTTTGACAATGAGATTCCTACTCTTAGCTAGGAAATTCTAGATTGCTAAACTAGCTGGAGGGTTTTCAGTAGTTAGAATCCATGCAGGATTCGGGGAGTCCAAATACTTATTCTAGAGTATCCTATCCCATTTAGACTCTAGATGGTCATACATGCTCCAAATTAGTTTTTTCTAAAGTGCCTTGTTAAAGGAAGACCATTTGCAACGTCTAACCTCTCCTGATTGTTTAGGGTAGCAAATTTTATCCCAGGCCACAAAATAAAATTTTTGCCCTTCTGTAGACCCACTCTAAAAAATGTTCTTCATACATTTATTCAAATTTTCTTCAACCTTCCTAGGCATCTTCAAGCACTGCATTGAGAAAATGGGATAGTTGAAATCACTTATTCGAGCATGAGGATCTTGTCGGCTGAAGAAAGCCACTTACCCTTCCATAAGTCTATTTTCATTTTGTAGTTGGAGAGGATCTAATCCCAAATCTTGGACTTAATGGCCCCTTGGAATAACGGGGTCCCCAGATATCTAACAGATATACTTTTAATTTTTAGCCCCAGACTTTGAGCTATTTCTCTCTGCTTTCTAATTTCTATGTTGAAAAAATAAATCTCAGATTTGTTCTAGTTTACATGCTACCCTGATGCCTAATAATATCTATCTAAAGTTTCCTTTATTACCTTGGTCTCTCTTTTGTTTGCTACTACAAATAACTATGTGTCATCAACGAACTGTTGATGCGTGACCACTTCTACATTGTTTGCCACTTTTATTCCCTTCCATCTCCCCAGTCTAGTTTCCTCCTGAATATGCATGTCCAACGCCTCAGCCATGATAATGAAAAGCGATGGTGATAATGCATTGCCTTTCCTTATCCCACTAATTGACTTGAAAAATCCTTTTGGGCTTCAATTAACTAGAATTGAGAACCTTGGAGAAACAATACATCTTTTGATCAACTGAGTCCATTCTTGACAAAAACAAAACCTTTCCAAAAAATTGCCACTAGGAAATCTGTATTCACCTAATCATACACTTTCCTAATATCTAATTTTACTATCATCCTTTCCAACCAACTCCTCTTAGCAGTGTGAATGGCTTCGTGTGCTATGATGATACCATCTGAGATCATCCTTCCAGGTGTAAAACCACTTTGTTCTTCTGAGATAATGAGTGGAAGCAACTTCTTTAATCTATTTGCCATTGCCTTGGAGATGATTTTGTAGACTGAATTACAAAGTGAAATAGGTCTATAATCATCCATTGATTCTACTACATTCCTTTTGGGGATTAGAGAAATAAAGGTATTATTGAGATACTTCAACATAGTAGCATTCCTCGCTTCCTCTGCTGCCAAAAACAAATAAGACCCTATGATGTTCCAAAATCTTTGATAAAAGAAGGCAGGGAATCCATCAGGCCCTAGATCTTTGTATGGAGCTAGTTGGGAATCCGCACTCATTATTTCTTCTTCTATAAAAGGCTTATTCAACTCTGCATTTCTTTCTTGGTCTATTAAGTAGGGAATCCTCCTCAACACTTCTTCTCTAGCAGTTGGAACCGTTTGATCCTCTTTATTCAGTAGGTTCCTAAAATAATCAACCGCAACTTCACTTATCTGATTTGTACTATGAACCATTAGACCTTCACTATTCCTAATAGCTAAGACCTTGTTCACACTCCTCTTGATCTTTGTAGTGTTATGAAAATATTTGGTATTCTTATCCCCCCCCTTAAGCCAACATTCCCTTAACTTCTGCCTCCAAAATATTTCTTCCCTAGCTAAAATCTCATCGTATTTTTTCTTTAGGTCTTTTTCCTTGACAAAGCTCTCCTGATCCATACCTTGACTAAGGATTTTCTCATTTATCCCCGACAATTCTACCTCCAAGCTATCTTTTTCTTTGAAGATATCCTTAAAATGAGTCTTGTTCCACTCCTTTAGTTGATTCTTCACAAATCCCAACTTCTTCCAAAACTTGAACAATCTCGTACCCATCACCATCAGTTCTTGTGCTCACCATATCTTAATATTATCCTCCAACTCGGGGGCTCTTCACCACATCTTCTCAAATTTCAAGGAGCACCCCTGTGACCTTTAATCCTTGACGAATTTGAGCTGCAATGGGTAATGGTGTGATCCGGATAAAGGAAGGATGAAGTATTCCAAAATGATGTAGAGCAGTAGTGGACAACTCCAAACTAATCTTAATCAACCAAACTTTTAAGCTTCCAAACATTCAATGGTGGGTTTTTGGTCTCTAGACCTCAATCCTCTACTAGCCCTCACAAACTGAGTTTTCTATCATATCTCCCTATGCAGTTTCTTCCAAACTGTGAAAACACTTTTGAGTACCCTTTAATCCCTTTAACAACATATCCAAGATTAAGGTATGGTTGTTTTGGAACAACGAGGTTAAAAATTGACTATTCTAGTCTATAGGCCTAATTGCCTAAATAAACATGGGGAGCAACAAATTAGGTTTTTTGGTCATAACTTTCATTGCAGACATGATATCAAAAATGTAAACATAGTTTCAGACACCCATTTGGACTTTATGTAACATATCTCAGAACCAAAGTAGGTTACTTTGTACAAAAACCTTTAAAAATTGATTTGTTTGCTCACTATTACCCTAACTAGGGTTTCAAACTTGTTTACAGTAAAATGGGCACAACTTTTTTGAAACACAATGAAAATGGACCAAATCAAAAACCCATTAAATTTAAGAGTTCCCTCTACAATGGGTAATTAGTAATTTAGCCATACTAGATCGTACAAAACTATACTAAAAAAATTTTCTATTGTCTCACCATAAAAATCTGGAAGTGACAATCACTAAATTAATCATAACTTTCATAAAACACAATGAAAATCAACCAAACCAAAAGAATTAGAAAGGTAATTCAATTATATTTCCAACCATATGACATTTAGGTCATACAAATGCCATACAGATCCATACCATGTGAAAGAATAAGACTATTACAGAAAAATGCACAAAAAACAAGGGTTTTATTTATCAAAACTTCTAAATACCAAATGTTTTCTCATCTTTTATCATCTCCCCATCCTTTGTGTTGACCATACAAGGCCTTTTAAACAATTACAACCATTTTTCAATGGTTCTCAACTAACTTTTCAACTTACAACCATTCATATTCCAACCAAACTTCAATTTGACAACAAAATGCAACTTTTACAATATCTTGACAATTTTTGCATCTTTAAAACAATTAATCCCAAAACTTCACAAAAGACTTCTAAAATGATCATGAATGGTCCACAATGACATTATTCACATGAAACAACCCAAAAAGGACAAAACCCAAAGATTAATTATTTTCTTGCATGAGGTGCTCCTGTACCATACTCCCAAGGGGAAGAAAAACTCAAGTCCACTTGAGTGCAAGCCTTCTCTTTCTTCTTAGACTTCCAATTCTTTTTCAACTTGTCCTTGATTTCTGCAACTTTCCCTGGATCTTTTTTCTTCTTTTTGTATCACCTCTTACTTAGCATCTTCTTAGCTTCAAGGTACCAAAACTTGAGTTCTCGTTCATATGCCTCAGCACCACCGTCTATGTCTTCATCTTCATCATTGGAATACAATATGTCAGCACATTCATCATCCATAAAATTAAAAAATACAACCATTACCTCAGTTGTGACAAGGGTCATTGTACCTCATCATTTAATCATATTTCAGATGTCAAAATCCAGGGCTGTGTCCTCGGCTATCTACAATTAGGGATTCTATAGTTACTAGTTTTCTCTAGCTAATTCTAATGACTTTTACTAATTTAAAGAGATTGACCTATCTGCTTACTAAATGAAGTCAAAGAATGTTGGAAATAGAATTGAATAGTAAATTACTTAAAACAAATCTATAAACTGCAACATGCATCTATCTATCAAAATCAATAAGTATTCTATAAAGCAAAATCTGAAATGTGGTACTAGCCTTCTACCTTGGTGGTGAGAGTGGGCCCTTGCTCCACACCCTTAGGGTTGAAGACTACAGTAAGGAATCAACACAAAAGAATAAGATTACAACTTAATTCAATCCAATTCCATCCACTTTGTATTCAGAGAAATATTGATATCTAAAAATGAGATTACAGAAATCAGAATAATAAAATCACTTGCTTTTCTGCTGCTTTTGTAAGTATATATAAAATTAGTGATGACATATCACTTATCTTATCTACCAATTCTTCTATGAGATGACATCCATCTCTTTATTATACTAGTTGTCTAACTACGGAAAATAACCATGCAATAAAAATAGATTGAGTGGAACAGAAGTCCACTCTAAATCTAAGTTTTAGTCTTAATACATTTGGGCAATGAGGCCCTGAAAATATGGCTATTAAATCAGTTTCATTAGTAACTCGTGCAAAAACTAAAAAGAGATAAAAACTCTCAGCAGTTAACTATAGATTGCCCTTAATTACTCAGGTGATGATTTGAGTAATATCAGGGGTATCACGATTGCTACTAAAAGTGTCTGACCGACAGCTGTGCTAGAAATCTGCTCTGCTCTAAAGAGGCACTGGAAATGTATGTCTCTGTCTGCAGCTCTGGAGATATATTTTTTGTAGCTCCGGAGATATAATTATGGCCTTCTTGCTCAGCTCCGGAGATGCTCTAGACTTCAGTCTAGCTCCGGAGATGCTTTCCCTCTTTACTTCAAAACTTCTGATGTGGTATTCTGGTATTGTCTCTAGAGATCATTAGGACTACCTCCGAAGATGCACACAATTGCCATCCCAAACATCTACACCCGTTGATTCAAAAAGAGAAGTTTTTCTGCATATTTCCATCAATTCCATGCACATTAGTCCTTTAATCAGAAATCATGATCTTAAGTAATTCATCTCCTATTAATCATTATTTAGAACAATCTTGCTAGCCTATTCAGGTGCAGTCATCAAGAAGATGGAATTAGAAAGGAGAAAAAAAGAGGTCTGAGATGTATTTCATGGGTACTATCTGGCACTCATCATCCCCCCCATACCTAAGGTTTAGCAGGTCCTCCTACTTCTCACAATCTAGACTTATTCTGGTGGAATAGACTATTAGTCAAGTTGTAATCTTGTGCATAGGTAGTCCAAGTGGTGCGGTTGGTATTACTATTTCCCCTGTACTAATCAACCTGTTTCAATCACTCCTGCAATTTCTCATCTTCCATCTTCTCAGCCCAGACAGGCAATGGCTCAATTATGAGAGGGGGGTTGAAACGCCCACCTATCCACTCTTGTTTATGCTTATCCATATTTTGGATATTAACCTTGCCTTCCTCATAAATAACCTTAAGTTTGCAGGGGTTACCACCTCTCTCATTTTCTACTCTGAAGTCAGAATATTCCACCTTTTCTTTGCTATTGCAAGCACTGGATTAGCTGAACTGTTCATAAAAAGACCAAAATCAATGGAACACTCTTGCAGATTTTTCAAGTATAATGGCAAAATTTTGTTCTGACTTTTAGGGTGATAGACATATGCCCTGAATTGGACCTCAAAAGCATGAGGGTTTGGACACTCCTTTATGATGAAAAGATTTGTTTCTGTATCCTTCTTGAGGTGAGCCTCCATCCGCTCATTCCAAATCTGATGATTCCTCATCATTGACATGAATGCTTTGAGCTGGCAATCCCCTACAAAATAATTAAGAATGAAGGTCATATTGACAACACAGAAACCATGCAGATATAATTCACATAGGAAATTTTTGTCTTCATCAAAGCTCTTTGTATATGCTTCCATGAACCCCTCTACTGTCTCTGTATTTTTAGTTAGATCAGACAGAACTGAAGATAGTTTTCTTTGCAGGACACTTTCTTGTAAAAACATAGCATAACTGGCACTTGGAGGCCTGCAAGATAAAATCTCAAAAAAAATGGAGCCTATCTGAATGACTTTTTCCTCCAAGGTTTCTACTCTTTTTGTCATGGTAGTAACTTCCCTCTGCAATTGCAGCATAGGCTTAGAAGCCTCATATTCTCTACATCTCTTTTCCCAGTGAAATAGGGCCTTAGGTATATCAATGGGGATTGGACCCACATATGGATCTATTTGTACCTCCTATTCACTAGTTGCCCCTGGGCCAGCTAACTCATGAATATATTCTTCTTGATCATCTATTTTGTTGTTGTCCCAAGTTAATTATTTATCTTGGCTCTGTACTTTCTCAATTAACGCTGCAATTATTATGAGGCCATTATCTCTAGCCTTGGTAAGATCAGAAATACTTTGTATTGTCTCTATCTCCTTTCCCTTCATGATTTGATCTATTTCAGTCTTCTGAGCTTCCAATTCTGCTTCCTTCTCTTGAATTATCTGGTTTTCGCTTTGGTGCTTTGTTTACAGTTTTTCAATTATCTATTTTTGCTCCATCTCTATCTCCATTCTGACCTTCTTGAGATCAGTGATAATCTAATTTTTCCCCCAAAGTAATATTTTTAGATTATCAATTTCTTCCAACATTTGTTGCTCTTTCAAAATCTCAATATCCTCTTGATCAGAGGGGTTAGATAAAGTCCCTGTTTCTTCTTATGTTTGCTGCACATCAGGATCTTCCATAGCTATATGTCCTACTCTGTCAGCTGCACCCAATTGCTCTATTTCATCTTTCCCTATAGCCTCCCTATCCTGAGGTTCTTCTTGGGTTTTCTCTATTTGTACTAGCACTGATGAAGGCCCAACTTTCTCCTCAGAAGTTCTGAAACCCAAAAGCACTTCAGGTAGGAGAGCAGTATCTTTCTCAGTTTGGGAGAGCTGCCTTTTTCTTTTTCTTCTCCGTAGCATAGGTGGGGTAGGTGCCTCTAGAGCAGGTATCTCATTCTCAAAATATGAGGAAATAGTAAAAGTCTACCTGTGTTCTGTCTCCGAAGAAGGAGATTGTTCTAAAGTTGGACTTGAACCCAGATGGATAGATGGTTTTGGGGAAACTTCTCTCAGTCTTTTCTTTCTCACTAGAGGGATCTCATCGGAATCATGGGATGCTTCTTCAGCCCAATAGTGTATTCTAGAGTCAGCTTTCTTTGGGGTTTTCTTTTCTTTTTGCCCTGACCTCTCCCCTGTTAGTCCCTTAGGGAAAGATTCCTCATCCAGAGTCATCTTCCTCCTCACTGAGCGAGTCATGTATGGAGTTTGCTCAAGAGAAGGCTCTTTAATTTCTTTGCCTTTCTTCTTCTTATCAGAAACAGGGGTTGCAAATGAAGTTGCCTCCAGTGAGGACTTCTTTCCTTTTTCAACAGCTGGAGAGGAGGTTGAAGGTTCTATATCTTCTTCTTGCTAGGTAGAGGAACCCTCACCCTCTTCCTGTGCTCTCTCTGGTTCTTTGTCCTGGGGCTCTTGTTCACAAAATATTTGCCATAATTCTTCCCCATCAGCTTGAGACAGAAAGTGGTGTTTAACTATCAGAAAAATGAGGCCATGATGTTTCATAGGACCCTTGTTTTGTTGATATTTTTTTGTAGTTGCCCTAATGGCAGAGTACAAAAAGTTGGGAATGTTTATACTAAATTCAAGGTGTCCATTCCCATGCCTCAAAAAAATTAACATTTTCATTATTGGTCCTAAAACTAAGGAAAATTGACCATCACATGTGAAATATTTCATCAACCATGTAACTACAGATTGCTAAGGGTTTGGAAGTGAGGACCTAAGAATTCCTTTAACCTCATTTTTATTTAAATGCAATTGTATTGCAGGTTCACCTTCAACAGAGAAATTCCTAATCAAATCGGCATATAAAGTTTTCAAATGATAGAACCTCTCACCTTGTCCAGGCAACCTAGAAATATGACTGATAGTAGTTGCAGAGAGATTGATTTCAACTCCCCTTACAGTTGTTTGATTGTCCCTCAGGTTTCTTAGGAACTCATCAACAATATCTTCTTGAAACCCTTCAAACTTTTCCAGAAATTCCAACCATCTTGCATTCCTTAGAATGTCTGCTGCAACATCATCTTGCAAAAGGCCTGTAGCACTTTCTGGCTTTGATTTCTTCTTAACCCCCATTTCTAAATTATTTTCCTATCCTCTGTGCTTACAATCCTTCCTCACTCCGTAGGCTCCAGAGAATTGTTTCAGCTGACTCTGTTCTTTAGGGTATGTTACAGTTTTGAATGAGGATTATTATGTCAATTCATGTAACAGCTTAGGCTTACGGAAGAAGAACTTAAAATCGGTTAGAGTACTTATGCAGTCATAATTGAAGCAGAGTGATGGGACAGTCCGTAGGCATGGTGACAGTACAACAAAGATGGCGGCATGCATGAATTTGGGAAGGAAAATAATGGTAGGAGGACGTGTCATAATGATGGCACCCAAAAATAGAAATGACAAGGTAGTTAGTAATTAATGCTTAATTAAGAGAGAATTACCTGAATCATTCTTAATGATGAGGTGCAATGTACTTGGCTGAGATGCTGCGGCATTGATGAGACTGGACACGACGTGGCACCTGAGCAGCTTTTTGTGGCTTGAAATGACGTCAATCATCTTCATTGTCACGCAACCTGCAATCATTCCTACTAAGTGGTTCGAGAATCCATGTATCCAGGGTGACATCAGCGCAGTCTTTGTAAGTACCTGTGCAAATGAGAGTAATGATTTCTCCCGAGATGTGTGTTGACTTCATCTTTGTTCCTACGATAAAGTGGAGGATGAGTCATGATGACCTCATCGAATGACGTCTCTACTTTATTGCCTGGAGAGGTGGGTCCCCTCCCACTTATTATGGTTGTGAATAACTCTTTATTGGTGGAGCATTGGAGGTGCTCCTAGTCGGTGAAGCATCGAAGGTGCTCCTAGTTTGCGAGCGCCAGAGGTATGTTGGAGTAACTCCTGGCACCTGATCACCTCCGTAGCTTGATTATTCTTATCTGGCATGAAGAAGGGAACCACCATTTGCTGGTTTTCAATTCCCTTGGTCGAGAAAGATAGCCATTTACTGGTTTTCCATCTTCCTCTATTTTTTTTTTCTTTTTTTTTTTCAGAAGGTCGCCATTTGCTGGTTTTCAACCTTTTTTTTTTCAATCCAAAACTGTGACAGAGGAGGTGTCCCCTTGTATCAAAACATAAATATTTGAGGAACTCTTCTTTAGTGGATGGCCTTTGATAGAGTCTGATTCCGTGGCCATTTACTAAGAATGTGTTTGTACTTCCATCAATAGGTTCCAATAGTACTATTCCATTTTCAAAAACTTCCTTTATCTGATAAGGACCCATCCAATGAGTTTGTAATTTCCCTTTGAACTCCTTGAATTTAGAATCATAAAGAAGAACCCAATCACCTTGTTGAAATGTCCTCCTCTTGATGTGTTGGTCATGCCATTACTTCCTTTGATACTGAACCAGTTCTATTTGTTGAATGGCCTATGTCCAGATTTCATCCAACTCATTGAGCTAAAGAATTCTGTTCTGTTGGGCTATGGACAATGGTAGACCAATATCGAATGTAGTTTTAAGTGTATGGAGTTCAAATTCTATAGACAGAATAGGCTTTTTCCCATAAACTAATTCATATGGTGAGAACTTTGTTGTGGACTTCCAAGTGGTATTGTAAGCCCAAACTGCTTCAGGTAATCTATTATCCCAATCTTTTATGTTCATTGCTACTGTCCTTGTCAGAATATTTTCAAGTTCCCTATTAGTCACCTCTACCTGCCCATTGGCTTGAGGATGGTAAGGTGAAGATTTTCTGTGCTTGACTTGATATAAATCTATGAATGCTCTTATTACCTGTGAAGTAAACTGATGTCCTATGTCTGAAACTATGGATCTTGGGGTTCCAAACCTCAAGAAAATTTTATTATAAAGGAAATCAACAACTTTTTCTTCTCGTACAAATTGCAATGATTGAACCTCAACCCATTTAATCACATAGTTTATGAATACTAGAATATACTCCTTGCTTGATGATGGTGGAGAAATTGGTTCCACAAAGTCTAGACCCCACTGTTCAAACGGTTCCATCATTACTTGAGGATGCAGAACATCTCCTGGGTGAACGTTGGTTGTCCCATCCTTTGGCACCAGTCACACTACTGCACATACTTCTTAGTATCCTTATGAAGAGAGGGCCAGTAGTAACTAGCTCCTAGGATCTTGTGGATAGTTATGTGGGAAGAATAATGCTCACTAGATGGTTCATCATGACATGCTCTCAACACATCAAAAATTTCATCAGCTTTTAAACACTTGTGTAAAATGAAATCAGGACCACATTTAAATAGCAAACCATTTAACCATTTATAAGATAAGCTTTCCTTAACTAAGCATTTTTTCTGTTTTGAGGTAAAATAGGATGGATACAAGCCTGTATCTAAAAGATTAGCTATGTCAATGAACCAAGGTACAGTAGAGGAGATAGCAAAGAGATGTTCATCTGGGAACCTGTCCTCCACTGGTTGGTTTTCTCCTCCTGTATGCAATATTGACAGAAAATCAGCAACCAAATTAAACTTGCCTGGATTATCAACTATGGTAATATCAAATTCCTGCCATAGCAATAACCACCTAATGATCCTTGCACCTACTACTGGCTTATTCATTAGGTACTTGATGTCTGCATGATCAGTATGTACAAATATTTTATATCTAGTGATATAATGCCTAAATTTGTTTATAGCATAGATGACTGCCAAGAATTTTTTTCAGTTGTAGTGTAATTTCTTTCTGCAGAAGTAAGGTTTTTGCTGATGTAATAAATGGCATGCATACTCTCTCCTTCCTCCTTTTATCCTAAAACTACCCCAATGGACTCATTTGAAGCATCAGTTTGTATGTGAAATGGTAAAGTCCAATTAGGTCCTCTCAAAACAAGTGTGACAGTAAGCTTCTCTTTTAGGGTTTCAAATGCTGACTGACAGTCTTTTGTCCATAGAAATTATGTGTCTTTGTTAAGCAGAGTAAACAGGGGGGCAGCTGTTCTGCTGAAATTTTCTATGAACTTCCTATAGTAGCCTGCATGACCGAAAAAACTTCTAACATTTGTTTGATTTTTGGGTGAAGGTAACTGTCTGATCACTTCTATCTTGTTTTGATCCACTTTGATCCCATTCGTTGAAATGTGGTGTCCTAATACAATTCCTTCTTCCACCATCATGAAGCACTATTCATGGCTCAAGGATGATTGATTTTTCTCACAACATTTTAGTACTTTCTCAAGGTTTGTGAGGGCTTCTTCAAAGTTGTTCCCATACACAGTAAAGTCATCCATATAGACCTCCATGCACTCATTAGCTAATTCAGCAAAAATGGCTAAAACAAGCCTCTGAAATGTAGCTGGGGCATGACATAGTCTAGATGGAAGAACTTTGTAAGCAAAAGTTCCCCAAGAGCAGGTGAAAGTGGTTTTGTCCTGGTCTTCAGGTGCTACTTGGATTTGGTTATACCCACTAAACCCATCTAGGAAAGAAAAATACTTCCTCCCAGTAAGGTTGTCCAGCACTTGGTCAATGAATGGTAAGGGAAAGTAGTCCTTTTTTGTATCTTTGTTTAGCTCCCTATAGTCAATACACACCCTCCATTTCCCATTCTTTTTAGGAACTATGACCAGGGGTGAGACCCATTGATTGTCTGAGATTGGATATATAAACCCTACTTGTAGTAATTTTTCTATTTCAGTTTTAACGATGTCTTTTAAAGCAGTATTCAATCTCCTCTGGGGTTGTCTGATAGGTTTGATATCCTCAGTGTATAAATGATGGGTACAGATCCCAAGAGGGATGCCCTTCATATCTTGGTATTCCCAAGCAAAAGCTGTTGAATGGGAAATCAGAAGTTGGATAATTTTTTCTTCCTTATTTGTTGTCAACTGAGTATTGATATTAAGTGTTTTCCTTGGTAAAATCATGACCTATTTTGTGATTTGATCCATGGATGTAGTTAATCCATACAGTGGAGTCATGGTATTGAGGGGACGAGAATGTGGAAGCAATATGTTGAATGTGGCTAAGTCTCTGTAAAAGGTCTCCCCACAAGGAATGATATTTGCTAGGGTACAATGAGTAGAAGTGAGAAGTTCTCTCCTAGAATCTTGGGCAAGCTTCATCACATCCTTATTGATTAGGATGTGGGTAATGTCTTCTGTTGTATCATAGTAGATTTCTTCTTCTAACTCTCCCAAATGTTCCTTGATGGTTAGCATAGCTACTGAGGCACTGTTGTCCATGTTATCTGGTTCATCCACCCATACTCTTCATGTATAATGTATTGATGGTTTAGCTGGAGGATATAGAGATATTTTCTTCAAATCTATACCATTAGAAATGACCATATCCCCAGTTTGACAATCAATAGATGGTGCTGTTGTAGCCAGCCATGGTCTTCCTAATATTAGTGGATAAGCATTTCTTTAGTTTCTTGGTTCTAATATCAGGAAGTCTATTGGAAATTCCCATGATTCTATCACAACTGGAACATCAGTAACTACCCCTTTCAGAATAGCTACTGACTAGTCATCAATTTGAAGGATTGTAGTTGTGGATTGGATACCTATTAGGGCTAATTTATCCATTGTATGAACTGTCATCACATTAATTGTTGCTCCCAAATCAACCAAAACATTTGAAATTTCTACCCCTGAGATGAAAACAGTTAGGACAGGATTTCCAAAGTCTCCATATTTTGAGAGGAGCATTTCTCCCATCAATAGATCTACTACTTTCCCTTCCACCTGGATTGCAGAAGGAAAGTTTTTCTTCCTGCCCTGTGTTTTGACACAATGCTATTTAATAAATCGATTCAGTTCTGGTACATCTATGATTGCTTGGAGGAGAGGAATTTCAATGTTTAGTTGCCTGATTTCTTGTAAAAATTTTGATTTCAGGTTAGATTGGACTTGTTTTTGTAAGATCTTTTTCTAGGGAACATGCTATTTGAGCCGTTCTGGGTATGGTGCTAGTTTTTCCATCTCCAGAGCATCTCCAAAGCTTTTATCAGAAGTATGTCTAGGAATGTTTTCCGGAGTCAATCTTTTAGGAGCAACTCTAGAGTTATCCAAGGATGATTCTTTTAGCACTTTTTCGATAGTAATCTCCTCTGGAAGTTGAGTGGATGAATTTTCAAGTTCCTCATCATTGGTTACTTCAACTATAGTTGGAGGAGATGGTCTTGAGAATGCTTTCCTAGAATGCAGCTGGAGATTATTTGGATATATAGAGTTAATACCAGCCATGTTTTCTTGCTCTGTCATGTAAACAGTTGCTCCCTATTTATTTCATGGATTTGGTATAGATTGAGCTGGTAATAGTGGTTGGCTAACTGGCTCATTTTGCGATTGACCTTGTGTGTTGGAGGGTCCAATTAGTAATGCTTGTTGTTGAGGTTGGAAACATCTAGGTTGTCCCTAGTATTGTTGATTATATCCCTATTGATGACCCCATTGAGGTTGCATGTTTTGTGATCCAAACTGTGGTGGCCACTGTTGATTCCTCCAGTGATGATTTTACCAATTTTGGTTTTGCCAATGTTGATTTGGCTAATCCTATTGTCTCCAAGGAGGATTATTCTGAGGCCCATGCCAAGTTGGATTCCATTGATTATTTTCCCAATTAGAAGGACCCCTGTAAAAAGGCTGGTTTGGATACTGATTATAAGAGAAATTTCTAGCCTATTTTTGTCCCACATAGTTCAATTCTTCTTCTATGATGGCATTCTTCTTACTCAACCTTTTTATTTAAGGCTAGAAGTTGACTACATTGACTGGTAGGATGTTCCCTGTCACAGATCTGACAAATTTTTGATTTGTCTAAAGGGCATTCTCTTAACAGATGCTTGTTTCTACACCTAGGACAATAGATGGACAGCGGTTCAGTTGTTCTATTTTGGTCAGTGGTTCTAGTTTTTGCCTGAATCCCATCTAATATGGTATTTAGCTAGATGAAAATATTTGTTTTCAGATTTGCAATCTCTTCCATTAACTATCCTATTTCATTCTTCCCTTTGAAGGTTTTGGATGATCTCACTCCATCTTGGGTTCTAGAATAGTTCCTGCAGAGTTCTTCTATAGCAGGTATATCCATTTTGTTGATATTTCCTTTTCCCATCAGATCCAATGTCTATTTTGATTCTTTATCCAATCGTTTTACAAACAAGGTTCTGGCCAAAGAGTGATTTACTGGGTTGACATACCTTCTCAAGGCGAAGTTAAACCTATCCACATTGTTGGGAATTAAGGTGTCTCAACCTTTACAAATTCTTAATGTTGTATTTATTTATCCCATGTTGAGTTGGCATAGTCAGCACCTTGTGTACATGCAGCAGGCTAAATTTTGGTGACTTTGGCAGCCGCGGTTTCCCCTTTGAATAATTAACGGGGGTTTGGGGGCAGCAGCTGCTGTAAGTGCTGTCAGTTATGACAGATTCTATGATAGTTGTAAGGTGCGTAAGAGCATCTGTCATAGCCTATTTTGGGACAAGGTGCCCACATTGGAATGGGATGTTCGACAAGTGTCCTTAGGCATGGGTTTTGGGGCATGAGTCCAAGATGAATGCCCATCTCTAGAAGGTTCTATAATTGCCTTGTAAACTCTATAAAAATAGGTGCTTGGATGAGAGATGTGTAGTTTTTGTACATGTACTATTATGCTGTTGGAATATCTCCAGATCTGACATTCAAAGACTCATGAAAGAGCATTGGCTCTGAAACTGTATTGTAATCTGTTATTGTTTACTGTAATACATTTAAGCTGTGTTTTGGAGTGTGGGGTTTTTCACCCGTAAGGGTTTTCCCCACGTATATCTTGTCTCTCTCTCTCTCTTCTATCTACTTTATGTGTGTATGTGTATTGCTGCAATATTCCTGTTAGATGTTCTATGTTGCTATAGTTGTAAGAATTAAAATTGAATTTGCACACATCTCTCATTACATTAGTGTAGGAAGCAATTTCCGCACACCTAGCTTCCTTTCACACATAGTCCTCTAAGGTCTCTTCCTCTCCTTATCTAATTTTAAACAATTCCTCATTTTTATTACTGACTCTACAGTAATCTTGGTACTTTCCTAAAAACTTTGTTTCCATCTAATCCCAAGAATCGATAGAGTTCTGGGGTAAACCCATAAACCATCTCATTGCTGAATCTTTCAGGGTTGAAGGGAACAATTTGAATTTTTGGTTATCTGATCTATAATCATAAGTTTGGCATGCCAATTTGAATTCAAACAAAAATTGATCTGGATCCTCAGAAGAAAGACCTCTAAAATTTGGCAAGTGTGCTGGTGAAATATTTTTCATAGGAACATTGTCTCCAGCAGCCAGAACAATGGGATATGAGAAGGTTCTTGGAGCCTGATTTTTCTGCTCTTCATGATTATCATGATTATCATCCATGTCTAGTACTGGTTCTTCTCTCTAAGGTTCTAGGAAATTAGGTTCTATCAAAGGATCTGCCTGGAACTTTTGTTGTAATTCTTAGATATAATCAGTGAGTGGAAGATTTGGAGGATCTAAGGGATTATTGATTTGAGGTGCAACTTCCAAGGTAGGTTCTAGGTTTCTTTCTTCAACAAGATCTTGTGCCACCCCACTGCTTTCTCCTATAGTTTGTTGATGGGGTGTCTGTTTTATGTATCCTCCTTTTGAATCTCTAGCTCTAACCATACAGATCTAACCTAAAAATTATTTAGCTAAGTTTCCCTAATTAACACAATAATTCCCTTGCAACAGCACCAAAAATGACAAGGGTCGTTGTACCTCATCATTTAATCATATTTCAGATGTCAAAATCCAGGGTTGTGTCCTCAGCTATCTGCAATTAGGGATTCTACAGTTACCAGTTTTCTCTAGCTAATTCTAATGACTTTTACTAATTTAAAGAGATTGATCTATCTACTTACTAAATGAATTCAAAGAATGCTAGAAACAGAATTGAACAGTAAATTACTTAAAGCAAATCTATAAACTGCAACATGTATCTATCTATCAAAATCAGTAAGTATTCTATAAAGCAAAATCTGAAATGACAAAATAGTGGTACTAGCCTTCTGCCTTGGTGGTGAGAGTGGGCCCTTGCTCCACACCCTTAGGGATGAAGACTACAGTAAGGAATCAGCACAAAAGAATAAGATCACAACTTAATTCAGTCCAATTCCATTTGCATTGTATTTAGAGAAATATTGATATCCAAAAATGAGATTACAAAAATTAGAATAATAAAATCACTTTCTTTTCTGCTACTTCTATAAGTATATATAAAATTAGTGATGACATATCACTTATCTTATCTACCAATTCTTCTATGAGATGGCATCCATCTCTTTATTATACTAGTTGTCTAACTACAGAAAATAACCATGCAATAAAAATAGATTGAGTGGAACAGATGTCCACTCTAAATCTAAGTTTTAGTCTTAATACATTTGGGCAGCGAGGCCCTAAAAATATGGATATTAAATTAGTTTCATCAGTAACTCATGCAAAAACTAAAAAGAGATTAAAAACTCTCCACAGTTAACTATAGATTACCCTTAATTACTCAGGTGATGATTTGAGTAATATCAGGGGTATCACGATCACTACTGAAAGTGTCTGACTGACAGCTGTGTTGGAAATCTGTTCTACTCTAAAGAGGCACCAGAAATGTATGTCTCTATCTGTAACTCCGGAGATATATTGTCTGTAGCTCCGGAGATACAATTGTGGCCTTCTTGCTCAGCTCCGGAGATGCTCCAGACTTCAGTCCAGCTCCGGAGATGCTTTTCCTCTTTACTTCAAAACTTCTGATGTCATGGTATCCTAGCATTGTTTCTGGAGATAATTAGGACTACCTCTGAAGATGCACAAAATTGCCATCCCGAACATCTACACCTGTTGATTCAAAAAGAGAAGTTTTTTTTGCATATTTTCATCAATTCCATGCACATTAGTCCTTTAATTAGAAATCATGATCTTAAGTAATTCATCTCCTATTAATCATTATTTAGAACAATCTTGCTAGCCTATTTAGGTGCAGTCATCAAGAAGATGGAATCATAAAGGAGAAAAAAAAGACGTAAAGAGATGTATTTCATGGGTGCTATCTAGCACTCATCAAGTTGGTTTGCCAACATCTTCATCCCCATAGTGTGCTACATTTGTATAACCATCTTCATACACTGTATGCACTTCTCCTCCTTCTTTAGACTCTTTTCCATCTTTATTTTTATCTGTTGCACCTATGAACACATACTCACAAATAGTGTTAGAAATAAAATCTTGAGTCTAAAGGGACCCATTTCCTTCACATGTTTCCTCTTCCTTAGATGGCTCTTGCTCTTCCATCCTCTGCAAAGACTCCCCAATGTTTGGTTCTACTGTCCTCTCTTGCCTTCTTCTCTTTTGAATGATCTTCTTGATAGGCCACTTAACCTTCTTCCTTATTGGCCAATGCCAACCATTTTCATGTTTTACTTTCTCAAGCAACTGCTATATCTCAAGTTCCCTTCTTTCTTGAACTTTTTCCATTTATTCCAAGGCTTGTCTCATCTCTGCTATCTCTTGCTCAAAATTAATTTGTTTTACCTTCTCATCCTTCTTCTTTATCTCACTTTTCTCTCTTCCTTTCTCTTATTTCCTGCTTAGTACCTCCTTACTCTGCAAGTCTCTACGGACGAATCTTCTCAACATTTCCATTCTTCTTTCTCAAGCAAGTCTCTTTCACCTTTCTTCTTCTTCACTTCTTGTCTTTGTGATACCTCACCTTAGGCCCTCTTCTTTTCCCTTGGCCTAGTCTTTTGGTACCTAGGCTCTTCCTTCAACCTCTAAAAAGACAATACACAAACTCCAAAAAAAACTTAGCTTGCCTAGATCTTCGGGCTCTAATACCAATTTGATGCAGAGCAGTGGTAGACAACTCCAAACTAATCTCAATCAACCAAACTTTCAAGCTTCCAAACATTTAATGGTGGGTTTTTGGTCTCTAGACCTCAATCCTCTAGTAGCCCTCACAAACTAGGTTTTCCATCATATCTCCCTGTGTAGACCTTTCTTCCAAACTGTGAAAACACTTTTGAGTACTCTTTAATCCCTTTAACAACATATCCAAGATTAAGGTATGGTTATTTTGGAACAACAAGGTTAAAAATTGACTGTCCTAGTCTCTAGGCTTAATTGCCTGAACAAATATGGGAGCAGCAAATTAGGTTTTTTGGTCATAACTTTAGTTGCAGACATGATATCAAAAATGTAAACATAGTTTCAGACACCCATTTGGACCTTATATAGCATATCTCAAAATCAAGGCAGGTTACTTTGTACGGAAACCTTCAAAAATTGATTTGTTTACTCATTAGTACCCTAACTAAGGTTTCAAACCTGTTTACAGTAAAATGGGCACAACTTACTTGAAACATAATGAAAATGGACCAAATCAAAAACCCATTAAAGGTAAGAGTGCCCTCTACAATGGGTAATTAGTCATTCAGCTGTACTAGATCATACAAAACCATACTAAGCAATTTTTCTGTTGTCTCACCATAAAAATCTGGAAGTGACAATCATTAAATTGATCATAACTTTCATAAAACATGACGAAAATCAACCAAACCAAAAGAATTAGAAAGATAAATCAATTATATTTTCAAAAATACCACATTCAGGTCATATAAAGTCCATACAGATCCATACCATGTGAAATAATAGGATTGTTACAGAAAAATGCACAAAAAATAAGGGTTTTATTTATCAAAACTTCCAAATACCAAATGTTTTCTCATCTTTTATCATCCTCCCATCCTTTGTGTCAACCATAAAAGGCCTTTTAAACACTTAAAACCATTTTTCAATGGTTCTCAACCAACTTTTCAACTTACAACTGTTCATATTCCAACCAAACTTTAATTTGACAACAAAATGCAACTTTTACAATATCTTGACAATTTTTGCATCATTAAAATAATTAATCCCAAAACTTCACAAAAGACTTCCAAAATGATCATGAATGGTCCAAAATGAACTTATTCACATGAAACAACCTAAAAAGGACAAAACCTAAAGATTAATTATTTTCTTGCATGGGGTGCTCCTACACCACAAAATGATCAAAGAGGTATCCAAGTTTCCCCCAATAAGAAAATGGTCAAGTCTCTCTACCATGTTTGTGAAGCCCAATCTTCTATTTGTCCATGTATAAAGACAATTTTTTCGAATTATATCTTGCAAAAAAATTTCATTTATGAAGTCTTGGAAGTCTATTTTCACTTGGGTATGCAAATTTCTTACCCTTGTTTCTCCCATCCGGCTCTAGTCGCATTGAAATTTCACCCCCTAGAATCACCTTCTCTTCCCTCAAAGTCTAAAACACCACTGACAGTTGCTTCCAAACTAATTTCTTTTGGGCTGTTCTAGTGGGTCCATATATTTTGATTATGAAGTAGTTGCGACCATCTACCAAAATCCAGCATCTACAAATCTTCTACAACTCACAAGATTGAAATTCATCCATTGCTAAGTTAAAGGGGTTCTAGATTACTGTTAGAACCCTATAATCCCCTCTAGAAGGGACAAAAAATCCTTTCCACTATCTCTATTTGTTCATAAAACTATGAGCTTCTTCTTCTGAAAGTTTTGTCTCATGTAGCAAAGATAAATCTGGTTTGCTCAAATCCAACTAGTGCTTGAGCATGTGCCTCTTGTTAGGGGCATTCATGCCCCTAACATTCCAAGATAGGAGAATCATTGCTCCTCATGAAGGGTCAAACCCTTCTTGGATCTCAACTTCTTCTACCCTTTAGCATTACCTGCCATCTCCACTTTACTCTATTGGATTTCCTTCCCCATGATGATTTCTCCCCTGGCTTTGGCTTTCTAACTTTTGACCTTTTATGAGAAATGGTTATTTCTTCCATTTCTCCTAATTCATCTTTTGAAGAGTTGTATTCTTCCTCAAAATCTTATTCCTCTAGATCTAAGGAATTGGTATTACACCCATCCTCATTCTCCATGATCACATTACCACCTCCAAATTTAGGTCTGCTACCAAGAGATAACTTCCCTTCCATTTCTCCTTCCTTCTCTACTTCATCCCCCTTAATCTACCCTAAATGACTTTCTTCTGGGATAGCAGCTCCATCCTTCCCCTCATGACTTGGGGAGATTCTTCCATCCCTAGCCCCTAGCTCCAAGGCTTCTTTTTTCCCATGCCAATTTGGATTTGCAATATCAAAAATATTCAAGGTAGGGTTCACCTCGCTGACTTCCCAATGCTCCTACTACTAGTCCACTTGTGTCTTAATAAGGCCTTCATCCTAGTCTAAGTCCTCAAATTCCACCTGAATGGTTGTCTCTATTGAGGACCCTCTGCTCTATAGGATCCTCCTGAATATTAAGTCCCATGTCCTCTGCTTGTCCTTCCTAGTTAGTCTTTTTTGATTCCCCTCCTCCTTCTATGATTTTTAGATAATCCTCGCCCATATGTCCTTGTTTCTTGCACTTCTAGCAAATTGGAGGAGTTTTTTCAATCTCTACTTGTCGCCGCTAGATCCTGGCCTCCATTCTGATTTCCAACTCTTGTGGAAGAGTTTTATTTAAGTCGATTGCAATACAAACTCTCGCATACATTCCAAACTCTCCTATCAATTTCTCATCTATCTTAATGAAGGACCCTAATTTCTCCCCTATTTATTTCAAGATTCCTGGATCCCAATACTCCATAGGGAGGTTGTAGAAACAAATCCACATAAGATTGATTGTAATATCATGTTTGACCGGGTTGAAATTTGGTTCCCAATCTTTCACATATAACCCTACTCCATCCGTTAAATGAGGTCCTCCTTCCAATATATATTGTTTAATCTCTGGCGTGGGGCATTCCACCATGAAAACCCCTTTGGGAGAGACTTAATTTTAACATCCCTATCCTAGTTTTTTTGACACCATTGAACAACCTAAACCCTAGCAGGTCAGTCCCCTGCCCACTTTATAATCAAGGCTCAGGTTCTCAACCTATCTACGAAGTTGGCTAAGTCGGGACAATTCAAAAAAAAAGAAAGACACTTGACTAGGTTTTTAGTACTTACTGGTATCACATTCTCTCCCATCACCACTTCTTTGTCTTTGGGGATCCAAACTTCTCCTCATCGGCGTGAGGATCCAAAAACTTCTTTCTTCTATAGTGAATCTTCCACTTCAACTTCCTTTGTGTGATCTCCTCTCCTCTCCTCCTTCCTCTCCCACTCTAGATACCATCTCCTTCCAAATCTTCTAAACTCAGCACTTGTTTCTGCCCTACTTCCCCATCTTGCTCCTCTTCTATTTTGCAAAAGGTGGAAACACCCGAAGTTGTTCCTTTCATAATTTGAATAAGAAAAATTTCTAAAAGAAATTCGGTGTGGAGCCATTCTTAATTGACTATTATTATTATCTTATTTAATTAAATATTAGTTTGATTATTTTATTAAATTCTTAATTTTATTAAATTATTAATTTTATTAATTATATATTTTATAAAGGATGAAAAGAATATAGACTGAGGTGAAAAAATTAGGAAAATGATTTAAGGTTGTGAGAAAAATAATTGTATTTTCTTTGTTACAATTACAAATTAGGTTTAAATTGAAATATTATTTTTACAATAATTTAATAATTTTACAAGTGTGTTACAAAATAGGTCTTCACGAATTAGTTTAGTTTAAATTAATAAATTCTTATGTAAAAAATAGCTAAACATATGAAGTAAATAATTTGTTTTGTTTTCATTCAATAATTATTTTATTTTAATTTTTATTCTCTCTACTACATTTTTCTTAAACATGATAAAAAAATAGAATACATTTGAACCATAAGAGTAAAATAAAAAGATGGTTTTTAAAATAAAGTAGATGACATACATTGGGAGAGCGGATGGCGTCAAGTAAGGGTAGCAAGCTAGGGCACGCCTGAGCATAGGCCTAGCAGTGCTTTTTTTTCCTTTTTTTTTGTGCGCAATGTTGTTTGGGAGTGTCGTATAGCGATGGTACGGCTAGGCTAAGAATTGGTCGGTGTCTTTAGAGCTTTCAGGGGATATTTGGGGGTGTTTGTTGTTGTTTTAGGGGAACAGGAAGGCAAGGTTTAGAGGTGAGGGGTTGCAGGTTTGATTTGGTGAAACTTTTTGTGGAGCTTTATATTATTCTCTAGTTGGTGGGACATCCTTTGGGCTCTTCCTTCCTTCATCAGGGTTTGGCATTTAGTGACTTGGATGCCATGGGTTTTGGCTCGAGTCCGTCTAATGGACCTAGGGTTTCGTTTCGAGAGATTCTCAAAAGGGAAGATCCCTCTTTGTCAAAGTCAATTCAAGATTTGAATGGAGAGTGCATGGAACTATTCAGAGGCCCTCGTGTTGCCAAGGTGAATGGTTGCCTCGAACGGAGTTAGGAAAGGCCTATTTTGGTTATTCAGCTAGAATTGGTGGAGGAGGATGTGGCTTATTTGGCAAATCATGCCTTAATTTTCAAATTTATGGGGATTCATGTTTCTCTGCCCTTCATCGAATCTTGGACGAGAAGTGCCTGGAATCCTAAAGGCGATATGGAAGTAATGCTGGCAGCAAATAATTACTTTCTAGTGGTGTTCTCAAATTTTTTGGATCGAAATAAGGCCTTTGAGGGGGGCCTGTACTTCCATAACCAGATTGGGCTTTTTATTAAGTCTTGGCATATAGGATTCAATCTGATGGAGGAGTTCCCTTCCAGGATCCCTGTGTGGGTTCAACTTCCTTGGTTCCCATTGGAATTCTGGAGGAATGAAATTCTTCATATGGTTGTGATGCTGTTGGGCAAGCTAGTGGGCCCTTCGCAACAGACATTAGATAAAAAGGTAATTTCTTTTGCTCACATTTGTGTTGAAATTGATTTAAACAATCCTTTGCCAGATTCTTTGGAAATTCATTTAGAATCTTCCTCCTAGACTCAACAGTTGGATTATGAGGCTCTCCCTTTTTGGTGTCATATCTGTCATGAGTATGGGCATCTGCAAAAGAAGTGTCCTAGATTGAATCGTGCAAGGATTCAGGCTAATAAGCTCTCTCCTCCTGCTCAAAGGATGGATAAGGGGAAAGCCCCTGCTCCAACAGGTGAGATAGATAAGGAGGGGTTTATTTCTGTAAAGCCACACAATAAAGACAGAGGCCAAAAGACGACTCTTAAAGATAGGCAGTCGGATGGATTGTTCAACCATTTTGATGCCTTAGGCCTAGAAGATCAATAGGGGATGATCACAGAGGAGCTACATGAAGGGCTAGGAAACATGGGGTTGGATCAAGAAGGCTTAAAGGAGGTTGACTTTTGTGATAACATTCAGGAAGTGGTTGCAGGTTCACAAATGGAAATAGATCAGGTTCTGGTGGTGCTAGCTGAGGTAGTAGTGGTTGAAGCTGGTTTGAGTCAGGAACCCTCAGGCATGCCTTTGGGAAATCCAACCCAATCTACTTAGGTAGTTAGTAGTGCCAACCCTCCCTTGGGATTCAGCAAAAGATCCTCAAAAAGACTACTCGGAATATGCCCCCTAAGATGGGTCGGAAGAAAGATCAAGAGAATGTTAAGTTGACAAGTGAGAATTTGGTGGAATCAGGGTCAATCAAAACCATTAACTCTCACTTTTCTGCTTCTCACAAATGATAGTGCTTTCATGGAATGTAAGAGGGTTGAACAATATCCCTAGACAAAAGGTTGTTTGTGAGTTGATTCATGTTCATTCTCCTGATTTGGTCTTCATTCAGGAATCAAAGTTGACTATGGAAAGTATGTCCAATATAGCTTCTAGTTTATGGGCTAGAGGTCAATGGAAATGCATTGGGGCCCAAGGAAGTTCTGGTGGAGTGGTTTTCTTATGGGATTTGTGTAAGGTCTCTCCTATCTGGTGGATCTCTAGTAGATTCTCTATGTCGGTGGTTGCGACCAGTTATGAATCGAGGGAAGCTATTCTTGTCACCAATGTGTATGCCCTAGTTGATGCTCAGGGAAAGTCTTCTCTATAGTCTCATATTTGGTATGTTAGGTCTTTATCCCCCCTCTATCCTTGGATTATGGCTAGATATTTTAATGCGATTGTTAGTTTGGATGAGAAGAAGCAGGGTTTAGGCAGATTGGATTCTTCTTCTAAGATGTTTAGAGATAATATTTTTCGACTTAATCTTGTGGATGTAAATCCTTCCAATGGTTTATTTACATAGTGTAATAGAAGATGTGGGGCAGATTGTATTTCAAAAAGGATGGATAGGTTTTTGGTTTCTATTTTCTGGATTGGCAGCAATTGGGCTACGAGTTCAGAGATTCTAGATTGGTGAGGATCAGACCATTAGCCTAGTAAACTTTCAACCTCCTTATTTGGATCATCTAAGAATTCATCCTTTAAGTTTCAGTTGATGTGGCTCAAGGATCCTTCCCTTCTAGATTTTATGGTTGGTTGGTGGAATGATGGTAAGCTGACTTATGGTACTTCTATGTACTCTTTTGTTAAAAGGTTACAGTATGTGAAGTTTTAGCTTAAGAATAGAGTAGACAATACTTTGGTAATATCTTTTAGGCTAAGATGGATGTTCAATCCCAGGTGGATCTTATTACCTGCCAAATTAAGGATTTGGGTCTCACTAGGGAGAATCTCAAGGATGAAACAGAAGCCTTGAAGGAGTTGGTGGAATGGGAATTGCAAGAAGAAATTTTTTAGAAGCAAAAGGTGAGGATAGACTAGCTCCAGGAAGGAGATAGAAACACCTCTTTCTTTCATAATACCATCAAGGATAGGAGACATGGGAATGGGATTTCTTCCTTGGTGTCTTCCCAAGGGGTTCTGCTATCCTCTGGCTGGGAGATTTCTGTAGAAGCTTCTCATATCTTCCCAAGGGGTTCTGTTGTCCTCTGGCCAAGAGATTTCTGCAGAGGCTTCTCAATTCTTCCCGGCTCTGTTTACAGAGGATTCTCCTTCAATAGTATATGAGGAACATAAGGTTTTGGAGTGTGTCCCTTCTTTGGTGACTAATGAGATGAATGAGGCCATCTTCAATCCCATTTTCATGATTGAGTTGGTGAGGGTTGTGTTTCAGATGAAAAAGGGAAGGCCCCTGGGCCAGATGGCTTTCTGATTGAATTTTTTCAAGAATTTTGGTAGATTATCAAATTTGATCTTCTTGAGGTGGTTAGAGAGTTACAGAGGAGAAAGCAGATACTAAAATCTTTGAATGCTACTTCCCTGGTTCTTATTCCTAAGACTGTTAGAGCTAACTTGTTGAATCTCTTTAGTCCAGTAGCCCTATGTAACGTTGTTTACAAGATCATCATGAAGCTTATTGCAGTAAGGCTTAAACCTTGCCTCAATAGGTTGATCTTGGAGGAGTAGGGTGGCTTTGTGGCTAGAAGGAAAATTCTTTCAATGGGGTTGTTGTGGTGATGGAGGCTATTCATTCCATGGTGGTTTCCAAGGAGAAAGTAATGTTCATTAAGATAGATATGGCCAAAGCTTATGATAGAGTCAAATGGACTTTCCTTAGTAAAATCTTGTTGGCGTTTGGTTTTGGGAATGATTGGGTTGAATGGTTATGATTTGTGTTACTTCGACTTCTTTCTTTGTTCTTATCAACAATAAGCCTACTGCGTTGTTTGGTGCTGCTAGGGGCCTTAGGTAGGGGGACCCTCTGTCGCCGTACTTATTTATCTTATTAGATGAGGGATTGGGAAGACTCATAAAATCTCATTTTGGTCAGGGGTTGATTCATGGCTAGAATTGGGACAACAGGTTGCCTCCTCACTCCCATTTACAATTTGTTAAAGCTTTCCTTATAGCAGCCATATAAGGAAAGATTTGGATACTTATATGGTTGCTTCAGGTCAGAAGATCAATGAAGACAAGTCCCCCATCTTCTTCTTCAATACTCCTCATATTATTCAACACAAAATTGTATGGATTCTTAGATTTCAAATTGAGGCCCTTCCTCTTGTTTATCTGGGTATCGCCATCAATGTTGGCCCCTTATCTAGGGGATTTTGGCAGGATATTTTAGACAAGTTTCGAAAGCAGGTTACTCATTGGACTTACAAATGGTTGTCCTTAGTTGGGAGAGTGACTTTATTAAAGTTAGTGATTCAAGCTCTTCCCATTTATCAGTGCTTTGTCTAGGGGGCTCCCTCTAGCTTTATTAATGAATTTGAAGCTCTTTCTAGATAATTCTTATGGGGCAGTAATTTGGAGTCTTCTAAGTGGAGTCTTATCAAGTGGGATTTTATTTGTAGGCTGAAACAAGAAGAGGATCTTGGCCTTCAAAAGGCTAATCTTACTGGTCAGGCCTTGGCTGCTAAGTTGTATTGGAGGTGGTGTACTTGCCAAGAATAAGATTGGGCCAAGATTCTTAACTATAAATATTTGGGGGGGTGGAAAATGCTGACGTTCCAAGAATCTGCCTCTTTGGTAAGGGATATATGATATGGAGCACTCTTAAAAGGGGAGCCAATTTAATTAAGCAGGAGCTCTTTTGGATTTGTAATAGAGGGTCGAAGGCCTTGTTTTGGTATGATTCTTGGGATGGACACCCGCCTATCTTGTCTATGTACTTGTACTTACAATCCCTATATGACATCTTTCTTGATGTGGGGTGGTGTCGTGTCGAGCATTTCAAATTAATTTAGCATGTGGGTCAAGTGAAGGTTTGCAAATGGAAAGCTTTGTCTGAATGGCCATCGAGGGGTTACTGGTGGATCAAGAGGAGTTAGCTAAGATTCTTGATAGTAGAGTTTGCAGTTCTCTGGGGGAGAGGGATTCCCTTACCTGGAGTCCTAATCTGAAAGGTGTGTATTCAGTTGCCACTAGATATCATGTGTTAGACAGGCAAAAGTTTGGGGAGATGGCATCTCCTTTGTGGAAGTTTGTGTGGAATAAATTTGGATGGCCAAAATGTAATTACTTCCTTTGATTGGTTGCTCAGAATCATTGTCTCACTTAAGATAACCTATGGAAAAGGGGTTTTCAGGGTCCTATTTGCTTCCTTTGCAATGGTGGGGAAGAGTGTCAGGCTCATTTGTTCTTTCAGTCTCCTCAGGCCTGTGAGATTTGGCATCTGTGGTGGGGTGCTTAGAAGTAGGCCTATGTTCACACTTCTTCTTTGGTTAATTTTTGAAGAAGTTTGGGTAGGCCCCCAATGAAGGCTTCTTTTTTGCAAGTGGCTTGGAATATTGGTCCTTCTTTTATTTTATTACAGCTTTAGCTGGAAAGAAATCAGAGGATTTTTCTAGGGAGAAAGTTGAAGGTTCAACAGGTGTGGCAGAGGATTCTTAGTATGCTTCAGGAGACCCTTGCAGCTAAGTGTGATCTCTCTACTATAGTGGACTTTGGGGAGTTGTAGGTGGCACAACATTTGAGTTTAGTTGTTGGAGGCTCATGCTCTTCCTAGCCTAGGAAAATGGGCCAATCTAAGACTAAGGTTCAGAGAGATGGAAGGTGGTCCCCTCCACCTCCAAGTATTTTTAAGATTAATATAGATGGCTCTTCCAGGGGGAATCCTGGTTAGGGATTGGGGGCTTAGGAAGGGATAGCTCTGGTGTTGTCATTTTTTCTTCTCTATCTATAAGGGGCAACAAACTAATAATTTGATGGATGCTCTAGCTATTCTCTATGCTTTGGAAAAAGAGTGTGCTTTGGGATGGCATAGGGTTATCTGTGAGTTTGATTCCCAAATTGTGATTAATCTTCTGAATGAGCGGGTAGTGGCTAGTGTGCAATGGTAGTTGGCATCAGTGGTTCGACAGATTATTCAGTTGAGTCACTCGATGGATTTTGTTTCTTTTGTCCATTTCCCCAGGGAACGGAACTGTGTGGCTGATTGCTTGGCTAAGTGGGGTTCAAAGCAGGTGGGAGATTGGAATGTTGGTAGTTGGGACCAGTTGTCCTAAGAAGATGTTCAAAATTTGGAAAGGTTGATTTTAGCGGATATGGATGGATAGTTGAGGCTCCTATTTGGAGCTTTGGGGTTGAGGATGTCCCCCTAGTTCTGGTTTGGATGGTTGTTGTGATGGTGCTTTTTTCTAGACTTCTGTTGTTTCTGGGGGTGGTTGTCCTCTTGGTTTTGTACTTGTGGTTTCTTTATTAATAAATTTTTACCCTTCTTTTTTATTAAAAAGAAAGAGTAAAATAAAAAGATAAATAAATAAATAAAATTTGGTATTACTTGCTTAGATTTACCTTGGTTCACCATGTCTATGGCCCAGTCAAGTAGAAAGTAGAGGGGGCAAACACTGAAAATAATATAGAAGAAGATATATAAATAAATAAAATCTGTTATTGTTTAGATTTACCTTGGTTCAACATGTCTACAACCCATTCAAGTAGAAGGGGAAAATAATAAAAACAATATAAAATGAGGTGAAAAAAAGTAGGAAAAATATTTAGGATTACCTATGTAGTAAATAAAATAATTCTAAATAAAATAAAATATGTATGCTAGTTAATTGCACATTATAATACAAAAATCCAAAACCTCCATTAATTTTGGTTGCAACTACCCTAGCATGCATGCATGCAAAATGTGGAAGCATAGACAAGCCATGTGAACTATTTTTAGAATGCGAAGCTTGATATTTTTTGGCTGATAGGCCATTCTACATGTGCACACATCTTGTAACTGCCAAAAATTTGGTAGTCCCACTAATTCCGTCATCCATAAATTTTAAAAAAAAATGCTCATCCAAAAAATAATAAAATGAAAAAAAATATATGATTTTTTTCCTCATGGAAGCTATCATTTAGGAATACATGAGTCGAGTAATACATTTTTAAGAAGTTGTAACGCCATAGACGATGGAAGATTTATTACCAAATAAAGACAAATCCAACTTGATAATGTAAGGCCATTCCAAACTTTACTTATTAAAATAATGATGGAATTAATAGGAATAATTTATAATTATTTAGAAAATTTAATATTGTTTTAGTACATCATACATTTACCATTATTATTTTGGTGGGAGATATTCTCCAAAGTGGGAATCTGAATCATTACTTCTTTTTACGTTTCAAATCAATAAAGGTTATTTTAAAAAAAAAAAAAAAGAGTGTGGGGAAGTGGAAATTAATGGAATTATTATTATTTCTTGATTCTCCTGAATGGGAAGAAAGAAAGGAAGGAGGAGGCTATTTAAATTCCATGAGAGGAGTTATGGGGGACGGTTCTTCTTGCTCTGGAAATACAAAAACATTTTTCAGTGAATTTAGATTAGTAATTTTTTCCTATGATCACAATAATCTAGAGTTGGAGGGGAATGGAATTCCATTGCTTGGAGATTTATGCATAGATAACGTTGCAGGCATCAAGAGTTCACCACCATTTGTTCTTCCTACTTGGTATTGGATTTCTGTATGCATCAAAATTATTTTTGTTTCTCAAGTATGAAGTATTGTTTACATTCAATTCTTGAAATTTCTTTGCATGGCATATAATGTAATGTGAAATATACTGGATCTGTAGAAAACAAAATACATAAGAGAATAAGAAAAGCTTGCAGAAAACTTATTAAATAAACATAATAGAAATGAAAGAATAAATTTCAATTGCTCTTAGGGGCCATACGGCCATTACCATGCCCTTTATGTTGTTACAAAAATCTTATGAGAGACTTACTTCCTCTCACCAAAACCCATATTATTTCCTAGATCTGGTCTACAAAAGTATGAAGGAATATAAATTATCATTTAGTAATTTTGCTTGCTTTCTCTAGTTCATATTTTAGAATTACTTGGTTAATTTGAGTTAAAATAGTATGATCAATGGGAAAGCACAAAATGTGGGAAATGATATTATTTTTAGGAAACTTGTATTTATTTTATTAATTTGTTATCTTTACTTATTACATTAATTTCATATAATCAAGATGATTCAATTGTTATGGAAAACGGTAGGATTATATTTCTTCTATTAAATGGTTTGAGTTAGACTATAGATGTTACCATTATAGCAAAGGGTTGTAATTGGGAATCATATTATTTTATTTTAAATACATTTAAATATTAATTAATTAGTAATTTGGGTTTGTGGAAAATTATGTATGTTTTAATTATGCCTATTTGAATGAGTTTATAAGAATATATATACATTTGAATTACTTTTTAATGCTAGCTTATAGATGTTTTGGAATTAAAACAAGTTGAAATTTTAGAAAGTATTCTTTATGAGTTTAGTTAAAATTATTTAAATGGAAATAATAGTGAATTATATTTATATAAATAATTATAGTAGAATGATTTTTCTTTTGTCCTATAGCCTTTATAAATGTGATAAAATATAGTTAACATATTTATTTTTAAGTATTATTAGAAATAAATCCCTAGGGGTGTGATATATTGAGATTTATTTTATTATTAAAGTTTTATTTTATTTTCCTTATTATTAGGG
The DNA here is from genome assembly GCA_027924645.1 of Cunninghamia lanceolata. Classification (NCBI taxonomy): domain Eukaryota; kingdom Viridiplantae; phylum Streptophyta; class Pinopsida; order Cupressales; family Cupressaceae; genus Cunninghamia; species Cunninghamia lanceolata. Next base: position 3,120,517 of record BSBN01001040.1, on the reverse strand, counting down.
ATGTGCTATATTAAACATTGTTTTATTTTATAAATTCCTATTATTTAGGGATGTACTATAATTTAAGTATTTCATTATTGAGGAAGGAAATCCTTAATAAATGGTATGTTGTTTTAAATGGTTGAAATTAGATGTGATTTAATTATTGGGTGTGGATATTAATATTTTAATTGTAAAATTTAAATACAAGAATATTAAATAATATTCAATTGGTAGTTATCTAAGATATTTATTTTCTAAGTTTAATTAATTAATTAGTATAATGTGATTTCAAAATTATAGTGTTCAATTTTTTTAGTTGGTTTTGGAATTATGTTCATACATTTAATGGATGGTAGAAATAATGACATATGGAATTGCATCATGGCTATAGTTTATTGTGGATTGTGACCTTGTTATGAGGTGATTGATTAGTAACTAGTATGTGTATTATTATTATCAATTTAGTGAATTGAGAAACTGATTTTTGGTACTTGGCATATTATATTTGATGGATTTGTGGAACTAATATCTGCATTTAATTTTGCAGTTATAGGTTTGTAGTCTGAGCAAGATTATGGAGCTAAGGAAGAACTTTCCACCTTGTGAAAAGATGATTTATGACTTTTTTTTTTGAATGTGAAGAATTGCATATCTTATATTTACAGTTACATGGAATTGTATAAAAACTATTTTCCAAATTTGAAGTTTATAAGTTAAATTTTGGAAAAATTTCTCCTGTTTATTATTATTTTTCCATTTTTTTTTACTAATTCAATATTAAATTGTTAATTTTTAGAGTGGGCATTACATAGGTATCAGAGCACCAGGTTGCAACACTTGGGAGCTTTGGGGTAAAAGTACTAGTGTGAAACATGGATGATTTAAGTTTGAGTTTCGTAAAAGAATATGATTGTAGATTAATGAAATGATTAAGATGGCTTTGGTTATAAAATATTTCAAAAGCACTAATGTTTTATTAAGATGTATTACAGGAAGAGTGACTCAATTATTTGTTTATGAAAAGAAATGCAAAGAGTTGTCATTTTCTCTAACTGAATCTTTCTAGAGTTGAGGTTGTTGTGAGTTTACTAGATTGTTTAAAGAGTGGAAGGCTGAAAGGCTAATGAGCTGACCCAGGCATGAACAGTCAAGGTATGATAATATTTCTGTTATGACATGATCATTAATGAAAGATTTGTTGTATAAGTGGATAATAATTTGATTGAGGAAATGAATTGTGTTAGTCTCTTTGGTTACTTGAATATAAAAGTTGGATAGATTTAAATATATATTTTTTTGAAATTGATTTTATGATTAAAAAGAATTTAAAAAGTATATTTGTTTTTAAAAAATAATTTCAGATTGGTTGGAAGATGATGTTGTAATAGAAGTGGTCATTCTATTAATATAATAATTGATTAGTTGCATATGAAAATCTTATTTGTTGGGCTTTCCCTCTATTTTTATGTGGTTGAAAAATTAAAAAAAATCCTTTCTAGAAACTTATTAAATCCCCCCCACAAACACACAATTTACATAAACAAAAGGTGAATATGCCAATGTTCAAACATAATTCATTCACACAAAGTTAGTACAAACATGAATGAACGCTTGAGTTCAAATATGTCAAAGTACAAACAAACACATAAAGTGAGAACCAAAGTTATAAAACATGGTAAATTCCAAACGCACACACCACATAAAGTGAATGTCAAAATTAAATTTTAGACCATGCACAATTCACACAAAAGTCAATGTCAAATTTAAAACAAACACTTCACATTTAGAAAGTGATTACATGCCAAAGTTCAAACATGTTTCATGCACAAAGTTAGTTCAACCATATATGAAGTAAACACCCGATTTCAAATGTGCCAAAGAGAAAACACACACAAAGTGAATGCCAAAGTTAAAACACACTCTTCACACAAAGTTAGTTGAATCACTTCACACATAGTTTGTTCAAACACATATTTCAGACATATACAAAGCAAATAATAAAGTTCAAACATGCACATAAAGTGAATGCCAATGTTAGTACACTCTTCACACAAAGCCAAAGTTAAAACACAATCTTCACACAAAGTTCAATAATTCCACACATAGTTTGTTAAAAACATACACTTCATACATATATAAGGTAAACACTAAAGTTAAAACATATGAAAATTCAAGCATGTAGTGAATGTCAAAAGTTAGTACACTCTTTACACAATGAATGTGAAAGTTCACACACACACAATAAAAAAGTTTGTGCACACACACACAATAAAAAAATTTCTACACACACTCACACAGAATAAGAAGATCAAATCTAAGTGAAAGGTAAAATTCAAACACACTTCATACAAAGTGAATGCCAAAGTTAGTTCAAACACTCTCACACACACAAAAGTAAACATAATTCAACATGCCAATTTCAATTCACACTAAGTAAATGTGAAATTTTAAACTTCACTAAACAAAAATAGTAAATAGATCTAATAAGTGAATGGAAAAGGTAGTTCACTCACATTTCATACAAAAAAAATGAATCCACAATTAACTCAAACAAATTAAGTGGATGCCAAAGTTCAAACATATGATTCACATAAGCAAAGTGGATGCCAATACATAAACAATAAGTGGCTCAAATCCAAGTGAATGTCAAAATTAGCTCACACACACACACACACACACACACACACAAAGTGAATATAAAAGTTAGTTCATACACATTTCACACACACAAAGTGAACATCAAAAACTCACTCAAATAATAAAGGGATGTCGAAGTTCAAATACACACTTCACACAAACAATAAGTGGATGCCAAAGTTCAAACACACATACAAAATGAATTCCAAAAGTTCAAACAATAAGTGCACACAAAGTAATGCCTAAAGTTCAAACACACTTCAAACAAATAAAGTTCAAAGACACTTCAAACAAACATGGATGTCAATGTTTAAACAAACACACACAATAATTGAGTTTCTTTTAGTATACATAGTCTTTTCCACAAACTACTACATGTAGTGACTTTCTAATAAAAAATAAATATAAACTATTTAGTGATAGGCCTATAAATATTTGTGCCTATCGGCCATTTGATAGAACCTTTGGTGCTTTTACTAGTTATAATAAGATGAAACTTTAGATGAAATCTACTTTAGAAGTTGAGGAATTTTTTTGCTCTGCATATTTTTGAAATTGGCCACCATTGTCTCTCTAGGTTCCATACCACGCTCTAGGCACAGGAAGTATAGCCTTTTTTTGTACGCCCACATTTATTGCGGCATTTTAGCCATTTAAATGCCTCTTACCGCTTCTAACCTGGCATTTGTTGCTGGTGTTGGCAGTTTCTCAGCTCTGAACAATGGCTCCTCCACCGACCAAGAGTCCCCAGAAATTTGTTCCAAAGGTGTTCCATGAGGTAAGCCCTCAGACTCTCCTACTAATGTGATCTTACCATCACAAGAATTTGATACTACTTGTTTATGGTTAGAGCAGCATACTCTCATTGGTTATTTTGTAGGGAGAACTCCCCTTGAATCTATGCTCAAAGAATGGGTCCAGAAGGCTTGGGTCCCTCATGGGGTCCACCTTGATATGGTCTAGAATCTGAGCAAATGCTTTTTCCTTTTCCGCTTTGCGAAAGTTAGCCATGTTCAAGGTATTTTGAACCATGGCCCTTGGTATGTTCGGTCTTCCCTATTGGTCTTTCAACAATGGACCTAGGATTTTGTGGCCTCTGATGATACCAAACACAAGGTTCCTGTGTGGATTGAATTCCCTGGTTTGCCTTTGCCCTGTTTGCATTTCTTGCATGGCATTGCCTCTTCTTTAGGAAGAGTTATTTGTGTTGAACCTGATAGGTTCTTTCAAGCACGCCCTCAAAAGCATGTCTATGTTGAGGTGGATCTTTCGAAAGACCTCAAGGAATTTATTGACATTCAAATTGGCCCCCTTCGGCACACTCAGAAAGTCACATACTTCAATTTGCCCAATACTTGCTATCACTGCCAGTCAGCAGAGCATAAAATTAGGGATTGTTCTCTTGTTGTACCTAGAACCCGGGTTCCACCCAAGGAGACTATACAGGCACGTCCTATAGCAACTGTGCCCAAGGAGGTGGTTTCTAAACCAATGGACACTTGGGCTTCTATTACCAATCACAAACACAGAGTGAAACGCTCTGCAGATGTTCTCAAAACCGCCGAAGCAGTTAAAGATGTTTCAAAGCTTTCTGTGAATGGCGGGAAGGACAAAAATAAGAGTCCTCTTGTGCTGCCTTCACAGCAAACATCACCACCAAGGGCAAGAGCCCATGTCAATCCTTCTGTGTGACCTCGCAGGCACTCTCGTAGTTGAGAGCTTCATGAGGAGGGAGAAATTGTTTAGGAGCTTAAACAACAACAAATTTGTCATCTCCAATTTGGGTCAAACCCCACCGACTTTCTTCAGAATAGTTTTGCTTCCTTTGAAAGCCTAGATTCTGGGGAGATGGTGGAGGATTTTAAATGAATTTTCTCTCTTGGAATGTTCGAGGTCTCACTGACCTCACTAGGAAGTACTCTGTTCGTGATGCTCTCCATCATTATGCTTCTCTTGATGTTTTGTGCCTGCAAGAAGTTAAAGTTATAGGCTTTCTTTTGTCTTCGGCTTGCTGTTGTATTTGGCCAGTGAATAAACTATTTTCCACCACCCATGAGGTTGGCAAAGGTGGTGTTGCTACTCTTTTGTCCCCTCAGTGGCATGATTCATTGGTGGATCATGAGGTGGATCCCACCAACCGGTTAGTCTGGACGCTTCTTAATATTAATAATCATTCCTTTGGGATTATTAATATCTATGCTTCAAATGACGAGTCAAAAAGATCTGCTTTGTGGCGGTGGATTGCAAATTCAATGCCCGTGGCCACGTGGCTTATTTGTGGAGATTTTAATATGGTTGAAATGGCTACTAACAAAGATGGTGTTCTACCTTTTCGGTGGCCAGCTGGTGAAATAAAGGCGTGGTTCCATATGCGCAATAAATTGGGATTTTTTTATCCCAATGTTGGCCGCCGTCACTCTAGTCCTTTATGGCATACTTGGTGCAATTTTTGAACTAGAACTGACAGGGTCTTTAAACGCCTTGATCGTGCTATTATTTCTTCACAATCTTTTTTTAATTTTTCCACGTCATCCACCCTTCCTGTGCAGTCGTTAGTGGATGTGACATTGTCAGACCACTTTCCAATTTAGTTTGCCATTGAGTGGCAACCGACTCAGCCATGCGCCACGAAATCTTAGTTTTTTTCTAAACACTTCCTTGCTTGCTCATCAACCCACCTTGGCACACATTTCAACTATATGGAATTTAAAATGTCATCCATTGCATTCTACTGGCTAGATTAAGTGGTGGAATGATGCTATTACCTGCATAGCGAGGTTTCTTCGCATCTATGGCTGTCAGCTGACCAATTTCAGGAGAGGGGCTTATGAAGCTACTGTCACTGCTTTGAAATTTTCTTCTGAGGCCTTGGCTGCTGAGCCTTTTTCTCCTTCTAAGCAAATCCTTGTTACCAATTTACGGCATCAAAAATAGATGGTTGATTGCCATGCTGCCAGAGGAGCGCAACTTAAAGCCAGAATGCACTGGGTAAAAATTGGGGACCGTGTTTCTAAGGAATTCTTTCTTGCTCTTCAAGCTAGACATTCCTCACACGGTATTAAGCAAATCAAAGAGGACAATACTGTTCATATAGATCTGCCAGACATTCTCTAGGCTTTTGTAAGACATTATGAAAAAGTTTTCACTACTCAAGAATACACTCCTGAGCGACAGACTGCTTTGCAAGATTGTCTCATTGTTGTTCCAGAAAAGCTCTCCTCAGCCCAAACGCGCTTCTGTGATCAATTATTGACCATTGAAGACCTTAAAGAAGTTGTTTGCTCTATGGCTGATGGCAAAGCTCCTGGAACTGATGGTTTTCCTTGTGAGTTCTACAAAGCCCTTTGGGATTGTTTAGGAAAAGATTTACACAATGTTTACCTTGAAGCTTTTCATTAAAATTCTTTAGGAAATATTATAAATCAATGAAACATTAAGTTCATAGCTAAAGCTGGCGATCCGGAGGATATTTGCAACTAGAGGCCCATTACCCTCCTCAATGTTTCTTACAAAATCATTGCTAAAGCCCTTTCGCTCAAACTCTGCAACCTACTGCCTCTGATTGTCCGCCCTGAACAAACAAGCTTCATTAAGTCCAGATATATTTTAGATAATATCATTGTAGTTTGGGAGGGAATGGGCATGAAAATCAAATCAAAAAGTAATCTTTTTAAAAATTAATTTTGCTAAGGCATATGATCGCATTGAATGGCGCTTTATCCTTGCAATGCTTGTAGCATTAGAGTTTGGACCCTGTTTTATTCAATCTGTCAAAATGCTCTTTTCAGATGCCTCTGCTTGTATCACTATCAATGGCCACCAGTCCCATACTTTTGGCCTTTTCAGATCTATCTGGCAAGGATGCCCTCTTTCTCCAAGCCTGTATATTCTTGCGGCAGAAGGTTTTGGCTATCTTCTTGCTCATTCAGTGTCCAATCGGCTTGTTCATGGTAATTCTTTACCTAATTCTTCTAGCCAGCTGGTTAATGGTCATTTTGCTAATGACTCTTTTTTAACCCTACTAGAAGAAGAAAATTCTGTAAAAAATGCTCTTGGTTGTCTGGAGACCTTTTGTTTAGCCTCAGGTTCTTCCATTCAGTGGCATAAAACGTTATGCTACAGGCAGTCAATTCTTCCCATTCCTTAATGACTTCAGCAACATGGCTGGCGTTGGTTTGGCCATGGTGAAATTTTTAGATTCCTTGGTATTCCTTTTGCGTTCCAAGGCACTTCTGCTACTCTGTGGCAAGTTGTTCTTACCCGTGTGGAACAAAAACTTGCAGTCTGAATCACTAAGCCACTTTCTCTGGCTAGTAAATTCCAGGTTTGTTCTAAGATCTTGGCTACAACCCATGTTTATTATTCTTCTTGTTGGTCTCCTTCAAATAGTTCTTATGCCAAATTGGAAAAACTCTTGAGGGATTTTCTATGGACCTCTTCTGATACTCGCCATGGTTTTCACCGTGTTGCATGAGAGTTTTGTTGCCTTCCCAGAGATTCTAGAGGACTTGGTATTCTTTCTACCCAACGCCAAGGAACTGCCTTGGCTGTCAAATGGATTATTCGTGCTCTCACTGGTTGTGAGGCATGGAAGGTTTTACTCTAGCATAACATTGAAATGGGACATCCTTTGCACAAACCGGCTTGGAAAGGAAATGGTTTTTCTACTCTCCTTGTCACGAGAGATCCAATTTAGATCTCGGGCACGTTTGTGGTAAAGAGCATTTGGAAATCCTGGGAAAAAGTTAAACCTTGGTTATGCTGGTCTGGTGATGGTTTTCATGCTGGTCTTTCCTTCAATCACTTTAATATTTGGTGGTCACCTCTCCTAGCTTCTGCAGCCCAACCTTTGGCTAAATTGCCTGGTCTAAAGGCTCTAAAATTTTATAAAAAAGGTGTTCAGACCTTACAGGATATGTTCCACCAGCCCACTATGAGCCTTTTGGCTTGGGAAGCATTCCGTGTAAAATTTGGTCTTTCAAAAGTTGATAAGCCTACTTATGATAGAGTCATCATGGCTATTCCACCTGAAATGCTTCACAAGGTTGGAATTCAGTCCAACAAGCCATGGTGGAAGGACTGGAAGTGGTATCCTGAAACACCTATGCATCATTTCAAGCCACTGATGGCTTACAGGTGGCTTTCAGCACATTTGCCCATGGCTGACACTCTTAATAAGCGTTGGCTTATTCATAGCTCTTTGAGTCTTTGGCATTCCAGATTTAAAACTATTTGGTATGTCATTCTTGAGCCAAAACTTGCTCATTTTGCCTAGTGCATTCTCTTTCAAGGACTGCCTGTTGGTACTAGGTTGTTTCAACTTGGGGTCCAGGATCCCCGTTGTCCTTTTTGTGGACAGTCTAAGACGATTCAACATCTCTTCTAGTATTGCACCCGATCTCAGCAATTCTGGCTATGGATTCATGATTTCTTTCGCCTTTTCAGACCTAAGCCATTAACCTGGCAAATCATCCTTCTAGGTGATTCACCCAGGTTTCCTAAAACATTTACTCAAATTTGGCATATCTTTAGGGTGGAAATTTTATTTGCATTATGGAAAGATCATAATTCTTGTATATTTTCAGAAAGCAAAATTGGAACTTTTGTTTCTCTATACATTAAAACAATTATTTGTTCTAATGTTCTTCTGTAGATTCAAGTGCAAGCTAACAAAGTTGCCTTGGAAGTGGCACACTTACAAAAGTTGTTGGATCATTGGGGGAATGCTCCCTGCACTGTGGCTCGTGTTCCTCCCTCACCTTCCTCTGTCAGAGCCCGCTCTCCTAACAGACGTAGAAGTGGTTCGGCCAGAGATTCTCAGCCTCACTCCCAGCCTGCTCCGCATCGCAGTTCTCACCGACGCAGGCACTCGACCTCTCCACGTCCGCATGGTTGGACCTCTGGCCGTGCTGCAAGTGCAGCTGGGGATAACGCGGGGTGGCCTGTTATGGATAATGCAAGTAATGCTGGTTGGCCTACAATGGATAATGTAGGATGGAATGCTCCTGGTCCTTCTCATCCACCAAGTACAGGGTGGGATAATACTAAGGTCTTCCCTCGGTTGAATTTGTCTATCTCACCTCAGCACGAGGGGCCAAATGTTCAGAATGAAGAACAGGAAAATGAAGATGGCTGGGTGATTCCTGATGTCAACTTAGACCCCACCGATATTTGGGGGAAATCGGATGACAGGGATCCACCATCTGCAGGGATGGCATTGGCAGCTTAATTCTATTTTTTAGTATGCTTTTATATGGGTTATGTACCCTTTGATACTTTGTTCTAAATCTTTCTGGGCTTAGCCCATGTGACTTTCGAGATGTACCTTTTAACCACCCATTATTTTTTTGTGAAGTATTATTTTATTTTAATAGATAACTTGTATTTTTATCAAAAAAAAAACTTTAGATAACAATTAAATTTTTTCTTTTTATTCCGTTAGTGAATCATACCCACACAATTTCCAATGCCTAACTGATGGGGAAGTGAAGTCCCCACTATAGGTAGGGACTTAAAATCATAGAAAATGACAAGAAGTCACATTATGAGGGTAACATGTAATTTCAAATGGAAGTTTTAATAGGAAGTTCGGGCAAATCATAAGGTAGGAAGTACACCATGATTAATGTGATGCTTGAAATGACAAGAGCAATCAAATATCTAATGTTCTATAAGTAAAGTGGAGGAGTGGCAATCACCTTTTGTCAATTTCCACATCATTTCTTACCTATCAATCTCCTCGTGTCAATCATATGAATAACCATACAAAAGAGTTGATACTCAATTATATATAGCTTTGTTTTTAAGCTCCATATAACAGCTCGAATTGATACCTTAATGATGTGTAAATATCGTGCACTTTGAAAATGCTAAAATGTTCTTTATGCCATTTTATTAATAATTGAGTAGTTGTGGGGGGGAATTGAAAGCACATATGCTGCGAAGTTGCAATGAAGACAAAGTACAACTATACAATTATTTGTTTTTTTTTTCCAAAACTTCTAAATTATCTTTTATTAGTTTAAAATTTTAATTTTTTTTTAATAATTTAAAGTTTAGAAATTTAATATTTTGTTCAACCATTGTATATAAGTTAATTAAGTTAATTGATGGAATATAAAAAATAAGAATAGAATCTATAATAATTTTTACAAGGTTGAAAATCATTGGCCTTGGAAATCTCTTCAAATAGATTTATTTATTCACTACATTTTTATTTTTTATCAACGAAGTTTTAACTTCATCTTTTAGATTTGTTGGACACATTTTAATTTTATAAATTTTTGTTTAATTTTCATATTTTGTATGTTGTGTATGGGCAATAATTAGTAAGATATCCTAAATCCATTAAAAGAAATATTAAAATGTTATTTATTTATTTACATAAAAGTTATTTTGTTTTACTTTAGAACTAGTATAGACATTTTAATAGCTAACAAGAGTGACACGTGTTAACATGTATTTGAAAAAAAAAACTATAAAATAGTTAAATCTTGAAGCATGATCTTATATAAAATAGTTGTCAAGTAAATAAAATAAAATAGAATAACTCTTAAATAACTCTAAAAATATTTTTTTCTAATATGGACATCCCACAAAAGTAAAATATAAATATCATTTAGACACTCAAAATAATAATTCCTCTCGAGAATATTTTTTATGATTTATTGTATTATTATTATTTACTATCTTATTTATCAAATTACATAATAATTTCAATAAAGTATATTACCTATTATATTTTTATTTACTAAGTACATAGTTATTTACTATTTTATATTTTTATAATAATTTTGAGAATGATATGCCTCTTTTGCGCATGGATTTTTAGTAAACTCTGATTTTTATTTGTACACTTGTCTTAAATTCATTGGTTTATTTACAAATGTATTGGTGCATTTGTGAACATGTATTGGTGCATTTGTGTTAATTTATTTGGTTGGTATTTTATATGTATTGGTTCTTTTTAAAAATTTAATTGGGAGGTCAAGTGATTAAAAACATAGCGGTTATTGGGGCATGGGCGGCAACTGGCCCCTCTCCCTTAGCATGTAAGTGAAGCTTGTATTTTTTTTAAATTTGAAGTAGACTAATCTCAATTACTTATCTCTTTCTATGTAGCATGTAAGTGAAGTGTGTTATTTTTAAAATTTTGGCCCACTTGACACAACAGAAATGAAAAGAAAAAAAAGGAAAGTGAAAAAGAAAGAAGATGGGTCTAGCAGAAATGAAAACAAAAGAGCTACTATGCAACACTTTCCTACCCAAATTAATATGTCATAAAATTACAACTTTTCAAAGTAAATCAAAGTCACTCAAATTACTAAATAGACAACATAGATGGAAGTCATCAATCCTTTCCTTTCTTAAGCCATCTTCTTTCTATTGTTGATTATACACATAGCTTGCTATTATGTTTCAATGTTTTTTTAGAAAATAAAATTGAAGAAATATCATGCACCACTTTCCTACCCAAATGAATGTCATAGAATTACTTTTCTAAATAAACCAAAGTCAAGTCATCAATCCTTTCCTTTCTTGAACCATCTTCTTTCTTTTACCCTTCCCTTTTTAATTACTTTCACTTTCCTCTTAACTAAATAACTAAAATAACTCTTAACTCTTAACTAAATAAAAATAGTTGTTAAAGTAAACAATGTAAATAAAATAAAATAATTTTTAAATAGTTCTAATGTAAAACTAAAGATGTAAAGAGATTTTTTTAATAAAAAATCCAATAAAAAATAGAAGCCCATTTCAAAACATAGCTATGTTAGTTACATTATTGTTTACTAAAGTGCATAACTATTTACTATTTTTATTAATATATTTTATCTTTTGTTTTGTTATATTTTTTAAATATAGTAAATATTATATTTATGTGATGTTTTATCAAGATTTAACTATGTAGTTTTTAAATTAATTTCATTGACTCATATTCATGAGTAGTGATTCACATGAATCCATCTCTCATGAGCATGAATAGTTCCATTACATCTAGATGATGCTCATAGAAGTGAAGTATTAGGACCCTCCGAATAGTCACCCATCTCAATACCACCCCAACTCTTCTCCAAGATCAAACCCATTTAACTTGCTATCTTCTTTTCTTTACCCTAACATTTTTTTAAAGTTCAGATCTACTATCAATATACACCTACCAAGTTAATTTAAAAGTGAAATGTTGTAGTTGTTATGCTTACCATGCACTCAATATATTTATTGAGGCAAGATAAAATTCGTGTGCAAAGCATGCATAGCACATGGCATCCGTATCCAATTCTTATCCATAAAATTGCAACCAAATTTCTAACAAAAAGGCGAGCTCTTGAGAGTTTTCTTTTTTATTAAACATATGTGGAAAATATACTACACTATTTAGCCAAAGTCCAACAGTCCTGTAAGGGGAGCAAATTCAATAAAATAAAATGAATATGCTACAGTACAGGCCTGAAGTTAACTATACAACGAATAAATTTTGATCCACACAAAGCTACACCCACAAGCTTTGCAGGTGACTGTCTCAACTCAAAGGCAGCATTCTTCCAACACGCAGCAGCAGCAGAGGGCAGCACAGCTGCAAAAAAAACAACAAAAGAAAATAATTACTCAGATCTGCAGTAAGGTATTTTTTTTCCATGTCATTTCTTCAATGATCTATTTCTCCAAATCAGTAAATTGTGGATGCTCACTTGAAGATGGATTAAAACTACCAGTCAAGAGTGAGATTCAATTCATTCTGAGTTAGAATTGAAATTAGTTATAAGAATGACTTGCTAATTAATTGCGATAAAATTTATTGCTTTAAAATTACAACTAATTAATTGGCTTAAATCATTTCTCTAATTTCAAACACTCTTCTTCAATCACTTATACCCACGACAGATTTGTTATAAAAGAAACAAAACTTATGACAAATGAGTAATTGCAAGAATAGTTGATAATTAACACTAACAGATACTGAAGAAACTTGTTCCAGAAGCAACTTTTTTCCCCAAGAAAAAGGAGGAACCCCAACTAACAAAGGGTAAAGTAGTCATAGTCCTAACTAACTGGTTCATTGAACATAACAAAAAAAAATCATTAGTTAATTACTCTGAGAACTCACCATCCCTTCCAGAAGCCATCACCTCTAGATTGTGTCTTAGGTGGGGGTCCTCTTTGGGGAGAGTAACCCTGTTGTGGATACCCAGCTGGAGGATAGCCCTGTGGTGGTGCTGGATACCCAGCTGGAGGATAGCCTGTTTACATATTAAAAAACCCCATAAAACTACTAAAGATTGAAACATAATCAGTATGGAAAATGCAAAATTGGGTAAATCTTATCAACAAATCATTAGAAAAACAGACAGTCCAAATCATCGAATGTTTCAAAAAAATTCCAAATGACAATGGAAAAGATCGAACATAAGAAACCCAGAAAAACCGAGAATGAGAAATACCTTGTGGAGGAGGACCTCCAACAGGGGCTTGTCGCTGATTGCAAGAACTCATTTTCAGTAAACTGAAGAAACAAGAAACAAATCTTGTAAATAATACGCGTCTTCTCACAAGGAAATGAAATGAATGATTTCTGTGGAAGAACTACCCAGTTAGTAATTTTATAAGGGAGTTTGAATAAGCGGCGAAGGTTCCCTGTAAATAATAGCTTACTTAATTCTTCACGTCGCCGACTGTATTTAGATTTATGGGTCGGTGTTTGGATTCTATTCCAGAACGGGGAATGTGGGATAAATCTTTAAAAAACAATCAGTTCACGTATTTTTGCATTCTGAAAGTTGCGAGCGAGTTGTCTTTTAAAATGTCGGCTAAGGGAAATCGGAAAGAATTGTTCCTTCATTTTTTTAAATGTTTTTGAATATATCTTTCGGCTCCTTTTACATAAATTTTTGTAAAGTATATCAAGTTGTCTTTTAAAATTTCGGCTAAAAGAAATCTGTTATTATTCTTCATTTAAAAAATGCTTCATTTAAAAAAAGTTTCTGAATAATATCTTTTGGTTTCTTTTACATAGATTTTTCTGAATATTGTATTATATTACTATTATATATATATAGGGATAAATTTTAATTTTTAGTTAAGAATTATTTTATTTTAATCATATTGTTTAAATTTTTACTTTTTATTTTAAATATTATTTAATAATTCATGATAATCCTAAAGATTTTTCACAAATTTAATTAATTTGCTTGTTATAATTCTTAAATGAAAAAAAAACAAATAATTTACTTCATATGTTTAGCTATTGTTTAGATAAGACATTCATTAATTTAAACTATTGTACACAAGTAGATAACTAAATACATGAAGAAAAGATGCTTATTTTATTTTACTTGGGAACTAATTTATTTTTCAAAAGTTATTTTGTAAACACACTTGTAAAATTATTATATAATTGTAACAAAGAAAAACCTAATTTGACTATACTATCATTTTACTCACAACAACCTTAAAATCTTTTTCCTAACTTTTTTCACCTCACTCTATTCGTTTCATCGTTTATGAAATATATAATTAATAAAATAATCAAATTATAAATTAATAAAATTTTAAAAAATATAAATATAATTTAACTAGTATAGATATCTTAAATAAATCTATCTTTCAACTTATTTTATTTGTTTCTATTTTACATGACAACTATTTTATTTAGGTGTACTCATAAATTTTATTATAAAAATTATAGGCCCTTTCCTTTCATTTAATATATACAAAAGTTTTATTTCTGATTATTCAAAGTTCTCTTTGATGAAAACATATCTTTAAGGTAAAAGATTATCCAAAGTTTTGTGTTGATGACAACATATCTTTAAGGTAAAAGATATGAGTTTTTGTTAACAGGCTCACACTTGAACATTAATAAATGGATAAGTTATATGGAAAAAATGAGATTATGAGATGCTTTATATCTTATATATAGAAACCCCTCTTTATATATTGGTAACTCTTAATAATTAAAAAATATATATATGAAAAAGGGTATATATACAATCCCCTTTTACATATATATAAATCTATATATATAAAGATAACTATTAATAAGTTAAAATAAATTTATATTATTATAATATCTTACATTAATATATATTATATGTGTACTCCTCTAAATATAAATATATAGATTTACATAGGAGGTGGATAAGTTATATATATATATATGGAAAAAAAGATTATGAGATGCTTCTATATATTATATATAGAAACCCTTAGTAATTTTTAATAATTAAAATAAATTTATATGAAAAAAGGGTATATATACAAACCCTTTTTACATATATAAACCTATATATATAAAGATAACTATAAATTAGTTAAAATAAATTTATATTATTATAATACTTTACATTAATATATAGATTTATATGAGGTGGATAAGTTATAAGTTAATTTTAGTAACCTTGGGGATCAAAATGATGGAGGTAGAAACACATTAGAGGAATATAATACAGAGGACCTATTAAATATGTCAAACTTTGAGAGGGCACTAAACTTTGAGAGGGCACTAAAACTGTTTGGCTACAATGAGGAATTTGAGAATAATGAGAAATTGCCCTCAGAACCACAACACATGGAGGGAGAGATGGGCACATATGCTGATAGTGATTTCTCTGAAGAGGAATTTGATGAATGGGAAGAAAGGACAATAAGCCAAACTAAATCAAAGGTAAAGAAGCCAAAGGTAGGAGAAAAGAAGGAAAGGGGCAGATAAAGCCAAGTTAGAGATTGTTGGTCGAGCCAAAGGACAGATGAAACTACGATTAGGGAAGGGAAGCCCCCTTCTCGAGGGGCCATGAGGATCATAATGTGGAACATTAGGGGCTGGAATGCCCCTAACAAAGGCACTTGATCAAGCACCAAATAGACATGTCCAAACGAGATATAATTCTAATTCAGGAAACTAAGATGGAAAAGGAAGATAATAAAGCTTTGATGACTAAGTGGCGCTAGTGGCAAGGTTATTTTGTGTCGGCAACAAGAGCCTCTGGTGGTTTAGGAGTGATATGGGATTAATCAAAGATGGATGTAGAAAAGATACAATCAACTCAATATTGGTAGGTGACAAAAATTAGATTCATGTCTTTCAATTATGATTTTTTTCTAATCAATGTTTATGGACTGATTGGCACCACAAAAAAGGAGGTTTGGGATCTGATTACAAGGAAAATCCAATCCCTTGGAGAAAGTTTGTATATTGTGGGTGGTGACTTCAATGCAATGTTAGATAACTCAGAAAATATGGGGGATTGTCATAGATATCACAGACATGGGTGGACTTTCAAGATTTTGTCAACGATAATTAGTTAGTAGATGTCATCCCTAAAAATGGGTGTTTTACCTAGACCAATAGAAGATAGGGTTTTACCAGTATAGAAGAAAGATTGGATAGGTTTCGTATAGCAGGGGAATGGGCAAAGAAACCACTCACATATGAGGCTTTTATTCTCCCATTAATGGGATCATATGATTTTCCAATGCTACTGTAGTTCTCCAATGACTCTGGCCCCCTAAAATGTCCATTTAAATTTGAAAATATGTGGTTGAGGGATCTAGAATTACCCAAGAAAATAGAGGAATGGTGGACATTTGCCCCTAAATTTAGAGTTACCAAGATGTTAAGACTATATAAGAAGCTAGGATTCATTAAGGGTCAACTCAAAGAATGGAATAGAGTACACTTCAGAAATATCTTTGAAGAAAAAGAGAAGCTAGAAAAAGAGATCGCAGAGCATTATATGAAATTATTATTCTAGAAGGGATGGATCAGACATCATTCCAGAAGGAAATAGAACTAAAAAATAAATACACAGAAGTGCTAAACAGAGAAGAATTTTTTTGGTGTTAAAAATCAAGGGAATGTTGGCTAAAAGATGGAGATAGAAACACAAAAAAATTCCATAACACCACTAAGATAAAAAGAAGCTTGAACAAGATCACCTGCATAAAAAAAAAGTGATGGCAGTGTTGTAGAGGACCCTGAGGAGATAGGTGACCTAGCGATAGAGTATTGTGAAAATATACTCAATTAAGAAGAATCAGCAGTAAGTGCAACTAAAGAAGAGATAGTCATATCCACCCAATCATTAGCCAAGAACAGAATGAATCACTGAAAAGCCTGATTACAGAGGAAGAAGTTAAATTGGCAACATTCCAACTAGTTGTTGATAAGGCCCCAATCCCTAATGGGCTTCCAGCAAGTTTTTGCCAATCCTTTTGGAGCATAATCGATAAGGACCTAGCTGAGGTTGTGGAAGAATCAAGGAAAAAGGCAACTATACTAAAAGCTTTAAACAATACCATGATAGTTTTGATCCCTAAAAATAAAAAAGTAGAAACCATGGATGATTACCGCCCCATATCCCTTTGCAATACAATATATAAGGTCATCACGAAAATAATGGAATATAGACTTAAAACTATACTATCATATATCATATCAGAGGAGCAGAATGGATTTACCCTAGGGAGATCCATCTTGGAAGGAATTATTAAAGCACATGAAGCTATACATACAGTCAGACAGACGAAGGTGGAAATAATGATTGTGAAATTAGATATCAAGAAGGCTTCTGATCAAGTTAATAGGAAGTTCCTTTTAGAGGTGATGGAGAAGTTCAAGTTTTGCAAGGAATGGATAAAATGAGTCAATAGTTGCATTTCAAATCCAAGATTTTCAATCTTAATAAATGGTATTCCTCAAGGTTTCTTTTCATATGCAAATGGCATAAGACAAGGGGACCCTCTACTCCCCTTTTTGTTCATCATCATGGCAAAGGCCCTTGGAAGAAGTATTCAGGATGCAAGGATTAGAGAAGCATGGAAAGGCATCAAGATTGCACAAGGAATGGAAGCCACCGCCCATCAATAGTTTGGAGACGATGCAATCCTTTTTGGAGTGGGAAGTAGGAAAGAGGCTAGAATAATTAAGCAAACCCTAGACAAATATTGCAAGGCATGGCGATAGAGTGTGAACTGAAGTAAATCAGAAATATTTTTCTTTAATACAGAATTAAGAAAACAAAGGGAGGTGGCATCAATTTTGGGCTTTAAGATAAGTCAACTTCTTGGAAGATACTTAGGCATCCCCCTTTTTGCAAGAGCAAGTAGAGAAAAGTTGTGGGACTCACTACTGTCTAGCTGCAACTCCAAGATAAAATCATGGAAAGGTAAATGGCTCTCAGCTGCAGGTATAATTACAATGTTAAAATTAGTATCTCTGGTATCCCATTCTATATTATGTCATGTTTGAAAATGCGAAGGAAAACCTGTGAAACCCTAGATCAGAAAATGAGGTCCTTCTTTTGGAAAGGAACCTCAAAGCAAAAGAAATTCCCACTCATTGCATCGGAGAAAATTTGTAGACCTAAAGAAGCAGGAGGTATAGTTTTGAGAAAATGGACAGTCATGAATAAGGCGTTGGGTGCCAAACTGGTTTGGAACTTATATAGTAACCCACAACAAAAATGGGCTAAAGTATCACAACACAAATACTTAGACTCAAATAGTCCCACTAGAATTCTTACTACTGCTAATCCCCCTACAAGATCAGCTGTGTCCAGAATTTTGTAATGTCAAGTAGAGAACTCGTCATAAAACACCTAACCTAGGAAATCAAAAATGGAAGGAGGAGGTTGTTTTGGGAGGACTCATGGAACGGGTTCCCAACACTTAAGGAGATTAATGGTTTGGAGGAAATCAGAGAAGTTATGAGTAATAGGTGGGGAATACATATGAGGGACTATGTGGAACAAATGGATACAAATGGAATCAATAAATGGAAATGGAAAACATGGAGAGGTTTGGAGATATCAGAGGATCAGAAAGAGAAGTTACAAAAATACTAGCAGAAAGAAGAATAATGATTATGGAAGGGAAGACATGATAAAATGGAGTGGATCAAAATCAGGTAAGTATAATGTCTAGATAGGATATATTGTGGAAGAGGCTGTAGTTAAGAAGAAAGACTAGCCCATGAAGTTATGCTAGAATAAGCAAGGATTACCTAAGGTAGGAGTGTTTGCATGGGCTGCACTCAAATAGAGAATTCTCACAAGTGACAGATTAAGGAAACTTGATTTTAATGGTCCATCAAGGTGTGCTCTATGCAAAGAAGCAGAATCTAGTGATCATCTATTGATAAAATATAAATTTGTAGATTCATGTTGGAAAAAGGTGATGAACAAACTAAACTGGTGTAGCCCACTTCTATAAGATTTGATATCAATGTTCAATTCATTGTTGAGACTCCATAAAAAGGCTATGTTCGCAAGCTTATAGGCAGTAAACCCGACTATGATCATATGGGAACTTTGGAAAGAAAGGAATAGGAGAATATTCCAAGACAAAGAAATGTCTAGTGATGCACTTACAAATAAAATTAAAGATTCCATAACATAAATTGTGAATAATACGGCTAGGAATCAAACAGTGAAAGATAATTTGTTCACGGCATGGGATGGTGATATGCAAAAAAGTTGGTCGGGTTTGAGGGTGCCCCCCGTTCGGATAATCCAACAAAGAATCTAAGGGATGATGCTAGGTGGGTGCCCCCAAGGGAAGGTTGGCATAAGGTCAATTTGACGGCGCATCCCAGGGAAATTAGGAGCAGGTTGTGTAGTGCATGATCACAAGGGTAATATTATGGGAATAGCGGCAAGAAAAATTCCAATAGGCACGAACAATGAAATAGAAATATAGGTAACCCTCTTGGAAGTCCAAACATGTAGGAAACTAAACCTGAGGAAAGTCCACTTGGAAGGAGACTCATTGAATATCATAAACGCACTTAGGAAAAAAGAAATCCCATGCTAGAAAATTAACTGATATATCGAACCAATTTGAAAGATCATTTATGAATTTGAATATTTCAATATAGGCCACATATTCAAGGAAGGGGACAAGTCAGCAGACATGATGGCTAATAGAGCAATTGACATGACATAGGATGACATCACTCACAGCTCAGCAACTAGAGGGTAGGAATTATGGCAAGATTTGATACGAGCTGAACTCACTCGATAATAACTAAATAATAATGGTATAGTAAGGTGACAGCGCGGTAGAGTACATGAAGATAGGCACAAGGACAAAAAACATTATGATTACACACTTTGGGGGGGTTGTGATGAAGAATTTAAACTATTTGGTAACCGATATCACCTCACATTTTGAATATGGATACCATAATTTTCCTGAGAGCGAAGCACGTAGACAGATTGTCTTCATTGGCAAGATCACTGAGCATATGATGAAGATGATTTTCAGGACTAAGTCCTCCATTGTGCTACATGCTACAAAAATTGTCCTTGGAGAAGCATATATGGAAGCTATGCATAGATATCATGTGAATTCAGACGTTGCTTCAATATTTAAAGCAGTTCCTTTAGATGCTGGGGAGGAGAAAAGCATAATCAGAATAATCATCAATGCACTAGTTAAAGCAAGGTGGCAGATAGGATTGAAGAAAGCGGTGGATGACGTGATTCTGGGGGTTGGTTTTCACCCAGGGGAAGGTAATTAGTCGCGGATCACACCAGCTTACACTGGCCCATGGATTCCTTTTATCATACTAGTGGTGGGATGTAGTGAATACAATAGGCTGCACCACAAAGCAATGTGGGGGATTGCTTTCCTAAAGGAAGTCATTGGGATCGTGTTGGGTGATGACATCGATTGGTCCTTCGCCATTGATGAGTCGAGTTTTGTAATGGAGGATGATGCAGAGGAGGAGGTAGAAGATTCTAGGGGTGAGGATGCTAATATAATAGTTTAATAAGAATGGTTATTATTGCCTCATTTTGTCACAGGAGGTTTAAGAATAGGGGTGTTATAGATATAGTTTTGTTTGTAAATAGCTGGGCATTTTGAACAAGAGTTTGGCATAGGGTAATAGATGAGGATATCAACAATGGGGCATATCTAGTTAGCATACATTTTGTGTAAGTATTATTACATATGTGCAATTTTGGTGAATTCATAAACCTATTTTTACACTGTAAAAATAATTATATCGTATATATCATGTTTGATATATATATTTAGATATAAATAATATTTATATTGTAAAAGAAATATATATATTTAAATATTAAAATAGTGTATTATTAATATTATATAGTTAGAATTCTTATATTTTAAAATAATAAAATAAAGAAATTGTTTTATTCTTTAAAAAAAAAGTTAGTTTAAAAATATTTATATATAAGAACTTAAGCATTCTTTAAAGAAATTTAATTAGAGAATAAATTTAGGAAAAGAGGATAAGATTTAAAAAGAATCCTAAGTTTTCCTTTAAACCCCGTTGGAAAAAGAAGAATTCTTATTTATCTAAGTGATGGGTAATAAGTTGAGGAAAGAAAGGATAGGCATGTTATCAACTAATTGGAAGGCATCTTAAAAAAAAAAAAAAATGATATCAAAACAAAGGGATAGAAAGGAGATTCTTCTCTTGGGAAATGTATCTACAGTTTGACATTTTTCAAAGCGTGGTTTGGTTTTATTTTTTATTTTTGCATAGTAAATTTCAAGAAGGCATATAGTGTACAGAGTGGAATTTTTAAAAAAATTGTTGATAAGAAGAATAGGGCGAAAGAATGTTAAAGAATTTATTCTTAACAGATGTTAAAGACTTCAAATCATGAAAATAGACGTTAAAGACTTTATTCTTAATAAAGTACTCTTCTAAGACCGTGTTTTAAGTTTTTCCCTGCGTAGAGGGTCGCATAAACACTGATAAGATTGTGTGTTAGCCATACAACTAGATGTCTTAGTAGTTATGGAAATTTTGCTACCCATTTGGTCGCCTGTATTCAGAATACTTTGAGGAATTTGAACTATTGCATGCTTTACTATTCACTATCTTATAACCGTAGTTATGACATTTCTGAGACCGCTTCTTGAGAACGTAGTGTAGTCTATATAGATGTTAATTCTCACATTAGCCAACACAGCAAGAAGATAACCATGCACATATAATATTTGACTGAAGATAGTATAGGAGAAGACACGGGGAAGCTTTGTGCTTCGTGAGTTGGGCTGAAAAATGTCCGAGTGATGCCCTCTCTCCTCTAACTGTTGAGGATTACGACATTAGATGATCAACGAGTACTAGTGAGATTTGACAAACACTTTTGTAAATTGTAATTATCAACCTAGTTTGGTTGGTATGAACTTGACTCTTAGTTGTATACTTGATTCAATCGTATTTTATTATAATTCCAGAAAAACATCAGCTTTTGACTTTCAATGTAATGATGAATTTTAGTTAAATGATGATTTTCATTTATGATTATTATATCATTGTTTTAAGTTATTTAATTTAAGGGTAAATAATCTCTTGTATTATTTTTGAGGATTGTTTTAAGTAGGTGTTACACATTAAAAGCTAGCCAAATTCTGCCTCTCGAGTGAAAGCCAACCCTAGAAACAACGTCATCCAACACCACATTGAGAACCACATGCCAACAAGTTTTTATCAATACCACTAAGATAGACCTAATTACCTCTTTTGGCTCCCCAACCTCCAGCATGACAACAACAAATATGGAGGCGATGTTAACTCAGTACTTGTGAGTGGTAGAAAGGAACAAATCCCCAAGGGTCATCCAAATTGCATGAACCATAATTACCGCCCTAGCTTTGAAGATTTTTCTCAAACACAAATCTGTTACATTCCCTAGAAAATTTATTTGCCTCTTCTTGGCACTCAATCTAATAGTGGTATCCATGGTGATCTGGAGAGAGCCGTTGAAAGTGAGGAGAATGAAATATCTTTAATTAAGTTGCCACTATGCTATCCCATAAATTATCAACTACCAATGCCACAATATTAAGGGGACACAATCCCTTGTGTTCGCATGATTTATCAACATCCCACATCATCAATTTGAGTTGTCTTCACTCTTGATGATATAGGATCATAATTAAATAGACCGTACATTTGACACAACCAAAGTTCAAGGTTACCGCCATAACACAACCTGTGTTATAGTCTATGCCAAAGTTGGCTAATGAATCCATGTGGTAATTTACCTCCCTAAAGACATGTTTGATAGATAATTCATCCAATTTTTCAAGCAAAGGCAAAATTTGACATAGGATTCTATTAATCTTCCAATTTTAGGCACCCTTATTCCTAATGGCATTAATAAATACCATAGAGTCACCCTCGATCTGTACTCTATTCTCCCCAAAGTGGACACATGTTTGTAAGCTTAGTAGGAGCATTAAAGCTTCAACTTAGTTATTTATTCCATGTCCAAGTCCTTTCGAGGTAGCACTGATTAAAAAGCCTTTGTGACCTCTCAATATGCACCCTACCCTAGAGACATCAGGGTTGCCTCTAGAAGCCCCATCAAAATTGAGCTTTCACTACGCCTTAGGAGGTGTAATCCATTTGATATCATTCCTAGGATTCGAAGTTGGATGAGCCCAACCACCCCCATGAATTGGGGGAACTCCTGGCCATTTTTTTAGTAGCTCATTGTCCCATGAGGTGAAAGATTTGTTTTTAATACTTTGGGATCTAACAGCATTGTTAACCACTTCTTCAATTGCACTTTCTTTTTTTACTAGGAATCCCTCAATTGGAATTTCTTCTTCTTGAAATATCATCCTATTCCTTTCCTTCCATATTTCCCAAATGACTATTATGGACATATCCTCCATATGCTAGAAAAAGTGGTCATCTTATGGAGGGATGGCCATGAATTGAAGAAATCAAGAACATCCTTAACACAAGGACCATACCAAATTTAATTTCTTCTACACCTGCTACCAACATTTAGCAACGAATGGGAAATTTAGAAGTAAATGATCAAGCATTTCCTCATCTTCTTTGCACATGACACATCTAGATAGTCCCATAAATCCTAATTTCCTTAGTCTTTCTACTGTTAAAATTCTTTTTTGTGAGGTTGCCCATGCAAATGCCCCTACTTTGGGTAAACATTCTTTGTTTTAGCATAAATACATTGGCCAATAATCTTTCTTGTTGGTCACCTCCTTCAAAATGTATCCCAATCTCACATTATAATTCCCTGAATTGGAACCACACCACCTAAGGCAATCATCTTCCTTTAATGTATATATTTTCCTTACCACTAATACATCTTCAATTAAACCTATTTAGTCCTCTGGGATGTTGAAGCCCTGCGAGCTTTTCCACTTCCACTCTCAGAAGCCATCGCACACCAAGGAAGTGATGTAGTCTCTAACATAACTAGCCCAATTTCTCTCCAAGATTCTTCTAGCCTAATCAATATTATGAAGTTCCTTTAAGGTAGCATGGCCATTCCATGAATCATCCCAAAATAGGGCATTTCTCTCATGTCTTACGTCCTAGGTGATCAACTTCCTATAAGTTAACATAAAGTTCTAAATGGATGAACCCCATGAAGGCATCTCCATCGTTATTTGAAGAGCTATTTTTATTACTTAAGACTTATTTTATTTACTGAGAGTTATTTTGTTTTATTTACTTAAGAGTTATTTCATTTTTCTTTAGAACTATTTAAGAATTAATTTATAGTTTTAACTTTTTGGAATATATGTCAGTTATATTTTTGTTTTGTTTTTGTTAGCATGCTCACGCCATTACACTCCACCCCTTGTTGCCACTGTAGAATGCCTCTCGACATAATTATTGTTCTTCATTGTTCTTAAATTTATTTTTTATTTTCTTCATATTTTAAAAGTGTTTTTGAATTATTATTCTGGAGGTTGGAGGATTACAAATTTGTCATTATCTTGTAAAATTTAAAATTATGTCTTGAAACTCTTTTTTATTTTGAATTTGAGCTATAGGTCCTCTAAAGTAGAATTAGGGAACTATGCTTTCAACTAGGTATGAGAAAAGATATTATCTACTTGAGAGACACTAAAAAAGTATTCAATCATAACCTCGGTTCTATTAGGGTGGTCCTCTAACTGCTTTGTTCCACAATATGTAGACAAGAAATCTGTTGATCTCTATAGCATTAAGGAGAAAAGGAAAGTACAAACATATGATTGACAAAAAAGATGGAACACTTGATGTTATGTAAAAAGAACTAATACTTAAATCTGGACTTCTCATGTATGCACCTAAATCTTTACTCAATGTAGTGTATATTGTAAATAATGAAGGAGATAAAGTGTAGGTCTATTGATAAAAGCAATTTTAATGTATATTGGAACAAACTTTATGCACTATACGAAAATTAGTTTTTTGCATTCTTTTTTGTATATTTTTATTGTCATGTTAGCTATTTTATGCAAATGCATTATGTGAAGTGAGCTATCCTTGTTAATTATCCCTTTAAGAAAATATTTGATAATATTTTCATGTCATATTGTTTGCATATTGCCTTTTTTGCTTGCTCAAATCCAATAGTAAATTAAAGAACCAAGATAAAATCTTGTGTTAGCTATTTTATGCAAATGCATTATGTGAAGTGAGCTATCCTTGTTAGTTATCCCTTTAAAAAAATATTTGATAATATTTTCATGTCATATTGTTTGCATATTGCCTTTTTCGCTTGCTCAAATCCAATAGTAAATTAAAGAACCAAGATAAAATCTTGTGATAGAAACTTTGTTTGAAAACATGTCCATGTTATGTTTTATTGATCTTCATAAATTGTATAGGTTTTTTCAATCTATATTTTTCTTAAAACATCAATTGAAAGGTAGTTAAATGACCAAACTGTCATAAAATTCCATATGTTAAGAAAAAGTGACCATCAAATGCCAAGACTGCAAGGAAGGTTGGTTTAGTTTGAATGTTTGTTTCTTTTGTTTTTATTTTTGTTCACTAAATAATATTTTTCTAGGATTTTTAAATCTCATTTGCATTTATTACCGAAGCTATTAGGGTTTCTCTCCCTTAGGGAAATATGCTCTTTAATGGAATCAAAGCGTTTCCCTTCAACTATTGATGCCAAAGTGGTAGGGATTTGAGAAAGCAATGGTGCCTCTAAAGAAGCAGCCTGACAAATTTCTCCCCAAAATGTTTCACAAGGTATGAATTATGTTAGCCCTCTAGATGTTATTCTTCTAGTCCACAAATTTGGTAATGCTTGCAAGTGGTTCATGCAATTTACTAGCATTAGCTACTTTATAGGTTGCATACCATCTAGAAGCATGATTTGCAACTGGGTTAACATTGTGTGGGGTTCTACGTGGGATTAAGTTGGATGCTAACAAGAACTCAACCAAAGGATTTTTCCTTTTTCGCTTTATAGAAGCTAACAAGTAGACATAGTTCTCCACCATGTTTCCTACTATGTTCACAATTCTTTATTAGTTTTTTCTCCCTAAACAAGGGATTTTGTTGTCTCTGACTAGGAGACTCTCAAAGTTCCTATATGGCTTCAGTTTCCTAGGTCTCCTTTGTCTTGTTGGCCATTCCTCAGTTGTATTTTCTCCCCCCTTGGGAGGATGATTTGTGTTGACTTCGATCTTTATTTACTTAGCTTGACCACGACATCGAGTCTACATGGAGATAGATCTCTCCCAAGAATTAAGGAAACTCTTGATATATAGATTGGCAACATATTCCTAGTGAAACATGTTTTGTATATCAATTTTCCCAACACTTATTTTCAGTGTCAATCTTTTGATCATAAAAATAGAGATTTCCCCTGAGTTACCCGTACACCTAAACTAACATCCAAAGTAGTTAATGATACAAGGAAGAATGAACATGACTAGATCAAAGTAGGAAAATGCAAAAATGGTAAGGATTTGAGCAAGCAATTGTGCCTCTAAAGAAACAACCTCACAATTTTCTCCCCAAAATGTTTCACAAGGTATGAATTATGTTAACCATCTAGATGTTATTCTTCTATTCCATAACTTTGGTAATTCTTGCAAGTGGTTCATGCAGTTTACTACTGTAGACACTCAAAATTGACTCATGTCGCACCTACGCATCTGTCACATTATCGTATCTTGTCGCATGTCCATACTTGTTCATATTACCTTGTCAAACATGCTTATTTTGCAAACCTCACTCTTCTTCAACGTCTTCTTAATTAATTAAATATTTTTATTTAATTAATTTCCATGATTTACCAATTTTCCTCTAAAATTAAATAACCCTAGGTTATTTAATTAATGTCGCACTCCATCTTATGAAATAAATAAAACCTAAAGTTTTTATTTATTCCCCATTTCTTCTAATTAAAATAATTAAATAAACATTAGTATTTAATTTATTTATCTATTTCAAAATAAATAAATTAAATAATAATGGGTATTTTAATTATTTTACCCACCTTCTAAATCACTCTCCACATGCACGTGATTTCTAAATGGAAATAAATCTAAAATCAAAATTAAATAAAACAATTAAATTTGGGTTAACTCCACAAGTTATGGAAACTTCATATTTAACAAAAGCTAAGCGGAGACACATGTTGCGTGCATGTTCATTCTCTCCTCACAACTCCTCTCGGCTGTTGATCTTCATATCGCATCTCCACCATCCGTTTCACACCCTCTCTCACTATAAATGTGCTACTTCGGTGCCATTTTCGTCTTTCTACCACACTCAATTTGCTTTTTTGCTCTACATTCATTTAGCTTTATTATCATTCACTACGCTCATATACTTAGCTTTTTTGCATCTACGCCCTTTGCATGTCATTTTAATCATCAACCATGACAACTTTACATCTCTTGGATGCATTCTCTAAAGAAGCAATCCACATGCAATCGAAGGATCGCACAATCTAGAGTGTTTTGCTTTCTTTTTTGCATTTTTTACTTGTTTTCTAGATTAGATTCTTCGTAGTTGTAGGTTGCACTTGTTTAGTTTGTAAAATGGTGAAAATTCTTGCATACATAAAATGGCATGCCTGGTGGGACCACTCGTTTGGTCAAATCTTGTTTTTATTTTGCAAAAAATCTGAGTTTTTTGTGAGGCCAAGTACTCGGAGGCGCATTTGAACAACAACAGCTCGCATTTGGTGGGTAATAAATCACCTTTGTAGATTTTTCTAACACCTTTGACATGTAGAAGGTCGCATATGGTCGCCGATACATCACATATGGCCTGCAGAAAATCACCTCTGGTCGTAGGCCAGCCGCTTTTGGTTTAACTTGAAATCTGACTTGCCTTTTTTGTATTTTCAGGGTTTTTACCATCTGGGTTTTTTAGATTAGGGTTGCAAGCTGATGTATTTGATAACCCTTGTCTTCATTGTGACTTGCAAGCTAATTTGATATGAAGTCTATGGTTATCTTGGATTTAATCATGTTCTAGGGTGCTTTTTCTCCGTTTCCATTGCATGCAAGCCTAGATTTGGCATCTGGTTGTCTTTTAGGGTAATATCACTTATTCATCATGACTAGATCTTTTTTTTCCTATGGTTTTGTGTTTCTTCTAACTTTGGCAGGTTGTATGCGCAACTGGTAAACATGGAATCACCTTTGCTCTGCAGGGAATCACCTCTGGTCAACAGAGACTTGCATACGCACAACAGGTAGACGCCTATGGTAAGATTTTAATCACCTTTGGTCATTAGCAGATCGCATTTAGTCTTTTCTCTACGCATTTGGTTTCTGTTGCATAAAATAAGGTTTTTTCAAAATCTAATGTCTTCTCGATGCATCTTGTCTCTCTCGTTTGTCGAAGACCAGAGGTTGAAAACATGCTAACCTTGTTTGCAGATCCAATCGGTGCAAGGGTTTAAACAAAATTTTCATACTAAACTAGACACATTTAGTTTTGGGTGCTCTTAAAATGAACAATCTATCTTCAATGTGTCTGCTTTTCATTTCTTAGGCTTGCTTGCTTTCATTGTGTGTAACCCAACTTAGTAACGATAGTATCCTCTTCCCCCGCCTAACCAATGGATTTGGGGTGCAAGAGAAATCATTGCTAACTCTAGAGGGCCTACCTTCCCATTGTGAGAAGGGAATGACCCAAGCGGCAACGGGCTAAAGCCAAGCCATTCCAAGCTGCTATATAAAATAATGCGTTTGAGCCGAAAGTCACAAATGATGGGTGTTGTATAGCTATACCGACGAATATTTCCCCCAAAACCTTGCAGAGCATAATCTCTGCAGGCTGGGAAGCCTCCATTAACGGATCAAATCATCACATGTATAGCCACTCAAATAGAAGCCCTTACTAGAAAACAACTATTTAGAAGCCAAAAACCCTCTATCTGCTGTAAAGGACATCTGATTAGGCCTCTAATAGCCGTCCCACATTCTCGTAGTTCTTAGTAGAGGTAGCAAAGTATCTTAAGATCTACGCATCTTAAGAACTTGGAACTTGGTGTGCTTGAGAAGTGAGTGCACTGTAAGGGGGAGCCCATGCCACCAAGTTTCTGGAGCTATCCACTTTGAATAAGTGTGCCTGGAGAAATCCAATTGGGAACCTAGTGGATATAGTCCTTGCCTAGCCATAGGTTGTAAAGTTTGAGCATGGTTTGTGTATGAGTGTTTGCTATTGTGTCTTCTCTGCCAAATTTTCCAATAAACAATGTCTAAAACAAAATTTGCCATAGAAATTGCCTTTGAACAATAGCCACTCGCATTTGAACCTTAGTCAATCACCTCTCATGCACATACCCTCGCCTTTGGCTATCTTATCATTATGTATAAACTACCTTTGAATCATGTAGCCTTGCCTTTGAAGCACATACCATCACCTTTGGATTAGTACCAGTTGCCTATGAACTATCCTCGATTGCCTATGCACAACAACCTATCACCTTTGAACTACAGACCATTGCCTTTGGACAATACTTAGTCACCTCTGGATCATTAATAGTCACCTTTGAATCATTCAGCGTCGCCTCTGGTTTCCCACAATTTGCAAATTGACCTCTTGGTCAAAATCCTATTTCAATCACTTTGTCCATCAAACCTGATCACTTACAGTCATCACAGCATCCCAGTCAGCTCAACCAACATCAACCAATCAATCCCTTTTGGCTTTGGTCAATCTATCCCCTAATCAATCTTTTTACCAAATCAATTAATCAGTCCACCCTAATTAATCAAATCAAAATCCAACCATATCATGCCTCAAACCAGAAGCAAGTATAAGACAACCATGGAAGCTAACCTTAAACAATTCCAATCCACTCCCCTTAGAGATGCTTCACAATTTACAACCGGCATGCCACCCGATATCTTTGTAGCTGAGGGTTATACCACTGGACCATCATCTTCATCAATCTTAGCCCAACAACAACATTTTGAGCCCTCATCTTCTACATTGATGCCACAACCTTCACATGTCTATGATGATTCATCAGATGACCAAGAAGACCTACAAGATCCCAAAGCTTTGCGACACACAAATAAAATAATAGAAGCTAATCAAGAACAAATCATTTTACAATTGATCCAAGCTGGAGTCAAACTACCTAGCGACTTTGATGTGTCCACAATCCGTAAAGAGAACCCCACCAATGTTACTACAGAGAGCCTTGCTGCTATTGTCACTATGTCTACCAAGTCCACCATACCTTCTACACCATCCTTGTCCAACCAACCTACTCGCATACCCCAAACATTATCTACACCTATGAGACCTAGTGTGTCACATGTTACTACATCCATTGAGCCATTATTGACCCCATCTTATGCTCTTACTTCCACGGTCTCTGATCTGAGTGGACCCTTCGTCTGTGTGTCAGCTCCCATTCCATCTGCCTCCATGAATGTCATTTCCACTCAAGTCAGTCAGACCCCACCCGTGTCACATGTTGGGACGTCCTAAGCAACTAATACCTCTTCGCATATCATTATACCACCTAGTCAACCAATGCAAACTTCGCATATCACTATACCACCTAATCAACCAATTCAAACCTCGCATATCATTATACCACCTAATCAACCAGTTCAAACCATGCATATCATTATACCGCCTAGTCAACCCATTCAAACCCCACATGTTGCATCTAATCCAAACATAACCCTCATAGATCAACCTATCGTATCAAATGCACACTCTAACATCTCATATGTTGATCGACTATTCTCTCTTGGAGAACAACTGCCATATGTCACTCCACCATCCATCTCCCAAGTTCCATTGATTTCGACACAACCCACATCTTATACCAACACAACCTTTGGCTCACATGCGATACCTACGTATACTATCACCCCAACATTGAATTCATACACACCCCCTCCGCTTGGTAGTCATACCCAAAACACTTTTAGCCAACCTCAAAGCACATACCGGTCTAGGTGCTCCGACTGGTCATCCATAGGTCTGCACGATCTTGGCTCGGTGATTTGCATGCAGAATAACCATCCTGTTAGCTCTTGGATCTCTAGGCTTTCTAAGCACCAAGCTCTCAAATCTTTCAAATCAAATGGCACAAATGAGGTGGATTGGCTCCTTTGATCCTATTTATAGGGTCTTAGCCCTAATTTTCTCTCCTCTAGCCCTAATCCCTTTATTCTACACCAAACCCTAATTCTTCTAGACCATCCCTCCTTTGACCCTCCCGAACCCTATTTCTTTGTGTCTTCCCAGTATTAGCTTCTTTGTTCTTCTTGTCGCGAGTCAAACCTGTCTTTTCCCCATAGCCTAGTTTTACTCTCGAGGGGGCATCATCCACCAGTTTCACTGGGGCATAGCCTGTTTATTCGACGTATCATATCTTCCTTGAAACAACGCCCTAACAAACATTGTCTCAAAGAGGGGCAAAATGTGGACACTCAAAATTGACTCGTGTCGCACCTACGCATCTGTCACATTATCGTATCTTGTCACACGTCCACACTTGTTCATATTACCTTGTCTAACATGCTTATTTTGCAAACCTCGCTCTTCTTCAATGTCTTCTTAATTAATTAAATATTTTTATTTAATTAATTTCCATCATTTACCAATTTTCCTTTAAAATTAAATAACCCTAGGTTATTTAATTAATGTCACACTCCATCTTATGAAACCATTATTGTTACCAAGAGGTTTAATAAACAGGGTCTAGGATACCGGAAGGAGGGTCTGCCTTCCTCAGACATTCAGTTTATCCTTGATGAAGTAGCCAAGGCCTTTCTCGCAGAAGAGGCTGCTAGTGAGGATACCTTTGATGACTCTTCCTTCCATATCACCAAACTATTCCAAGAAGCCTCTATCTTCATGCTGTCATTTGCCTCACCCTCCACATCCTTTGATCTTCAACTTGTCTACCCTAACCTAATTGATTGGGACCAACACGGGGCATCAGTTTTAGACGTCTTTCAGAACGATGAGGCCATAGTAGAATTTATGGGACTAAGGAAAGGCTTCCCTTTGGGAGACCATAAAGCAAGGTTCACAATAGATCTTCCCCAATTGGCATATTTTGGGGGAAGTGTCAAATCCTCTAGTCACAAAAGTGAAATAAATAAAATAAAAAAGGAAAGGTCACTAGGTGAAAACTGCAAGGCACCTTTTGACCAGGAAAAAATAAAAAATAAACGACGTATCCAAGGGTGAAAACCTCTATGAGGTGTGCCCGAGGATGGAGGATTTGACCTTCCTTTGACCACAACACATCAAAAGCGGTCATCCCTATTAGTGGAAGATTCTAAGGAAATCAATTTGGGTACAACGAAAAATCCAAAGAACACAGTTTTAGCAGTGTCATTATCAGATGAAGAAAATACTAATTTCATGACATTTTTCATGAAAAGGGCAATCAACTTTGCCTAGACTTATACAAACATTCCAGGTCTAGATCCTTCACTTGTAGTGCACCACCTAGCAGTGTCCCCAAATGCCAAACCAGTCAAACAGAAGCTACAAAAAATGCATCCTCAGATAGCTCTGCTAGTCAAGGTAGAAATTCAAAAACTTTTAGATGCCAAGTTCATCAAACCCATTGATTATCCTGAGTGAGTATGCAATCTTGTTCCTGTAGAAAAACCAGATGGACAGATCCATTGTTATAATGACTTCAGAGACCTTAATAGAGCCTACCCCAAGGACGACTTCCCATTACCAAGCATTGACACAATCGTTGACTTGACAACCAGTCACGAAATGCTCTCACTAATGGACAGGTTCTCTGGGTATAATCAGATCAGAATTGCAAAAGAGGACCAGCATAAAAATTCTTTTATCTATCCATGGGGCACCTACTGTTAGGTGGTAATGCCTTTTGGTCTCAAGAACACAAGTGCAACCTACCAACGAGCTATGACTATTATTTTCCATGATCTCTTCCATACTATAATGGAGGATTATGTCGATGATATCTTGGGAAAATCCAAAACAAGAGAAGGCCATCTGCAAGTATTAGAACAAATTTTTGACAGGTTGGAAAAATATCAAGTCAAGCTAAATCCTAAAAAGTGTATCTTTGGTGTAACTTCTGAGAAATTCTTGGGCTACATAGTCTCTAGAAGAGGCATTGAAGTTGATCGTACCAAGGTAAAAGCTATAGTCATCATGCCTCCTCCATCAAATTTGAAATCGCTACGTAGCCTACAAGGTCACCTACAATCCATCCATATTCATTGCACAACTCGCAAATAAATGTCATCGTTTTCAGCATTTGCTCTAGAAGGGAGAAACCTTTAAATGGGATGACAAATGTCAACAAGCCTTTGGTCAAATCAAAGAATATCTAGCAACATTGCCTGTGTTAGTGCCACCTATCTTTGATCGACCTTTGCTCTTGTATACTTCCTCAACGGTAGTCGCCCTAGGTTCTCTATTGACTCAGAATGATAACACAGGAAAAGAATGTGCCATTTATTACACTAGTCGAACTCTTGTGGGTTATGAGCTCAACTACACAATAGTAGAAAAAGCATGCTTGGCTGTAGTGTTTGCCTCTTAGAAATTGTGACACTACATGTTGAATCAATCAATGAAGCTCATCTCTAGATTTGACCCACTCATTTATCTTATTTCTAAAGCAGCACTAACTAGAAGGATAGCAAAATGGGTGATGATCCTCAGTGAGTTTGACATCCAATACGTTGATCAGAAAGCTATCAAGGGACAAGTCATAGCCGATCAACTAGCAGAAGCACCAATAACAGACACCCAGCCTATTCATTCCACTTTTCCTGATGAAGAAATATTCAGTGTCTCTTCTTCTGAAATGTGGAAGTTGTACTTTGACAGTTCCTACACTCAACATGGATCGGGAGCCGAAATCCTCTTTATCACCCCCTAGGGTGATTGTATTCCAAAATTTTATAGAATTGCCTTTCCTTGCACTAATAACATAGCAGAGTATGAAGCCCTGATCATAGGCTTACGTATGGTTGTCTAGTGGGATATAAAAGAGCTGCAAGTATTTGGAGATTCTCAACTAGTAATTAAGCAAGTCCAAGAAGAATACCAAACAAAATATGAGAAGCTTCTACCCTATAAGCTAATGGTGGATGAATTTAGGAAATACTTCTCCAAGATCACATTTGAGCAGATTCCCAAGATCAACAATAAGGCAGCTGACGCTATGGCAACCATTGGTTCTCTCTTAGACATGCCTGCAAATACCTAAAGATGTGAGTTCTTGGTGGAGCAGCTCCTAATTCCAGCCTTCAAAGTGCCGCAATCAGAGCTTATATGTGAAATAGTTGGTCCCAACTCCCCCTAGTACCAAGACATTTATGAGTATCTAAGTAATGGTACTTTCCCTATCGAACTTTCTAACACCCAACGTAAAACTTTCACCCACCAAGCCTCCCGTTATACTATACTTGGTAAAACCCTTTACCGTAAGAGTCTCGATGGTATCCTCCTTATGTGTCTCAACTCAGGAGAGGCTAAATTTGCTTTACAAGAGATACATGAGGGTGTCTATGGATCGCATTCCATCGGTCCTAGTCTTGTCAAAAAACTTCTAAGAGCGGGTTATTATTAGCCCACCATGGAGCAGGATGCTCAATAGTTTGCCAGAAGATGCCTTCAATGTCAGAAGCACGGGGACCTGATACATGCTCTAGCACATGAGCTCCAGCCTCTTACTGCTCCTTGGCCATTTTCACAATGGGGAATCAACCTCGTAGGGAATATTAATCCTCCCTCCTATAATGGCCATAAATTTATTATTACGGCTACAGAGTATTTCACCAAATGGGTGGAAGCCATTCCTATGACCTACATCACCGACAAATAGATTTCCAAGTTTATTCTCCTTTATATCATTTGCTAATATGGTGTCCCACAAACCATCATTACTAACAATGGGCGCCCATTTAAGAATCAGGACGTCCGTGACTTGTGTAACAAATTTCATATCCAACACAGATTTTCCACACCCTACTACCCTCAGAGTAATGGTCAAGCTAAGGCTTCTAATAAGACCATCATAAAAATCCTCAAGAAGACGGTCAATGAGGCTGGCCGTGATTGGCACCTCCAACTGAACCCTGCATTGTGGGCTTATTGCACAAGTGTCAGAACTCCTACTGGCACTACTCCCTATGCCCTTGTCTATGGTACTAATGCCATCCTTCCTATCGAGGTTGAGATCCCCTCATTGTGAGTCTCGCTCTAGCATATTATCTTTGATGAAGAGTACAGAGCAACCCGTCTCAATGAGTTAGAGCTATTGGATGAAAAATGAATTACAACACTTAATCATCTGCAGGTTTACCAAAATTGTCTTCTTCATAGCTATAACAAAAAGATAAAAGAAAGAAGGTTCTAGGTTGGTGACCTAGTCCTGAAAGAGAATCAGAGAAACCAAAAGCAACAAGAGAAATAGGGCAAATTTGAGCCAAATTGGCTAGGGCCCTTTGTCATCACCTCAGTGTTTGGGTTTGGAGATTACACTCTTGCAACGACTGAAGGCATCTACCTAGATGAACCACGCAACAGTGTTCATCTTAAAAAGTTTTATCCTTGATCTTTGCATCCCCTATCTGTGGAAAAATCAAAAAAATTAAAAAAAAATTGTATAATGTCTTGAAAAAAATACAAAAAATTAAATAGCCAACAAAAATCCAAGCAATAAAATCAATCCATCAAATCACTTCTTCCAATCAATCACATTCATTCATATCAATCCAATCCAATCTAATCATCACTGCATCAAATCACATCAATCCTAGTCATCACTCATCCCCCATCATCACCATCTCATAATAAACAAGAACTACATAGCATCTCTATCGTTAAGTGCCTTGATCCCGTGGATACGGGTATGTAGGCAGTCTAGTGTATGAAGGAAATACCCAAATTCAAGCACAAGGTGATACTCCTCTTTAATCATCCATCTTTCTTCTGATCATCGTCTTCTTCTTTCATCACACTTTTTTCTCCCATCATCTGTCTCCTACATCATCAATAAACACCTACATCATCAATAAACACCTAGAACTACATATCATCATGTCGCATCATCGTTGTATGGTGCTTTGATCTCGTGGATACAGGGTATGTAGATAGTTTGGAATACGAAGGATGTATCTAGTACTCAAGCACCAATGACTCATTCTTCCATCCCCTGTCCATCTCTCCTATCTTCCGCCTTCTTCTCTTTGACTAACTCAAGCAGAACCAAACTGTGCAACTCGCGATAGCTCAAGCACTTATCAAATTAGGGTTTAATCGAGGTCATTTGTCCGTGTGTCTTAAGCCAACATCTGTTATGTCAATCAATCATCTTAGCCTTCAATAGGATATATCTTTCCTTTTAACGAGGCGCTATCTATCCAATCCATCAAAAAAGTACCCTAAACTTGGCAAGAGAACATGATGGCAAGGTTCTTTGTTTTTGTTTTGATTTATCTTTTGTCCCTTTCTAATACCTAGTCAAGACTGCCTTGATCTATCATATCTTGGTATGTTGCGACGACGTATGGATTGGGGCATGGTCATTTGCTTTCCTATGTTGTGTTTGTGGGATGATCTTATTCTCTACTATGCTTAATGGTATCTTGTACATGTTGGGGGTAGTATTCTTGTATATTAGTATCTTTTGCATCTGAGAAGCTAAACAGTCTCTTATGCACTAAGACTATTCTATGCTAAGACTATTTCCCATACATATAACCAACAAGGTGTTATTATGTCTAGTGGAAAATAAGGTCAGACCTTTTGCTTGCAGAGTCAAAGTCCATCTCTAACAACTAATATTCATACCTTGTATCTGGGCAAGGTTGTATTAGCTTGTGCCGCATTAGATACTCGACACCTTGGTCTTTATACCCTAGTGCATAATATCTAGTGCTATATCAAACATAAGGATTGCAAATCTTCAATTTTATATGCATCCAATCTGAAGCTGCCTTTCTCCATCCATCTTTCACTTGCTTGATCAACAGTCTCGTCGTCATCTTTCTTCTGATCATCATCTTCTTCGTCTTCATCATCATCCACCTTCTTCCTGCAAAACAAGTGTGTTAGAC
This sequence comes from Cunninghamia lanceolata, assembly GCA_027924645.1. Classification (NCBI taxonomy): domain Eukaryota; kingdom Viridiplantae; phylum Streptophyta; class Pinopsida; order Cupressales; family Cupressaceae; genus Cunninghamia; species Cunninghamia lanceolata. The sequence goes on along the minus strand of BSBN01001040.1, from coordinate 3,083,584 downwards.
ATAGTAATATCATCCATCACATCATAGCATTAATATACATCATTATCCATATCATCTATAAGCATATAACATCTATCTATCATTAAGTCATTTCTGCATCCATATATACATCCATAAACATGTCAGCATTATAAGCATTGCATGATCATAGTAGCATCATAGGCACATCATAAATGTAATCATCCATGACATAAATATAAGCATCAAAGCATATAGGTCCATACATCTTAGTATCCATAGCATATAAACATATAAAATCACAAAAAGAGTAATGCATATCCATAACACAAGTGCATATAGAACCATGTCATCATATATATAGGTCATCCATCAATATACATCATATGAGTCAATATATAAGTGTCTACAATATACATAATCATCAATGTATGTATAAATTTGGCTATCACCGAGCCATCCAAAACTATGTATGTACAATAGACACGCAAGCCTCAAAAATGATACACAATGTGTCCATAACAGGCTATCCCTGGTGTCTCGGAAGGGAGCTCCCTGAGGAAGCCTCTCCCTGGTCTCCACCCACTCCACCTACTCCCCCTGCTCCACCTGATCCTCCTGGGCCTCTCCATAGCGGTGGCCCCATCACGAACCCCATTGACCTGGATCCCCATGTCCTCCGCGAGGCAGAAGCTCCTGACCTACTCCTTAAGCTAGGCTGCCTCTGTTCTACAGGCACTACTCCAAAGTACAACCCTTGGTAATACTCTATCTCTACCTGGGCTGTACTCAGCTCCCCCTGCACCCTAGTTAGCTCTGTGGCTAGGTATAATGTCACCTGATCTCGGCCCATGGCTGCTATGGCTGCATCTCTCTCCTGCAATAGTCTCTGCAATCTTTGGACCATAGCATCCCTCTCCACTGTCATGCCTTGAGCCCTTAAGATGGTTGCATCTCGCTCTCCAGTCAGTCTCACTATGGTCCCATCATCTGGCCTAGGTGCCTATGCCTGCGCCTGTAACTGCTCAACTTGTGTCTGATATGACTGAGCCTGTCCCCTAACCTGCCTCATGGCCACCAAGGCCCTATCCCTAGACACCTAGGTGCACCTAAACCATGCATGTAACCTCATCCTCCTCCCAATCTCCCTCTGCAACTACTGTCACAAATGTGGCGCTGAATCTCCCTGATCTCCTCCTGCCCTCGTAGCTGGCTGCTACTGCGCTGGAACCTGTACATGCCTCGGCACCTATCCTGCTGGATAAACTAATGGAGCCACTACTGCCACTAGCTGAACCCGTGGAGGTTTTCGATGTCCCCTCACTCTCCTCCTGCCTGGCCTATGAACGAACACTTCCCCTACATCTCAAAGCCTCGTCAATCATGTAGGTCTATGTAAAAGCCAATAAGAGTCGTACTCTGGTGTCATACCCGCATCAGCTGGTCCTAGAATCCACTAGCACATCACCGGCTATAGTGCCTCTACCTCTGCTAGGGCCACATCAATGATTATCTTTGGCCCCCAATCAGGAATCTCCCACCACCTTCGCCCAAAAAAAGCATCTCCAACAGGCTCTAGCTGGGGCAACCCAAACTGTCTAAGGACTCTCTCTGGCAAGTACCTCTCAATAATATAGATGCCACGACCAAATAGATAGCGAGGCTATCGAGCATACAGTAACTCTAGAACATCATCGTCCCATCTCTCACAATCCCTGTACGGCCTCTATGTGAACTGATCCATCTCATCTATCGTCCACCGCTAGTATACAAGTGCATGTAGCTGCCTGTATGTAGTCGCCCCGCCATAAATATGCACATAAGGCTACCCTGGTAGCCTCTGTTGAACTCCAATGGGCCGTGTCACTACTATATGCTCGTAAGCCCAGACATGAAGTAGCATCACTCCGGTTGACATACTAGCCCCAAACAGGTAAGCACAATCATGCAAATGGTGGTAGAGCTACCCGAGAACACAAACACCCCATGCATATCTGGTGCCATACATAAACATAATCTCCATCACTATACCCCATCCAGTTGGAAAACCTCAGGATCTCCTGTCAGGCACTAAGAAGCAAATGATGGCTACAACAAGTCTTTGCAATCGATCGTAGTGCTCCCTCACCCGCCACATCGGGATCTTATGATCCTCCTCCCCAATGTCAGGTGTCCCAAACAATCACCAGAATGCATCAGGTCCTAAGTCAGGGTCGTAGTGCACGCACTCTCCATTAACAGGAATCTAAAGAATACGCCACACATCCTCCAGCGTGATAGTATCCTCGCCAGTAGGAAACAAAAAAGTGCTATGCTCGCTATACCACCGCTCTACGATCACTGTCATCAGTGCCAAGTGAGCCCTAACTAGTGTGATCTGAGCTACATGTCCCAAACCAATGATATCTAGGAATACGTTCTCCTCTGTGTCTAGCTCTTTGAATAGCCTCAAATCAGATGGATGCACCTCTCGTGATAATAAAGGTTGTAGTACTCTCTTTAACCACAAATCCACTAAGCGTCATTTCAGAACTTGCGCCTACTTTTCAATCAAATACTACAACTGTTAAAATTGCCAACTTTGACCAAAAGTGCATGACAAATACCACAGATGGTTGTCTTCTCAACAACTGCGATTCATCTTAACCATATGCGTATGAAAACTATCAAACACCCTAGAGTTATCCATATGCATATATTGAAAGCCATATGCGACTTTATGCTAACCTAAAGCGACTCACCTTGACCATATGCGCATAAGCAACACTAAAAACCCTAATTTCTATCCGTATGCACATCCCAAATATCAAATGTGACTCTCTATCACCCATAAGCAATGCATCTTAACCATATACGACTTTTTGTCCTGCATCTGCGAGTTTTTTAACCAAATGCACATGCAAACCCTAAAATGACTTAAAATTTCAACTAGATGTGCATTCAAAAAAACATATGCGACTGGCCTGCGCTCAAAGATGACCTATCTCGCCAAAGGTGACTTCTTATCACTCAGGCACATGCACTTATCTGGTGCACCTATGGTCACATGAATGCATTAATGACGCTTTTGACTAAAACAATAACGCATTTGGAAGGGTTTTTTGCTACATACCAGTCTAGGTGCTCCCGCCGGTCGTCCATAGGTCCACATGATCTCGGCTCGATCATTTGCACACGGAATAACCATCCTGACAGCTCTGGGACTCTCTAAGCTCTCTAGGCACTAAGCTCTCAAACCTCTCAACTCAAATGGCACAAATGAGGTGGATTGGCTCCTTTGATCCTATTTATAGGGTCCTAGCCCAAATTTTCTCTCCTCTAGCCCTAATCCTTTTCTTCTACACCAAACCCTAATTTTGCTATACCATCCCTCATTTGACCCTCCCGAACCCTAATTCTTCGTGTCTTCCCAGTATTAGCTTCTCTGGTCTTCTTGTCACGAGTCAAACCCATCTTTTCCCCGTAGCTTGGATTTCCTCCCGAGGGTGCATCATTCGCCAGTTTCATTGGGGCATAGCCTATTTATTTGACGTATCGTATCTTCTTTGAAATAATGCCCTAACAAACATTGTCTCAAAGAGGGGCAAAATATAGACACTCAAAATTGACTCATGTCGCACCTATGCATCTATCACATTATCATATCTTGTCGCACGTCCACACTTGTTCATATTACCTTGTCTAACATGCTTATTTTGCAAACCTCACTCTTCTTCGTCTTCTTAATTAATTAAATATTTTTATTTAATTGATTTCCATCATTTACCAATTTTCCTCTCAAATTAAATAACCCTAGGTTATTTAATTAATGTCACACTCCAACTTATGAAATAAATAAAACCTAAAGTTTTTATTTATTCCCCATTTCTTCTAATTAAAATAATTAAATAAACATTAGTATTTAATTTATTTATCTATTTCAAAATAAATAAATTAAATAATAATGGGTATTTTAATTATTTTACCCACCTTCGAAATCACTCTCCACATGCACGTGAGTTCTAAACGGAAATAAATCTAAAATCAAAATTAAATAAAACAATTTAATTTGGGTTAACTCCACAAGTTATGGAAACTTCTAATTTAACAAAAGCTAAGTGGAGACACGTGTCACGTGCATGTTAATTCTCTCCTCACAACTCCTCTCAGTCGTTGATCTTCATATCACATCTCCACCATCCATTTCACACCCTCTCTCATTATAGATGTGCTACTTCGGTGCCAGTTTTTGTTGAATTAGGTCCAGACAACTAAGAGGGGGGGTTGAATCAGTTGTCACACAATTTAACAATCTCTTTCTCTTAATCTTCCTTTACAACTTATAATCAAATCAATGATGTAAACATTTCAACATTAATCAATAACACATGAGCAGAAACATAAATAGTACACTTAACACCAAGATTTTTGATCTGGAAACCCGGTTAAGGATAAAACCACGGTGGGGGTTAACCCACAAAGATTATACTCTGTTAAAAGTATTACAATGGGGAACGCACATGCATTCGGGCTCACTGCCCAAAGCTCATTGCTCAAAAGAAGGCTCACTAGCTACAAGAAAGAAGAGTTACAATAAATTTGAACTGATATTTGGCATCTATCAATGCTGGAGTTCAGTTCCAGTTAAGCAGATAAAACTGACTGGATACACTTCATCCTTACTCTCCTTCTCTTACTGTTTTGCTAGCATATGAACTTTGATCTCTGCTTCTTTTCACAATTACTCCTTAGTCGCAACACACACACCAAAATATCCAATTCCATTAGATATATATATCCGCAACATGATCTACAATCATTTTGCCAGTCGGCTTCAGGAACATTTAGAACTTTGTAGAGTACTCTGCTCTGTCGACTAGATCCATACATAGTGAGACGTGGATTAAAACTTGCACTTGTAAATTATTAATCATGTCGGCTATCAATACTTATCACCAATTGCCCAATAGACAACTTCTATACATCCGAAAATAGGATCATTCACAAGGTCGGCATATTCTTCTTCTGTTTGTTCTGTCAAACTGAAACCTGATACTCAAAAGCTAATATCTTTTGAGTCCTTCATCTCCAGAGGATGAAACTCTAGATTTAGAGTGTCTTGACAATGCTTACAACTACCTCAGATCCACAGCAAACCATGCCTTTCCACCGGATAGATCCGGACCAAGATACCAAACCCTGTCACCTGCTCTGTTCCTGACTGCCCGGACTTAGACACATTCTGATTCTGACTTCCAATGTGAACAAAGTGTGTTATGCAGATGATTGGGATGATCTTAGTTGCCATCAATGACAACACCTATCATGCCTAGCAGTGTCTCTTGCCAACAATCTCCCCCTTTGGCATTGATGGCAACACTTAGTGAAAAATGACAAAGTGTTGAAATAGCTCCCCCTTAGCTTGTGCTCCATACTATTGTTCACACTACTTTCCAGTACTCCCCCTTAGCTAAATTCCTCATTTTTCACTGAACTTCACTCCCCCTTTGACATCAATGGAAAAGGGTGGGGTCTGCAAGCCAAAATTCTCTAAAAATTTGTATATAGGACTGCATATGTACAACTAATCATTAAGTTCTATTCACATGAACTTGAGAATATCTACAAAACTATTTTTCAATTGCACAAGTTCAGAGGCCTAGGTTACCTTTATTCCATCCAAAATTGAGATGTGTCCACTCAGTAAAAATGCATATGCTTTTGCCTTTGTTAGATCCGAAGGATTACTTGTTTGAAGTGCAGTCTGAGCTTCTGATAAGGCATTAAAAATGGTTTCTAACTTGGGGGCAATCAATACCCAGAGCTCACACATTCTCTTCATAATGTTACTTTTTGCTTTACCGAGCCTCTTTATCTCATCTGTCAAGCTACTTACTTGACATTCCTGACTTATAGGTGAAACTGTTAGAGGATCAAAAGTTTGAGAGAGATTTGACAATTTATGTTCTTGCTCCTTTATCTTCTTCTCAATATCCTCACTAATTTTGGGCCATGATAGACAGAATTTGTAGATATATCTTCCATCATTTAAAGCATTTTGAATACTCTTTATGCTAATGCCGAGTATCATCCTATCATTTCCCATTAGATTATGTACTTCACTAAATTTCTTATCCAAAAACTATTTTCGGACCTTTGCCTCTACAGATTTTTCAAAGGATTCAAAATGAGTATTTACAGAACTTACAAGATTTTTCAGATGTCCGGAGGGGGAATCAAATGGACTCTTCTAGTAGGAAGGCATTAACTTCTCCAAAATCTTGGATGCAAGCCCAAGTAGCTCATTATCCTCCATGTGGGACTTTAGCAACTTTTCTCTAGCCTTTACTTGGGTGAATAATGCTATTTTCATCAATTGAATGGGAGAGAGAGCATCTGGATTGGTTAGACTTTGGAGTAGTTCAGGCTATCAAGCTCAATCATCTATTTTTCAAGAAGACTTTTCACTGCATCTGCAGTGTCTCTTGCAACATTTTCTGAATCATCCATTTGTTCATCAAAATTTTTAGCATCTGTTTTAGGTGCTTCAACATTTGCACCATCTTCTTTTGCTTTGTCTTCTTGGTTTTCTTCCTTCTCTTCCTCTGCTTTATCATTTCTTATATCACTTGCAGGTGAAATATTTTCTCTATCTTCACCACTCACTACTTGATCCAGAGGGGTCTGTATTATAGCAATATCCTCCTTTTCTGGAAAGATCAGGTGGAAGAGTTTCTTCTACATCAATTATTTTTTCTGTCATTTCTATGTCCTCTTGACTGACTTGTTCCTCTTCTGGAACAGAGGCTTCACAAAACTCAGATTTCTGCTTAATGATGTTTTTTTCTGAACTTCTCCAACATTCAGATTTGATGAATCAAATCCAACGTTAGTCTCTTCATGGATTAACTCCAGAGGATCTAAATTAACACCTTGGTCATCAATTCCCTTGTTAATCTCTTCTTCTGGAGCTTCTAGTTCTGGAACTAGAGAATTGTCTTCTTCAACTTGTTTCTCTAAAATAATATAATATTTATCCTTGTCTAGGGCCTTTCTCAAAATTTCCTCTGTTTCCTTTGCAATTTCCTCAGTTTTACCAAGCATCATCTTTTTCATCCGAACCTTGCTTCTGAATTTTTCTTTAACTTCTCTGAGGATTTTATCTGCTTCTCTTCTAGTCATTATAGGACACAAAGTAGAAAGGACATACTCTCTGAGTTTTAGATCTTTAGCCTTGGTTGTTTCTTTCCTCATTTCCAGTACTTTCCTTAAACCCTTAGGAAGTTCTTGTAAAATTTCCAATAGGGCTCTATTGAATTTCTTCAAATATATGATAATGGCATCTTCCAAAATTTTCTTATTTGCTTGATCAAAATTATCATAGTAAACTCTGATAGGCTTTAAGTTTCCATGAACAATTATTGTTTTTACAATTTCATCAATAGTCATAGCGACCTTACCAGTTACTTGCTTTTTACCAATCTTAATGCTTCCAGAAGGCTAGTCTTCAGAAGTATTCGAAGTTCTGGCTTTCTTGAATTTTATTTCTTTGACTTATTCATCTATCTCTGTCTCCTCATCATCTTTTGTGCCCACACTCTTTCTTATGGCTTTTGTTTTCTTTCTCTTACTTGCTTCACTGGATGGTCTGACTTCTGGTTTTGCAGTTTTAGAAGGAATAGAAGCAGCAGTAGAGCTTCTAGTAGTCCTTGAAGTGAAGGATGGTTCCACTGGAGCATCTTCTTGTTTCTTGTCTTGTTTTTCTTTTTTAGCCTTCTCAATTCTTTCTCTTTTTTGTTTCACTGCTTCCTTGGTTAGGCCAATGCTCTCAACATACTTTTCAACTTGCCTCTGCACTTTCCTCTTGGTCTCCATCTTTCTAAGTTCCACATGCAATTTTAGACTTAGTTCCTTGTAAGTTCCAAACCTTTTCACAGAGGTATCTTTAGGTGTGCTCAGAAGATGCTGAGCATACATATCTAAAACTCTTTCATCCACCTTATAACCCATAGGCATTATCCAAACTGTCCTTAGTTCTACAATGTCCATCAAGCACTAATCTGTGTCAACCATGAAACATATGTCATTTTCATACTTCTCCACAATTGTTTTGGCGATTCTCTCCCTTTCTTGCATTAAACTTTGGAAGTTTTTGAAGTAGCCCCAAATGGTAGTCTTTTGGGCTTGGGAGTCACCAAGACTGAGAAGGTGATCTCTTATCTGCCATGCTACAGACCTATCGGTTGTCCAATGCACACCTTGAATTCCAGGTACTTCATTCATAAAATAGAAGAACAAACATATAATCAAGGAACCATATTTGAAAGTATTTTTTCTATCTTTCTTTATTTTTCTCAGATTCTCAATCAAATAATTCTATAGTAGTTCGCAAAGATCATAATCAGCATTCTCCTTTACTATTTGATAGGATGCATATATTGCAGTTCCAGAGACAGAATTTTCCCTATTGGAATGGTAAATCTTGTACCCAATCACCATGGAGGTAAATTTAACATCAGGTTCTATGATATCATTGATGGTCATTGCCCTTTTGTCAAACCTGGCACCGGTAGCTTCAGTCACTGTCTGGTTTTTCAAAGCTTTCAACATGGGTAATCCACCAGAGGAATTTAACCTAGTTACAGTCTTAATAACATCCTTTGTAATCTTAAATGGTTTCAATAGCCACATGAACTCATTATGTATTTGGCTCAAGACATACCAAACCCATTCATTTTCATCAAATATTGGAAACCTAATGACTTGCAGAAAGTGTTTGCTTTCTAGGGCTTTGTATTCCGATTTCCATTTATGGCTATCATCAGTTAAGTAGTTGTTGAGCAAATCCAAGAGTTTCAGGTTTCCAAATTCATCCATGTTACAATGGATGTATGCCCTAATATCTTCAACATTTAAAACCCCATATGGAACACCCAAAAAAGTAACTAGCGGTTCGACTTCAACAAATTTATAAGGATGCTTCTTAAATTCAGGATGGGGCCTTTCAGTGACATCAAAAACTAAAGGTGTAGCCATTTGCAAAGATTGAGAATTCAAGAGGTTTCGCAGAAAATAGAAATACCTTATTCCGCAGGTTAGGGTTTTGCTTGAGGATCCTCTTTGTGCTTCAATTCTTGAGAATTCTCAGCTTAGAGCTCGTTCACTCCTTCACTTCTTGCTTTCTTTTGATGTAAAGTGATCTGTCTATGGAATGAATGACCCTTTTATGCTCCGCAGCACTTAATTTATCTTTGTAATAAATGCTCTACCCTAGTACATCTGGTTACTCTGTTGAACAATTTCTCATGAATTATTTCATAATTTGCCATATCCACCCTTTTTCTTCTGGAAATCCTTCCAAATGATCTAAAACAATCCATGATCTATTTTCTCACTGTGCCAGATTCAGGCACTTACTTACTGGCTGGGGGATTTTGATTTTTATTGTAGCTCCCCCTAAACCAGAGCTCCTAATTTAATTCCCTGAGGAATTATTTGCACCGGATTCCGATGCGGACCCATCACTATGGTTCACAATTGCTTTCTTGACCCATGTCTCACTTGTTTCATTTTGGATCTCATTCTCTTCAATTTTTCTTTTGCCTTTGTCTTGTCTTTGCTCATCCGATTTTCTGTTTACCGGACCTCTTCTTTCATTAGTCCTACTTATGCATAATCTTGCAAAATGACCGAATCGGTTACAATGGAAGCACACAACATTTCTTTGCCCATTTGATTGATTTCCTCTTGATCTGCACCGATTGGCCATATGTCCAAATCTATTGCATGCAAAGCATTTGCTATTGAAGAAATTCCTATTTCCTCTATTTGATGAGTTATACATTATCATACTTCTACATTCATTGGATTTATGACCATACCTCTTACAATTGAAGCATTGTCCAGAGAAGGATAGATTATTTTGATTTACTCTACTTCTACATTAAGTGGCTTTATGACCAAATTTATTGCACTTGAAACAATTTCCATTGAAAGATGGATACCTTTGAGCATTAGGTTGTCTTATCAAAGGTCTTCTAGGTCTATTTCTCCCATTCCTTGGTTGAAAGTTTCTTTGTCCAGATCTAGAGCTTTCACCTTTCTCATATCTAAGACCATGCTTGTCTTCAGCCTTTTTCTGACCCTCAAGTATTGCTTCAAGTTTAGCTGAACTTATCTTGAACTTCTCCTTGGATTCATTTGCAACTTCTAAATCAAGTCTAAGAATGGCAATTTGTCTTTCAAGATATCTTTCATTATCTTTGCTTTCTTGTAGATCAGACTTTAGATGTCCAGCAATACTGTCCAATCTGTAGAATTCATCAGTTCTTTCTTTTAGAGTTTGATTCAAATCTTCTTCAGTCTTCCTCCTTTTCTCAATTTCTTTGGTAAACCTCATTGCCCCAGATTCCATCTCAACTTTTAGAACAACTTCTTTTGACAACTTCTCACACTCCTTTGTCTTTTCTTCCAAGGCTTCATTCATGCCATTTTCTTCAGTTAAACTAGATAATTGGAGAAGTAGATCCTTGTTCCTTCCCAAAGACTTCTTTAATTTATCTTTTAACATTTAGATGGTATCATCAATATCCTTGATTTCATCTTTCAAATTAGATATTTCTATTTTGGACTGATCAAGATCTTTTAGAGCCAGCTGAAGTTGATATTTGAGTGAACCCATTGAAAACTCCTTCCAAGATCTTTCCTCAAGTTGTTAAGCTTCTTTTAAGGAACCTTGCTCTGATACCAATTGTTGAATTAGGTCCGGACAACTGAGAGGGGGGGGGGTGAATTAGTTATCACACAATTTAACAATCTCTTTCTCTTAATCTTCCTTTACAACTTATAATCAAATCAATAATGTAAACATTTCAGCATTAATCAATAACACACGAGCAGAAACATAAATAGTACACTTGACACCAAGATTTTTGATGTGGAAACCCGGTTAAGGGAAAAACCATGGTGGGGGTTAACCCACAAAGATTATACTCTGTTAAAAGTATTACAATGGGGAATGCACATGCATTCGGGCTCACTACCCAAAGCTCATTACTCAAAAGAAGGCTCACTACCTACAAGAAAGAAGAGTTACAATAAATTTGAACTGATATTTGGCATCTATCAATGCTAGAGTTCAGTTCCAGTTAAGCATAGAAAACTGACTGGATACACTTCATCCTTACTCTCCTCCTCTTACTGTGTTGCTAGCATATGAACTTTGATCTCTGCTTCTTTTCACAATTACTCCTTGGTCGCAACACACACACACCAAAATCATCCAATTCCATCAGATATATATATCCGCAACATGATCTACAATCATTTTGCCAGTCGGCTTCAGGAACATTTAGAACTTTGTAGAGTACTCTGCTCTGTCAGCTAGATCCATACATAATATGAGACGTGGATTAAAACTTGCACTTGTAAATCATTAATCATGTCAGCTATCAATACTTATCATCACCAATTGCCCAATAGACAACTTCTGTACATCCGGAAATAGGATCATTCACAAGGTCGGCCTATTCTTCTTCTATTTGTTCTGTCAAATTGAAACCTGATACTCAAAAACTAATATCTTTTGAGTCCTTCATCTTTGGAGGATTAAACTCTAGATTTAGAGTGTCTTGACAATGCTCACAACTACCTTAGATCTGCAGCAAACCATGCCTTTCCACCAGATAGATCCGGACCAAGATACCAGACCCTGTCACCTACTCTGTTCCTGACTGCCCGAACTTAGACACATTCTGATTCTGACTTCTAGTGTGAACAAATTGGGTTATGCGGATGATTGGGATTATCTTAGTTGCCATCAATGACAACACCTATCATGCCTAGTAGTGTCTCTTGCCAACATTTTTGTCTTTCTACCACACTCATTTTGCTTTTTTGCTCTACATTCATTTAGCTTTATTATCATTCACTATGCTCATATACTTAGCTTTTTTGCATCTACGCCCTTTGCATGTCGTTTTAATCATCAACCATGGTATCTTTACATCTCTTGGAAGCATTCTTTGAAGAAGCAATCCACATGCAATCAAAGGATCACACAATCTAGAGTGTTTTGCTTTCTTTTCTGCATTTTTTACAAGTGCTTTCTAGATTAGATTCTTCGTAGTTGTAGGTTGCACTTGTTTAGTTTGTAAAACAATGAAAATTCCTTCATACAACTACCATTAGTTACTTTATACGTTGCATACAATCTAAAAGCATGCTTTTCAATTGGTTTAACATTGTGTGGGGTTATACATGGGATTAAGTTGGATGCTAATAAGAACTCAACCAAAGGATTTTTCATTTTTCACTTTATAGAAGCTAACAAGTAGACATAGTCTCCACCATGTTCCCTACAATGTTCACAATTCTTTGTTAGTTTTTTCTCCCTAAACAAGGGATTTTGTTGTCTCTGACTAGTAGATTCTCAAAGTTCCTATATGGCATGAGCTTCCTAGTTCTCCTTTGTCTTGTTGTTCATTACTCAACTATATTATCTCCCCCCTTGGGAGAATGATTTGTGTTGAGATCAATAAGTTTTACTTAGCTCGACCACGACATCGAGTCTACATGGAGATAGAACTCTCCCAAGACTTAAGGAAACTCTTGATATATAGATTAGCAACATACACCTAGTGAAACATGTTTTGTATATCAATTTTCCTAACACTTATTTTTAGTATCAATCCTTTGATCATAAAAATAGAGATTTTCCCTTAGTTACCCATACACCGAAACTAACATCCAACCTAGTTAATGACACAAGGAAGAATGAATATGACTAGATCAAAATAGGAAAGTGCAAAAATGATCATAATGGACTCAATAAAGGATTTCAATCCAACAATGGTAGACCCGATAATGGTTTGGCTACCAAAACCATGGCAATGAGACCTTCTTAGCCACAAGCCAGTGACAAAGACATGATGTCAATGGAACCTTCTCAACCACAAGCTAAGGACAAAGCCAAGAAAGAAATTATAGCTCAACCAAAGGCCTCCTATCCTTATATTGAATCTTTTAAAGAAGTTAGTAAACCTCAGTACTTTAGAAATCTACTCCCTACAAGTGCTTTTATCTTTGGTGAAGTTGGTAATTTAAACTACTTCTACAATAGAGGGAGACATATATTAGTGTAGCATGTTCTTGAAAAATGGAAGATGTAGTTTGGAGCATTTTCTCTTAAAATCTAGAGTCAATTTATGTAGAACTTTTTTTCACTACAAGGATTGGACTCCAAGGAAATTCCCTTAGACCCTCTTTCTTCATGAATTGCATCTCATGGAATGTTAGAGGTCTAAAGGACTCAAACTAAAAATTCATAGTGTGGGATTTTTTATAGAGATTTAGCCCAATAGACATTCTTTTCCTTTAGGAGATCAAGGTTTATAGGGATTTTCTAATAGTTTTTGATAAGATAAGCAGAAAACCAAGGGTGTCGAACCCATAACAAAGTAGCCTCAAGGGCACATTAGAGAGTCAACAAAAAAGACCATCACAGCAAAAAGGAACCAAAGCCAAAAAACTAGAAACAATAGTCTAATAGCCGATAGACAGTAAACAGAACAAAGAAAACATAGAAAATCCCCATAGGCTAGTTGAAGAGTTTCTCCCAATCCTCAGTGAGAAATTGGTACATGTCCTTGTATTCCTTCATCTCTTTATCCTTCATTCCATGCCTGGTGAGTTCAATATCCTGCAACACTTCCAAGGTGGTCACAGACCTATGCATGACTTTAGAGGTGAACCTCGCCAACATCATAAACTTCTTCTCCAGCATAGTCATTCTGGTGTTGATATCCTCTGTCTCTTTACCTTTACTAATAGTCTTCTTACCCTTTTTGTTTTTGCCAGTTTCCTATTTTTCCTCTGAGCTATCCATCTTCAAAATTTGGGCATTGAATTCAAGGAAGTTGCTCGGTCCTTCATCCATAGTCTCTAGAACCACAGTGTCCTGCTAGTTCTCAGCCTTGGTCTCATCAACAAGGTTTTCCTCAGCACCTTCCGACTCAACAATGTACTTCTACTCCTTGTGCACAGGGGTAGGTTTGGCGGCCAATCTGGTCTACCTTCTGGTCAACAGAACCCTTCCCTTACTCTAAGGAGAAACATACTCCTCATCCATCTTGTCTTCACTTCCACCGCCACCATCCACAGAATCCTCACCCTCTTCCTCCAAATTTTGGACTTCCATGTTGGGGTTATTCTCAAAATTCAAAGAGGCTACCCCCGTCTTTTCCAACCTTAGCCTTCTTGTGGGGAGTGTCACCTTTCACCTCACTAACAGCAAGTTTCCTCTTTGTGGGTTTAGGGCTGGCCTTCACAAGATTAGTTTGTTCCACATTATGAGTATCAGGGCAAACCAGCACAGGGGTTTTCTTTTTGGTTGAAGAGGACTTGGCAGTTTTGTGGGAGTGGGCGAAGTTCTCAGGGGTCACTTCAATGATGATCACGGCGTTGCTACGAGTGGGTTTTGGTTTGGGTTTAGGCATTGCAGAGGGGCCGTCAATGCGGGTGGTGATGATATTCTTGGGTGGATAAAGGGCTAAGTGAAACTTATAAACCCTGTAAATAAGCCCCTGGTGGATCAAAATGGGGGGTTTCTCAGGGTTGTTCTTGTGTTGTTCAATGGTGGCTTCAACAGAAACTTCCAAAGAAGATAACAAGTAAAAAGGGAAGCTAATGAACTTGCTACATCTAAAGTTATTAACACAAAGTGGTAGTGGAAGAAATGGAGAAACCTACCTTCAAGTGTGAAATACTTGATAATCATATAGCACACGTCATCCCAGGGTTTGGGGAGCTGCCCTCTATCGAACCCTCCTTGTAGGTTGTGCAACATTTCATCCTTTTTTAAGAACAGTGCCATACAATTCAGGTCTGAGACTTTGTTGGTCTTATTGTGTTTCACACCATCCATGGACATTCCTGTAGCCATCCCAATAACCTCCTCGGTCACTTCAAAACCTATGCCACCAACTTTGACATGTCTGTTCATCCATGACCACGCAAGCTGCATGTATAAGTTTTTATCATGCACTTGTAGGCATTCTAAAAATGACGCCACACCACCCTCCTTGCAGATATGCCATAGGGTCTCATTCTTCCTAAATTCTTTGCAAGACTCTGGTTCAGTACGATTCCTATCCCCCCCATTTGTGGATAGCTACCACTTTTAGCAGAAATTTTGGACAGAAAAGAGGCTCTTTGTAGACTAGTCTCTTTACCACCCTTAGCAGAATTATTTGGTGATAGGAGAACTCTTTGTAGTGAAAAAACTTTATCACAACAAATATGAACCTGCAAGCAGCTCAAGGCACAAAGAATAATGAACAACTTGACACCTCTCTAGTTCGAAGTGAAATTATTCAATAAATTCGTTTCATGTGAATTAACATGCCATCCTATCTTATGATTAATACAATCTCAGGGCTAGGTGCTATGAAGTTTAGGAGTATTGAACCGATCTTAAGGCATGTGAGTGACCATGTGATTAACTGCTTGGGGAGTCCATGTCATCATGCTGCTTTTGTAACACGTCAACCAAATGCAATTAATATTTCTCTCAAAGATGACTTGTCTGAATTACATCCCGTCACTAGATCTTTTAGTTTCTTTAACAATATTAAAATCATTATTATTAGAATCATTCCTCTTGTAGCTCCTAAGGCAATCCTTAGGCCAAGTAACAGACTTGGGAAAGATTAAAATCATGAAGTTTTAGGTATAGTGTCCTCCGTACATAGGAGTTTTTGAATTTGAGAAGGGAGGTTATCAATCTTTCTCCAACATCTCCAATTGCTCAAGTTCTGATCCAGGTTGGCCATGCTCTCGGCCACTTTGTTTCCTTCACAATAGGTATGTCCTATCTCCTTCTAGGTGAACCCATTCAGTAAGCTCTTAATGTCCTTAGTGATGTCTTTGATTTTCCATCCACTGTCAGTACTGCCAAGGGCAGCATCAACAATAAGTTTCAAATCTCCCTTGATTTGTAGCTTATCCAATCCCAGTAAAAGGGCCAATTTCAGACCCCACAAGAGAGTTAGACCCTCAACCACATTATTTGACTGGGTACCAAGGCCCCCAGCATAAGCAGCTATGAGCTTCCCTTAATCACTTCTTATGACCCCACCCGCACTTGCCATTTTTGTGGTCTTTTTCTTATCCCCGTTGAAGTTGAGTTTGACCCAGTCCTTCGGGGGAGGTCTCCAGGTGGTGCTTTGCCTGGCAAGCTGCTTAGAGTTGTCAAAGTTGGTTATGTCAGATGTCAAACCCCAGTTTTGGGCAATCTAGGGGTTTTTCTATTAGTTATGTGTCATGTCATCTAGCCAAATAGTATTTGCTTCAATGGTAATCAAGATCAAGGTTGAGATAGCATGGTAACTTTTTTTTATGCTAGGTGGAAATCCCACTATGTTTCACATAGTTGTGACCCATCTAACAAATCTTTATGAGTACTTTTCAACATAGATAATAGATGCTTTGGCTTTGCCAATAACTATGCCACGAATGATGTGGTTGAAAGACCTTTCTATGGTGGTGTCTTGTAAATTAACTAATGTAAGCCTAATGGGCCTTTAATGGCAACTTTAATATGGTTGAGATGGCTTCTGATAATCAAGAACACTTACCCATGAGATGGACAACTCGTGAATGGGAGATGTGCTCCTACATGCACAATAAATTAGGCCTTTATGACCCCAATCTTGGCCACAAAAACACATCCAACATTTGATACACATGATCCAACTTCTCTAGTGGTTCTAAAATTTAAGTTTCTTGGTCATGCTATGATGTCAATGCAATTGTACTTCTCTTTTATTAATTGTTACTCACTTTTAATGACACTCTTTCCAGATTGTGTTCTTTCTGATGACTCCAATTAATTTAAAATTCAATGGATCTTCAAATTCCAAATTTTGAAAAGTCTTGATTCTATCTGAGCACATCATTGCTCCACCATAAGTCCACATTGGCCCATATCTAACATGTCTAGAACTTGGTGCCATGTCCAAAAGAGGATACTAGGTGGATTGAATCATATTATGATGCTGTCATCTGTACATCCCATTTCTTTATAATGTTTGGTGTTTGTTGACAAGAGGAAGTGTAGACCATGTTTTTTAGCTTATTCTATGTCAATGTTGTATTTATAACCCATTGTAATGGATAAGAAAGAGGATTAGAACATATGTGGTGGATTCTAGATCAATGTGGTGGATTATAACATACATGAATAAAATAAAGCATTCACACATTCATCATATATACATATTAGATCCCATAATTCATTATATTTCCATTATAATAACATGTCCAGTACATATCACCAGTCTCTCAATTTACATATTCATCTCTTAAACAATATCTTCTCATATATTTATCTCTTCCTTATCTATGTTCTTATCTCTCTTCTCTATATCGCCTATGTTCACTTATGTTCTAGATATCTTCTATATCTTACATGCAGTACACATATATCTATGACTAAGTATAATTTAGGGTTGTGTCCTTCTTTATGCTTCTTCATTGCTATGTCCTTATATAGGTGTTCCAATTCAATTCATGTAGTGTCGTAAATTGTTGACATTAGCAATTCCACACTAGGTTTAGCACTCTTGTGAACTGGTGTATAGACCTCTATTGAAAGAAGACCAAATTCTGAGGCAGAGTCTAATTGCAAGTGTTGTCCTCTAGAGATAGGCCCTGAAAGGACCCAAAACACTTGGACACTAGCGCCCAAGTGCTAGTGTCTTGGATATTTGCAAAAATAAAGTTGTGTAGGCTTGGATGTCAGCCTTGTTGTCTTCGGTGATGCACTTTGTCAACCTTTGCCTGAAAAGGTTTCCCAAAAATGAATTGGAATGCATATATAAACAAGCCTACCTCTCTCATTTGAACATGAGGAATTAATGTGACCAAAAGTGATATTCAAATTATGTGATCTATCAACAAAGCTCTCTATTGTGGATGTTATTTTGTAGATTTGTGTGAACCTCTCTATTGTTGCAAATTTGTGATATTATTGTAGGTTTAGTGGAAGCTTCTTCCTCCATCATCTCCTTATGGCAATCTTGTGTTGTGACACCAAGTATCACTAGGGTTTTATGTTGTAGTAAAGCTTCTTTATTACAACATTCATTTGTATTGGATTTTGCCTCTGTTATGTAAGAACATGCGCTCTTATCATCATAATCTTGGTTGTTGTGGAGGTGGGAACGCCATTCACGGGGTTTCACTGAGGCAAGCCCCTAAAATGGCCAAACACTTTTTCCTCCTGTGTTTGTGCAGGTTGCAAACAATCAAAAACAAGTTTTGCAAATCAGAGGGTAGATTGTCAAACAAGATCTGAGATCATCAAAGACTAACTTTTATAGAGCAGAAAACCCTAGGACACTAGCACCCATGCACCATAGTCCTGCCCTATTCACTCCCGATTTGAATCAGATTCTTTAGGTACTCTGTACATTGCTTCTCTGCTCTCAGTTTCAGTCTATCAACTTATATTTATCAGTCTATTACAGATTTGCCTCATTTGATTTGCTTAAACCTTAGATCTAGCATATTTGTCTCAATCTCTTTCGTTACAACAAAGGAACAAAGCTCTCACCCACCCATCCAAGGCTCTTCCTAAGGAACAACATCCTAGCTCAAAGCCATTGGTGACCTGTGTTCCAATGTTTGACCTAAAGATTGACTTAGTGTATGATTGACTAGGTCTCTTTTTAGAGTAACATTTTGGTGAACCCGACTTATCTTGCACTTTTATAGCCTTCTTTGTTCAGATCTGATCTATTTTTGGTTCTAGATCTAATTAGTTAATGATTTAATTAGTTACTAAGCATTTATGCATCTTCATTGCCTTGATTAGTTTTTGAACTGATTAGACATTTATTTCATATATTTGTTCATATTGTTAATCATTTGGAAATATTGATTCATCTAGAAAACTAAAGCAAAACCCTTTCTTCTATCACATCATTTGCATATTCCATCTCATCAACACTTTGTTCTATAGGAGCATTTTGAGTATCATAAAACTTGTGAAGAATTTTATGAGTTTTGTGATCCAATGTCTTGAATCTAACATACTTGTGAGAAGAAGTTATAGAATTATGGGTTCTAGTGCTTTAAATAGCTCCAGTGTTCCCATATTGAAACCTGATGTTGTTAACTTATTTGCACATGGAAGTTCATCATCTTTAGATCACATGCCTACTTTTTCTATGATATCTAAAGCACAACATTCTCATGACTCTATACACATAGACAACTTCGTAGCTCATGTCCCTAAAACACAAATTCAGAAACTAGACACTGAGTTGGCTTGTTCCAAGAAATTTGCGGGCACAGAACATTTAGCTAAGGAACTTGTGCCTTTTGTTGAAGGTCTAAGAAATTTGTTGCTCAAAGGTCAAGAAGGTATATAAATTTTACGTAGCTTAGCTCACATAGTGGATAACAACATTATGTCATCAACTAGTTGCATGGAAATCATCAACAGTGAGTCCCCTCAAAACCAAATAGGGTCATAGATGTCGTTACCCATAGTGTCATATTCTATTCCAACATTTACTTCTATTGTCATTACTACTACATAATACAGTAATAGTGTTAACATAAGCCTTGGAGTATCAATTGGAAATCCTATACACCATTATAGTGTTGTCTCGTTTACATATCAAAGTGTTGTTTCAATTATGTAACCACCTATTGTTAGTCAAACTCAATCAAATTTCACTTACCAAAAAGCCAATCACACAGTTTCATTGCCTCTTATTAGCCTTGCTCATTTGAATCCTATCCAATCTCAAGCCACTCCACCACTTGACCCTGTAATTAATCAACTTTTGCAGAATGATAGTTCCCTACAACAACAAATAGCAAGTATGACTCAAGGTCATTCTTAGCCTTCTATTCCATCTTACTACACATGTATTTTGCTGTCATTTACCATCCTAAAAACACCAATACCTAAGAAATTTGAAACCCCTCGTTTTGAGAAGTATAATGGGAAGGGAGATCATAACAATCATGTGGTGACCTTTATAGCTTTGCCCAGTGATTTTCTTTTTGATTATGCTATCTTAGCTAAACTTTTTCCTCGATCACTTAAAGACATGGCCTTGGATTGGTTTTGTTCTTTACCAACAAATTAAATCAATTATTTTCAACAACTCATTAATTAATTTCTACAACATTTCCAAGTGAACATTAGACCTCAAGTCTCCTTGATTGATTTGGTTCATTGCAAGCAAGGAGTGAAGGAAAAGTGACTGATTTTATTGGGCGTTATCAAGCCCTTTTTTTGCAAATACCATATTCTCTTCTAGATGCCAATGTACAAAGAGTTATCATTGGAAACTCACAACCACACATTCGTGATAAGATATTGTTGATGTGTTAAAGTTCTTTCACATATCTTTGCATGGCTCTTCATGATTATCAACTGTCAGTTAATCAAAATGAGAATACTACCTCATCAGCTCCCGTTGGTCAATCCAACGCTGCTGCCCCACATTATCATTAATTTAAAAAGCAAAGCAAAAACTTCATCAAAATTAATTCATCATCTTCAAACAACATTCAAACACAAGTTGCAGCTGCAACACCTTCTGCTCTAGCCCCTATAAGTTAAAACCAAATATGCAACAATTTTCACCACTTTCTGAGTCTCTTCACTCAATAATTTGTTACAAATTTTAAAAAATAATCTCATAAAGCTTCCTCCAATTTGACAAATTGATGCTAACAAGATGCAATCGCCTTATTTTGACCTAAAAGCCTTTTGCCAATTCCATCGTACCTATGGGCATGACACCGAGCGATGTATGTGTCTTAAACATGAAGTTCAAGACCTCATCAACTCTAATGTTATCCAGGTAGTAGGTGAAAATGACAAAGAGAATAAGTCAGTTGCTCCTCCGAATCAAAGTTTACAAATCTTTACAAATCCATTACCTCATCATGAAGTAAACATTATAGAACCATTTACTGATACACTACCTACTTATACATCATTCAATCATCAAGATAAAGGTTTTGATAATATAATTTCTATGGTAGATGCTCGCCCTTGTTGAGAGTGAGTAGAGCCTGAACCCATTATCTTTTTCACACCTCATGATGCTTCTATTCAAGCACCTGAGGAACCTCTTTACATTACTGTCAAGATTAATGACACACCCATAAGGGGAGTACTCATCGATCCTATGTGCATGGTAAATGTGGTTACTAAAGAGTTCCTCTTTATACATAATTTACATCGAGAAAAGTATGAAATATTAGAAATATCAATTAGAGTACATGATTGGTCCATCCATCCAACTCTTGGTGCCTTGACTCTTTCTATCAAGGTTGGGCCAAGAGATTTATGTAAGGAAAGCAGAGGTGCAGAATACAGCTTCCCTAATGTCAATTCAAAGGGGATAATGTAGACAAATAACGTTTAATTCAAATACAAAGATGAACACACCAGAAAAATAGAATAAACTTGCAAGATAACAGAGAACAACACCAAATGTATGTGGGAAAACCCTTACGGGTAAAAAACCGACCACCACAAGAGAGACAATCTTTATCTACAGTAGGCTTAGAAAGATTACAATTAAAGATCCCAGCCTTCTTGCTCAGGTATCAATTCTCAAATCATACAAAACAGTTCACTTCCACTATACATCTACAAAATGAACAATATGATCAAATCTCTTCATCATCAACTGACAACCTCACCAAATCTATATGTACCACAGTCTTCAAGAGCAAAACCGTTTGAACTTCTGCCCTAACTGTTCATTCCAACTGACTCAGCATCGCTATCTTCCAACCGTCGCATAACTGCCGTCTGACTGTTCACATTCAAGAGGACTCATTAGTCCCACATGCCCCAAACATCAGTCATAGCCGTAATATATATACACGACCACAAGAATGTTAACTGTCGACACTTATGCCGACAAGACCAACCAGTCTACCATTCACTGTCCATCAGAAAGACTCTAGCTGATATCTTTCATCGGAGTGACTTAAGCAATCGGAGTGTTATCACCAAACAGCACCGATGGTTCTTTTCTTACCGATGTCCAACCTTCATCAGAGAGACAGTTAACATCGGAAGTACTTCCAAACCTCAAACCGACAATGCTTCTCACGCTGACGCCAAGACCTCATCGGAGTAGCCCGAAGTACCAGAGAGACTCATACCGAAGGGACATGTCTCGCTGATGTCAAACCTTCGTCGGTGTAACATGAAGTACCAGAGAGACATCTTCCAACCACGCCAATGTCACTTGTCACGCCGATCGTCGGAATGACTCTCACCGACGCCAAACCTCCATCTGAGTGACCCAACACATCGGAAGGAGATATCCACAGCACACCGATAAGGATTGTCACGCCGATGTCCAACTGTCGGAGAAACACAACACATCGTCTTGCCGATGCAAAGAACAAAACCAATGAATGAATGAATGAGGTTCCAAGCAGTAACTTGAGACATTAGGTCTCTTCAATCTCCCACTTGTCGAAGAGATTACTGCTACCTCTTAATCCTCATACGATTACTGAGAATTATGGGCCCGAAGACCCATTTCATCTGAACACCATTTGAACTTGGTCGTGCTCATTGGTTTAGTCAAGGCATCTGCAACATTATCCAAAGTATCAACCTTTTCCAGCTTTACCTTTTTGTCTTCCACCATATCACGATCAAAGTGATATTGGACATCAATATGTTTTGTCCTAGCGAGAAAAGTAGGATTTTTTGCCAAACAAATAGCACTTTGTATGTCACAATGAATTTGTATTTGCCCTGCATCAAAACCGACATCAGAACACAACCTCTTCAACCAAACGACTTCTTGGCATGCACGAGTAGCTGCCATGTACTCTGCCTCTGTTGTGGACAAAGCGACTACAGCCTACCGCTTGCTCATCCAACTGATGGCACCACCATTTAACGTGAATACATATCCACTAGTGGATCTTCTACTGTCAATGTCCCCTACCCAATCAGAATCAACATATCCCTGAATGCTGATAGATTTATGAGATCCAACTGAGTTTCCATGATAGAAAATAGCATAATCAGAAGTTCCCTTCAAATACCTCATGACTCTCTTCACAGCATCCCAATGTGATTTGCCTGGATTTGCCATAAATCGGCTCAAAACTCCCACTGCCTGGGCAATGTCTGGTCTGGTACAAACCATTGCGTACATTAAACTGCTAACACTTGCATAAGGCACTTTTTTCGTGTCGTCAATTTCATTCGAAGATTCTGGACAATCTTCAACAGATAGTTTCGTTCCCTACAAAATTGGAACAACTAATTGTTTGCAATCAGACATATTAAATTTATTAAGAACATTGGTAATATACTTGCTCTGGCTGAGCCAAAGCTTTCTACTTGATTTGTCCCTTTTGATTTCCATTCCCAGAATGTACTTCGTTGCCCCCAGATTCTTCATTTCAAATTTCAAGGACAACTGAGATTTTAAATCTGGGATCATCCCCTTACCATTGCTAATGAATAACATGTCATCCACATACAGTGCAATTATAAGAATCCGATCACCATTAGTTTTATAATAGACACAATGATCAGATTTAGATCACTACAAACCTAATTCATCATTTTAATAAATGCTCTGCCCTAATACATCCGGTTACACTATTTCTGCATACAGTCAATCTTCAATTGCTCCACAATCAATCGCATTAGCTTCTTTTCTTCCAGAATTTGCTTCAACAGATCTGCAATAGGCTTCTTTGTCTTAATTCACTATGCCAGATTCAAGCACCCACTTACGGGCAGGGGGAATTAGATTTTCAATGCAACTCCCCCTAAGCCAGAGCTCCTGTTTTAATTCCCGGAGGAATTATCAGCACCGAATTCCGATGCGGACCCACTGTCAACATTCATTTCACCTTACTTCACCCATGTTTTGTTCATTTCATTTTGGATCTCATTCATATCAACTTTGCCCTTGCCTTTGTCCAACTTCTGCTTTGTTTTTCCTTTACCTGTCTGTGAGTTCTCCTTTTTGCTTCGGCAAAATTTAGCAATGTGTCTGGATTTGTTGCAGTTGAAACAAACAATCTTATTTTTCTAACAATTACATGTTGGAGCAGGTTTAGATCTGCATTGCATTGCAATATGCCCAAACTTGTTGCAAGTAAAACATCTTCCATTGAACACTTGTTTGTTCTTAGGAGGATTCCTTGATCCACTTCTGCATTCCTCAGCCTTATGACCTATCCTTTTGAATTAAAACATTGACCAAAGAAAGATGATGCATTTTGATTCACTTGACTTCTGCATTGATTAGCTCTATGACCATACTTATTGCATTTGAAACAATTGCCATTGAAAGATGGATACCTTTGAGCATTAGGTTGTCTTACGAGAGGTCTTCTAGGATTCCTTCTTTGATTTCTTGTTTCAGGGTTTCTTTGACCGGATCCAGGGCTTTCACCTTTCTCAAATCCTAGACCATACTTATCATCTGCCTTCTTCTGACTATCAAGCAACACCTCAAGTTTAGCTGAGCTTATCTTGAATTTCTCTTTATATTCATTTGTAGCTTCTAGATCATGTTTGAGAATGACAATTTGTCTTTCAAGTTCTTCCTCACTATCCCTGGTTTCTTGTAGATCAGACTCTAGATGACCAATTATTCTATCTAATCTGCAGCACTCTTCTGTTATTTCTTTCAGAGACTGATTTAAGTTTTCTTCATTCTTCTTCCTTTCCTCTATTTCCTTGATTAGCCTCATTACTCTGGATTCCATTTCATGTTTTAATACAATAGCTTCTTTTGCCAGCTTCTCACATTCCTTTGATTTTTCTTTCAGAGCCTCATCCATGCCATAGTCTTCATTCTGATTTGCTAACCGTTGAAGTAGCTCCCTCCTCTTTTCCATGGATTTGCTCAGTTGCCCTTTTAAAGTTTGAATGAAATCCTCCGCATCTTTGAAGTTCTCTTGCAGTTCTTTGACTTCTGCTCTAGACTGATCAAGATCTTCTAAAGCAAGTTTAAGTTGTTCATTGATGCCATCAGAATACATGAATGAACCCATTGAAAACACCTTCCCAGATCTTCCTCAAGCTCTTAAACTTCTTCTAAGGAACCTTGCTCTGATACCAATTGTTGGAATTAGGGCAGACAACTAAGAGGGGGGGTGAATCAGTTGTCTCAAAACTTTATCTTTTTCTGTATTTAATCTTCTTTATAACTTGTTAGCAGATTAATGATATAACCATGAAAGCATGAATCAACACACAACACCAAAAATTTTACGTGGAAACCTGGTTAAGGAAAAAACCACGGTGGGGGTTAACCCACAAGATTTATACTCTGTTAAAAGTATTACAAATTGGGAAGGCACGTGTCTTTGAGCACACTGCCCAGAGCTCACTGCTCAAAGAAGGCTCACTGCCTACAAAATTGATTACAAGAGTTCACTAAAATGTTTGAACTAAAGAATAGCATCTAACTATGCAAAATAACAGTTCCAGTTAAGCTCAGTACATTGACTTTGCACACTTCATCTCTCACTGCCCTGTTTTACTATTCTGCCATGATCTGAGGCTCAGATCTCTGCTTCGCACTTGAAATTCCCATACTTCGCACCTCTCACCTCATATTCACCCCATCATACCACAAAATGCTTGCACCCATAGATCATATATATCCACAACATGAAATTATCCCAACTGCAATCGGCCTTGACAAAACTTAGAAACTATTTCAAGAACATTGTTCTGTCAGCTGAATCCATGCACAAACATCAACGCGGACCAGAACTTATGTATCCAGGTCACCTCACATGTTGGCCAATACCACTGGATCTCATAAATTACTCGACCAATCACTTCTCTTCATCCTCACAAGGATCAAACACCTAGTCGGCCTGTTCTTCACCGGATTGAACTGTCTAACCAAAACCCAATACTCAGATGCTTGTAACTTACAATCCCTTCATCACCAGAGGCTAAAATCTTGGATTTAGGTAGCCCTGACATCCCTTAACATTCCCTTAGATCCGCAGCACAATATGATTTCCTGTGGAGAAATGCAGACCAAAATGCTGAACCCTGTCATATGCCCTATTCCTGTCTATCTGGACTTAGACAAATCTTCAATCTGACTTCCGATATGAACAGATGATACAATGCGGATGTGTAAGATGGATTTAGTTGCCATCAATGACAACATCTGACATGCCTAGCAGTGTCTCTTGCCAACAGTCCAGAGTCTGTGAGTAACATTTTCACACTAATTATTTCCTAATGTCATATTCTTCTATTAATTAAATAATTTTGAATTATTTAATTAATTTTCTCTTTATTCCTCTTAATATAATTAAATAAATTTTATTTATTTAATTATGTTACTAATTATCCCTTTCTAATCTATAATTAAATAAATTCTTATTTATTTAATTATTCATCTCTATTTTCCCTTTCTTGTATAATTAAATAATTATTTTTAATTATTTAATTAGTCATTATCTATTTTCCTACATTATTAAATAATGATTTTCCAATTATTTAATAATTTTCCATTTCCTCCATCCATTGTTAAATAATGGTTCTCTCTCTCATTAAATTATTTGTCACACTACTGTCACACTACCACCTTCATTTAAAAAAAAGTTGTAACACCACTACCTTTTATTAAATGAAGGGGCTTATCTTAAATGATCTCTTAATCTTAGCCGTCCACATCACACAATTCACCTTTCAATCTTTACCCTTTATTCAAATCCAAGTCCTCTATAAAAGCAAGCCTTCATCTTCATTTCAAGGTTAACCACAACCACAATCTTCAATATTTTGCTAGCATTCATCTTGTGATCTTGCTATCATACATCCATATTGAGCTTATCATATATCTTGCATGCTACAAATCTGAAGGAAAACAAAGCAAAATGGAGAAGAGCAATGGAGGAGAATCAACTTTGGCATAGGAATTTAGATATTATGGCTTTTATCATTTGATTTCTATTGTCATCTTGTGCTTCATTGTTAGATTATGACATTCTCACTTGAATTTAGATATTTTTGTGGTTGCTATTGATGATTCATGCATTTTCCCTGATCTACATTTGGTGAACCCATGTGAATACCTTGATCTAGCTTGTTTTTTGTAGGTTTTATTAACTTTTTGTTGCAGGTTTGCCATTTTTGGAAAAACCCTAGATTTTAAAGATTTCATCATATCTTCCACACGACTGCGAATTTTTCTATAATATTTTCACAAAAGTTTGTTCATCATCTAAGGAAGCTACAGCAGAAAAATCACGTGTTTATCGTCAATTTTGCATTTGTTATCACAATTTTTTTTTTCATAAATTTGCATTTCTAGGCACAAATCAGCAAATTTTTTAAAAAAATTTACATTTCTAGAAATATCTTGAAATTTTACTGGGGGTATGTTCTTTACATATTTAATTTTGAGGTCAAATAAGGTGCGAAATGATCAAAATTGTCTATTGTAGGTTTTTCATAAATCTATATTTCTAGGCGCAAATCATGGAATTTTTCTGACTTTTTATGTTTCTGGAAAGCTCTCAGAAAATTACTAGGGGTCTCTTCTTTGATTTTTTATTTTTCAGGTCAAACACATCTCAAAATAATCAGATCTATGCCTATGTAAAAAATGTATCTGAAATTGCAATCTTGTGATAAGCATATCTTTTTATGACTGCATTATAACATTATTTTCTGATTTTGCAGGGGTTTCATTATCATTTCTAATACACTTTCTTGCATCCCAACCAAGATTAACTTTTTCAATCTAACACACTTGTTTTGTAGCTTTTGCTTGCCAAAGATCAAAATCATCAAAACTACTAATCCAATTTCTTACAAGGTTACATTGTATGTTTGTGATTTTTTAATTTAGGAACATTTGGAATTGGTGCTTAAAAAGAACAAGCGTCTTCTATGTCTTGTGCACTTGCACACATGTGAGTCAATTACCGAAAGTGTATTTGTCTAAAGTATCATCTCCCCTTTCGTTACGTGTGATTACTGGGTGATGAGAATAGCAGCATCGTGTTGTCTTGAGTATCCTCTCCTCTCCCCTTGCACTACGTGTGATTCCTAAGTGATGAGAAAGAGCAATACACAAGCTTTCCCTTTTTTATTTTAATAAGTGGCCTACCTGGGAGTTCACCCCAAGGTTCAACCACAAGCACATATCTCCAACGGGCTATATAAAGGGGCAAAAACTGAAAGGTGAGCTCAATCCACTTATGTTATATGGGATGGGCCTTTGCGGTACCGGGTGATTCTAGACACGGGTTAGAGATTTCGGTCTCCCATTGCTACTATATCATGGTGTTCTTAGGAGCTCCCCCACTACGAACCATTGATTTTAGAAGCCTAAGACCTTTTGGCCGTTTACACAATTCCTTGTTTGGACTCATCCTTTCAAGGCGAGAGGTTTCAAGGTGGTCCAGGACCTTGGCATACTCTAGTTACCCACTCTTTTTTCTCATATTTAAAAACACCAAAAGGTGTGGTAAGCCCACTATAGTAGACAACCCTTTACTACCAGCTAGGTTGTGCTTGTTTGAATTATTTGTGAGCCAAGGCCTAGCGAGTTTTGTGGAAGAAAACTTGCAAAATACTTCATTTTCCAAGAGTCAAAGAGTCAAAATAGCCAAAGATTTGTATTGCAAGTGTTTGTTGTGTTTTTTGATCACCTTTAAAAACTGCCCAAAATGAAAAATCATTTAGAAACCATCAATTTCAGACCAAAAAAATAGTTCACTGCATCTATAGTGTCGCACCTTAACACTTCATCCACATAATCTTCATTACACCCCATTCTTGAGCACCATCTAGTCAATCACTTGTCAAAATGGTTGTGATCATTAAAAATCCTAAGTTAAATTTGAAACCCAAAATCATAATCCGAGGAGGCCCTCCTTCTAGCTCCAATGATGATGAGAATCTTGTAGATTATGATGCATATTTTGAATAACGAGCCAAAATACAACGACATCAACCTATGTATAAATCCATCCTAACACAAGATTATCCAAGTTACCCTTTGCACCAAGATCAAGCATCCTTAAGTCCTCATGCTACCTTTGACAAGAGAGACAGCACTCTAGCTTATGCATCCTATTGGTATCCTACATCATCATCTAATCAAATGCCTATCCCAAAGCCTACTAGTCATATACCAACACCACCATGTACTCCCAATCCTAATTCATTGGTCCCTCCACCTTCTAATCCGTCAAGCCCTTCATTATCCTTCCCGCCATCTAATCCTCCATCAACTCCACACTCTAAATTCAAATCATAGAAAAACAAACCTATGGGGTCATCCAAATCCATCCATCCGATGTCAATCCCATCTAGCACAAGCAATCCCAATACCAATCCATTCAATCCCATTAACCCTCCATCCAATCAAAATCAAAATCCTAAGCCTCTAACATCTTCAACCCATTTCATTCCTCCATCATGGGATATTTCCACTCCTAATCCTAATCCGTCCAATCCTATTATCCCTCCATCCAATCCAAATCCTAATCCTAAGCCTACAACACCATCCACCATTATTATCCATCCATTATATTGTCCATCCACACATACACTTATGAAGGATGTGATCCAATGGCTATTAGCAGGAATCAACTGTCACCAAACACCTATCCTTGAGCCTATCAAAGAGTCTTACAACACCATATCTAATCCTTCAAATACATCATGTATTCCACAACCCATCGAGCCTATTGAAGAGTCTCCCACATGAGTCAAGTCAAGATCCATTGTATCCTCATGTTGGTGATTGTCAAGAGCCTATCAAGCCTCTCCAAGAGTCTCCCACATCTACTTCCATTAAACCACAAAAGCTATGTCAAGAGTCTAGTCCTAAGCATGTGGAACCATTAGCCCCTAATACAAACCAAGATCAAAGCCCTTCCATTCAACCCATCCACAACCTATACCTTCTTTATGATCAAGATATTATCTATGATGATGACCCTATCCATGAGAAAATTGATCCCATACATAGTACACATAATCCTATTTATGATCAAGCTCCCATCTATGATCAAGATCCTATCTACGATCAAGAAAACCATGATGTTCCTCTTAGCCAACTTTATGCATTCCATGATCAAGATATAATCACCCCACCTATCCATAATCCCATAACCATCTATGAGCAAGATATCCAAATTGCTCCTATCCATCTTCCATCTAGCCCTACCCATGATGTACAAACACCCATTTCCCTTGATGAGACACTTGGCTCCCAAGTAACCATAGATGACCAAACCAATATCTTGGATCTTAGTGTGCATAATGATAATAAAGATCCTAATGATCCTTTGTCATTTGTTATCGACCATATTGCAAAACCATCATATCTCCTTGGCCTTACCACCCTCATCCATGAATGTTCTTAGGAAATAAACAACCAATAACCACCTCACCCTCTCCATCCAATAATGAGCTCACGTCTAGTGTTCAAAACACCCATAGTCTCATTGTCCATTGCATACTCTAAAAAATGAACTATTAAGGTGAAGGCTTAGGCCTTCATGAACAAGGAATTTCAGAGCCCATCCATGTCAAAGTCCCTCCACGCTCATATGGCCTTGGATATACACCCCAAGGAAAACAATCTAAAGATGTTGGTACTACCTCCATGCCTCCCAAATCCACTCCTTTCCTATCATACTCCCAAAACATATGTTTCCATTCCTCCTCAATTATCCTACAAACCCCAAAAGCATGTGCCCATACACCTTCCACTATCCAATTTACCTCCACTACTTCCAACTCCTAATATCCCTCCATCCAATTTACCACCACTTCTCCCAACGCCTAATATTTGTATCATTCAATCCCCATATCCATTTATCCAAAAATCCACTTTTAATCCATCCATCCATCCATAAATCCCCTAAAATTCCTAATCATGACCAATCAATGCACACATCATCTAAACAAGAAGCTTCCACCAATCCCAAGGAATTCAAACATAAAAATTTGGATGCCTCTACCCATAAAGCCAAAAATCCTAAAACTCCTCATGCCTTAGGGCCTAAATATAAAGAGTCAAAGCAAAATCTGTCCAAAAAGCTACCTAAGCCCATGCCTCCAAAAGAAAAGTCTAAAACTAAAATGGTTTGGGTACCTAAGCAAAAAGAAATCAAGTCAAATGAAGCATCCACATCTCAAAAATCCCTACAATCCTCTTCCATCCAAAAATCCCGTTCCATTCAAAAATCTCAAATTCCTTCATCCCACAAGCAAAACAAAAATCATAAAAATCCTAAGTCTATGTGGGTACCTAAATCACTAAATCTACCATCCCCTAAGAAAACATGTCCATTGCTTCCCACACCTCCCCCAAATCAAAAGCTTTAATGTTTATCACAGCGTGTGCAATCATTAGTCTTGGTTCCCTTCCATTCCACAACAATTCCACATATCTGCATCTCCCCATCCTTCACCCATTATCCTACATATCTCTCCCATCATCCTACCCCTATGGTCCATGCTTTTGCATAAGCCTTTCATCCATCCTTTGCATAAGTCCTACATAATCCACATCATAATCCACTATCCTACCCTATCATAAAACTCATAATCCACTATCACCCATCCTCCATAATCCACTATCATTCCCTCTATAATCCACTATCTACCTAATCCATCTCCCTCTCATGCAATTCCTTACCTACATCTATGAGCATAATGGAATTTGACATGGTCCATATGCGACATTCATTTCTAATGGGACAATATCACCCTTCATGGAACTAGACGCTTGAGTCCCGCTTATCCATATCCACCTACCCCATCCAAATATCCCATCACAAAAAAAAATTAAAACAATAAAGAGAAATCTTTTCGTCCAATGCTGAAAACCACCTTGGTGGTGCCTTGGATAAGTACCATGATGAAAACCTGGCAAACAGGCATCATGTGTAGGTTGATCTTCTATGTCACTTACAGTTGGGGAACGTTGTCTCATCCAACCTATCATTTTCCATCCTATCATACCATACCATCCTACCTACCATACTTAGCCATTACACCCATATACCTATCATATTGAGTCCATTCATCCTCCCTCCTTTTGATCTTGATAAAGATATGGGGGCAATATGTTGACAAATATTTTGGATATCTCTTGATATACCTCATCATTTCCAAAACAATCTTGTCATCACCTTATTGTCATAAGCTTTGTCATGTAAAATCCTAAGCATTATACCTAGAATGGGGCATGTCATTCCTATGCGACATAGTCTTTGGAGATCACATCCTAGCTCCCTTATGATAACACATCCATCCATCTATCATGAGTTATCTATTCCATCCACTATGGCCTATCCTTTTATCCATTCATCTATCATAAGTATCCCATCCCATCCATTATCACCTATCCTTTTATCCATCCATCTATCATGAGTCTTCCATCCTATTTACTATTGCCCATCATTTTATCCAAACATCCCATCCTACATCCATCCTTGCATCTAGACTTGGTTTTCCCTTCTCATTGGTGTCTAGCATAAAGATTATCCGACTTGTCATCCAATGCCATCCCAAAACATTCAAAAATTAAAAAAAATTAAAAAACATCAAAAATTTCAAAAACAGTGTCAATCATCAAGTCCGTGTCCGTGTCAGTCCAAATTATCGAACTACGTTGTCTCTGCACTTTACGTAAGCAAGGCCATCATCAATGAACCCCCAAGACATTAGGTCAATCCCTTAGGGTCCATTGAGTTGAGTCAAGTCTACCATAGTACACGTCCCATAATAAGTTGTCCCTTGCTAAGATTGACACCTTGATCAGACAAAAACTAGTTATCTTCCGCAGCAAACCGAGCTCAACAAATCTCGAAACAACAGGTGAACTATCCATCAAGTCTCCAATCCTAACCGATCAATTGCCCAGTCATGACTATTTATCACTATCAGTTATCTTTATCAACTATCAATTATCTTATACAGAATTTTGCATTGTCGAAACCAAACTCGACGTCTTATACAGCATGCTTCGTTTCCTGAAACCAGACACTATCATCACACATCAAACATATCATCCATCTTATACAAGTTGTTGCACTCTCGAAACCGGACCAGAGATCTTATATGAGGTGTCGCATTACTGAAACCAAAAACAATCCTATCATTTGCCTTATACATGTGGTTGCATCGTCAAAATCAGACTTCATGTCTTATACATGTTTTCTTCCCTGAACCAGGCGCTATCCCGCAGTCCTATCAAATAAACACTCATTACTTAGCAAGAAGATCTAAATGGTCGTTGACTCTATTGGTGTAGTTTGTCTTATCTTTTTATCTAATTGATTTTTGGTCAGGGTCTTATGCACCTTGAGGAAATCCACAAGTGATGAGATGATCGATGATGGATCATGACCTTTTTTCTCGTTGATTTATGTTTGTGGTTTCTGTTGGCAATATGATTGGGGTAACTAAGTTCCTTGTGTGTGATTGGGATTCCATTTGGCATAATCAAAATGTCCTGTGCAAGTGAAAGGTCATCTAACGCTTTCTTGTACTAGGACTAACATGCTTCATGGTTATTTCCTCACATATTCTGACAAGGTTCTATGGTTACTAGTCTGCGTCATGGCATTCCTTGTCTATCATGTCCCTGTTTCGCATGGGATCACATTTTGTGCCTTGGTCTATATCATGCCATTGTGTTCGTCATCCATTGCCATAATGGAAGCTCTATGATGATAATTGTGCAATGAAATTAAAGCTCAAACTCTATCTAGAAAGATCTCATTATGTTTCACTCACCCAATCATTCTTCATTTCTTGCTAACACAATCCCTTTCGCAATAACATTCTTCAAATTGATCTATCGGTAAATTTACCATAATTTTTGGAATTTTTTGAAAATTTGTTAAATTTCCCGAGGGGGCATCATGCTATCTCACTTTGTCTGGGGCATGGTGGGGTAGGTCCTGAGTCATTTTTTCCTAATTATTCTGACACAATGTTCAGATTCACATTGTATCAAAGAGGGGCAAAAAGGAGACACTCAAAATTGTTCTGAGTCTACAAGTAACATCTTCACACTAATTATTTCCTAATATCGTATTCTTCTATTAATTAAATAATTTTGAATTATTTAATCAATTCGCTTTCTTGTTATTTCTCTTAATATTATTTATTTAATTATGTTACTAATTATCCCTTTCTAATCTATAATAAATTAAATTCTTATTTATTTAATTATTCATCTCCATTTTCCCTTTCTTCTATAATTAAATAATTATTTTTAATTATTTAATTAGTCATTATCTATTTCCTACATTATTAAATAATGGTTTTCCAATTATTTAATAATTTTCCATTTCCTCCATCCATTATTAAATAACAGTTCCCTCTCATTAAATTATGTCACACTACCACCTTCATTTTAAAAAAAATTATAACACCACTACCTTTTATTAAATGAAGGGTCCAATCTTAAATGATCTATTAATCTTAGTTGATCAAATCACACAATTCACCTTTCAATCCTCACCCTTCATTCAAATCCAAGTCCTCTATAAAATCAAGCCTTCATCTTCATTTCAAGGTTAACCACAACCACAATCTTCAATATTTTGCTATCATTCATCTTGTGATCTTGCTATCATACATCCATATTGAGCTTATCATATATCTTGCATGCTACGAATCTGAGGACAAACAAAGCAAAATGGAGAAGAGCAATGGAGGAGAATCAACTTTGGCATAGGAATTTAGATATTATGGCTTTTATCATTTGATTTCTATTGTCATCTTGTGCTTCAATGTTAGATTAAGACTTTATGGCTTGAATTTAGATAGTTTTGTGGTTTCTATTGATGATTCATGTATTTCCCTTGATTTTCCAAGATCTACACATAGATAGCACAAGCCCTATATATTGGTCTAATATTAAAAATACAAGTAGCTAGTGTTAACATTGTAATGAAAGTTTGGAGTATTACTATAAAGGGTAAAATTTGGATGGTTGATGTTTGATTGGTTTTGTGTGTATATCCTCCTTTCACCCTTTCATTCAAGGACCTAGGGTCGAGTTGCAATGTACTATCCTACCCTAGGTCGCTGTGAGATGTAGGAAAACTTGGATTTTTATGATTTGATTGCCAATTACCTTCTTTTGTGTTCAATTGTACCTTAAAACCCTAATTATGCAAATACGACAGTAAACATATGAATATCGAAAAATGTTGCTACAGAAAGATGTAAAATGACAAATTATTGTGCACCTATTTTCGGGATTCGGAGACAAAAAAGTCGGGGACTAAAGAGTAGGCGCCCAAGTCCAAAGTACTAGTTTCTTTGCGGGATCCTGACCTCCTTCCGACACTGATCTGCACTGTAACTTCGGTTTTCGGAAATTCAGCTACAGAGGACACAGGGACTAACACCCAAGTCCCGAAAAGGCTCTAGAGTCTTGCTTCTCTCTAGATCCTGAATCCTTGATGTCTGTTGATCTTTCCTACAACTCCACCTTTTCCAGATGCGACATTTGTAACCTGCAATCACAAAACTTTGAGAGGGGCTTGTGGTGTTTAGAGGCTTGCCTCAATCAAGCCCCGGAGAGACATTCAAGTCTTCTAAACACCGTTGTCAGATAGAGAGTGTGTGCCTAAGGAGGCAGAGGCAAAAACCAAATGATAAATGCTTACAAATACAAATGAATGTCACCTTGTAGTGAAGATCTCATGGAGGAAAAAGCTCTTCATGCCATGAGGAGATGATTGCTCAAATAGGCAAACACAAACACATATACAACACAAATCTGCTCTTGCAACACAATGAAAGCCTTGAATCATCTTTAGGATGCATAAAGTTCACAATAACAATCTAGTTTCCAAATGAATGCCTAAACATGTTTTTATATGCAACTACAAACACTCCCGCCAAGAATTTCATTTTTCAAACTTACCGTGTCGGCATAGGACCCAAATAACGGTCAAGCCGACGCCCAAAAATTGGGACTGCCCCAAAATAGGGAGGGACTAGGGCATGGGTGCCCAAGTCCTCCCCCCCTATTTTGGGCAGGGGTTATCTCAAGTGGTCCTCCTAGGTCCTATTTATCAAGACAGGGGTTTTCTCATTGGGGTGTTGAAATATGATGTAATATGTCCTAAATGCAGCTAAGAGACCCGGGAGATAAACCTTTTGAGGGAAAAGCCCCCAAGGGGACATTTTCTGACATTACATTTAGCCCCCACTTTAACGTATGTATAAACGCGAGGCCAATACATGCATTAAAGTACGGTCCACAAACACGCCAAACAGGGAGAAGACACGCCAGATGCATTGAAGACAATGACAGGCACACAAAACACGGAGAAGACAGTTACAGTCACGCAAAACACGGAGAAAACATTGAATGCGAAGAAGACACATTAATGCATGGAAGACAGGAATGATGTCTTTTATTTTCTTTTTCTCATATATATGAAATGCAGATGCAAGTACAAGAAAGTAAACAAACCTCCCATAATGCAGGATGTACTCATCGCACAGGTCTTTAAACTGCATGTATGGGGCAACACACATGCAAGACACGCAAAACCTCCCAAAATACAGGATGTACTCATCGCACAGGTCTTTAAACTACATATTGGGTAACAAACACGCCAACTCCACTCCATCTTTGTTACCCTCATACTTCCAATCTCGATCTATGCAGTCTGTATGATTGTTTGCCTCTTTGTTTCTATCTCACCTACTATCATCACTTCTCATCACCAAAGAGAATTTTTTGCCTTTCAACTAGAACCGCATATCTCCATTCTTCCAACTATATAATTCTCCTAATTTGTTTTTCTATATACCCTTCATGTACTTATCTGACATTACTAACCATCTACAACTATTTGCAACCTTCTCAAAACATCCTTTATCTACTTTGTAATCACCACATACCATCAATGTCAAACTCAAATTCTTTCCTTCTAGCATTCTTACCTTCTCGTTATCTTCAAACTCATTAGCTCTCAATTGTGCCACCACAAATTTTATCATTACTACTCCATCTATCCCACAACTATTTCCCTACCAATTTTTTATCTTTTCACTTGTACCTTCTACAATTCACAATCCCCTTCACTTTCATGTTCTTCTTTCTAAATATAACTTCGAATGTTTCCATCACCGTTGCCATTTACAATCTCATCGTGCTTCTTTGAACCCCCCTCATGTAATCAATCACTATCAACAATCTCAATTCATATTCATTTACTTCCTTATTACATCCTCTACCTTTGTTTTTGATATTGATAAAAGCAAGTTTTTGAAAGGGCGTGGACACTTTTACAACAAAGCAACCAAAAGGCATACAGTACAAGTGCCATGAGATATGGGACAAAAAATATAGCACAAAAATAGCAACCCTGTTGCAAAACAACAAAAATAACAAAATTCAACACCCAAGGATCAAACAACTACACAACACTTGAGACTCCTAGACTCGAGGATGGGAAATAGAAACAATTTTTAGGAGGCCTTTCTTTCTTCTCTAAACAATCACCCAAGACAACTCTGAATCTAGATCCTGAGAATGAGGAGAAAGGAGGGAATCCTCAACTAACACCACTACCATAAACGGCACGCGCAAAGAGGGGGTCGATCCTTACCCAAAAGCTGTAAGAGTCGAAGGACACAAAATCTTGAGAAGGCTCATCATCTTGGGAAGAACCATCCATCGAAGAGTCTGAAGCATTGATAGTCAAGTGATTATCGAGGGCATTCTTCCACCACATAGCCATGCTCTTATGACGAGTGGGGACAATCAGAGGCCAAGTGACCAGTAGAAAAACATCGTCTACATTTGAAGGGAAGACCCTCATAGTCTATTTGTTGTGTCCAAGGTCTTTCCCCCACCATCATGAAGAGGTTTAGAGATATCAATATCCACCAGAATACAAGCAAGCGTAGTGTCCCATGAATGAAGTAGTGGAGACAACCTTCAAGAAGTGACCAATTGCATTGTCGATAGCCTTGTAGTAGGAATATTCTTGGAACTGGAGGGGGAGATTTGAAAGCCTAACCCATATTGGCCTAATGTTGAGATATTCGACGAATGGGTTAAAGGAGATTAACCAAGGTTTGATCGAAAGAGTGCACACCCCACAACCAAACCCTACCATCTAGCACTAAATCTCTCTACTCAAAGGTCGTAAAAGTCTCAATGAAGAAGCCCCTTGCACAGGGGAAGAGCTCAATCCACGACCCATTTGTGTAGGTCAAGAAGAGACCATAAATTACTGAACCTACATATCATCCCATGGTAAAGATAAAATTCTTCATTTTTGATAATGTCTTAGCCACACACCACAACTGGTGATGAGTGATCACATGGTAGCAGCTGAAGTTTTCCACTCAGAGAGGGTCAGGGTTGAGCCCTCAAGCTAGTCATTGCCACGTAGGACCAAGGGGAACATCCCTTCACACCTCCAATACCTCCACACCTAGGAGAAGACATAGTCTGCACCATCCCAAAAACCCACGTCAACAACCAAAAAATTTGTTGGACACCTCCCATGCCAAAATCAATCTCGACGCCTCCAAAACTTGGAAACTAAGCACAAAGATCAGGCATTATTTGCCCTCCATCACCATTTACAACGTCATCGTGTCGAACAAATGAACCTGCAACAAGGTTAACAGGCAAGAGCATCATTTCAAAACCTGATACAACTCTAACCTCTTCTTTATTTCTCCATTACCTTACATAATCCTATATACTACTTTGTTTTTACTCTTTAGCTCATCATCCTTCAATCGCATTACTCCAAACCTTGTCATCACCATTAGCTCTAACCTCTTCTTTCTTTCTCCATTACCTTACATAATCCTATTCTCTGCCTTATTTTCTCTTTAACTCATCATCATTCAATTGCATTACTCCAAACCTTGTCATCACCATTATTCTCTAACCTCGTCTTTCCTTCTCTATTACCTTACATAATCCTATATTTTGCTTTATTTTTACTCTTTAACTCATCATCCTTCAATTGCATTACTCCAAACCTTGTCATCACCATTATTCTGTCTAAATTTTGTGAGATACCTTCATCTCCTTTGCTACAAACCATCTCTTCACCTTTCCACCTAGGTCTATTAAATATGCCTTAATTGATTCTAATTTCACCTTCTTTCTCTACTTTGTTTCCTCTTCATTAACATCTGCCTATCATTCCTTCAAGAACTTCATTCTTCATACCTTTTGTTTGTTACACAACCTTCTCACAAATTGTTCTAAACTTTAGTCTTGTTTAAATCTTATGTTTGTCAGTAAACCAAAGTTTCATTTATCTATTGTATCCCTATACTTATCCTTCCAATCCTTCTTCATATTCTCCTCTATGTTCTTCAAATCTTCCTTTTCATCTGATGTTCTCTCATAATCGTTCTGATTCACTTGCAACTTCTCAATTTTCTTCATTTTCTCATCAACAATCACTTGTGCCATCTATGGCTCTTCTTCTTCATTATTTCCCTCAAACTATCTTCTTTTTCAACTTCAGACTTCTCATAACTTGTCACAAACTTCACATCCTTTCCCTACATTACTACAATCAATTTTGCCTTCATCTCCCTCATCTTGAATAATCGCAATATCATTTTCTACATTGTCACATTCTTCCCTAATCTTATTGACCATCATCCTTGTATTTATTCTCTATAGGTCTTCCATCTTTGTTGATTCTATCTTCAACATCTATATTACCACTTCCTAGATTACCACTTCTATTGCCAATCTTGACTTATGTGTCTTCAACAAGCCTTCCATCAATATCTACTTCTTCGTCTTCACTCTCATCAACCTTCTAATCTTCAAGTTTGTCTTCTAACTTACTATTATTATTACATATCTACTTATAACGCATAACTTCCACAAATTTCTTATCTTCATGTACCTCAATATCCTCATTCTTATCCATTCTTGGACCTTCAATCCTAAACTCTATTATCTTATATTGAACTGTTCACAAACCATATGTTCTCTACTCATATCTCTCAAATCTTTTTTACTTGCTATTGTTCCTTCTACTAAACCATTTGTACCTTCCAAATCATCTAGTCTTTTGTCTTCCTCTAGCACATTCACCATAATTTCCATATTTTTGTCTTTCTTCTTCTAAACAAATTTCATTACTACTTTCCTCCTCATTGTCTGACAATTAGATAAGTGAAATCTTTGCCAAACAAAATATTTCTTCTTCAATCTTACCTAGATCTTCTCTAACTCCCATCTTCTTTTGAACAATAACTAGTTGCTCGCAAGGCAATTGTTCCCTCACTCTTCTTAATGCCAGATCTCTTGCCACACATCCCTTTTGGGTCTCTGTGTTGAGGCACTCTGTATTATTTAACACTTGCTTTTATTTCTTTGAACTCTCATTTTGCTTCTTTAGTTATATTCTCATCCATCTCTGATTTTCTTTGCTCATCTATTATAGAACTTTGCTACAAATTATCCAATCTTACTATTACATCTTTCATCATCACTTCTAACTTTTTCCATTTCCTCTCTAGGAATCTTTCCACACTAACAACCCTAACTCTAGCTTTTACATTTACTCTTAACTTACAATACAATTTCCAAACCTTAGTCTTAACTTACAATACAATTTCACACTTTCACAAGAGTGTGACCACGAACATTAGCTCTCTATCATCTTGCTTCACTCTGAGTTATTTGGACACTATTTGGTCCATAGATCTCTCCTTACCCTCTAGTCCTCTCGCAAATGAAATAAAACTCTTTGAATAGTGCATCTTTGGTTGTAGAGGATTTTTGGTTGACTGCGATAAAGTTTATGATTCCAATTCAATGTGGTCCTAAATCTTGGTGCATAACATGTATAACTCCATAAGTTGACCTAGCATGCCACCTAATAAATGATCAAGGAATGTGAAATGGACACATGGGCATGCATGCGGTGCTTGGCTAGTGCTCTAGGTGAAACCACAAGTCATTATGAGTAAAATGTGGTACCACAAGAATATTCTATTCTACTAGCTCAAGTGTTTGATTAGTGACTAGATTATAAATTCAAACTACAAAACACCAAAATGACTGGAAAACAGAAGAACTGATCTATGAAACAAAACAACCAAAAGAAAATATTTTTGGTTGATGCAAAATTACTCGTAGGCCTGAGATACTCATGCATCATAAAAGCTTGCTCCCTTTATGAGGGCCCCAAGAACCACTCAAACATCGTAACACTTGCACCTAGTGAACACAATAACCAAGCATAATCTAGTCCAAAAATCCATAGCAATGAACTACAATAGGATAAGAATTGAATTACAAAATAACAATTTTTAGATTTTGAGATATTCTAAGCTCTTCCAACCTACACATATCCTCATTAAGCTAGTGGGTCAATCTATACTAGAGGATATGAACTGACCATGATGCAATTAAACATTTTTCATGAGACAAGACAGGAGAAGAGTCATTTA
Source organism: Cunninghamia lanceolata (assembly GCA_027924645.1). Classification (NCBI taxonomy): domain Eukaryota; kingdom Viridiplantae; phylum Streptophyta; class Pinopsida; order Cupressales; family Cupressaceae; genus Cunninghamia; species Cunninghamia lanceolata. The sequence goes on along the minus strand of BSBN01001040.1, from coordinate 3,042,129 downwards.
ACACTTATGCTATCAGAAATGAATCTTCAATTCTGCTATTTTGTCCTATATGGAACAAATTCAAACCATATATTATCATTACTCGGTGACAAATTCAACCCTAGTAGAACTAATAAAACTGATTCGGCCACAAGAGGATGGGCAGATGAATTAACCATGAGACGATAAAACATCTCATGAGAAGACATAGAGGAGTAGCAGTTCTACAATTTTGTCCTAAACGAAACAAATTTGACTCCAACCAAAACTGTTAGCTGCACAATGTTCACAATTCAATCTTGGTCGAACTAGTAAAACGAATTCAGCCATGGCCAGAATTGTCAGTGATACCTAGTCGTGCAGCTTGTAAAGGTAGAGGTTGTGATTTTTACATACATCCTTGAACTATGTAAAAGTATTCCACTTTAGTTATCTTCCTTATGCTGTTTTTGCCCTGCAACAAAATTACATTTTCATATTGTCCATAATCCAACTGTAACTAAGTGTTTATCAGATTATTTTCAGATCATGTCTACACAGTAATGATTATTCTTCCATGTATGGTAAAAGTATATTTTCAACAAAGTTTAAAAGATGGGTACACAGACATGGGGAGCAAGTTGTAGAGATACGAGAGAGACCCCAAACTCGAAGGGTGAACAGTAAAGTGACAATTTCATATGTACTGAATGTACATTCATCCCAAACTACACATGTTACAAAGAGTGATACATGAATCTACACCATTCCATACACAAATTACTTAAGCCAATTAAGGCAATTTGAATTCCAAACAGTGACATGGTACAACACAATACAAAAATATTGAAAAAAATAAGAAAATAATATAATTCATGAAGAAACGTCAATTAATAATTTTCTTAAATCATGCAGAAGACCATAAGGGAGAAAGCCCCACTCAAACTGTGGCAACAATGTTCTATTGGCCCAGCATAGACGGGATAGTCTAACAGAATCCTAATTGAATTCTAATCAAAGACTCAGCATAACTAGTTTCTTATGTTTTATTTCAGATATCTGGGCTCTAACAATAACAATGTAGCCACCTTAACACCCAAAAGGCAATCTCACTAGGCTGTGATCTAAATATTTTTTTTAAAAAGGGGTAAAAAAAGAGAAAATGAAATTTGTATTTTATATTCTTCTCTGTGAGGCAGCCCAATACGGTATTCCGCATGGAACAGGTCACTTTTGGCAATTTAGTACTGTTAGCAATAGCACAAACAAGATGTCACACACATTTAAAAAATAATTTCAATCATTTCTTTCAAAAAGTTATAATCTTTGATTAGAAAAGCATTGCAAGGTTTTTAACCTCGAAACTCTTAAGAAACTTTTTCCACATCTAATAAAATAACTGTTTCGGAAAAGCTCGGTCTATACAAAATTACAAATATCTAATGTCCTCTTCCAGTAAAAACAATTTCACTATAAAGAGAATCAATATCATCGGTTGGGCCAATTAATAAAACCTGTACTGAAGCTCAGTAACTATCCATAATCAGATTAATTTGAGAGGCATAAAATCGAACATTGAACAGCAATGCTTTCACATAATAACTTCATACAACCAAAATGAGGTATACTGCAAGCAATAATTCTCTCTTACAATCTCAATTCCATCCTAAAGTTTTATACTGCCACATCATAAAATGGGGAGAATAGCATAAGCTAAGAATTTCATTAACCAATAGTATAAATCCAGATAAATCAACTGTAACAACAATAATTTCAAAGACAAAATAAGGCCACCCAGCATCAGTTTACGTATTAGTCCATGATAAGAGAATGTGCAAAAAAATACATGGAAAAAAAACTCCTTACAGTCGTGCAAATTTCTAAACATGAAGGTGCAGATTCAATCCATAGAGCTTGGAGTGCATGTACACCATCCCATACAATACTTCTTGACAAGGAAATTTGCACAACTTTAATCTCCTCCAAAATACTAGAGCCCAAAAGAATAAAGGGGGTTCATTCGATGAATAATGGAGGAATAAGCAGAATAAGCAGTCAACAAAAAGATTTGAAATGTAAGATTTGATGGTGTTCAGGAAAGCATTTTCAGAGAAAGACTACAGGAGAACTAACCAGAACATGGAAAGCAACAAGTGAATCTCATGGACACTTGTATACCAACAAAAGTCAATATCCAAGATGAGAAATAAAGGCTGGGAAAAGGCATAAATGAAAGAATAAAGCATCAGAGTTCGGCCACAGACAACCATCAATTGAATGGAATCCACTGGATGTCAATTGGTTGTCAGGCCAAGCTGCCGTCTTATATCATGTCATTGATTACTTTAGCTGAAATCTGGGTACAATGTGCCAATAGACAACATTAAAAAGCATTCTAATATGCTAGCTCAGATATCTTCAGTAGAGAGGTATCAACTTGGAGGCACCTATCTTGTTAGTCCCTGCCGCAATGTTTTTGTTCTCATGGTTGCCTATTATTTGTCCTTGGAAACCGTACGGCTTGAAAATATTTCTTGACTTTCTAATGTTTACGTATTACTGTGATTTTTCTTTTCCAAATAATCGATGTTTCCCATTTTTTAATTGTTGGCTTGAATTTTCCTGGTTGATTTCATAAATTTACATTTGTAAAATATAAGGAAAAAACTCCTCCAACCAGAAATCACTCCTGTTAAAAATTTAAATTGTTTACTACTGTTTACTAAATTGCAATTATTCTTTTGTAAAATTAAAATAAATCAAAATGCAACCGCGTAACTAACTTTTTTCATTAAAGTTTGGCTGCTTCAACTTAAAATTGCAGGGAACTGTTAGCAGAACACGTCTTGCACAGGTGCCAGCTTAAACTCTCTCATTACTGTCTACAATAACAGATGGTCATTGTTTGAAGCTCCTACATAGCTTCAAAGTTGTCTGCCATTCAACAAGGGTACTTTTTCTGGATGCATGGGGATGAAAGGCTGTAAAAGTACAATCTTTCGTTCAGTTTGGCAGCGTACTTAAGCTTTCTGGAGAAAATTAGTGTGAATTCAAAGGCATTGAGCGGCCAAGAGGCAGTGAATGGTGTCGAAGGGACACAGAGCAGGCCAGGTTATGCATTACTGGCTTATACCGAATTTGCTTGCTTTGCTTCACCAACATGAGACAGCTGTTGTCTTAACTCAAAGCATTGGCATGTGTATTCTGGACCACTGGTGCCCTTACCTACTATTGGGAACAAGGGTGTCTATTTTCCACGGGGTCACAGTGACTAGGTAAGATTGTGGCAAAACTTCAACTGCAAGTGACCCTAGCACTCATGATGGTTTCTCTGTTCCACATTGAGCATCAGAGAAAATATTTCCTCCCCTTGGTACACATTTCCTCTCCTCCCTTAAATCTCTCTCTTAAATTTAATCTACTAATGTTTGGGTTTGAGAGAGCTTTCAAAGGACAACTCACAGTGCTCACATGCTTCAGTTTCTGTGTCTGTAGATTTTGCTATTTGGCGTTTCTTTTGAGCAAGTGAAGACTAGAAACATTGATGACTCTTGGAAGTATGACATATGTCTCAATTAAAATTCATGGAGCTCAGATTAATGATTCTATTCAAATGTGTAAGTTAAAAGTTCCCCATAATTTGTCAGATTCACAGATTGTAAGATTTCAATTATCCATGAATGACAAAGATTTTTACTTTCCATGAGAAAAGGATTTGGGATTTTTCCTTTCATTTCCAGCTCTGCAAATTTAAATTTATTTTATTTTATTCATCAGAGTCCAAATCAAAAAACAACCCGCTATCCATGGGCTGACCAAATCCCTGTAGAGTAGCACTAGCAATAGGAATAGGAATAGCAGCGCATCTATTTGTAAATTACAGTAATGGTGGTTTTTGCTAGGAACAAAAGCAGCAATGTTTTCTTACACCCACTTCCAAATTCAAAATATGGCAACAAGATGTGTCAAATTGGGGGTGTTTTCAAAGGAGAGCAAGAGGACCAGTTCATTGGAGATGGGGTCCATCTCTGCTCAAGACCAATTAAATCACTTCCTACTCAACCTCAGTCCTTTGTCAAAGACTGGTTGCTTTTCTATTGCTCTCCTCTTCTCCCTTCTCCTCTTCTCTTGAATTTTTTGTATGATGCAAGCAATGCTTTTTACTTGTCTTGGATGGCAAATGGGTGAAGGAAATGCATCTCTCTCAAGCACAAACTGAAGAAACTTGTAGAAAAATTCTATCCAACATATCCTCTCATCCCCTCAATTTATCACTAGTTTTCTCACACTTCTATTAATGTTTTGCTGTTATAGGTAGAATTAAATTCTACTATGTACATGTAAATGATGTAAGGCATGCTCTCGTGAAGCGGGGCGGTGGGTCTCAGTAAGTCATAGGCTTTTATCTCTCTTCTTCCATTACCGTTGAATCCAAGATTCAAGTTACCAACACACAACATACTATGAGCCATTGCAATTAATCACACTTAATATTTTCTCCTGTGTTTGGTTTCAATTGGTCAATATTATGTGATGAGTGGTTTTAAATTGAAAGAGCTTAAACAGAAAACACTTCTTCATGGCAATCACAGTTCCAAATAACAAAGAAAGTGTCTGCTAGATTTCAGATGGGCAGAATGTAAGATGGTATCACAGGATTTTACAACTTTTGCACCTCTTTTATTGAGTTTTCCTTCCCAGTAAATAGGCACCGACAAAAAGAAACAAACAAACCCACAGATTTAATCATAGCAGGGATATTTTGAGGCATCAATACTCCTGCAACCTATGTTGCCACACGAGTGGTGGTTTCTTTTTACGCCAGCGGCCAAATATCTACTCCCAATGCACTATATATATATATATCCTGATAATCCATGTAATTGGGCCGAGTTTTAACAGGAGCAATTTCCAATCAAGGTTATGAAACGTGCACAATCTTAACAATTCTGGATCCCAATAAATTTTAATAAATTCTGGATTTCAATAAATTTTAATAAATCACATTCATAAATTTTAGGAAAGAGTCATCATTATTTTTTCAGCAGGATAATATGGCAATTTTTTTCTTCCTGCTACTGGATTCCAAGATTATGGAAGTTAAATTCACGGGAAATTAATTTTTTTAAGAAATAGCAACCCTCCAACAGCTGAGACACCAATAATCAAATTAAATTCAGATTGAAATCAATCCCAAATGGACCTGGCTGCTAGGCATATCTAAGATACATGAACAACTGTACTTCTTTACCACATCATCTATATGTAGAATCTATAATACCACCCTTCAGAAACAATACAGCAAATGCAGCATACTACCACTGCAAACTGTTCTTGCAGCCTTTGGCAGGGACTACAGCTGCACCACAGACCTTGTTTTTTAAGGCATAAACCCAGACATTTAAAATAGCCTCAGGTTAACACCTCTAGAAATTTAACATATCTCTATTTAAGATATCTAAGATAATTTTAATTAAAAAAAATTAAAACTAAATAAACAAGTGTCACATAGCAACTAGTTCCTACCGTTGCAACATGTTAGAACTTATGGTTGCCAATAACCAATTAAAAGTAGTAGCAAATATTGATTGTTATAGTTACCCTGCTACAATCAGAATAATCACTTTTCTACTAAACCAAAATTAATTAGTTTATTTGCTCAAGTTGAGAAATTTTATAGTTTTCTAAGGCTTTAGTTATGATAAGTGTCAAATTATCCAAATTTATATTGAATATATACTCTTATCCACAATAACAATCAAATATTATCTAATTACATTATATATATACAGTATTACGAAATATAAATACTAGAAAATAGTTATTAGTATTACACACACACACACACACACACACACACACATATTAATTAAGGATGTTGAGATGATGGTGTGGTTATGTTGATTATTGATGGCAAAAAATGTGAATTTTAGCGAAGGGCAGAAAAACAGAGGGAAAAAAGCAGCAGAAACCCTCGCAAGGCAGGAAACAAGTGACACCTCGCCCAGTGGCAATGGCAGCACAGGGGTAAGCACCAAACTGAAGACAAATACAAACAAATTGGCAAAGGAGGACTTGGAGTACGCAGCAAAAGACAGCCAAGATCTCAGTCAAATCCTTTGCGATCTCGGGCAGGCAATAAACAATGAGGAAGGGAATCCAAAAAGAAATCCAATCTAATTAAAATCTCAATGCTCAATGTTAAAATCAAAGTTGACACAAACATCCCAAACAATATACTGCATCCGACAATCGAGACACTCAGAAAAACTGTAATAATCACGAAGTTTATTGGCATTTGATCGGCGGTGGATAGGATTAAAACTTGAATGGACCAACTCTGGCCAAATTGCCTACAACCCCACATTAGCTTCCTGGCACTTAGTTTTCTTCAAATCACTTTCTCGACAGAGAAGGACAAAGATAATATTTTGAAGGGTGGCCCTTGGTTTTAGAGCTTGGACATGTGGTTTCAACCTAGCAAAGGAATTGGTGAGACACGTGGTTCGACCTAGCATAGAAATTGGTGAGCAAAGTACTGCTTTGGATTTGTATGTATAACTCCCATCAGAACTATGGTCTAAGGGGGTCTTCAAGAAGATTGGGGACACTCTAGGTGAATACATGCACAGCGCCAACTCCACAAAATCCAAGGAGATGGCTACATATGCGAGGATTTGTGTCAAGATGGACTTAAGCAAGCCAATTCAGCAAGACATAAATTTATGTTCTTCGCTTGGATCCTAAATGCAAGAAATTACAAATGTCTGCCTATTTGATGCTTTCATTGTTGATGAATAGGCCATATAGCCAAAAATTGTGATAGAGGCCAAAATACCCCGCCTAAACCCCAGTCTAACAGTAGACAAAACAGGATGGCATGGAGGGAATGGACCCCAAGCAAAACTTTTAATTCAAATTTGGGCAAGGAACCATCCCCCACAAAGGAAAAGCATAAGGAAGATAACACAGAAAGGTCAAGCACTCAAGGTAGTGAGGAGAATAGTAAGGCTCCCTAAAACTAGGAAGGAGGGGACCAAGGGTAACTCATGATCAAGATGACAGGTTGTATGATGGAGACAATGAGGATGAAATAGTGAAGGACAATTATGAGGAGAAGTCCAAAATAAAAGATTAGAGCATTGCTCACAGGAAAGGGAAGCAAAACTGTGTCAAGACTCCTATCCCTAGCTCATCCACTCCTTTAGCAAACATGGGTGCAGGGACGCAGAGGGGTAGGAAGACAGAGGCAAGCAAAGCCAAAGTAATGGCCATAGAGGAGGTGGAGAAGGGGACACAGGCCCCCATCACCAAGTTTTGTCACAATGGAGGCAAGCACCTCCCTCCAAAGAAACCATGAGATTAAGAAACTGGAACATCAAGGAATGAATTCCCCTAAAAAAGCGTCGTTTGGTGAAATGGCTAGTGGAGTGTCACAATCCATATGTGTTATTTTTTCAGGAAACCAAGGTTAGTGGTGAAGACATTAAGGCAATGACAAGAGGCATCTAGTGTAAGTGTGAGGAAGCAATGGTGGACTCAATTGGTTTGCTAGAGGTTTAGATGTGCTCTGGGATAATCAGCATTTTTCTAGCAACCTGATGACTTTGTCCCAGAATGCACTACACATAAGAATCAACGGGATCCATGAGAGTTTAAGGGCAATCATATCAAATATCTACAGCCCTAATATGGCTTGAGATAGGTAGGGAAGATAGGTCTTCAGGCAACCCCTTTAAAATAGAGTTTCTTTGGTTCAAGCACCCTAATTTCAAAGCACAACTTGAGCAATGGCAGAACACTGATTTCAAACGCTCTAAGGGATTCATTGTTCAAAAAATGTTAACAACAATCAAGGAGTGAGCAAAAGCATAGAACAAAACAACTGTGGGAGACATTTTTGCAAGAAAGAAGAGTGTGGAGGAGGAACTGAAGAGGATAGAATCAGAGATTGCCTCTCAAGACCTCATAGAGTACAGCAGAAGCAAGGAAAATAGTCTGCCAGTCGAACGAAATACTGTTCTCATGATGGAAGAGATCTTTTGGATGTAGAAATTGTAAGTTAAAAGGTTAAAGGAGTGGGACAGAAACACCAAGTATTTTCACCTCTCCACAAACATCAGGAGGCAAGTCAAAAAAATTGAGAAGATCGCCCTCCCTTTGGGCAATGAGGCAACTGATATGGAAGCCATCAAGAAGGAAGGGGTAAGGTTCTTCTATAAGGAACTACTGGCGAAAGAGTTAGAAGGGGATTATCAGGCCCAAAATCATCTCCTCAACAACATTTCAAAACTCATCAAGCAAGAACAGAACGATGAACTTATTAGGCCTTTTATCCTTGAGGAAATCAAGACAACCACATTCTTTCTGGGTGCCAAGAAGGCCCTAGGTTTAGATAACATCTAAGCTTGCAAGCTTTTATCAAAGATTTTGGGACATAATCGGGATAGATGTCCAGCAGGTTGTCAAGGAATGTCATAGACGCAAGGCTATGCTAAAAGCTTGGAACTCTACTTTTCTGGTCCTCATCCCAAAAGTCAAGGTCCTGGCAGCCTTTGACCAATACAAGCCCATAGCCCTATGCAATCTCATTTACAAAATTGTTACTAAGGATATGGCACTTAGGTTAAAAAAATGTTTGATTGGGATTGTCTCAAAGGAACAAAGCAACTTCCTTGAAGGAATGCAGATTCTTGATGAGATCATCATTGCTCACACGGCAATTAATTCAATCAAACACAAGGAGGAGGACACATTAATCAAATTGGACATGAATAAGGCATACGATAGGGTGTCATGTTTGTTCCTAATCTTGATGATAAAGAAGTTTGGATTTAGCAAGGATTGGTGTTAATGAGTGTTCAATTGCATCTCACAACCTCATACTTTGTCCTCATCAATGGTGTATCCTTTGACTTTTTTGCTGCAAAAAGAGGAATTAGACAAGGGGATCCTCTCTCCCCTTTCCTATTCCTTATCTTGGCGGAAGTTCTAGGTAGAACCTGAAGAAGGAAGCTGCCTACAAGAATATTAAGGGACTACAAACCTCAACTAGGATCGTTAATGTCACACACCTTTAATTTGCTAATGACACCCTCCTGATTCGAGAGGCAACAACTAGAGACACCCATGTGATTATAAGAATATTATATAATTTTTAAAAAGGCGGTGGGTCTTTTTCCCAAAGGACCATTGCGAAGACTCCTTTGCCTTCCAACTCATTCTCCGGCTTGCAGTTGATAAACTCCCAAACTTTTATTTAGGTATGCCTTTCTTAGACAAGAAAGTTGATTGTGCTGATTGGAAAGCAATGTTAGATAGACTCCAAAATAAACTCTCCTCATTGAAAGGAAAGTGGTTGTCCTTGGTAGGGGTGATTCTTTTGATTAAGTTCTCCCTTTTTGATATCCCAACCTATATTATGTCTATTTTCCAAATTCCAAACAAGGTAGCCAAGATGATCTCAAACATTTAGAGAAATTTTTTGTGGAGTGGCATTGGAGATCAAAGGAAATACAAGGAATGTAAGGAGAAGAAAAGGGGGCCTTGGGTTTTCAGAATTGCAAGTTCATAACAAGGCACTAGGAATGAAATAGTTGTGGCGGATGTATACAAAGAATGGGAGACTCGAGTCGGATCATACAATCTAAATATATAGTCAAGGAATAGGAGGGAGTTCTCACATTTCCAACCACCCCTAAAGGTTCTAGTATCTAGAATTTTAAGAGTCTACAGGCCAGTACTAGCAAAGGAGATAAGATGAAGGATTGGAGATGCAGCTAAAGTAAGTTTTTGGAAGAATCCCTAGCTCTTGAGTTAGGCCCTTGAAAGCATAGATACCTTCAAACCATTGAATGCACATTTTGAGAAAGTGTGGGACCCTAAGCTGCCTGATTAAATTCATATAAGGGATGGGAAAAAGAAAGGGATAAATCTATATCCCCTTACCCTTGAACTAGAGAGAGTGTGTGACCAACTTGTTGTGATGTTTTCACACATCGCCCCATTGCAAATGGGGACCCCTCTTTTTTCTGCTTTTGTCGTCGTTGCTTTAGGATTTGGGTTTTTCTCTGAGTTTGTAGGTTTGGTAGTGTTGATTTGCCGAAATTTCGCCAATCCATGACAGAGGCCCATCATTCCATAGGAAAATGTCTAAGTCATTCACCCTGAGCATAGGAATCCATGGTAAATAGGCTATCAATCCATAATCTAGGGGTCTTTATCCAAAGTTTCAAGGGAAAATGAAGTCCCTCTCCAAAGTCCTGAAGTCTTTGTTCCAGGAGTCCAATCTAGAGTCCTAAACTTGCCTTAACTTGAACATTACTTTGGTAAAATTTGTCTTAGAGAGATAAGCACCTCAAGCTCCTCAAGGAGAGAGAATGTCCTGCTTAGTGAGATAAGCTCCTCAAGGAGAGAGAAGGTCCTGCTTAGAGAGATAAGCTCCTCAAGGAGAGAGAAAGTCATGTCTTAGTGAGACAAGCTCCTCAAGGAGAGACCAAGGCCCATCATCCAGTTTAAAAAGAAAGAAATCCAACAATACAAAGAATCCACGCCAAGGGGAGGAGCATCAACCAACTCCACGCCTGGGGGGATGAAACCAAATACGTGGAAGAATATCTTAAACAGGTCACGAAATCCATGGACTAAGGAAAAGTGTGCCTAGAGAGATGGAATGAAGTCCAAATACATGGAAAAATATCTCAAGCACCTCCCCAAATACATGGAAAACTATCTCAAGCACCTCCCCAAATTCATGGAAAAATATTTCAAGCATCTCACCAAATACATGGACTCATGGAAAGTGCGCCTAGCTTCAAGCAGAAAGAAAGGCATGTCAAGGAAGGAAATCCATGGAATTGAGAATCAAGCTCCTCACGAAATCCATGAGAAAATATCCTAAGCTCCTCATGAAATCCATGAGAAAATATCTCAAGCTCCTCACCAAATCCATGGATGAATATCTTAAACACCTCAAAATCCATCACATAATGAAATCCATGCCTAGGGAGAAGGAATTCCAAGCAAATAAGTAGGCAAGCCTCAAAATGAAATCCATGGAATTAAGAATCCACAAGACAAAATCCATGGACTAAGGAAAAGTGTGCCTAACTCCAAGCAAACAAGAAGGCATGACTCAAACCAAATCCATGGATTCATAAAATCCACGCCTAGGGAAAACTCGTGACTAGCTCACTAAATCCAAAAAAAACTCATGACAAGTTCACTAAAATCCAAGGAATTGGGAAAGGTGGAAACCTCAATCCAAGACAAAAATATCTAGAGCCTTCTCAATCCAAGGGAAAATATCTTAAACCAACCAAATCCAAGACTTCATGAAAGGTACGCCTAGGGATGAGAAGAATTCCAAGAGAAAAAGCAAATCAATGACAGAATGAAATCCACGCCCAATCCATGTTAAACTGCCTTTGTGCTAGGTCAAACAAGTGAGAACCTTGAGCAGCTTAATCAAAAAATCAGATCTCTTGTGCTAGGTCGGCCAAGTGAGAAGCTTGTGCAGCTTAGCTAGGTCAGCCTCCAAAAGGTGAATTCAATCATATTTATAGGCATTCGAAGTCATTTCTTTTCTTTTCCAAGCAAAGTCTTCCCATAAGTCTTTCATTTCAACATCAAAGGACAAACTTCTTCATCATATTCAGGCAGATTTCTTCATTGAAGACCCTTTCTTTGTCAAAAGACAGAGGTTTCTCCATTAAAACCAGAGATTTCATGGGATTTTCAGATTTCTTCTTCAGGTGAAAAGGCAGATTTCTTCCATAAGAAATATAGATTTTTTCATCAAATTCAGTCTTCTTCTTCACCTCAAACAGAGTTTTCTTCAGCCAAGGAGCAGGTTTTTCATCAAAGAAGAAGGAAATTTTCATCAAGACAAAGCAGATTTTCATTAAAGGACCGAGATTTTCATCAAAATCAGACTTTCTATTCATCACAAAAATCAGTTTTCTGAATGAGCAGGTCAATTTTGACCAAGTAAAATCATATTTCTGTATAGGAAATGAGTTCTGAGTAAGCAGGTCAGTTTTGACCAAGGAAAAATCAGACTTCTGGGCAAAAGGGTTATATTTTTGTATAAGGAGGTCAATTTTGACCAAGTGCAGCAGAGATTTCATCACAAAGGAGAGTCTTTCACCCCAAAAAACAGAGTTTCACATAAAGACCAGAAATCCGTCAAAAAGAGCATAACTCTTCATAAAAAGCAGAGTTTTCATTGAGGAAGAGCAGATTTATTGGAAAAGAACAGAATTCGTTAGGGAGGAGTGAATTCCCCACAAGTGAAATGAGGAAAATCTTTTGTCTACTCAAGAATTTGGAATGAAATTGTTCAATCATGCAAGATTATTTCATGTTTTTGCATTGCATTTAAGGATCTTGTTCATCATGACTACTCTAGGTTTCCATTGTTTTGCAGGAATCCAAGACGGGGATAAGTTCCATGAAGAGGATGTGCAAGGATGATCCAGGACAATCAAGGTGGATGCAAAGAAGAGTTCCAATGCCGGAGAAGGAGACTGCTTCCAACATCAAGAGAAGACAAATCTGTGGAAATCCAAGAATAAGAGCAGTGCACCATTCATCAGGAGGATCAAGTTCAGCATCAGGAATCCAAAGGAAATGCAGCACAAAGATGGAATTCCAAGTCCAAAGTGTACATGAGACAAAAGGGCAGGATGAGGTGGCATCCAATAACCATCAGCCAATCAAAGCATGCCAAGTGGCTACAAAAGGACAAGATAAGGTGGCGCCCTAGCACATGTGTCAACATGGGGCCCCTAGGACATGTGTCATGTTTTCACTGGGCAAAATGTTGGCAACCTTATCTTCTTTCTCACCTACCTCCTTTTTAGGGTTTCTATTTGACCTAACTTGGGCATTGATTTCTAGGAAATCAGATCTTGGCCCCTTTGTAAGCCTATATAAAGGCCCATTTGCCTCATTTGAAGGATATAGATTAGAGGGTAGAGAGGAAGGAGAATAGGAGAGGGATACAAGAGTGATAACTATTGTAATATTTCGCCATTTTTTAGAGCATTACAACTTCAAGACATTGGTAGATTGTTGCAAAGACATCTCCAAGTTAATACATGAGCATTGAAGCATGGTGTTTATGGCATTCTCTGGATGTGTTAGCATGGTTTTCCAATTTTCCTGAAGCAAATCAAAAGCTCCATTGTTGCAGATCCGTTTGTTTTAATTTTGGTTTCATTTTTAGTTTTCCTTACTTAAACTGGTGGAAGATTTTGCTATTGATGAATGCTGAAGCCCCTTTATGTTCATACCATTTGTGATTTGTGGCTTGCAAGTTGCAGTGCATGGTTAGTCTGAACACTTTGAAAGCTTAACTTCGATTGCTTGTTGCATAATACATATCTATGTTCTATGTATGAGTAATCTGAAAATCGTCATTGAAATACCTCAGAAGATTGCACCATCTTTGTGTAGTTGTCTCATGGCGAAGCAAAGCATGATTGTGGTTTCACTAAGTCACTAGCAATCCTTGCATCAGAGTAGATTTCTAAACCCCTTTCCCTTTTGTTCTTCTTTCAAGTTTGTTTGGGAAGTTCCATTCATTCACCAATCCAAGGAGTAATAGATTTCATCCATGTCCATGAAGGAGCAATTTAGCGTAAGTCCCTTTGTGATTACCAGCAAGATCACATCATTTCACTGAGCCTATCCCTGTGCACATCAAGACCTCACATTCAATGAACCTGAGAGCAGTCTCACTTGATCACATAGTTCAGTATTTGAGATGCTTTGTTCAAGAGAGGATAAAGCACTTGGTGTTTTATTCTAAATGTTGTTGCTGTCATAAAAACCACATAACACAACTCAAGGACATTCTTCAACGATAGCCCATTCCCTCTAGAAACAAGGAGGATAGGCTAATATGGGGAAAGAGTAAAGGAAGAGAACTTTCGATGCAAGAAGCATATGCCAATATCTCCTCTTCTACAGGGGGTGGCCAACAACTTTCTAGCGAATAGAATTTGGCACAACAATGGTCTACCCATGACTAATGCTTTCTTATGCATTGCTCCCAAAGAAAGGGCACTTACATGGGATAGCTTGGTGAAGATGGGGAAGGAAGGACCTAACTGGTGCATCATGTGCAAGGGAGAATCAAAGCCTAATAAACATCTCTTTCCACACTACACGTTCATAGCTCAATGGTGGCATTGATTTCCACATCTCTTTTCTTAGTGTTCCCACGAAATCAAACAGTTTAGTCTAGTCTCTTATAACATTTTTCCTATTCCAGATTGATTCTAAAACAAAGACATGTTTTGCTGCCTCTGTAGTGTCTTTTTCGAATATCCAAAACTTAATTGGTGAGTCCATTGTTGATTTCTTTTGTTTCTCAGGTGTTTCCGGTATCTTGCGATGTGTTTTCTTATTGTCCTTTTGCTTAGGTTGCTTCCTCTGTATTAGAGTTTTGTTCTCTCTGCCCTTATCTCTCTGTAACTTAATATCAAAATCTTTTCCCAATATTTCTTCGCAATCTTTTCTAATCCCTTCTCCTATTTCTTTTTGTTTGTCTATTTGATTGTTGTTCTCTTCCACCAAAATTCTTCTTGACTTATATGGCACATGGGGTGACTCTTGGTCTGGGGGTTGCATCTCTTCAAAGTGTCTCTTCGTTTTAGGGGATGACTTTACATTTGTGAACAACATCTTATCGTTTATTGATGTCATTTCCTTTAATTGTCTTAGACTCTCAGAACTAATATTATCATATACCGCATCTTCTCTCCTTTCTCTAAACTTCATCACACTCCAATTAACCAAATGGTTTAGATAGTCTGCATCCAAATTCAAGCGCTGGAGGTTTCCTATAGGGTTTAATAATTCTTCCCATTGTTTATCAACTCTAATATGGACATTAGTAAAATTAGATTGAAACTTTGGGGTTTTTCCTACTTGCAGTAGGTTTAGGATTTGATTATATTCTTCCCTCCATATCCTTCTTGACTGGTCATAAGCATCAATACTCCCTCCTAAGCTCTTGAGAAGTTTTGTGGCCCTATTAATATGCATTGTTAGCGGTTTTGGATTGTCTATATCCTTCTATATCAAATTTGCAGCAGCCACTATGGCGCGCTCATCCACTCTTTCTTCCTCTCCTACATTTTTCTCTCCGACAACACCCACATCAGCACACTCATCCTTGTATTCCTTTTCCTCTGCAACCTTTCTGGTGCTTTCCCTTACTATTTTTTCTGTGTTTTTCATCCATCTACGATATCTTTCTTATCATTCTTGAGTCTGCTTTTGTCTTTCTTCCCTACTCATTTCCATTCTAATTTTTATAATTTCACTAATTTCTCTTAACTTCTTGTTATCCCCTTTTCCCGTGGGTGTTTTAGATATGGTATTTCATTATTCCTTATGTATCCCATGGTCGGCTTAGCATGAAGAGTTACATCTTTTCAGATCCTCCCCCTTTCCATTTGTCATCCCCTTAAGTGCCTGCCCCCCTCTCACAAGGGTAGGTCCTAAGAGGATTCTCCGCATATCATAAAAAATTTCCTATCACTTTAATTCTCTCCTTCCCAATTCTTTTCTTTATTCCGAACTTCTCCTTTTTACTGATTTATCCCATTTATTCTTCATTCTTCTTTCTAGGGTCCTGGCAACGAAACCAAATGTTGGCAAAAATTGGGGAGGACTAAGTCTGGAGATCTAAGCCTCAGTCAAATCTCTAAAGTCAATTTATACCCCAGAAGATACAATGAGAGAATCATAAAGAACAGTAAGGAATTATAACATGCGGTAAGAATACATCATTCATACACATACACACTCATATACACTTAGATATTAGATCAGATTCTTATATCTCCATTATATATTCATTATAATCTTATACACAAAATGGCAAGTCTGAGTCTCTGCTCTACATATATCTCTTCTTATATATTCACTCTTACATCTTACATATTATATATTACATATCTATATGCTACATATTATCTATTACATATCTATATGCTACATATTATCTATTACATATCTATATGCTACAGTAGGGATGTGTCCCTTACAAAAAGTCACTACTTATGTCAGCCTTGTCCTTTGCATTCCCTTTCTGATGAGTTGCGGTAGGATTTGTTGTGTGCCCTACTATTGTACATACCCTACCAACACATATCATACAAAATGGATTATGTAAACTAAATTCCCAAGTCTATTTTGCAAAGTAGTTTCCATTCCCCTGTATGCTAATGTTGGGGTACTAGTTTCCATCACCCTTGGCATCATGCCAAGGGCAACTATGTGAAAACGATTGGCCACATGCTTAAGTTGGCAATGACGTAATTGTAAGTTTATGTAAATTAAAGACCAATTACGTGAAATCTTAAGATTAATCTCCTTCGATGTTAACAGGTGGAAAATGCAAATGGGATGCGTTGGTGCTTCAAGATATCCGCAAAGATTAGGTAGCAACTTGTTTGGGAATAGGCATGGCCAAAGTGGTCAATGCAGTCAAAACACTTGCCAAGGAAGTGAATAATCGTGGAAGTACTAAGAGATTATTTATCAAATGCTGCCAGATATGTTGTCAAGCCAAGAATGGATTGTAAAACAAAAATGGAAATCAATGAAACTGCAAACCCAAAAGATTGATTCCATTGAATGAAAAACTATACATGAGTAGATCAACAAAATGACCTTCCAGTTCACCTACAAGAGATTGTTCAAATCATCTACAAGATGACTATTCAAGTTCTATAGAAAAAACCCAAGGATTATTTACATAATATTACATCCCCCTCTTAATCCACAAGGCTTTTAATGAGACCAAGCATGCCTCTAAATTTTTCAAATTTCTCCCTTCCAAGTGCTCTTGTTAGGATGTCTACTGGTTGATCTACAATTAAACAATGGATCATTTTGGTGATACCATCTTTCACAAAAATGTTGAATCAAATGGAATTTGGTGTTGATGTGCTTGGTTCAATCGTGAAAGATTGGAATCCTTGCCATCTTGAATGCAGAAGTGTTGTCAACCATGAGTGGTGTTGATGATACCTATTTTTCTTGCAAATCCCTTCTAAGCCACAATATTTCTCTAGTTGCTTCGAAAGCTTCCATATATTCTACTTCCACTGAAGAAAGAGCCGGTACTAACTACTTCTTTGACTTCCCCTTGATGACTGCTAATCCTAAATTCATCAAGAAACCTGAAGTAAGTTTCCCATCCCCTGCATTGTCTAAATCCAAATATCCAACTAGTTTGAAAATCTGTTACCTTGGAGTAATGAAGCCCAGAATTTTGAGTTCCCTTCAAATATTGAAGAACACTCTTGTTTGCTAGCTAATGACTTTCTCTTGGCTTTTGCATGAATCTAGAGAGAACACCAACAACAAATGAAATGTTTGGTCTAGTTGAGGTTACATAGATCAAACTTCCATTGAGTTGTCTATACTAAGTCGCATCTTCAAACTCTAAAGTATCATCTGATGTCAACTTTAGATTTTGTTCCATGGGTGTGCTCAGTGGTTTACAGTCTATCATTCCAAATTTGCTCAAGATTTCACCAATATACTTTTGTTGTGTGATGAAAATGGACTTGGATTTTTAAATCACTTATATACCTAAATAGTAATGAAGATGACCCAACCCTGTCATTTCAAACCCTGTCATCAGTTTTGCTTTGAATTTACAATGTGTCTTTCATTATTTCTTGTTATGAACAAATCATCCACATATACAAATAGGTGTACAAGTGTTTTGTCAACTATCTTGACAAAAAGAGTTGCATCTTCAAATTCAAAACGCTTGAAGTTCATGCTTAAGAGGTGTTCAATGAGTTTTTCGTACCGAGTTCGTGGGGCTTGTTTCAAACCATACAATGATTTTACTTACACACTGTGTTCTTGACCTTCAACTACAAAACCTTTTGGTTAAGTCTCATCTTGTGCTACCACAGCCAACAAAACTCAAATGGTGGTCCATTTCACTATAGGTACAAAGGTCTCTTCATAGTCTATTCCTTCTTTTTGAGCATATCCCTTTGCAACAAGCCTTGCTTTGTGTTTGTCAAGTGAGCCATTTGTTGTATTTGTTTTGAAAGACCCGCTTGCAACCAATGGGTTTAGAAATGAGTGGACGATTGATCAACTCCCAAGTGTCATTTTTATCAAGGCATCATATTCAACTTTCATTGCTTTTCTCCACACATCAAGTTTTTATGCTAGTTTGAAGAAAGTTGGTCAAGGTAAGCTTTGCTAGCTTATCTTGAATGTTATTTGGCTTTGTGAGCAATTCTAGTGCCTATTTTTCCAACTTCATCAACTTCGACTTCTTTAAGAGTCTATGGCCCATTTCAATATCTTTTTCTGTGTTACTTGCGAAGCAATTGGTGCCTCATTTGCTTGATTTGAAGCTCCTTCAGCTGTTGGTGGTTGTTCTAGAAACAAGTTTTCTTCTTTCAATGAAATTTCAAATTCTTCCTTAGGGGAAGATTCTTATTCAACTACTGGAGACAAAATGGGTTCAACATATTCCAAACAAAGTGTCCCCCCTTTAATGTTTGGAATCACCATTTCACTTTCTTTAAAAACACCAAATTTTGCAAATTTCTCAAGCTAATGCAATTGTTGATCAATGTCGGTCGAGTTCTTTGTGGTTTCACAAAAAAATCTCTTGCAATGAGAAATTTCTTGTTTTTCTCATCAAATAGTCTATAGCGCTTTAAGGATTCTGAATACCCCAAAAGGATGCATTTGTGACTCCTATGGTCCAACTTGTTCCTTTTCTCCTTGGAAATCAATGCAAAGTAGGTGGATCCAGAAACACAAAGATGTCGCACTGATGAAAGATGACCACACCAAATTTCATATGGAGTTCATTTGAAGAGCTACTAAAGGTGACCTGTTGCGGAGATAAACAGACGTTTGCTATTTTTGCCCAAAAGTGCAAGTTTACTCCTTTAAATACAGCATTGCCTAAACCATATTCATCACAGTTTTGTTCATCCTTTCAACTACTCCATTTTGTTGAAGAGTGTGAGAAACTGTGAGATGATGCTTGATCCCATTTTCTTGAGATAGTCTCCAAACACCTTTGATGTGAATTCACCACCGTTATCGGTCCTTAATTACCAATATGCGATTGTGCATCATTTTCAATCATGCTACAAAACTTCTAAAACGTTTCAAAGGCTTCCAATTTTTGCTTCAAAAAAAAGATCCGGGTCATTTGTTGTAGTCATCAATAAACAACATGAAATATTTATTACCACTGATTGAAGGAACTAGAAGAGGACCACACAAATCAGAGTGAATCAATTGCAATTTCCTTTCAGCTCTCCAGTTTGACTTTTGAAAAGGCACTCTTTCTTGTTTAGCCAATGTGGATGTTTCACATTTTTCAATCTTTTTGGGCAAAGTCGGCAAACCTACAACACCATTCTTTTGCATTGTGCAAAGGTTGTCATGGTTGGTATCCCCAAATCTTGCATGCCACAACAAACTTGTTGACATTCCTCCTTCGACGAGGTGAGCAAAGTTCCTTGAAATTGAAGACTCACCTTTGAGTTTCACCAATTTTCCTTCCTCAAATCCAGTCAAGGTAACTGTATTATCACCTTTTCTTTTGATTATAACCTCTCCATCATCCAATAAAATGGAGTGACCTTGTTGTCGAATGAGCACTAGGGACAACAAGTTTTGTTTCAGTTGAGGAAGGTATAGGACATTGTGGAGAATAAAATCTGGAAGTCCCAGTGACTTGAGTCAAATTGTCCCTTTTCCTTCGAGTTGCAAACTTGTTTTATTTGCCAAGTACACAAGTCCAAATCTTTCTTCATGAAACTCTTCAAAGAAATCTCTTTGGAAAGTTGTGTTGTGTGGCACCCATATCTTGCATCCAAGAATCATACCAAGTTGAATTTATGGAGACATAGTTGACATCATTTGATATGAAAAGCACATTCACTTGCAAACTTAGCTGGGTCTAATACTAAGTTTTTCTTCTTACTCTTGTTTGCTTCCTTCTATTTTTGATAGGCCTCAATCTTATCCCATAGTGTTCTGCATTCGTGGGCTTCATGACTGCCTTTTCTACCACAATGTTTACAAAACAAATTTTGTCTGTCATTTTGCTTCTCATGATGTTGACCATTATTTTTGCCAATTCTGCCTCCTCTTCCTCTATAGCATCCTTTCCCTCTTTTGTTTCCTTCATTTTTGGAAGATGAACCCTTATTGGAATATTTGTCCTTTTGATGAGCATAGCAAATATCCTCTCATATGCTTTCAATTTTTCTTCTAAACACCTTTTCTCTTTCAACCATCTTTTCAACCAACTGATCAAAAGTGGGTGTCTTCAATTGATTGCTTGCTTGTAATGACTCCAAGTAGGTTGAATATGTGGGAAGAAGAGCTTTTATGAAAGCAATCATATATATATATAGGTTGAATATGTGGGAAGAAGAGCTTTTATGAAAGCAATTTTTTATATATATAATCAACTTTTACAATGGCAACTTCAACATCATGCTTGATTGCTTGGATTTTGAAAGTGAGATGCATTACATCACCATCCTTCAACTCAAGTTTGAACAACTTCGCCTGCAATTGTATGTGTTCCAATTTTGAATGTGGATCATACAAATCCTTCAATTTGTGTAGTGCTTCCCATGGTGAGTTACACCCTTGTATGTGACGAAAAACTTCTCCATCAACGGAAGCCTTTATCAACGCCAATGCCTTAGAATTTATATGTTTCCAGATTTGTCTTCCTGCAACTACTATGGGTTTAGTTGGTTGTGAGTCTCCATAGCAAATATTGAACCATAACTCATTGAAGATGAGAGTGTTCTCAACTTGCCTTGACCATTCTGACCAAGTTTCTTTTCCAATCAATGTTATACCAACAATTGATGTGATAGAATGCATTTTGTTGTCAATGGGAGATGGATTGGTTCCTCATCACTCCAAAAGGTTGCCTTTTCTATATACCGCCAAACCAATATACCAAACCTCTCAATATGTTTGCCCTTCCATTATACCTGTCGGTATGTGGAAGAAGCACATCCCTTCTTTATACTTGTCAGTACATGAAAGAAACATTAAAACACGTGAAGGCAGAGAAGTATGTGGCACATAAATAGTACATGAAAAGGATTCGCCCTATCAATGACACCTACTTAGAAAGAAATCAAAATTTCTTTCAATCAAGATTTGTGTCTTACAATAGCGACGAATGGGTAATGGAGGGAAAAGGAAAATGAAAAAATGTCCTGATTTCTCCCCAACATTTATAGGGATGATGCCACAGATGTTGTTGCAACTATATAAGACGGTGGGTATAGTAGTTCAATCGCAACAGCTTGACCCGAAGACGTAAACCAGAGGTGCCACAAATACCGAATGTTGCAATTGTTTTGGTTTGCAAATTTTTCTTTTGTTTGTTTATTTGCCTAAAAAGTGACTTATTTTGCTATGTTTTTAAATAAGTCATCAAATTTCATATATCTTCCAAGTTTATTTTTCTCAAAAAATGACTTCAAAACTTGGAAATGAAAAACTTTTTATTTTTCCAAAATACTTTTCCTCCAAAATTAAGGTTTCTACATACTGAAAAAAAAATTGAAACTTATCTTTTGGTAGCAGAAGAATCGTTTGGTGGTGGATATGCTAATCGCCAGTCAATTTTATTGATAAGCCTAACTACCTACAACTTCCTCTACATTCAGAAACGTGATTGATTTACTTTCCATCCACAAGGAGTGGGGGACTTGAACCCACACATTATTGAGAAAGGTTGCATGTATGTTCTGTCAAAAATCCCTTCCTCCCGAGTGGGAAAAACAGAGTGGGAAAAACAGAGTGAGAGGGTGTAAGGACGTTGAAAAGCTTTCTTGGCAACTAATAACCAAGGAAGCCAACAAAGATAAAGAGGATGGCAACAGAAGATCCTCCTCTGCGGAAACTTCTCCTACATGGGACAAACAGGTGATTCCCTCGGTCCCTCAGCCAAAGTAAAATTCCTTCCTACCGATGGAAACTTCACTAGAATTTGCTTCGATTCGACAACTGCTACTCTTTGTGAAGTTGGATGCCATCTCAGAAGTCATTCTTAGAAATCTATTGACTTTCAAACATCTTCATCTTTATTGATGATGTCATTCATGAAATACGTTTGGTAATTCCCAGGTTATCTACTTTGGGGGCAATGCGAAGTTTCTATCTAATAACGACACCAATCCTCCTATGGCTGCGCTTGTGGGAAGCATCAATAACCCAGCATGTAATCGCTTTATGACAAGAATCAGATATCAAGATTCTGCCCAGCAGCATCTACAACCCTATATATCTAAAACTGGATTTAAATTTGATGGGAGAAAAATTTTTAAAAAACTGTAATGGCGAACACTGATAAGGAATATGGAGGAGGATGGAAGATTAATGAAAACTGCCTGTGCTTTGATACCAATGGCAGGCCAGAAATGGATTGAAACGAAAATGGAAATAAATGAAAGTGCAAACCCAAAAGATTGATTCCAGAGAATGAAAAACTGTACATAAATAGATCGACAAAGTGACCTTTCAGTTCACCTACAAGAGACTGTTCAGTTCATCTTCAAGATGACTATTCAGATTCTACAGAAAACCCAAGGATTATTTACAAATTATTTACATAATAATATATAGGTAGGGGTGGCCTAGAGAGGAATGTTTGATACCGCGGGCCAGCTATTGAATTGATAATATTACATAAGTTTCATGGATTACAGACGCCTCCTCCTGTTGTTCTATATGCTGCTCACCAGAGTTCTTCCTGTCCAGTTGTTGTCTCAGCTGCAGCGCATCTGGTGCTCCAATCACGGCTTATTTGCTTTAAATCGTGATCAAGGAGAAGAATAAATAACAGTCACAGTGGGTGTTTGAAGTGATAAATTTGTGAAGTTGCCACAGACCACGCGGCGCACTAAAGACATTTACAAAAAAGAAAAATTGCCCCAGGGCATGGCCCAGGACCATCTGGACCGTGTCTGGGTAGAACCCAAGGGAACCCAGGCTGAGTGCCTACTTAGACAAACCCAGTAACTCAGGTATATATCCATTTAATCCAAAAAGAAATGCAACAACTAGAATACAGTGTTTCTATTGGAAGAATTTGACCTCTATTAATTGAAATAAACAGTTTACAGGCTCAATGTCTAGCTTAACACACAGAAATTACAGAAAATATCTTTAAAATGGAAATAATAAATTCACAGCTTTACTTTATTCTCACCAGTGGACTAAGAGTCCATGTTCTTGAAAAACTTCGTTTAATAGAAGCCTGCACCCAAGGACTTGGCCAACCTGGATTGTTTGTTTTTTCTGGTAGGCTCTTTTAGGAGCAATAAGTATTTATCAGCATCATGAAATGATGCTGTTACAGCCCTCCACTTCTCCTAGTTCCCACCATAAAATGCATGTCGGTGTAATTGAGAGAAGCATAAAGTAATGTGGATATTATCCTGTCACCATTCTTCTTTGGGCATATTATAATATGTCAGATAAGGTTAGCTATAATCTGGGTACAATGTGCCCACATGCAGCATTAAAAAGCATTCTGATTTATTAAAAGGGGACAAAGTATTATGAAAATATCCATTCACCTTTCTTCTCCATGCATGTCTCGTGTAGCATGTCATACTTTCTACAACAGTGCACCAGACCTTGTTCTTGATCATCAATTCCACTTATTAGTTATTACTAAAGCAATGATTGACAGCTTTCTTATATGCATATTCCTCTGGATTCGCTCTGGATTGGCACTTAGTTTAGTGTATAAACTAAGTGCTCAAATATAAGAACAAGAAGGAAACTAGACTCTAAAGTGACAGAAAAAAAGGCTTTAAAGTGCAAAACTTACCGTTTGGTAATAATATCACATCATTTGAAGCAAAGGATTAAAACATATGGATTAGAACCCTAATTTTTTGTTCATCCTCAAGCATTTCAAGCCAAGGACTAACAGTGAGAAATGGATAGTGACAGCAGGCAAATCATCGCCACAAAAAACATGTAAGTCGAGGATAAAGACAAAGTAACAGAAAAGTAATGATAGTCAAAAGTCAAAATAGATTTTATCCGCAAGAATTTCTTTTAGACAGATATTGAAATTTTGAAAACTTCTCAACAAAAGTAATTGCCAAACAATATTCTTCCTCATCGATTTCAGTTATTTTTAGAGCATACACTCAAGCTTCTCCC